>CAWUFW010002884.1:0-1200000 GCA_963921515.1 Calotriton arnoldi
CGGAAAGAGGGCCTAGAAGTCCCAAATATGGAGCTGTACTACATGGTGCAAAAACAACAGTTGATGGACAGAATGCAGAACAATGTCATACATTCACCCCAGTACAGAGATCTGGGCCTAAATCCATCGTTTTTTTGCTCACCATGCCATTCCAGTTTGAACCCAGCCATATGCAAATCAGTCTTGACCCTGTGCCTCATGGGAACAGTCCAGCCCGAACTGCCAAGCCAGGTCCTCCCTGGACTGGAAACAAGCATCCTAGGACCGGTTTCGGGGTTTCACCCCTCTTCAGCCAGGATAGCTTGATTCCAGTGGCATGGAGAACACGGGACCCACGTCTGGGCATACCCGTCCCACTCGGGGTGACAAATGCAAAAACAACAGTTGATGGACAGAATGCAGAACAATGTCATACATTCACCCCAGTACAGAGATCTGGGCCTAAATCCATCGTTTTTTGCTCACCATGCCATTCCCGTTTGAACCCAGCCATATGCAAATCAGTCTTGACCCTGTGCCTCATGGGAACAGTCCAGCCCGAACTGCCAAGCCAGGTCCTCCCTGGACTGGAAACAAGCATCCTAGGACCGGTTTCGGGGTTTCACCCCTCTTCAGCCAGGATAGCTTGATTCCAGTGGCATGGAGAAGCACGGGACCCACGTCTGGGCATACCCGTCCCACTCGGGGTGACAAATGCAAAAACAACAGTTGATGGACAGAATGCAGAACAATGTCATACATTCACCCCAGTACAGAGATCTGGGCCTAAATCCATCGTTTTTTTGCTCACCATGCCATTCCAGTTTGAACCCAGCCATATGCAAATCAGTCTTGACCCTGTGCCTCATGGGAACAGTCCAGCCCGAACTGCCAAGCCAGGTCCTCCCTGGACTGGAAACAAGCATCCTAGGACCGGTTTCGGGGTTTCACCCCTCTTCAGCCAGGATAGCTTGATTCCAGTGGCATGGAGAGCACGGGACCCACGTCTGGGCATACCCGTCCCACTCGGGGTGACAAATGCAAAAACAACAGTTGATGGACAGAATGCAGAACAATGTCATACATTCACCCCAGTACAGAGATCTGGGCCTAAATCCATCGTTTTTTTGCTCACCATGCCATTCCAGTTTGAACCCAGCCATATACAAATCAGTCTTGACCCTGTGCCTCATGGGAACAGTCCAGCCCGAACTGCCAAGCCAGGTCCTCCCTGGACTGGAAACAAGCATCCTAGGACCGGTTTCGGGGTTTCACCCCTCTTCAGCCAGGATAGCTTGATTCCAGTGGCATGGAGAGCACGGGACCCACGTCTGGGCATACCCGTCCCACTCGGGGTGACAAATGCAAAAACAACAGTTGATGGACAGAATGCAGAACAATGTCATACATTCACCCCAGTACAGAGATCTGGGCCTAAATCCATCGTTTTTTGCTCACCATGCCATTCCAGTTTGAACCCAGCCATATGCAAATCAGTCTTGACCCTGTGCCTCATGGGAACAGTCCAGCCCGAACTGCCAAGCCAGGTCCTCCCTGGACTGGAAACAAGCATCCTAGGACCGGTTTCGGGGTTTCACCCCTCTTCAGCCAGGATAGCTTGATTCCAGTGGCATGGAGAGCACGGGACCCACGTCTGGGCATACCCGTCCCACTCGGGGTGACAAATGCAAAAACAACAGTTGATGGACAGAATGCAGAACAATGTCATACATTCACCCCAGTACAGAGATCTGGGCCTAAATCCATCGTTTTTTGCTCACCATGCCATTCCAGTTTGAACCCAGCCATATGCAAATCAGTCTTGACCCTGTGCCTCATGGGAACAGTCCAGCCCGAACTGCCAAGCCAGGTCCTCCCTGGACTGGAAACAAGCATCCTAGGACCGGTTTCGGGGTTTCACCCCTCTTCAGCCAGGATAGCTTGATTCCAGTGGCATGGAGAGAGCACGGGACCCACGTCTGGGCATACCCGTCCCACTCGGGGTGACAAATGCAAAAACAACAGTTGATGGACAGAATGCAGAACAATGTCATACATTCACCCCAGTACAGAGATCTGGGCCTAAATCCATCGTTTTTTTGCTCACCATGCCATTCCAGTTTGAACCCAGCCATATGCAAATCAGTCTTGACCCTGTGCCTCATGGGAACAGTCCAGCCCGAACTGCCAAGCCAGGTCCTCCCTGGACTGGAAACAAGCATCCTAGGACCGGTTTCGGGGTTTCACCCCTCTTCAGCCAGGATAGCTTGATTCCAGTGGCATGGAAAGCACGGGACCCACGTCTGGGCATACCCGTCCCACTCGGGGTGACAAATGCAAAAACAACAGTTGATGGACAGAATGCAGAACAATGTCATACATTCACCCCAGTACAGAGATCTGGGCCTAAATCCATCGTTTTTTTGCTCACCATGCCATTCCAGTTTGAACCCAGCCATATGCAAATCAGTCTTGACCCTGTGCCTCATGGGAACAGTCCAGCCCGAACTGCCAAGCCAGGTCCTCCCTGGACTGGAAACAAGCATCCTAGGACCGGTTTCGGGGTTTCACCCCTCTTCAGCCAGGATAGCTTGATTCCAGTGGCATGAGAGCCACGGGACCCACGTCTGGGCATACCCGTCCCACTCGGGGTGACAAATGCAAAAACAACAGTTGATGGACAGAATGCAGAACAATGTCATACATTCACCCCAGTACAGAGATCTGGGCCTAAATCCATCGTTTTTTTGCTCACCATGCCATTCCAGTTTGAACCCAGCCATATGCAAATCAGTCTTGACCCTGTGCCTCATGGGAACAGTCCAGCCCGAACTGCCAAGCCAGGTCCTCCCTGGACTGGAAACAAGCATCCTAGGACCGGTTTCGGGGTTTCACCCCTCTTCAGCCAGGATAGCTTGATTCCAGTGGCATGGAGAACACGGGACCCACGTCTGGGCATACCCGTCCCACTCGGGGTGACAAATGCAAAAACAACAGTTGATGGACAGAATGCAGAACAATGTCATACATTCACCCCAGTACAGAGATCTGGGCCTAAATCCATCGTTTTTGCTCACCATGCCATTCCAGTTTGAACCCAGCCATATGCAAATCAGTCTTGACCCTGTGCCTCATGGGAACAGTCAGCCCGAACTGCCAAGCCAGGTCCTCCCTGGACTGGAAACAAGCATCCTAGGACCGGTTTCGGGGTTTCACCCCTCTTCAGCCAGGATAGCTTGATTCCAGTGGCATGGAGAAGCACGGGACCCACGTCTGGGCATACCCGTCCCACTCGGGGTGACAAATGCAAAAACAACAGTTGATGGACAGAATGCAGAACAATGTCATACATTCACCCCAGTACAGAGATCTGGGCCTAAATCCATCGTTTTTTGCTCACCATGCCATTCCAGTTTGAACCCAGCCATATGCAAATCAGTCTTGACCCTGTGCCTCATGGGAACAGTCCAGCCCGAACTGCCAAGCCAGGTCCTCCCTGGACTGGAAACAAGCATCCTAGGACCGGTTTCGGGGTTTCACCCCTCTTCAGCCAGGATAGCTTGATTCCAGTGGCATGGAGAGCACGGGACCCACGTCTGGGCATACCCGTCCCACTCGGGGTGACAAATGCAAAAACAACAGTTGATGGACAGAATGCAGAACAATGTCATACATTCACCCCAGTACAGAGATCTGGGCCTAAATCCATCGTTTTTTGCTCACCATGCCATTCCAGTTTGAACCCAGCCATATGCAAATCAGTCTTGACCCTGTGCCTCATGGGAACAGTCCAGCCCGAACTGCCAAGCCAGGTCCTCCCTGGACTGGAAACAAGCATCCTAGGACCGGTTTCGGGGTTTCACCCCTCTTCAGCCAGGATAGCTTGATTCCAGTGGCATGGAGACACGGGACCCACGTCTGGGCATACCCGTCCCACTCGGGGTGACAAATGCAAAAACAACAGTTGATGGACAGAATGCAGAACAATGTCATACATTCACCCCAGTACAGAGATCTGGGCCTAAATCCATCGTTTTTTGCTCACCATGCCATTCCAGTTTGAACCCAGCCATATGCAAATCAGTCTTGACCCTGTGCCTCATGGGAACAGTCCAGCCCGAACTGCCAAGCCAGGTCCTCCCTGGACTGGAAACAAGCATCCTAGGACCGGTTTCGGGGTTTCACCCTCTTCAGCCAGGATAGCTTGATTCCAGTGGCATGGAAACACGGGACCCACGTCTGGGCATACCCGTCCCACTCGGGGTGACAAATGCAAAAACAACAGTTGATGGACAGAATGCAGAACAATGTCATACATTCACCCCAGTACAGAGATCTGGGCCTAAATCCATCGTTTTTTTGCTCACCATGCCATTCCAGTTTGAACCCAGCCATATGCAAATCAGTCTTGACCCTGTGCCTCATGGGAACAGTCCAGCCCGAACTGCCAAGCCAGGTCCTCCCTGGACTGGAAACAAGCATCCTAGGACCGGTTTCGGGTTTCACCCCTCTTCAGCCAGGATAGCTTGATTCCAGTGGCATGGAGAGCACGGGACCCACGTCTGGGCATACCCGTCCCACTCGGGGTGACAAATGCAAAAACAACAGTTGATGGACAGAATGCAGAACAATGTCATACATTCACCCCAGTACAGAGATCTGGGCCTAAATCCATCGTTTTTTGCTCACCATGCCATTCCAGTTTGAACCCAGCCATATGCAAATCAGTCTTGACCCTGTGCCTCATGGGAACAGTCCAGCCCGAACTGCCAAGCCAGGTCCTCCCTGGACTGGAAACAAGCATCCTAGGACCGGTTTCGGGGTTTCACCCCTCTTCAGCCAGGATAGCTTGATTCCAGTGGCATGGAGAGCACGGGACCCACGTCTGGGCATACCCGTCCCACTCGGGGTGACAAATGCAAAAACAACAGTTGATGGACAGAATGCAGAACAATGTCATACATTCACCCCAGTACAGAGATCTGGGCCTAAATCCATCGTTTTTTTGCTCACCATGCCATTCCAGTTTGAACCCAGCCATATGCAAATCAGTCTTGACCCTGTGCCTCATGGGAACAGTCCAGCCCGAACTGCCAAGCCAGGTCCTCCCTGGACTGGAAACAAGCATCCTAGGACCGGTTTCGGGGTTTCACCCCTCTTCAGCCAGGATAGCTTGATTCCAGTGGCATGGAGAGCACGGGACCCACGTCTGGGCATACCCGTCCCACTCGGGGTGACAAATGCAAAAACAACAGTTGATGGACAGAATGCAGAACAATGTCATACATTCACCCCAGTACAGAGATCTGGGCCTAAATCCATCGTTTTTTGCTCACCATGCCATTCCAGTTTGAACCCAGCCATATGCAAATCAGTCTTGACCCTGTGCCTCATGGGAACAGTCCAGCCCGAACTGCCAAGCCAGGTCCTCCCTGGACTGGAAACAAGCATCCTAGGACCGGTTTCGGGGTTTCACCCCTCTTCAGCCAGGATAGCTTGATTCCAGTGGCATGGAGAGCACTGGACCCACGTCTGGGCATACCCGTCCCACTCGGGGTGACAAATGCAAAAACAACAGTTGATGGACAGAATGCAGAACAATGTCATACATTCACCCCAGTACAGAGATCTGGGCCTAAATCCATCGTTTTTGCTCACCATGCCATTCCAGTTTGAACCCAGCCATATGCAAATCAGTCTTGACCCTGTGCCTCATGGGAACAGTCCAGCCCGAACTGCCAAGCCAGGTCCTCCCTGGACTGTAAACAAGCATCCTAGGACCGGTTTCGGGGTTTCACCCTCTTCAGCCAGGATAGCTTGATTCCAGTGGCATGGAGAGCACGGGACCCACGTCTGGGCATACCCGTCCCACTCGGGGTGACAAATGCAAAAACAACAGTTGATGGACAGAATGCAGAACAATGTCATACATTCACGACAGTACAGAGATCTGGGCCTAAATCCATCGTTTTTTGCTCACCATGCCATTCCAGTTTGAACCCAGCCATATGCAAATCAGTCTTGACCCTGTGCCTCATGGGAACAGTCCAGCCCGAACTGCCAAGCCAGGTCCTCCCTGGACTGGAAACAAGCATCCTAGGACCGGTTTCGGGGTTTCACCCTCTTCAGCCAGGATAGCTTGATTCCAGTGGCATGGAGAGCACGGGACCCACGTCTGGGCATACCCGTCCCACTCGGGGTGACAAATGCAAAAACAACAGTTGATGGACAGAATGCAGAACAATGTCATACATTCACCCCAGTACAGAGATCTGGGCCTAAATCCATCGTTTTTGCTCACCATGCCATTCCCGTTTGAACCCAGCCATATGCAAATCAGTCTTGACCCTGTGCCTCATGGGAACAGTCCAGCCCGAACTGCCAAGCCAGGTCCTCCCTGGACTGGAAACAAGCATCCTAGGACCGGTTTCGGGGTTTCACCCCTCTTCAGCCAGGATAGCTTGATTCCAGTGGCATGGAGAGCACGGGACCCACGTCTGGGCATACCCGTCCCACTCGGGGTGACAAATGCAAAAACAACAGTTGATGGACAGAATGCAGAACAATGTCATACATTCACCCCAGTACAGAGATCTGGGCCTAAATCCATCGTTTTTTTGCTCACCATGCCATTCCAGTTTGAACCCAGCCATATGCAAATCAGTCTTGACCCTGTGCCTCATGGGAACAGTCCAGCCCGAACTGCCAAGCCAGGTCCTCCCTGGACTGGAAACAAGCATCCTAGGACCGGTTTCGGGGTTTCACCCCTCTTCAGCCAGGATAGCTTGATTCCAGTGGCATGGAGAGCACGGGACCCACGTCTGGGCATACCCGTCCCACTCGGGGTGACAAATGCAAAAACAACAGTTGATGGACAGAATGCAGAACAATGTCATACATTCACCCCAGTACAGAGATCTGGGCCTAAATCCATCGTTTTTTTGCTCACCATGCCATTCCAGTTTGAACCCAGCCATATGCAAATCAGTCTTGACCCTGTGCCTCATGGGAACAGTCCAGCCCGAACTGCCAAGCCAGGTCCTCCCTGGACTGGAAACAAGCATCCTAGGACCGGTTTCGGGGTTTCACCCCTCTTCAGCCAGGATAGCTTGATTCCAGTGGCATGGAGAGCACGGGACCCACGTCTGGGCATACCCGTCCCACTCGGGGTGACAAATGCAAAAACAACAGTTGATGGACAGAATGCAGAACAATGTCATACATTCACCCCAGTACAGAGATCTGGGCCTAAATCCATCGTTTTTTGCTCACCATGCCATTCCAGTTTGAACCCAGCCATATGCAAATCAGTCTTGACCCTGTGCCTCATGGGAACAGTCCAGCCCGAACTGCCAAGCCAGGTCCTCCCTGGACTGGAAACAAGCATCCTAGGACCGGTTTCGGGGTTTCACCCCTCTTCAGCCAGGATAGCTTGATTCCAGTGGCATGGAGAGCACGGGACCCACGTCTGGGCATACCCGTCCCACTCGGGGTGACAAATGCAAAAACAACAGTTGATGGACAGAATGCAGAACAATGTCATACATTCACCCCAGTACAGAGATCTGGGCCTAAATCCATCGTTTTTTTGCTCACCATGCCATTCCAGTTTGAACCCAGCCATATGCAAATCAGTCTTGACCCTGTGCCTCATGGGAACAGTCCAGCCCGAACTGCCAAGCCAGGTCCTCCCTGGACTGGAAACAAGCATCCTAGGACCGGTTTCGGGGTTTCACCCCTCTTCAGCCAGGATAGCTTGATTCCAGTGGCATGGAGAGCACGGGACCCACGTCTGGGCATACCCGTCCCACTCGGGGTGACAAATGCAAAAACAACAGTTGATGGACAGAATGCAGAACAATGTCATACATTCACCCCAGTACAGAGATCTGGGCCTAAATCCATCGTTTTTGCTCACCATGCCATTCCAGTTTGAACCCAGCCATATGCAAATCAGTCTTGACCCTGTGCCTCATGGGAACAGTCCAGCCCGAACTGCCAAGCCAGGTCCTCCCTGGACTGGAAACAAGCATCCTAGGACCGGTTTCGGGGTTTCACCCCTCTTCAGCCAGGATAGCTTGATTCCAGTGGCATGGAGAGCACGGGACCCACGTCTGGGCATACCCGTCCCACTCGGGGTGACAAATGCAAAAACAACAGTTGATGGACAGAATGCAGAACAATGTCATACATTCACCCCAGTACAGAGATCTGGGCCTAAATCCATCGTTTTTTGCTCACCATGCCATTCCAGTTTGAACCCAGCCATATGCAAATCAGTCTTGACCCTGTGCCTCATGGGAACAGTCCAGCCCGAACTGCCAAGCCAGGTCCTCCCTGGACTGGAAACAAGCATCCTAGGACCGGTTTCGGGGTTTCACCCCTCTTCAGCCAGGATAGCTTGATTCCAGTGGCATGGAGAGCACGGGACCCACGTCTGGGCATACCCGTCCCACTCGGGGTGACAAATGCAAAAACAACAGTTGATGGACAGAATGCAGAACAATGTCATACATTCACCCCAGTACAGAGATCTGGGCCTAAATCCATCGTTTTTTGCTCACCATGCCATTCCAGTTTGAACCCAGCCATATGCAAATCAGTCTTGACCCTGTGCCTCATGGGAACAGTCCAGCCCGAACTGCCAAGCCAGGTCCTCCCTGGACTGGAAACAAGCATCCTAGGACCGGTTTCGGGGTTTCACCCCTCTTCAGCCAGGATAGCTTGATTCCAGTGGCATGGAGAGCACGGGACCCACGTCTGGGCATACCCGTCCCACTCGGGGTGACAAATGCAAAAACAACAGTTGATGGACAGAATGCAGAACAATGTCATACATTCACCCCAGTACAGAGATCTGGGCCTAAATCCATCGTTTTTTGCTCACCATGCCATTCCAGTTTGAACCCAGCCATATGCAAATCAGTCTTGACCCTGTGCCTCATGGGAACAGTCCAGCCCGAACTGCCAAGCCAGGTCCTCCCTGGACTGGAAACAAGCATCCTAGGACCGGTTTCGGGGTTTCACCCCTCTTCAGCCAGGATAGCTTGATTCCAGTGGCATGGAGAGCACGGGACCCACGTCTGGGCATACCCGTCCCACTCGGGGTGACAAATGCAAAAACAACAGTTGATGGACAGAATGCAGAACAATGTCATACATTCACCCCAGTACAGAGATCTGGGCCTAAATCCATTGTTTTTTTGCTCACCATGCCATTCCAGTTTGAACCCAGCCATATGCAAATCAGTCTTGACCCTGTGCCTCATGGGAACAGTCCAGCCCGAACTGCCAAGCCAGGTCCTCCCTGGACTGGAAACAAGCATCCTAGGACCGGTTTCGGGGTTTCACCCCTCTTCAGCCAGGATAGCTTGATTCCAGTGGCATGGAGAGCACGGGACCCACGTCTGGGCATACCCGTCCCACTCGGGGTGACAAATGCAAAAACAACAGTTGATGGACAGAATGCAGAACAATGTCATACATTCACCCCAGTACAGAGATCTGGGCCTAAATCCATCGTTTTTGCTCACCATGCCATTCCAGTTTGAACCCAGCCATATGCAAATCAGTCTTGACCCTGTGCCTCATGGGAACAGTCCAGCCCGAACTGCCAAGCCAGGTCCTCCCTGGACTGGAAACAAGCATCCTAGGACCGGTTTCGGGGTTTCACCCCTCTTCAGCCAGGATAGCTTGATTCCAGTGGCATGGAGAGCACGGGACCCACGTCTGGGCATACCCGTCCCACTCGGGGTGACAAATGCAAAAACAACAGTTGATGGACAGAATGCAGAACAATGTCATACATTCACCCCAGTACAGAGATCTGGGCCTAAATCCATCGTTTTTTGCTCACCATGCCATTCCAGTTTGAACCCAGCCATATGCAAATCAGTCTTGACCCTGTGCCTCATGGGAACAGTCCAGCCCGAACTGCCAAGCCAGGTCCTCCCTGGACTGGAAACAAGCATCCTAAGACCGGTTTCGGGGTTTCACCCCTCTTCAGCCAGGATAGCTTGATTCCAGTGGCATGGAGAGCACGGGACCCACGTCTGGGCATACCCGTCCCACTCGGGGTGACAAATGCAAAAACAACAGTTGATGGACAGAATGCAGAACAATGTCATACATTCACCCCAGTACAGAGATCTGGGCCTAAATCCATCGTTTTTTTGCTCACCATGCCATTCCAGTTTGAACCCAGCCATATGCAAATCAGTCTTGACCCTGTGCCTCATGGGAACAGTCCAGCCCGAACTGCCAAGCCAGGTCCTCCCTGGACTGGAAACAAGCATCCTAGGACCGGTTTCGGGGTTTCACCCCTCTTCAGCCAGGATAGCTTGATTCCAGTGGCATGGAGAGCACGGGACCCACGTCTGGGCATACCCGTCCCACTCGGGGTGACAAATGCAAAAACAACAGTTGATGGACAGAATGCAGAACAATGTCATACATTCACCCCAGTACAGAGATCTGGGCCTAAATCCATCGTTTTTTGCTCACCATGCCATTCCAGTTTGAACCCAGCCATATGCAAATCAGTCTTGACCCTGTGCCTCATGGGAACAGTCCAGCCCGAACTGCCAAGCCAGGTCCTCCCTGGACTGGAAACAAGCATCCTAGGACCGGTTTCGGGGTTTCACCCCTCTTCAGCCAGGATAGCTTGATTCCAGTGGCATGGAGAGCACGGGACCCACGTCTGGGCATACCCGTCCCACTCTGGGTGACAAATGCAAAAACAACAGTTGATGGACAGAATGCAGAACAATGTCATACATTCACCCCAGTACAGAGATCTGGGCCTAAATCCATCGTTTTTTGCTCACCATGCCATTCCAGTTTGAACCCAGCCATATGCAAATCAGTCTTGACCCTGTGCCTCATGGGAACAGTCCAGCCCGAACTGCCAAGCCAGGTCCTCCCTGGACTGGAAACAAGCATCCTAGGACCGGTTTCGGGGTTTCACCCCTCTTCAGCCAGGATAGCTTGATTCCAGTGGCATGGAGAGCACGGGACCCACGTCTGGGCATACCCGTCCCACTCGGGGTGACAAATGCAAAAACAACAGTTGATGGACAGAATGCAGAACAATGTCATACATTCACCCCAGTACAGAGATCTGGGCCTAAATCCATCGTTTTTTGCTCACCATGCCATTCCAGTTTGAACCCAGCCATATGCAAATCAGTCTTGACCCTGTGCCTCATGGGAACAGTCCAGCCCGAACTGCCAAGCCAGGTCCTCCCTGGACTGGAAACAAGCATCCTAGGACCGGTTTCGGGGTTTCACCCCTCTTCAGCCAGGATAGCTTGATTCCAGTGGCATGGAGAGCACGGGACCCACGTCTGGGCATACCCGTCCCACTCGGGGTGACAAATGCAAAAACAACAGTTGATGGACAGAATGCAGAACAATGTCATACATTCACCCCAGTACAGAGATCTGGGCCTAAATCCATCGTTTTTTGCTCACCATGCCATTCCAGTTTGAACCCAGCCATATGCAAATCAGTCTTGACCCTGTGCCTCATGGGAACAGTCCAGCCCGAACTGCCAAGCCAGGTCCTCCCTGGACTGGAAACAAGCATCCTAGGACCGGTTTCGGGGTTTCACCCCTCTTCAGCCAGGATAGCTTGATTCCAGTGGCATGGAGAGCACGGGACCCACGTCTGGGCATACCCGTCCCACTCGGGGTGACAAATGCAAAAACAACAGTTGATGGACAGAATGCAGAACAATGTCATACATTCACCCCAGTACAGAGATCTGGGCCTAAATCCATCGTTTTTTGCTCACCATGCCATTCCAGTTTGAACCCAGCCATATGCAAATCAGTCTTGACCCTGTGCCTCATGGGAACAGTCCAGCCCGAACTGCCAAGCCAGGTCCTCCCTGGACTGGAAACAAGCATCCTAGGACCGGTTTCGGGGTTTCACCCCTCTTCAGCCAGGATAGCTTGATTCCAGTGGCATGGAGAGCACGGGACCCACGTCTGGGCTTACCCGTCCCACTCGGGGTGACAAATGCAAAAACAACAGTTGATGGACAGAATGCAGAACAATGTCATACATTCACCCCAGTACAGAGATCTGGGCCTAAATCCATCGTTTTTTGCTCACCATGCCATTCCAGTTTGAACCCAGCCATATGCAAATCAGTCTTGACCCTGTGCCTCATGGGAACAGTCCAGCCCGAACTGCCAAGCCAGGTCCTCCCTGGACTGGAAACAAGCATCCTAGGACCGGTTTCGGGGTTTCACCCCTCTTCAGCCAGGATAGCTTGATTCCAGTGGCATGGAGAGCACGGGACCCACGTCTGGGCATACCCGTCCCACTCGGGGTGACAAATGCAAAAACAACAGTTGATGGACAGAATGCAGAACAATGTCATACATTCACCCCAGTACAGAGATCTGGGCCTAAATCCATCGTTTTTTGCTCACCATGCCATTCCAGTTTGAACCCAGCCATATGCAAATCAGTCTTGACCCTGTGCCTCATGGGAACAGTCCAGCCCGAACTGCCAAGCCAGGTCCTCCCTGGACTGGAAACAAGCATCCTAGGACCGGTTTCGGGGTTTCACCCCTCTTCAGCCAGGATAGCTTGATTCCAGTGGCATGGAGAGCACGGGACCCACGTCTGGGCATACCCGTCCCACTCGGGGTGACAAATGCAAAAACAACAGTTGATGGACAGAATGCAGAACAATGTCATACATTCACCCCAGTACAGAGATCTGGGCCTAAATCCATCGTTTTTTGCTCACCATGCCATTCCAGTTTGAACCCAGCCATATGCAAATCAGTCTTGACCCTGTGCCTCATGGGAACAGTCCAGCCCGAACTGCCAAGCCAGGTCCTCCCTGGACTGGAAACAAGCATCCTAGGACCGGTTTCGGGGTTTCACCCCTCTTCAGCCAGGATAGCTTGATTCCAGTGGCATGGAGAGCACGGGACCCACGTCTGGGCATACCCGTCCCACTCGGGGTGACAAATGCAAAAACAACAGTTGATGGACAGAATGCAGAACAATGTCATACATTCACCCCAGTACAGAGATCTGGGCCTAAATCCATCGTTTTTTTGCTCACCATGCCATTCCAGTTTGAACCCAGCCATATGCAAATCAGTCTTGACCCTGTGCCTCATGGGAACAGTCCAGCCCGAACTGCCAAGCCAGGTCCTCCCTGGACTGGAAACAAGCATCCTAGGACCGGTTTCGGGGTTTCACCCCTCTTCAGCCAGGATAGCTTGATTCCAGTGGCATGGAGAGCACGGGACCCACGTCTGGGCATACCCGTCCCACTCGGGGTGACAAATGCAAAAACAACAGTTGATGGACAGAATGCAGAACAATGTCATACATTCACCCCAGTACAGAGATCTGGGCCTAAATCCATCGTTTTTGCTCACCATGCCATTCCAGTTTGAACCCAGCCATATGCAAATCAGTCTTGACCCTGTGCCTCATGGGAACAGTCCAGCCCGAACTGCCAAGCCAGGTCCTCCCTGGACTGGAAACAAGCATCCTAGGACCGGTCTCGGGGTTTCACCCCTCTTCAGCCAGGATAGCTTGATTCCAGTGGCATGGAGAGCACGGGACCCACGTCTGGGCATACCCGTCCCACTCGGGGTGACAAATGCAAAAACAACAGTTGATGGACAGAATGCAGAACAATGTCATACATTCACCCCAGTACAGAGATCTGGGCCTAAATCCATTGTTTTTTTGCTCACCATGCCATTCCAGTTTGAACCCAGCCATATGCAAATCAGTCTTGACCCTGTGCCTCATGGGAACAGTCCAGCCCGAACTGCCAAGCCAGGTCCTCCCTGGACTGGAAACAAGCATCCTAGGACCGGTTTCGGGGTTTCACCCTCTTCAGCCAGGATAGCTTGATTCCAGTGGCATGGAGAGCACGGGACCCACGTCTGGGCATACCCGTCCCACTCGGGGTGACAAATGCAAAAACAACAGTTGATGGACAGAATGCAGAACAATGTCATACATTCACCCCAGTACAGAGATCTGGGCCTAAATCCATCGTTTTTGCTCACCATGCCATTCCAGTTTGAACCCAGCCATATGCAAATCAGTCTTGACCCTGTGCCTCATGGGAACAGTCCAGCCCGAACTGGCACACTTACACCATGCGGTCCACTGGCTAGACCCCGACAACAATTGGGAAAAAGGGCTACTGAGAGGCTCCTATGGTGTCACACCGTTGCCCGTCTTGCTGAGTGGGGGAGCGAAGGGATCTGGGAGATGGTGGTTACGAGAGTGGTACGGCAAGCCACCAGATATGTCGCTATGGTCCCTGCAGCCCTTCCTCAAGATAGCTGGGGCTATGACAGTTAAAAAATGGAAAGATGGAGGTTGCGACACATTGGGTGACTTGTACCCTGACAACAAGTTTATCACAAGATATGATGCTATCGCGTCCTTTGTACTGGGAACCGGTCAATACCTGGAGTATGCAAAGATCTCTGCCATGGCACACAAGCTGTGCTTCCTGGAGGCGCAGCGCACTCCCAAATGCTGACAGTGCTCCTGGCCATGGTGGGGGTCGACGATTGATATCCAAAATTTACTGAGTATTAAGGAGTGATCACCCAGTGACGCTACTCCGAATACACACGAAATGGGAAGAAGTGGTTGAGGAGTCCATGACTGCCTGAGACTGGGAACGAGTGCATGAAGGGGTGGGGACAGTTCATTGTAACTCCCGGTTTAAATTGCTACAGTACAACTATGTACATCAGACCTATCTATCCCCACAAACACTGCACGTTATATACGGCACCCGTGCAGCTTGCTGCACTCGATGTAGGGAACCTGAGGCAAACTGCGTACACATTGTCTGGTCCTGTCCTTCACTGGCACCCTACTGGTGGAAGGTTACAGAGCAACTAAAAGGGCCACTGGATGGGCAGTCCAGCTCACACTTAGGCAGATTTTACTTGGCCTGCTACCCTCCCCTTAAAACAAGAAACTTAACAGGAAATTTATATTACTCGGCCTGCTGCTGGCGAAATAAACACCACATAGCTATAAAGTGGTTGGTGGCGGAGCCCCCGAGATATGGCGACTGGCTCAGAGGCATGTTTGAGTGGGCAGTGGCGGAGGAGGTACTCATGAAACACACCAGAAGGGACAAAAAAGCTGAAGATAACTTTAGGGCATGGGCAGCCATGCTGGCTGATCTTAAGGATCCTCCGGATGCCAGACTGCCGTGAAGAATAGGGAAGTGGGGCAATTGTGGCTGCTGGACTATACGGCAGTGGGGGGTGACGTGGGTGGTTTGGGGCCCGACTGAAGCTCGCCATTGTGCCTGGTGAGGGACATGGGGGAACTAGCCCGCTCACGAAACAACAACAACAAAATAGAAACAAGGAAGGGGGAGTGGGACTGGAGTAGGGGCGGAGTGGCACTCTAGAGATTATAATGTATGATTGTCATTTGTGATCACTATCAAGAGTAGAGGGAGGGGGTTTGTTGGGGAAATGTTTTTGATGAATTAATTACAGGACGCTAAATGGCTGAGAGAAACTGATATGGGGTGATCCATAAAGTGGGGTCCGAGAAAAATGGGGTTGCCACAACACTAAATCCCCATGCATTTTCCATGGACTTATTTAGACAGCACTACTGCAAAAACTGCTGAAAAGAATTACACCAAATTTGACAGGAAGCCAGATCTTGGTCCAGAAAGCATGCTTTTTGTGACTTGGTGTAAATCCGTTCAGTAGTTTAAAAAAAATTAAGGTTAAAAAATATTTGCATATCTGGATGGTTGAGTCAGAGGTACTCTTGCAATAGTCCCTCGATTCCAATTTTAAGAAAAAAGAACATTCTGATTGACCCAGGGAACTTTTTTCCCCTTGGGCCAATGCACTCCCAGAGGAGCGAGTGCTGTGATTGGCTGCATGTAACATGAAGAAAAATATTGCAGGCAGCCATTACAGAACTTGGGGACTTAGTCCCCTGCCCTGAGTTTACATTAAGAAAATTATAAGGGGATAGGGTAGGGATACCCTGCCCCCCAGGCCCTGTGGGGACCTCCCCCCCAACCAGGGGCCAAAATATGGAGACTTTTTAAAAAATGCAGTGATCCTGCGTGAGTACCCGCGGGATTGCAGCATTAAAAACACAAAGGAAATGGAAGGCAGAGGCCATCGTGAAAAGGGGAGGGGGTGAGCAGCCCTCCATTCCCAAACCTCATCAAGGTCCCGGGGACCCCATCTCCACCAGGGCCGAAGTTTAAATATAGGGGAGGGTGTGTGCCAACCTCCCTAGGCTGTTTACGGGCCAGGGGATCCCACCCACAGGACCAATTCTTTAAAAAAGGGAAGGGGGTGCACATCCCCCCCTCACTGAGCCAGCGATCGGCCCTGGGGCCTCAACCCCTGAGGTCAGCATTTAAGTATAGTGGATGGGGCGCGCGGTCTCACTCCCCAAGCCTTAAAACGCCCAGGGGACATCATCCCCCAGGGCTGGCACTTACACTGTGTCCCAGGAAGCTCATCCCCGAGACACAGTGGTTTCCCTGCCTATTGGAGGGAGGGCAAGTGGACTCCTATCTTGCAGGAGATTTTAAAATGCTCCTGCCAGGTGGGAGCAGACTCTTGTTTCCCTGCTTGCGCTCTTGCGGGCAGGAACACTCACCCTGCTCCCGACTGGCGAGAGCAAGCAGAAACAACTACTCCCATTGGGTGAGAGCAATGCCAGCTCACGCAGCACCCAGGATCAATCAAAAAATCAGATTTCTTATAAAGCGCAACTACTCACCCATAAGGGTCTCAAGGCCCTGAGTGGGGGGGTGGATCTGCAGTTCCATTGAAGAGCTAGGTCTTGAGGTCCTTCCTGAATTTATGGCAGCAATGGTGATTGCCTGAGGTGCAGAGGCAGCGAGTTCCAGGTCTTCGCAGCGAGGTAGTAGAAGAAGCTTCCTCCAGCTGTAGTCTTGAGGACCAGTGGAATGGTGGCCAGGGCCAGTTGGGCGGAGCGGAGATGTCTGGTGGGAGTGTAGAAGGAGAGGCGGTGGTTGAGGTATGCTGTTCCGGCATTGTGGAGGGCTTTGTAGGCGTGCATGAGGAGCTTGAAAGTAATTCTTTTGTTGATAGGTAGCCAGTGCAGGTCTCTCAGGTGGCCGGTGATGTGGCTGCGGTGTGGGATGTTCAGAATGAGTCTGGCGGAGGCGCTGTGGCTGTTCTACAGTTTCTTTAGGAGTTTCTGGGTGGTGCCAGCATAGAGTGCGTTGCCGTATTCGAGTCTGCTGCTGACGAGCGCATGGGTGACCATTTTCCTGGCCTCGGTAGGGATCCACTTGAAGATCTTATGAAGCAGGCAGAGCGTCTGGAAGCAGGAGAACGAAACAGCATTGATTTTGCAGTTAAGTGAGAGCGAGGAGTCTAGGATGATGCTGAGGTTCCGTGCATGGTCCGATGGTCCATGGGTGTGGGGTTTCCGAGCACTGTGGGCCACCTGGAGTCATCCCAGGCGTATGGGGTGGAGCCCAGGATGAGGACTTTGGTCTTGTCTGAGTTAAGCTTGAGACAGCTGTCCTTCATCCAGGTGGCGAATGCCTACATCCCGTTGTGGAAGTTGCTCTTGGAAACTGTGGGTTCGTCTGTGAAGGAGAGAATCAGCTGGGTCTCGTCAGCATAGGAGATGATGTTGAGTTTGTGGCTTCTGACGATGGCTGCAAGCGGGGCCATGTAGATGTTGAGGAGGGTAGGGCTCAGGGAGGATTTCCGAGGCACTCAGGGGGGTCTACTTTACTTCCTAGCATAGGGTCTGACCCCCATGCCAAGGTTACGGTTGCCACAAAGGCAAGCATCCAACATCCAACAGAGGCTACTAACAGCTGCCACTACCCAGAGCCACACCCTGATCTCTCCGATGACAGGTGGATGGGCTCTCTTAGGGGCTACTGTGTGTTCTTTCCAACTTTTCAGAGTGGGGGCTACCACCTCTTGTGGCAGACACCCTCCTTCTTGTGTCAGTTCAGGAGGGACACCCTGAATCTTATCAGTTGCCTGACACTCTAGGTCTTCTTTGGGGTCAGGAGAGGCATCATCAGGACAAGTTTGGGGGTTCTCCCCTACTAGGGAAGGTTGCGGGTAGGTTTCCTGAGTCCCCCGTTACTCTTTTCCTAACCAACTCATCTGCTATCTTGCTTAGCTCTCTTAGGCTAGTTAACTTTGAGTCCACTAGGTGCTGGTGTAACTTCTCTGATGGACAATTAGACTAAGGGGCCGATTCCGATCTCGGCCGGTAGGGCTCCGAATCGGATTCGGCTTTACCGGATCCGATTCGGAGCCCTGTTTCCCGACCGAACCGTACACGGGTCCGGCCGAGCGAGTACGATGCGAAATCTCCGACCGACTCGTCCGGGCGTCCCGACCGCTCCGACCGACTTCGCTCCCGGCTCGAACCGCTCCGACCGACTCGCTCGGACTCGACTCGCACCGCGCAATGGAGACGTTTCCCGGCCGGGTAAGTACGATGCGCGCCGCGAGCAGTCCGACCGAGCCGCGCACTCCGGCTCGTAAGAGCTGTCGGAGCCGTACTTTGGGGGTCCGTGTCGGACCCCCTGTACGCGTAGCCGCGCGAGTCGCACACAGGGGGGACCCATGGGTCCCCCTACCTGTGCGTGCACGGCGCGAATCGCTTCGCCGCGTACCCGCTGTAGGGGGCGCCCTTGTCCGACTCGCACCCATTGAGTCAATGGGAGCCCGCGTACGCGTTGTGCGACCGGCTCCCATTGACTTCAATGGGAGTCCGACCGACTCGAGTCCGATAACATACGGACGCATCGTACTCGTTCGGTCGGACTGCACGGGTCCGATTCGGTCGGAAATCTCTCCGGGTCCGGCTCGGTCGGAGAAATTTCCGGCCCGAATCGGAATCGACCCCACAATGTGCTTCTTAACCAACAAATTGTAGAGCCCTTCATAAGTGTCTACCCTCTTACCTTTTAACCAACCATCTAGTGCCTTTACTGATGCATCTACAAAGTCCACCCTGATCTGTGTTGCTCCCTTTTGTGATGTCCTAAGCCTCTGCCTGTGCTCTTCAGGCCTAAATCCAAAGAGCTCAACAAGTGCTGCCTTAATTTGTGAGTAGGATTCTGCTACCTCATCCTCAAGTGTAAACAGTTTATCCTTACCAACTACTGGCACTAACTCCCATAGTACTGTCCTCCAGTGTGGTGTACCCACCATCCTCATACTGAGCGCTCTCTCATATGGGTCCAGCCACATATCGATGTCATCCCCTGGGACACAGATAGGAACAACCCCCTTAAGCAACCTGCCTTCTAGGGCAACCCTGTCAGATACCCCAGTTACCTTATTGCTGCCACCATTCTCCTTGGGCCACCTGCCCAGCCAGGCTCTTCTTCCTCAATGGCCATCTTCCTTTCAAACAGGGCCATGGCTTTCTCCTCCCGCTCCAGGGCTGTCACTTCCTTTTGAAGGGAATGCCTGCTGCTACTGGTGCTCCTTGCACTGCTTGCTCTGGAAGGCACCCTTGGCCTGGTGTCAGGATGGAGGGCATCACACCCCTCCTCTTCTTCTTTTTCTTCCCCACTACCTTGAAGTATCTCCTTCTCCAACTGTGGTTGGGCCCTGTGAACCTTTTTCCAGGCTTTGAGGCCTTCACCATATCCTCCTTCCTTGCCTTGTTTCCCACATTGACCCTCCTGTCCCTACACAACTTCCTCACCTCACTCCTTTTGAGCTATGGACAAATTGGCCATGTCAAGATCCGTGTTTTTCTAGCTTAAAGTGACTTCCCAAAACTTTTCAGAAAATGTTTGAAACTTCTAAAAACTTTTGAAATTTGTTAGAAACTCTGGGCCTGATTTAGATCTTAGCGGATGGGTTACTCCGTCACAACGGTGACAACTATCCCATCCGCTGAACTATAAATCCAATTATATCCAATGGGATTTATTTTTCGGTGGATGGGAAATTAGTCATCATTGTGATGGAGTAACCCGTCTGCCAAGATCTAAATCAGGCCCTCTGTCACAACTTCTAAAACTTTTTTAAAAGTTCAGCAAATCTTTCAAAACAGTGTCTCTGAATACTTTGAAACTCAACAACTAATCAGAAAACCCAAAGGCTACTTTGTGGGGGTGCCACCTAAAGCTAACTCATGTCAGTTTCCACTTCAACAACTGTTTGTTATGCTAAATGAGAGTTCTTGATCCCACCGCTAGGCACCAATATGAAGAAATGGGGTGTATAACATGTTGTGATTGGGAGACCTCAGCGTCTAATACACTTACCAAGCCCTTTAGGACCAGTAGATTTTGTGTGTTAAACCTTTAGCTCAACCCTGGGTAACTGTTTCTCTGAGCAGTCAGAATTACACAAAGGAACAACTGTAAAACATTTAAACAGCACCAAAACAATTGAGGAAGAAATACCTGAGACACACAAGAAGTCTGACACCAATCTACAAAAATAGGTTAAATTTTCATACAATTTTTGACACCAAAATGAAAAGGATCCACAAGAGGGTTCCGGAGATACAGAATTTACAAGGTAGAGTAAATCAACACTTTTTACTTAACTGCGAACAAAAGCATTGGTAAATTGAATGAATTTGACACAGAATCTTTTTCTAGAAAAGCTTGGGCAGGTTGTAGTGCGGTTACTTAGAGTTACTTTGGGTGACCGGCTATGGCAGGGAGCCAGTCAGGGGACCAGCAAGACGCTCAAAAACAGTTAACTCAAAAGAAAAGCAGTCAGTCCAGTCCCAGCATCAGTGGCCACTTGCCATTGACTTCTATGGAGTGGTCCTGATGCAAGGGATACAGGATGCTGAAGATGCTGAAGATACTGTGCGGTCAACAGGGGTCTTCCTCTGGCTACTCGTCGGTCCAGGGACGACCGTGAGGCACCGACTTGGTGAGGCAATACTGGGCACAGGTATTGATATCCCTGTAAGTCCTCTCATGCTTGGCAGAATTCCAGTCGCCACTGGGCTACCAGTCACTCAGTTCAGCGGTTTCAGCAGTTCCCTTATTTTGGAAGTAACTTGCCTTCTGGGCGACCAAGCTGGGTTCAGTAGACACGGGGGCAACATTTGAGCATCGGATTTTGGTCCCTTGGGCTGCGCGGTGGGGAGGAGCGGCGATTCGGAATCTGGGTAACAAACTCCTCCCATCAGACTTCTTCAGCTGTTGTGGCCCTGTGCTGCGAACAGGAGGTCAGACAACTGCCCTCAGAGTTTCTTGCTTCAGCTGGGCTCAGTAGTCGATTTCTCCATGAGCAGGACACAGCAGACAGAGTCCCTTTCCTTTGCTAGCTACCAGGAGTAGCAGGTGCAGTCCACATCGGCGCAGCCTCTCTTCGCTGGGTCCTTGGTGCAGCAGGGCAGTCCGTTCTTTTCTCCAGTTCAACGAGATATGAGTTCTGGGAGCCAGGGATGCCCTTTTTATGCCCAAAAGATGCCCTCAGAGGAGGTTGCAGTCACTAGCTAATGGACTGACTACCAGGTCTCCTCCCTTCTGATGACTACTTCCTGTAAAGTGTGGCATCTAGCTATCTCAGAAGTCTCCATTATACCCACTTTCAACATGGCAGAGCCCCTCTTTCGGTGTGCAGAGCTCCCTAGCCCAACCCAGAAGGTACCAAGGAGGGCTACACACCCTTAGAAAACCAGTTTGACAACTGGGTTTCCCTCTCTGTTCCTGGTGCTAGTCCATCATCCCCTTTGGTATCGCTTTGTTCGCCCTAAGTTGGCAGGGTATGCCCAGACGTGGGTCCCTTGCTCACTTTGCCACTGGAATCAAGATAGCCTGGCTGATGAGGGTTTTGAACCCGAAACCGGTCCCAGGATGCTTGTTTCCGGTCCAGGGAAGACATGGCTTGGCAGTTCGGGCTGGACTGTTCCCATGAGGCACAGGGTCAGACTGATTTGCATATGGCCATGTCTGAACTGGGGTGGTGGAGTGAGCTAAAGAATGATGATGGATTAAACCCAGATCAGTTGACTGGGGGTGAGTGTTTGATTTGCTCTAACGCTCCGTCCATCATCCCCTTTGGTATCGCTTTGTTCGCCCTAAGTTGGCAGGGTATGCCCAGACGTGGGTCCCTTGATCACTTTGCCACTGGAATCAAGATAGCCTGGCTGATGGGGGTTTTGAACCCGAAACCGGTCCCAGGATGCTTGTTTCCGGTCCAGGGAAGACATGGCTTGGCAGTTCGGGCTGGACTGTTCCCATGAGGCACAGGGTCAGACTGATTTGCATATGGCCATGTCTGAACTGGGGTGGTGGAGTGAGCTAAAGAATGATGATGGATTAAACCCAGATCAGTTGACTGGGGGTGAGTGTTTGATTTGCTCTAACGCTCCGTCCATCATCCCCTTTGGTATCGCTTTGTTCGCCCTAAGTTGGCAGGGTATGCCCAGACGTGGGTCCCTTGATCACTTTGCCACTGGAATCAAGAAAGCCTGGCTGATGAGGGTTTTGAACCCGAAACCGGTCCCAGGATGCTTGTTTCCGGTCCAGGGAAGACATGGCTTGGCAGTTCGGGCTGGACTGTTCCCATGAGGCACAGGGTCAGACTGATTTGCATATGGCCATGTCTGAACTGGGGTGGTGGAGTGAGCTAAAGAATGATGATGGATTAAACCCAGATCAGTTGACTGGGGGTGAGTGTTTGATTTGCTCTAACGCTCCGTCCATCATCCCCTTTGGTATCGCTTTGTTCGCCCTAAGTTGGCAGGGTATGCCCAGACGTGGGTCCCTTGCTCACTTTGCCACTGGAATCAAGATAGCCTGGCTGATGAGGGTTTTGAACCCGAAACCGGTCCCAGGATGCTTGTTTCCGGTCCAGGGAAGACATGGCTTGGCAGTTCGGGCTGGACTGTTCCCATGAGGCACAGGGTCAGACTGATTTGCATATGGCCATGTCTGAACTGGGGTGGTGGAGTGAGCTAAAGAATGATGATGGATTAAACCCAGATCAGTTGACTGGGGGTGAGTGTTTGATTTGCTCTAACGCTCCGTCCATCATCCCCTTTGGTATCGCCTAGTGCTAGTCTGTCTGCCTAAACAATAGAGCAGCCCCTCTCCGGAGTGTTTCTTATTTGCTCATCAAAGGCTGTTTCTCCTTTGAAACTCGCCTTTTGGGCTAACACCCGTGCGGATTCCTGCCAGGGAGAGGTGAAACCTCTCCCCCATCCAGGCTTCTATTGTGTTCTTTCCTGGGAGTCATTCATAAGCCTCCCTAGGAGGGCAGAAGGCTGTCTGTGAGGACAGTCCCTGTGTGTAACTGTAAATGGGAACATGATAACTTGGGCAAGTTAAGTGGCACCTTCTAAAGTTGCACTTGCTCACCAGTGACTTTAAATTTGATGTATCCATTAAATCGGATTTAATGCACTGATTCTTTTGATACCTTACATTACCAACTTTAGTAGTCCCAATCAAAAGTTAGCAGGAGTGAGGGGTCAGCTTGTAACTCAGCACTCACCAATAGGGCTACTATCCTTTTCCAAAGTAAAAATGACAATTTAGGGTTTTTAATGTTAAAACATGTTAAAGTACATGTTCCACCTTTAATATGCAGCACCCTGCCTTCGGGCTCGACAGGTCTACCTTAGAGGCAGGGCTTTAAGTGGGCCGGGTCTCACCAGGTGCTGAGCACCGGCAGTTTTTTAAAGGGGGGCTCGAAACGGGAAAAATGGCAAAGTCAAGTTAGCAGTTTTAAACTGCCCTTCTAGTCTGCAGTGGCAGACTGGGAGTCATGTTTCACCTTATCCTACTCAGGGTGGCACAACAAGTGCTGCAGTCCCTGAGGGGATACTCTAAATTACAGACCCTGGGTACCCCTGGTACCATATACTAGGGACTTACCAGTAAGTTAGACTATGCCAATTGGATATAAGCCAATCAACCATGCACCTTTTTAAGGGTCAGAGCACATGCACTAAGTCTTGATTAGCAGGGTTCACGGCATTTCAGAGCCATTACATCAGTGCTTGGTAGTCAAAATGGGGCAAAAATTGAGGGTGAAACCTGCAAAAAATCTGTTTCCTCACAGCGTCCAAACTCTCAAGGGCCACCAACTTTAATTGAGTACTGGCTGCAGCAGTAGGTTGGGCCTGCGCTCAACCCACTGCATGTGGCCAACCCCTCTTGTGCATGGTGGTTGGCTGTAAGGTCTGGTCTCTGTTTATTTAGTACCACGGTTCCAGTACAAGTACCGCAATACCACAGGGGATGCGCCGCTAGTAACAGGGCCTTCAAAGGTTTTTTATCATAACTTAAGAGGTGGTCCGTTTTAGACCCCCACATGGCCCTGGGTGTCAGGGTGGGCCTACACTGCCCTTGTATGGCTTTTTTTTTTTTTCGAATTGTCACAACTTGTGGATCAACTCTCCAAGACCTGTTATGGCTACTGCAAAGTTTTCTTCAGAGTTGTTGTCAGCCAATCAAGTCATTTGGCTCTGCTGTACTGGCACAAGTACCAGGATACCGTAATGACCAATGTCTGAAAAAGCTCCTTTGGCCATTCAAATCGGCCTATTTTTAAAATTTTTGGTACTCCTGCGTGACCCACCATCCATATATACCTAACTTTTTCTGAATGTTAACCCTATCATGTTCTACCTGCACCCCTCTTTAACCCCTTGCATGATAAGAATGTTCAGGAGACGTCAATAGTAGCGGCACTTATGAACAACGTTTTGCACAGGGGTCCACCAGGAAGGGCATTCCCCGCCTGTACATGATCTTCTGGGATCTCTTTTAGCCTCAATGACATCTATATCAGTCAAAGTGGGAACAAGATTTGGGTTCTACTATTTCTGACGTCTGGCAGAGGTTGTGGGGACGGGCAGCCAAGACATCTATCTGTCTCCAACACACAGCCAATTCTTATAAACCTCTTACGCGGTGATACTTCACTCCAGTTCGGTTGCATGCCATGGTGGGAACTTCTGACCTCTGTTGGCGGGGCTGTGATTCTAGAGGCACTTATAAGCATATGTGGTGTGAATGTATACATGTCAAACGCTTTTGGGCAGAGGTGCATTCTACTGATCTCCCAGATTTGTTCAGTGACCCTACCAATGGACCCCATGGTACTGTTATTGGGAGAGGCTGGGGAGGATTCTGCCTATCCATACACAACCCCTAGGGCAGATTACTCACCTTCTTCTTATTAGCGACTAGGCTTACAATAGCTCACACCTGGAAGGCCCCTTTCCCGCCTAGTTTGGGTTTGTGGTGGACTAAGATATGGCACATTTATGCTATGTAATGATGGACTGCATTGGTTGCAAACAAGATGTCTACATTTAAGCGCATTTGGTCACCCTTTAAGACGTACATCAAGAGAGACAGGGCAAAGGTGAACCCCACCATTGCTGCACCCACTCTCCGACGGCGAGTCTATATGGAGGGCTTGTCGTCATCCAATGGAGAACTGGAGCATGAGGACTGACGTGTGACCATAACCAATCCATCCACCAATGTTATCTCATCATGTTGACTTATTAGCTTGATGGCTCTCTTCTTGTTTGGCCTACTTATTTTATTGCATTGCCCTATGTACCAATTTGGCTCTGTTAACTTTTGTGCTCACATTTTGTTTTGCTTGTTTTTTATTTGTATTGCGATTACCCTGGACTTTCCCTCCACATCCCTCCCATCTTTCCATTTTTCCCATTTGGTTCTTTTTTCCATGTTTGTAATGTTTTACAAATGAAAAGAACCAATAATTAAAGTTTATTTAAAAAAAAGAAAGAAATTGGAGTGGGAATAGTAAATGTCACCCCTTTAGTGTCCAATACTTTCCCTCAATATGCTTAGATTGGAGTGGGGATAGTAAATGTCACCCCTTTAATGTCCAATGCCTTCCACAAATTAGTTTACATTGGAGTGGGAATAGTAAATGTTACCCCTTTAATGTCCAACACCTTTCCCCAATATGGTAATTTTGGAGTGTGCATAGTAAAACATCACCCCTTTAGTGTCTAACAGTTTTTAAAAAATGATTTGTGTTGGAGTGTGATTGTTTAATTTTATAATTTTAGTCTGAAAACTTTTCTTTTGATTTTATTTGTATGCAGTATAAATAGTTTGTTTTATTTTATTAGTATTGCTGGTGATTAGAAATATAATAAAACATTTGTTAGTTGTAAGTTTGTAACCTATTATATCATTAATTACATTTTTATAGAAGACGTCACACATTTTTCTCATTTTATTCATGTTTTCTAAGTTTATTGTATATTTTTACATTATAATTCATATATATTTAAAATTACAAATAAACATGTATATAAAGTTAAAAAACATATTTAATATTTTGTATCATTACAAAAAAATGTAAATTATATTTAAAGACTATTGTAAGTTGTACATTTTTAACTTTAATTTTCCAATGTTTAACAGTTTTTAACATTTCTTAAATTGTGTTATATATATATATAGGAAACGAACAATACACTACAACAAGACAGTGATGCAACTTTGGAGGAAATGGGCATTCTAATCGGACAAGCCAGTTATAGTAGCTTAAAACCTAAGTCACGATACAACCCCAATGTCCCACATGACAATATTGAGGCATATGGATCAGCTGTAATCCAGGAGCTGATGAAGCTGAGAAAGTGTAACACCAGAAGCAGATGGGACAATTTAACAAGAGAACAAAGATTGGCCTTGAAAAACTTACAAAATGACCCTAACATAGTTATTAAGACATCTGATAAAGGTGGAAACATCGTGATTATGAATATGTCCCAATATAGAACAGAAGTGCTCCGTCAACTAAGTGATCATACATGCTATGAAGAAATTGGGTGGGAAACATATAGAGCAGGGATTAAGGAATATGATGGTCTCCTGAACCAATGGCACAGCATGGGTTTGCTTGATGAAAATGAACACAGTTTCCTAAAAATGAGAACTTGCGTGTACCGTGTATATATATCTTGCCAAAGATACATAAGGACCCCATAAATCCACCTGGGAGGCCCATAGTCTCCTACAATGGGGGACTACTAGAGAACACTTCTATTTTCTTAGATTTATTTCTGGCACCTTTTGTTGTTAACTTAAGTTCATATTGCAAAGACAGCTCAGATTATTTGAGACGTATACATGAAATCCAATGGGAACCCACCTATCTTTTGATAGCATTGGATGTGTGCTCCTTGTATACTTGCATCAATCAAAGACAAGGAGTGGAAACTTGTATGCAATATCTTCAAAGTAGACACATCTCATTGAAAGAGCATAACAAAATGCTAGAAAAAATGATGATCTACTGTCTTGAGCAAAATATTTTCTTATTTGAGAAGACTCTCCATCGCTAAATATCAGGCACGGCAATGGGTACGTGCTTTGCCCCCAGCCTAGCTAATTTATTTTTAGGCTGGTGGGAAGAACAGGTAGTGTGGGTGGGTACCAATGATCAGTACACCGAACACATCCCAATCTGGATCAGGTACATCGATGACCTGTTCCTGATTTGGGATGGATCAGTAGAGCTGGCAGAGGAATTCATTTAAAAACTGGGAAACAATAATCTCAATCTCAGTTTCACACATAAAATCAGTAAGGACTATTGTGAATTCCTCGATGTAGCTATACAAGTCGTAGATAATAAAATCACCACACGACCTTTCAGAAAAGAAAGTGCAGGTAACACCATTTTACACACTGCCAGCAATCATCCCACACCCTTAATACGCAGTATACCTCACGGCGAACTCCTATGAGCTCCCGTAACTGCAGTACCCACAACAGTTATTTGAAGGAACAGACAGTGATGGTGGATCATTTCAAACGAAGAGGATACAGCAATAAGGTGTTAGAAATAGCTAAAAGCAGGATTACGAGCAAAACACAGAATGAACTGCTTTTTAAAACTAATCCCAATGATAGAAAGAACATCACTGATGTTCCTAGGATGATCACTATTTATAGTGGGGGCTCACAAAGATTGAGGAAAATAATGAAAGCTCATTGGAGCCTGTTACAATCTGATCCTATTATTGGCAAACATATATAGGTCCGGCGCCCAGAGTAACTTACAAAAGATCACGGTCACTGAAGGACCAATTGGTCCACAGTTACCAACAGGAAGAACAGTCAGGTAATTGGTTAAGCCCCAATAAAGGGTTCACGACCTGCAACAATTGTAAGGCTTGCAGGAACAGTAAAAGTCGGAAGTCCTACAAGACTGAATTAGGCAAGGAGAAGAAAATTGATAAGTTCATTACATGCACCAGTGACTATGTGATCTATGTCTTAGAATGTCCCTGCAGATACAAATATGTGGGTAGTACGAAGTTACAACTGAAAGTCCGCATCTTACAACATTTGCGTGCCATTGTGAATAGAGATCACAACTATCCCACAGCCCGACATTTCACGGAGAAACACAGCAGTAATAGCAATCTCCTAACATTCTATGGGGTAGACAGGGTATTGCAAAAAAAAAAAAAAAAAACAATGCAAAAAAAAAAAGCAAAAAAAAAACGATTGATGGACAGAATGCAGAACAATGTCATACATTCACCCCAGTACAGAGATCTGGGCCTAAATCCATCGTTTTTTTGCTCACCATGCCATTCCAGTTTGGACCCCGCCATATGCAAATCAGTCTTGACCCTGTGCCCAATGGGAGCAGTCCAGCACGAACTGCCAGGCCAGGTCCTCCCTGGACTGGAAACAAGCACCCTAGGACCGGTTTCGGGCTTTCAGCCCTCATCAGCCAGGATAGCTTGACTCCAGTGGCATGGAGAGCACGGGACCCATGTCTGGGCATACCCGTCCCACTCAAGGTGACAAATGCAAAAAAAAAACAATTGATGGACAGAATGCAGAACAATGTCATACATTCACCCCAGTACAGAGATCTGGGCCTAAATCCATCATTTTTTTGCTCACCATGACATTCCAGTTTGGACCCCGCCATATGCAAATCAGTCTTGACCCTGCGCCCAATGGGAGCAGTCCAGCACGAACTGCCAGGCCAGGTCCTCCCTGGACTGGAAACAAGCATCCTAGGACCGGTTTCGGGCTTTCAGCCCTCATCAGCCAGGATAGCTTGACTCCAGTGGCTTGGAGAGCACGGGACCCACGTCTGGGCATACCCGTCCCACTCGGGGTGACAAATGCAAAAAAAACAATTGATGGACAGAATGCAGAACAATGTCATACATTCACCCCAGTACAGAGATCTGGGCCTAAATCCATCGTTTTATTGCTCACCATGCCATTCCAGTTTGGACCCCGCCATATGCAAATCAGTCTTGACCCTGCGCCCAATGGGAGCAGTCCAGCATGAACTGCCAGGCCAGGTCCTCCCTGGACTGGAAACAAGCATCCGAGGACCGGTTGACAGGGTATTGCCATATCCCAGGGGTGGTGATCGGGAGAAACAACTCCGTATCTTGGAGTCAAGATTCATTATTGAGCTCAACACAAAAAATCTGAATGGGTTAAACAGTGGGGAGGAGTTAGCTACCCACATAGGAATATGAATTTAGGACTGAATTGAGGCTATCTCTCAGCATATTTTTAATTCACTATTACAAGTTTTAAAGTGGGAGGCTTGTACACACATGGCCGTGTTGGAATGCGATCAGGGATACAACAGGGCTCTGTTGAAATGTATCTTGCATATTATTTGGGAAGTAGATAACATACTTTGCACATAACAAATATTCACTGATTATACCACGGCACATTGTTTCATGTTTCCCTTTACACTTAGTTTTCATTAATATTGTTATTCTCACACATTAACCATTCACTTTTTAATCTCAATTTGGAGATTATAAGCACCAATATATGCCATTCCATGTAGGAAAGCAAAACTACACCCGGTACAATACCTACAATATGATTGTGAGCATCACAAAAAATGCCGAACAAAGACACGTTATGATTACGGTACATTACCTATGATCAAACGGCATGGTGTAAAATTGAGTAGAGTTGAGGAGTCTGATTATTATTATGTTATATTACTCTTGATGAAGGGGGATACAAATTGAGCAAGAGACAAAAGGCAAATTCACAATGAGATTGTGGAATTTTGCAACTCTATTTATATTTGGCATTCGGCTTGTTTATTATTCATGCATGCTGTATCTTTATATTTCAATGTCACGTGTCTTTGAATCTGCGTTAAGGAAAATGTAGGAGTTTTTCCTCATTCATTAATTGTTCTAAAAATGAACACTACCTGAAACTTTATTGACAATGCCAGTTCTTATTGCAGACATATGTGTCACATGATGTACGAACCGTTATATGAGAAAATATATGGTGATTAATTGTTGCCATGCACATGCAAGTAATCAATTAATGCGCATGGTTTTACATCAAATGTGGGGATATTTTATCTTGCTTATTTGAGTGTACTTGAATTTATTGCACTGTCTCTAATTTTCATGCATGAGCGGCAAATGTGGTATGTTGTCACTTTCTATGAACAAAGAGGTGTATTTCTAAAGGAATTGGCAGTAACAACTTACTCGAAAAAAGCTAACGCCGGAATGCATCGTCTTGGTGCACATTAAAACAATTGTGCAAAAATCCCTGGTGTGCCGCTTGTCTTTCTCTCTGGAGTACTGGAGGAGAGTTTTTGGAGAATACATATATATATATATATATTGTCAACATCATTTTAATATAAATTATTTCAGTAAACATTAAATAATTGTATATATTTTATGCTAATATTTAATTTATACTTTAGAATGTTTAAACATTTTTTACTACCTTTTTGACGTTTTACATGTTGAATAATTTTTTATACTACCAAATTTTTCATGGGGAAATAGTCTTTTTTTTAGTTTAATTTAGCGGCCATATTTCTTTTTTTACTGCTACCTTGTATTTTTTAATCTATTTGTGCTATTATTAGTATATTTTATCAGAAACAGGTTGCGGTAAGGTGCAACTGTTCGTCTAAACAGGTAAGTTGTTTTTTAAAGATAGTTCAAGGGTTTTGATGGTAGGAGAGTTTAGGGGAGCAGTCTAGAAGTTAGTTATAGTGGTATTCATGGGCTTTTGTATAATTCGATGTATTAGTGTTAGAGTTTATCACTAGTTTGTAGTTTGGGGTTTTTGTACACTATAATGTATCGCTATGTTATGTGAAATTGTGTTATTTTAATTATATTTTGATTATTAACCATAATGTATATATACTTTTGGGACTTTAATGTGTTTTGAGGATGGGTTTTCTAATTTACTTTAGAGGTTTTTGTGTATGAATGTGTCCTATGTGCATTTAGAGTTTACTTTTTTTTTTAAAGGAAATCATTTTTGGTTTATAATAAACCAATATTTTTTACTTTGATTTCCCTTATTTTTGGGATTCCTGGAGCGTTTCTTTTTTTAACACTTTTTCAGGGTTTTTATGGTTCCAAGATACTTTGGATTGCATTGAGGGATTTCTATTGGATTTGTTTTATTTTTGCATTTTGTTTTTGGACAATATGTTTCCCATTTTTGATGGATTATTATTTTTGATTACGTGGATACAGAGAGAGATCTGCAGCTACAAAACAGTAAGGGCCTTATTATGATGGTGGTTGGACGAGTGTCCGACTGCCATTGTTGCGGGATGGTAACCGCCAACTAATAGTCTGCAGTTCCACCCGACATATTCCGATGCGACCGCCATATAGGTGGTTGGAAACATGCCCTTTTCTATTGCAGCTTGTGCTGCGGCCTGGAAAAGGGCCTCAGCACAAGCTGCAATAGAAAAGAATATGTTTGCAAACATCTATGCACCGTGTGCCAGGCATCATGTGGTGCCTGGCACACAGTACACGGATGTTTGGGGAGGCACCACATGTGCCCCCCTGGCACCATAGCGGAGCCCCACGACGGATGGGGGCCCTTCTATGGCCCCCCAAAGTCCCTTTCAGGCTGCCTGTTCATGGTGGTGGGACCGCCATGAATAGGCAGTCGGAAAGGGATGTTCTAATCCCTACGGCTGTGCCTGTGCAGGCACTGCCCCATTGTAGGGATTAGGAATCTGACCGCCGTCCCGACGGACTCCTTGAGCCTGTTGGAGGTGGCGGTCTTTCCCCAGCCTAACTCGCTCCAACCGCCAGAATCATAATTCGGCAGTCGGACCGATGGCATTGATGTCGGTGGGACCGCCACCGACGGCTTGTCAGTGGCAGTCGGACCGACATCAGAATGAGGCCCCAAGTTTGATTTATTTAATTTCTTTAAGGCGGGAAATGTGATAAATATATTACTTGGGTAAATATTATGTGATTGTTTGGTTTATGTGTTGTAATTAATTTATGTGATTGATTGAGGTTGTTTTTTAATTTTTTGCTTGGTGACGGTTACATTTAAAAAAAAATTATATACAATTTGTCTATACAAGTCTTGACTAACATTGGAGTTGTAATACAATATTTTGACTGATGTAATAAAATATCATATTATTTAAAACAAAAAGATTTGTTACATTGGTTTAGATTTTGTAATAATCTTTGAGGACTTTGGTAGGGTATCATTGATGTTATAATATGCTTTTGGCTATCATTTCTAAGTAATGTACTCCTTTATTATTTATGAAAAGTTTAACTTCAAATTGTAGCATGTCGTACATTCTTTGGGTCTGTTTGCTAAGTTTAGGGGCAATTTGGCTAACAGATTGCTCCATTCGTAGTTGTTGGTAGCTTTGTTCTTTTTGTAATTCTTTTATAAATTCATAGAGTGTTGGTTGGGTTCTGCCTAGTGTGGATTGGAAGGCATTGTGTCATCCTTCCACTATGTTGTTTGTTTTGGCTTCCTGTGCCAAGGTGCTGTCATAGACATTCCACTATGGTATTTGGAATTTGGGTTGGTGTTGGGGGACTTTAGGTAGCATATCTTTAAGGATTATGGTTGTGGTTTCCTGGGAGTTAGTGCTTGCCTCTCTTATATCCTGCAATATCTCCCTTACTTCCATTTCTGTTACATTTAGCGGGTGGTTGTTCTCTCTTACAAGAATTACAACATCAATTTTTGTAGTTGCCCCCATAGTATGCATTAGAGTAAAATTTAGTACATTTCCAGTTTATATTTTCAGTTGATGCACTTTCTTGGATGTAGGTGCAGCCCATGTGATTTAGTAACTGCCTTCCTTTCTGTGAAGTAATGCATTTTGCAGCATCTGTCATTGTATCTGAAAGTAGTTTAATAGTAAACATATATATAATATTTTAAACTTTGTACATTTGTTATTTACATGTAAAAATATGCAACTTCTATTTTATATACTTACGTGTATGTTTTGTTTTGATGTTTCACATGGTTTTGCAGCTTTTCCGTTGGGGGTTTTCTAATGTGGAACAGGTGTTTTCTTTTCTGTTGGTTGAAAAAAAAACTGTAAGTTTAATTTGAAATGTTAATTTGTTGGCAGTTTGTGGAGGTTGAGGTCATTAGATGTATTTTTACTCGCTATTTGAGTTAGTTTATAGTTTATTATTAATTTATGTATACTTAATTTCTTATATCCCTTTTTTTGGTTTGCAATCGTTGTTCTTTTCTGGCAGCTTATCACTTTTTCAAGTTGTAGTTTCTTTCAGTTTGGAAGCCTTTGTAAAGAGATAGAAGTTGGACAGTGTTTTATTATTTATTTGATATTATACGTTTTAAACTTTATTAACAAGTCTGTTTTAATTTAAATATAATTTTACATACTTTGTTCGGTAGTTGTTGAAATGTAAATATTTTTTCTTTGATGGTCTGGTGAGAGAATCCAGCAGGGTTTCCTCGTCTTGAAGCGTGTGTCATTTTTTAAGTATTTTGTTGTTTAAAGCAGTGTTCCTTTTATATTTTTTATTTCATTGTTTGTTTGATTTTATTGGTTAGAGTTGTTTATAGTTTTATTTTATTGGTTGGTTTAGTTTTAGTTAGAATTTTGTTTATCAGTTGAGTCCTTCTATGGTAAGCACTAATCTAGGTTTTATTTTTGATGTATGATATATAGTTTGATAGTTTTGAATATAAATGTATTTATATATATTTGTATTAATATTTAGCTAGGTGTTGAAATTTTTGAAGTGAATACTGATATATTTTTAGTGTTCTATTGCTATTATTGTAATTATATAAATTATTGGGGTGAATAGTATAGATTTTGCTCATGTAATATATTTATATTTAATTTAAATATGTGTATAAAATGTTTTGGGTTTATTTGAATTCATTGTTTTATGTAAAAAGTGTTTTTATATTTATTATGGGTAGTTATATATTTTGACAATAATATTGTAGTCGATATTGTGTGAGCTGATATTTTTGGCATATGTTTTTTTAAAGGTAACAATATTTATGTTTCAAATAATTTTGTTTCAGATATTTTTGTTTTCAATATAGGTAAAAATCAAAAAATTTAACAACGATATTCATGTTCTCCATACTTGAGCTTCTACTAGTTAAGTATAGGAAATTGATATTTTTGTTATCGATATTTAATTTCTGATATTTTTGTGTTTCGATATTGTATGCAACAATATTATGTCAGTGATCCTTTTCTAGAGGTGGCTGAGAGCATCTGACCACTTCAGCACTCATTCTTTTACAAATTAAACACTGTAAATGGACGGCTCCAGCATGTTCTAGCACTAGGGCCAGGAAATCCTCCTTTTAGTTTCAGTTTGGGCTGCTGTGCAAGAGCCTTCCCAGTAGCTCAAGTCATTTTTTTTTGTTTGTAATGACGATCAGCATGCACGTCACGCTGACATGATTACAATGAAAGGGAAAGTGAAATGGAGTGAGGTACTGTTATAAAAGGGAGAATCTCCCTTTTTCATTGGTATCCCTCCCTAGTGGATCCCTGCTTGGGGGTCACCATAGGAGGGCTATCCCCAAGCAAGGATCCACGACTTTAGACACCAGGGAGTGTTTTTGGAGTGTTTTCAGCTCCAATCTGCCCCTCTCCTAGCGGGGCAGAAAACCTACTAGACACCAGTGAATATCTTTTACAATATAAAGATGTGAGGGTGGGCCACCCAGGCATATGGGCTAAACCCCAATCCAATAAATACACCAACAGTCTTTCTGTCTCCTCCAGGGGGGTATAAACCCCCCTAGACACCAGGCATATTTTCTTTATTTGTCGGGGGTTGGGGTGCCCTACCCAGACATTTGGCCGGGCACCCAATCCCCAAACGACCCAAAAGGTATTTCTGCCACCTACAGTGGCAGACAGGAGGTCTTTACCTCCAATCTGCCCCCCCGGTGGGGCAGAAAACCCTCTATTCACTAGGGAGATCCATTTTTTATTGATGTTGGGGGCTGGGTTGGCTTGCCCAGACATTGGGCCGAGCCCCCACCCTTTAAAATGTCTCCAACAGTCATTCTGCCTCCTCCTTGGGCAGATAGGAAGTCTATACCTCTAATCTGCCCCCGGGGGGCTGAAAGCCCACTAGGCACTAGGGAGATTATTTTTGCATTGCTGTCGGGGGTAGGAGCGGGTGTCCAGACATTGAGTGAGTCCCCACCCCAAAATGATATTAGCAGCTTTTCTGCCCCTGCCCCAGATAGGGGGTCTTTAATTCCAGTCTACCCCCCATAGGGGTGGGGAGCAGAAAGACTATTAGACACTTGGGAGATTATTTCACAAAATCAAACGAGGTTCAATGAGAGTCACCGCGTGGAACTCCCGTTGACCCTGATTTGATGCGTGCCAGTCGCAGTGAATAGGCCCATCCACACATGTGGGGTAGTGTTTTTATTGGTGGGGGAAGGCCAGGTGGCAAGAATTTTGTGGCTCCCTTTGGTTCCCAGAAGTTTACGTCACAGACATGCAAGGAAAATGTGTTATTTTAGACAAAGTTTAAGGTTTGCAGGGCATTGTGGGTTAGAAAAAGTTATGGGATCCATGCAAGGGACAGCACATTGGCCTCCCTTGGGTGCCTACTTTTCAGGAATGTCTGGGTTTTGTAGGTTTCCCGCACCTACCCCGTTGCCTCATCAGGTCATTTTTTTGTCAGGAAATGTTAATGTCTTCACATTGTGTTTTGGGCCCATTCCTGTTGCTTGTGCTAGGCCCATGCACACAAGTGAGGTACCATTTTTAGGTCTCGCCTAGCGTTCAGCGCACATGCGCTGCTCGCTCTGCGAGGCTTCTTGTAATCAAGCCAATTGATAGACAAAAAGTGGCTGTTAGATGGATCTTCTACGCGCGTTTCGGCGCAATCTGCACCTTCATCAGGAAAGCCACAAAATTTCTGAGCAATGGTCATGAGCCAGATCCGTATGGAAAACGATAAAAAAGGCAACCAAAGCTGAAAGGATGCGCACCAGAGTCCTCTACAAGGAATACGGATATGTATGCCTCAAAGGAAGTCTTGTCAATGTAGGTAGGATTGTAAATTTTGTGGCTTTCCTGATGAAGGCACAGATTGCGCCGAAACGCGCATAGAAGATCCATCTAACAACCACTTTTTGTCTATCACTGTCATGATTGTCCTTTGAGATTTGTACTTATCAGAAAACATTTGTTGTTTGTATTTTATAAGTATGTAGAAAATTTGTGTATTTTGTGTTTTGTTCAATCGTATTCTAGTAATTGATGTTTATTTGTATCATGATGAGAACATGTCTAAATCTAATTATTTTTATGAATTATGCCTTGACATATTTTTTAACCATTTTAAATTAAAGAAATGAAATTTTAAAATTACTTGTGTTTACACTGAGTTCACTATATCATGCTGTTAGTTAATATGGTCTGTTGATCGTTATAGACCTTTAATTGCCTAGGGGTTTTTCTTCTATTGCATATTTGCCCTGCCCTAGGAATTTTAAGTTTCTGCAGGGGGTCCTTGTTAATTACATTGTGTTACCACTTCAGCTCCTTCCAGGAAAGTTTCAGGAAAGATTCAAGGTGATATGTCAAACGGGGGCTGAGAAAAAGGGGGTCCCAAAATGCGTTGCCCCATTAATTTTTCCATAGGAACTTTAGGCACAGCTACATCAAATTGGCAAAAAGCTAGATGTTGGCCCAAAAAAACTGGTTTTTGAGATTTAAAGATAAAGTCCTCATCTGGTGTAGGATCCCACAAGGCTATACAGAGAATCCCTCAATCAATACATAAATACTCAAGAAAGATTTGAAAGTTTAAAGTTGCCTTTGATTCAGAATTGTTGCAGTATTCTGATGATTTGATGATTGCAGCTAAAGCAAGGCTGTAAGCTGGATACAATTGCTTTATTAAATCATTTGGCTAAAAATGGGCATAAAGTGTACCCTACTAAAATGCAGTAGCGCCAAAACAGAGTAATTTATTTGGGACACAAAGGCAGTGAGGAAGTTGTCCAAAGAACGCATTTCTGTGATTTTGAGAATTAACCCACCAACTACACAGAGAGGAATGAGGATGTTTCTGGGAATTGTTGGCTACTGTCATCAGTGGATTCCATACTTTTCAATGATTGAGAAGCTCCTACCGAGGCTGACTCATAATGATGTTGGTGATCCGGTGCCATGGGATACAGAATGCATGAAATCCTTCCTTCAGCTCATACACTGTTTGTGTACCACACCTGCTCTAGGAATGCCTAATTATGAAAAGGAGGTTTTGTTTTTGTTTTTTCTGTGAAAAGATTACCCACTTTATGTTCCTGCTCATCATCTTGGATCTGGATAGAGACCCATTGCATACTTTTCTTCAACACTAGATCCAGTAACCACTGCTCTGGTTTCCTAAAGAACATTGCAGCTACTGCTTCGGCAATAATACAGAGTGAGACAATAGTAATGGTAAATACACTTATTGTGTTAGCTCTACATTTAGATGAGGCATTGTTAACTCACACACGCACTCAGCTTCTCACAAGTTGCCACTTCAGTAAGTATGGACAGATTATATTGGCAGCAGAGAACATTTCAATTAAATGTTGCAATACCCTTCATCCTGCCACACTCTTGCCTTTGCCAAAGAAGGAAGCAAAAGACGCAGATGATGCAATTGATGATTGCGAACATGATTGCATTGATGTAACTGAATTATGTACTAAGGAGAGACCAGACATTCAAGACGTACCACTCTAGTTGTCTGATTATTTGTGGGTGGCTCTTGTCTGGAACACCATCGTGGAATTCTTCGAGGAGCACATGCAGTTTGCACATCAACATGTTTTGCAGAGGCATCATAATTGTGAAATTTAACTTCAGCACAAGTAGCATAACTGATTATCATTCCAAGAGTATATTGCATGGCATACTAATTACGTATTACAATCTACATTGATAGCAAGTATCGTTTTGGCGTAGTCCATGATTTTGGCAAATTGTGGCCCTATCGGCATTTCAAGAATTCCGCTGGCACTCCAATAAAGAATGGCCCACAAATATTTGATTTACTGTAAGCTTTAAAAATACCAAATAAACTTGCTATTTACAGCCACTTACCGTATGTGCCACACAGTGCCGGCTTTTGGGCGGTGCGAGCGGTGCCACCGCACCGGGTGCCAAGGTCAGGGGGGCACCATTTGTGCACTGAAATCGGCACCAGTCGCATTGCCCAAAAGCCTGCACTGTTAAACACTGTTGTCCCTCTTTCTTTTCCACGATGTTAAACTTCGTAGAAATAGAAGAGAGAAAACAGTGTTAAACAGATCAGGAGGCACGCTTATATGCCCACCCATACGCTGCAGTTAAATATTTGCTGTGCTTATGAGTCAGAAAATAAAATAAAAGGTTTCGCGTGAACGTTCGAGGATTTTATTTAATTGATCTAGGCACATAGAGCCGAGCTCCGCTCTCTACTTGCACTATCAGTTTGTCTTCTTACCGCCTTGATTACTAGACACATTCCACGCCAGCTTAATTTTGTGAAATTCACTTACAGTTTGTTAATTAAAACATGTAAGTTTTAGGCAGGGCCGGCTCTGTGGGTGCAACATATATTATGGTTTTAAAAGCACCTGCTGCTGCATTTTTTTCTTCCAGCAATTTTCAGGCAACAATTTACATGTCACGATAACTCCGGTGATTAATATTCTTTCTGGAGAGAGAGTTTGGAGCTTTGTTAAGTGGAAGTTTTGATTCATTGTAAGGTAGCACAGAGGGTTAATATGCCTGCTCAAAAGAACATGTACCATGCACATCACAAAGAGCATATAATGTAAATAAGTCAGTAGGTTACTGCTTTGCGTCAGAGAGATCCTATTGTTACTTGCAGTTTGTAAGTTAAAATCCTAATGTAGAACAGGGAGCTATTAACTGTCATCAAAGAGCTGAATGAAAACTGCATGGTATAGGTTAGTGCGTTATGATTTTTCCCTAGTCTTTCATTATCCTAACATTGCAAAATGGGTTCATTTGGGCAGAAATCAATTCTTATTATTAAAGAGAACCCACAACCACGGTGTTAAGTTTTATATTCTAAGTTTGTGCTTCTCCAGACCAAGCACTCTTAAATTATGCTGCCTACAAGTATGGATGACATGACTCCTTTTGTAGTCCTCTGTCTTATGTAACGTTTCCCATACACTGATTTACACACGTATAATTGATTCAGTGGTGTAGCAAGGGGGGGAGGTGGGGGATGTCCACCCCAGGTGGCACGAGTTTTGGCGGCAGCGGTCTCCCCCCACTCTTACCTGTCGTCTCGGTGCGGAAATCCCCCCCCCACTCTTCAATCGGCTGCCGCGGGGTAGCAAATGCAGTGACCGCCACGGGCAGCCAAAGGGCTAGCTATGCCACTGGATTGATTGTCTCTGTGTAATATTTGTGATGTAAAAGGGTCTGACACATTAAACTGGTATGAGTGGTGCTATAAAACTAATTTAATACATCTGTGAGAGAGTAGTTATGGAGACTTGAGGGGCACTGTTGAAGAGTGGTAGTGAGGGAATCCCTGACGAAGTTGGTCATTGGGGGGCGCCAACAAACATTGTCGCACAGGGCGCCACCAGTGCTAAAGCCGGCCCTGGTGCCACACACATGAGTGGAGATGACATGGTTTCATTGGGTAATAACTTTGCAAATTTGCAAAATGGTGTGCTCTTGTGTATGGATTAGAACTGGACAAGGTTTCTGAAACAGAAGTGGAAAACGTAAATAACTTTTTGTCAATGACAACTCAAACACTGGAGGAATTTAGGCCCTTACAAAGTGAGGCATCGGAGAATGAAAAGAAATGTTGGTAAAAAGCAGGATGTTGCTAAATAAAGATGATTTGTGGAGGTCAACTGATGGGACATTTGTGCTGCCAGATTCAATGCTACAGCAAATGGCAAAATACATGCATGGACCTATGCATGTGTGGCGTGATGTTAGCTACATTCAAGAAATATTGGTTTAATCCTCATTTTAGAAGCATTGCTGAGACTCCATGTCAAAGAGGTGTAATCTGTGAGCAGGTGAACGGTGGGAAAATGACTCATGTAACAATGAGTAACATGGGGAAATCAGAAGCTCCGTTCACAAGGCTAAACGTACATTTCTAGAAATGCCAGTTTGCAATGGCCTTAGATACATTTTAATAGTCATTTGTTTGTTCAATAGATGAGCTGAAGCATATTCGAGAAGGCAGTGCGATGCACACATTGTAGCCAAGCTATTTTTGAGGGAGTTGATCCATAGACTGAAACAATTAAGAGGGTCGAGGCGTAGGATCGAGGCTGTCTAAGGACTGATATAGGCTTTGGCGCATGGATACTCTGGCGCAAAAATGACAGATATCCCATCCACGGTATGACAAATGACATAGGATATAGCGTAATTGTAATATGGCGGACAGGATAGCTGTTATGTTTATGATGGAGTATCCCATCTGTTAAAGTATAAATAAGGCCCTGAGTCTTGACAAGACTAAGCCCAAAGCCAATAAATGAAACCTTCACAAGACAAACACTCAAGTGAAAACCATAAAGGTTTATTTAATGTCATTACAGAAAGCAAAAAGTTCTTCATTTAATCATATGGAATCAGGTCAAAATCAAATAAGGCAAGAGAATTAACATAAGGTCAATCTAAAAAGGCAAGTACCAGCCAGAACCAAAGTATAGTTAAGCAAGAGGACCGACATAGTGCCTTCTTGGGCTTTCTATTGAGGCAGATTCTAAGTATAAATCAAATGACAGACTGACATAGAGTCTGCACAGTTAGGAAAGCAAGGAAAGTCTAAATATAAGTAAACAGGCTAGCACAGAGTCTGCTCAGATAGAAAGTCAGGAAAGGTCTGGCACATCTCCCAAAAACATCATAGTTTATAGGGTTTTAGGAAAAGAAACCACACACTCATTATGGTCTGACATTGGCTAATAGGGCTGCATTAACAAAGATACTTTCACATGAACAAATCACTTTTTTAAATACACAAGATACATCTAGTAAACACCAACTTTGCTGCATATTAATAAAGAGGTGTGCATAGGAAATAAAGGAGATGACATGACATTTATATAATACAGAGATACAACAGATGGTTCAGCTAATGAATTGGCCTTAGAAAAGACTTGATTAAAGGACCTGGAATGTTACAAAGACAGGAACAGCCGGAGCATCGCTGCCTAAGGAGAAAGACACACAAATACAATTATTATTTTCCAAAGTAAAAAACTCCACGAACAAGGCTTTTATTTTGCTGATTTTTTAAAATGGAAAAGCACCCAGAGAAACACATGTGCGTGGAGAAAACTTATTCACATAAAATAAAAGTGCATTTTCTTTCTGCAAATGTGAAAAGAATGTCAATTCAAGCTGGTTAAGGCCTAGTCAGGCTAATGTAAGCACATTTAAGCATTAGTAAGACAGTCTCACAACTCACCCCTCTGATGATTTTTGAAATGATCATACTACACTACAACACAGCACTATAATACTTCATTCATCATTTTTAGCTCCTTCAATTTCATCTTCTGCAAGGCCTTCAATTTATCAGACATCTCAGCTTTGAGGTCATCAAGTTCAATCTCTTCCTTCATCTGGTCATCTTCTTGTTACAATAACATCTAAACTTTTTAAAATAAGTATAGGCCCATTATAACTAATATTATTATTGGGGTTAGATTTTATTTTTAATATACTACCACCAGTACTTAAAAACTATTCATCTACCTTACCAAATCATTCACTAATTTCATGAAACCAGTCACTAACAGTTTCCCAAACACCTGTTTCTCCCAAAGAATGAACCTCTTTCACAATGTTAATTATATTATCAAAAATCGGTTTGCGACTACAGACCGAATCGCAAATTGAAAGGGGCGTGTTTAGGGCTTCCCTCCCAATTTGCGATTTCTTATGGTGGTTGCAAATCTTTGATAGGTTACCAACCCCTCAAAGGAGGTGGTCACTCACAAGGAGGTGGTCACTCACTCGCAAACAGGAACGAGTCGGGGTCTTGTAACCAGCGAGTTCTTAAGTGTCTTTTCTCCTCTCCTTAGTTTATGCAGAATGGTGCAACTGACAACCCTCGAAACAAAGGAATGCAGAGGTCAGTATAAAGAACATATTTAACGAATACTAAAGTTTCACTCTTTGTCTAACTATCTCTTTCCTTAGAGTTGGAAACGTCTTGCTCGCTGTCTGTTAGTTAAGACTTACCGGTTTGAGCCTTACTTATGGGCCCAGACCTGGATTCCCGTCACCAACAGAGTGATGTGGTGTGCTTAGTACCATGGATTTTCCCTATCTGCACCCTACTCCACGTGTCTCCAAATCCATATACACCCTGGTGCACGTGAACCGCCAATTCACCCGAGGTGAAATAAAATCACACAAATGTTCACCCAATATTCCCATGTGAACAGAGTAGGGTACAGAGCAAACAACCAAAAACTATATGAATACACATTGGTGAGTTACAATTTGTGTGGCCCCTGGTTACTCACACAGGCAGCCACAACTCTCCTGAGCTGTGGTGGGAGCGTCAGCCTCAGTTGGTGGCAACCACCAGTCCTCTGACCAGGAGTCGTTGTCCTCCTCCTCCCCACTTCGCATCTTTCTGCTGACTCGTGTCTTCTCCTCCTCTCCAATCTGCGTCTCTCTGCTGTCTTGTGTCTCTTCCTCCTCTACGCTCCACGTCTTTCTCCAGTCTCGTGTTTTCTACTCCTCTCCATGTCTCTCCGCTGTCTCGTGTCTCCTCCTCCGCTGCGTGTCTCTTCCTCAGCTTTTATTTCCTCATCTCCAGACTCTTCCTCTTCCTGTGGGTTGTAGTCCTTCGTTAGTCTTTTTTCTTTTTTTCATGACCACTCTTTTCTTTCCTTTCCCTGTAATTCTTGTCCCTTTTTCCTTTCTTAAGATTCATGGGCTATCCGGGGTGGTCCGACGCAGGAACACTGGCCGTTTCTTCAGGTAAGTGAACATTGCGGCCCCCAGCCGGTTCACAGAGACTTTCCATGAATTTGCTTTGCATTGGTGATTTATTTAGTGGTAGGGAAAAAAGAAAAAAAGAAAGTCTTTTTACCTCCTTAGTAATGATGGGTGTGGGGGGGGGGTGGTTAGGGAATTGAAGCCTTCACACTTCTTTACTGATTCTTTATTTCCTCTCCTAGGTTTTCCCGGTAGGACCGCCATCATCGGTCCCTCAAAAGAAGAGATTTAGATCAGGTAAGTAAAAAAAAAAACAAGACAATTCTTAACACCAGCTCTCTTTATCTTTCAGAGACTATCAGGGGGCATCTTAACTCTCCCTCTTATGGTAAATTGAGATCCTGTAGGATATTTGTCTGTCCTGGATTTCTCATTGTCTTTTCCTCAACAGTTTTATCAGGTTTTAGAGTAATAGTAATGTGGGTAGTTGTTCTAAAGTAACATGAATGCCCCTTCTAATTAGTGTGACCTTGCAGGGCTAGTTTGTTGGCTTACTTAGGCAATTTATAGCCTTGGGTTTCCATGTCAAAACAAAACCAGTGAATGATAACAATAATAAAAAAAATAACTTAAAGACTATAAAACTTTTCTTCCTGGTGCACCACCACTCACCCGGGGTGCCACAGTCCTCCTGGATTGTGGCATGCTTCAGAGCATCCAACGACGCCGTCTACCACTCCTCATACCAGGCATCGTTGTTCAGGTCCTCCTCCTCTCACTCGATACGTCCCCCTCCCTTCACCATTGTCGAGTCCTTCTGGGGTGTTTAAAATACGTACATGTAACAATGGTATTCAAGATTTAAACCATGTAGCCTTTATATACCCCAGGTTATCTATAATTTTCTTATCGCTTTTTAAAACCTCTTTTTAGAAGTTTTAATGTCCGATCAGTGAACAAAGCCTGACTACTGTTCTTCTTCCCTGAACATGAAATGAATTGTTTTAAAATGTTTACATTTTTTAAGTGTTTTAAGGATTTGTATTGAATTGTAGTAACTGTTCAAACTTTTTCTGTGGATCTCATATGACTCCCAAAACTTGATAGCTTGAACTTGATACATGAAAATGGTTTCTCAGCCATCCTTCTACTCTGCTTCTTCGCAAGAGTTGACTCTGTCTTTTCTGAACTTCTCTTGCCTTCTTCATCCTGTTTTAAATGTGAATCCTCTTTTACTTTTCCTGTTTGTGGCTCATTCTTTTCCTACCTTCCCACTCTTGGCTAGTCCTCTCTCTGTTTCCACCCTTCGACACTGTTGAAATTGTTCTTTCTTTTCAGAGACGCTGTGTAGCGAGGATCCGCCTGAATGGATCGTCTCAACCCGGTGAATGATTCTCTTCTTTAATTTGACTGGTTTCCACACATACCCTTTCCGCAGTCTTCTGTTTATCTGCTTGCAGTAAGGTAAGTTATGTGGCCACTCTGTCTATTTTATTCTTCAACACCTCTTTGGATTCCTTAATTGCTGCCAGTGTATTGTCCATTATGTCCTGTCCCATAACACCCTCCGACTGCGGTGGAGGATCAGCTTGTGGGTCCACCTCAGCAGTGGGACCTCTAGTTTAAGGTGGTCTGTGCCTGCCTATTGGCATCTTGCCCGGGGCAGTGGGGGATATAGGTTAACTCAAATGAGGTTTCAGCCAAACCAGCCCCTACATGCCGCAAGGCCTCAATTCTCATAGGATCACCTCAAAAATTCCACAGTTCTCTCAGTGCCAGGTTTGCCCAGCAGTGAAACACAGTGTCCTGAGGTGGACCCACTACAGGTTAGCATTTCCCTTTCCCAGTCACAACTGCACATCACGTGTGCATCAAGCAGGCCAGGGGGAGAGGCCCAATCCTACACCATCTGTTGCACGGGCTCCTACAATGCTCTGTACTCTGGGTACAGTATATAGGCCACTCTATTCCTCCAAAGTGTGGAGAACCACACAGGGAGCCTCTCACTCATGGGGCAACCCCAGCAAGCCTCGGGTCCCCAGAAAGGAGGACTATGCCACGGCCAAAGCAGGATTCTGCTGCTGGTCTGTGGTGTTGGGTGGAAACTTGCTCAGAAAATTTACGGCTCCATTTGCTAGAGGCCCCCCGACCCTCTATGAGTTTGAGTTTCCCTTTTCCCATAATAATTATGTGCCTGAAGGACTTATTATGCAGTACTGTTGTAAAACATTTACGACTTGTTTGCAATACTTCATTGGTATAACTAATCATGCAGGTATTACTAAAGTTTGGTTGTGTAGTAATTTTTCTGATTATTTCTGATGATAATTTATACACTATGACAGGGCAAAGGTACTTCATTGTGTACAATTAATTTACTATTCAAAGGCTGTTGGGAGAGGAATGTCCCCTGCATGCTATACAGGCTTGTGCCCTTGGCCCAAGTACCCGACTTTATGTATACCTAATATACTGACTTTTATTTTGACCCTAGTGTCACACTAATCTAGTGGGTGAATAAAGTCATAGACTTGACCCTCCCAATGCAAGCTCCAGAATCTGTCCTGTGAACTGGAGGGGTGCACCAACCGTGCTCTCATAGTGGCCAGAACACGCAAACATCCCTGTCCTAGATTTAGTGTGGTAGCAGCATACCGTAGTTTGTTGTCATATATAGCTGACCAGACTTTTTTATTTGTATTAGTGAGATTGTCGTTCAGCTGTTATGTAAAACCCAGATCCATGCACTGACATACTGTGTGTATGTGCATGTATGGTATTCGTGTAGTACATGTGTGGTAGTAGGACTTCATGTGTGTATATGTCTGAGTACTGAAGCCAGTGTGATCCATTTTGAATGCCCCTGTTCTGGCATGCTACAAGATGGAGGATGAGGAGAGCTTCCTCAAACAGTGGAAGTGTATTGCGTGCATTCTTGTGGCTGGAGCTTGGAAACTAGACATTGAAGTGAGGAGGCTGGAGACAGGACTACCTCCATGATGAGTGTTAGTTATGGACTGCTGATTAGTTCTTCCTGAGCACTACCATATAGTTGATGGTAGGGGTGAAGGATGGGACTGCAGTTTCTGCCGTTCAGGAAGTTTGTAGGTCAGTGTCGGAAAGTGCCCTTTCTGCATGGTCACCCCTCCCCCTCACGTTTTGCTTCAATGCTGTTGGTTATGACTCTGAAAGTGCACTGGATCCCGCTGCCCAGGCCCTAGTGCCAGTGCCCTCTCCCTAAAACAGATACATGTGAATTTCTAATCTCAATTGGCAAGGACTTTAACCCCTTATAAGTCCCTAGTACATGGTAACAGTAGTACCCAGGGCATGGGTGTTAAAGGGGTTACCAGGGCCCGACGCACTGTTTGTGCCACCATGAGTGACCCAAGTAAACTGATGACAGCAGGCCTGCCATTGCAAACTGCAGGAGCAATGCAAACTGCTCGAACTCGACTTTGCCCTCACCATGTGTGCACTATTTTTAATATATGCCAGTCACCCCTACTGGAAGGCCTCCTTAGCCCAGGAGGCAGGGTGAATTTGATTAAAGGTGAGGACATATCATTGCAAACCTATATGTTCCTATTGTGGCTTTCACCATTAAAGGCTACTATAAGTGATAGGTGGTCCAAGGGATAACATGGGCTGGCACCCGGGCAAACTTGAGGTCACCAGTTCCTTTATGGTACTGCCGAAATTTGTCATGTTTGGTATCAAACAACGTGCCTCATCACCCCTGACAGAAATCTCGTGTCAAGGACGATGGGGCAAGCACCCATGTGGCTACCTTAGATGTTTTCCACCTGGTTGCCCCAGCCTTTACCTGTGCTCCGGCTGCCAGCCCGCAGCTACTGCTGCCAAGACAGGAATCTGACCCCCTGCCAGGAGGTGTGAACTCTCCCAGGAGTCAGACACAATGGCCTGGACGGGAAGGAGGTCGCACCTCCCTTCCTGACAGGTTGGCTAGTGAAGTGGAACATCAAGGCAGTGAGCTTCAAAGCCTTCACCGCCTGTGATATGTAACCAGGCTGCCTCCCAAAGGAGGCAACAGCTTTCCCCCTGCCACCAGGCACATTTGCACCTAGGCAGGTAGGAAAATTAGGTATTCAGGAAGTGGCAGAATCGAGGGTTCTGGGTAGAAAAGGAGACACACACCCCCAGATGTGGTCACCACAGGGGCGGATTAGCAGCTGGGGCTAGTAGCCCATTGACCAACCCCTCAAAGGAGGTGGTCACTCACAAGGAGGTGGTCACTCACTCGTAAACAGGAACGAGTCGGGGTCTTGTAACCAGCGAGTTCTTAAGTGTCTTTTCTCCTCTCCTTAGTTTATGCAGAATGGTGCAACTGACAACCCTCGAAACAAAGGAATGCAGAGGTCAGTATAAAGAACATATTTAACGAATACTAAAGTATCACTCTTTGTCTAACTATCTCTTTCCTTAGAGTTGGAAACGTCTTGCTCGCTGTCTGTTAGTTAAGACTTTCCGGTTTGAGCCTTACTTATGGGCCCAGACCTGGATTCCCATCACCAACAGAGTCATGTGGTGTGCTTAGTACCGTGGATTTTCCCTATCTGCACCCTACCCCACGTGTCTCCAAATCCATATACACCCTGGTGCATGTGAACGGCCAATTCACAGAGGTGAAATAAAATCACACAAAAGTTCACCCAATATTCCCACGTGAACAGAGTAGGGTACAGAGCAAACAACCAAAAACTATATGAATACACATTGGTGAGTTACAATTTGTGTGGCCCCTGGTTACTCACACAGGCAGCCACAACTCTCCTGAGCTGTGGTGGGAGCGTCAGCCTCAGTTGGTGGCAACCACCAGTCCTCTGACCTGGCATCGTTGTCCTCCTCCTCCTCCTCCCCACTTCGCATCTCTCTGCTGTCTCGTGTCTTCTCCTCCTCTCCAATCTGCGTCTCTCTGCTGTCTTGTGTCTCTTCCTCCTCTACGCTCCACGTCTTTCTCCAGTCTTGTGTTTTCTACTCCTCTCCACGTCTCTCTGCTGTCTCATGTCTCCTCCTCCGCTGCGTGTCTCTTCCTCAGCTTTTATTTCCTCATCTCCACACTCTTCCTCTTTCTGTGGGTTGTAGTCCTTCGTTAGTCTTTTTTCTTTTTTTCATGACCACTCTTTTCTTTCCTTTCCCTGTAATTCTTGTCCTTTTTTCTTTTCTTAAGATTCATGGGCCATGCGGGGTGGTCCGACGCAGGAACACCGGCCGTTTCTTCAGGTAAGTGTACATTGCGGCCCCCAGCCGGTTCACAGAGACTTTCCATGTATTTGTTTTGCATTGGTGATTTATTTAGTGGTAGGGAAAAAAGAAAAAAAGAAAGTCTTTTTACCTCCTTAGTAATGATGGGTGGGGGGGAGGGGGGTGGTTAGGGAATTGAAGCCTTCACACTTCTTTACTGATTCTTTATTTTCTCTCCTAGGTCTTCCCGGTAGGACCGCCCTCATCGGGCCCTCAAAAGAAGAGATTTAGATCAGGTAAGTAAATAAAAAACCAAATAAACAAGACAATTCTTAACACTAGCTCTCTTTATCTTTCAGAGACTATCTTAACTCTCCCTCTTAAGGTAAATTGAGATCCTGTAGGATATTTGTCTGTCCTGGATTTCTCATTGTCTTTTCCTCAACAGTTTTATAAGGTTTTAGAGTAATACAAATGCGGGTAGTTGTTCTAAAGCAACATGAATGCCCCTTCTAATTAGTGTGACCTTGCAGGGCTAGTTTGTTGGCTTACTTAGGCAATTTATAGCCTTGGGTTTCCATGTCAAAACAAAACCAGTGAATGATAACAATAATAAAAAAAATAACTTAATAAAAAAACGTAATAACTTACTAAAAATAACTCACCCGGGGTGCCACAGTACTCCTGGACTGTGGCATGCTTCAGAGCATCCAACGACGCCGTCTACCACTCCTCATACCAGGCATCGTTGTTCAGGTCCTCCTCCTCTCACTCGATACGTCCCCCTCCCTTCACCATTGTAGAGTCCTTCTGGGGTGTTTAAAATACGTACATGTAACAATGGTATTCAAGATTTAAACCATGTAGCCTTTATATACCCCAGGTTATCTATAATTTTCTTGTCGCTTTTTAAAACCTCTTTTTAGAAGTTTTAATGTCCGATCAGTGAACGAAGCCTGACTACTGTTCTTCTTCCCTGAACATGAAATTAATTGTTTTAAAATGTTTACATTTTTTTAAGTGTTTTAAGGATTTGTATTGAATTGTAGTAACTGTTCAAACTTTTTCTGTGGATCTCATATGACTTCCAAAACTTGATAGCTTGATCTTGATACATGAAAATGGTTTCTCAGCCATCCTTCTACTCTGCTTCTTCACAAGAGTTGACTCTGTCTTTTCTGAACTTCTCTTGCCTTCATCCTGTTTTAAATGTGAATCCTCTTTTACTTTTCCTGTTTGTGACTCATTCTTTTCCTTCCTTCCCACTCTTGGCTAGTCCTCTCTCTGTTTCCACCCTTCGACACTGTTGAAATTGTTCTTTCTTTTCAGAGACGCTGTGTAGCGAGGATCCGCCTGCATGGATCATCTCAACCCGGTAAATGATTCTCTTCTTTCATTTGACTGGTTTCCACACATACCCTTTCCGCAGTCTTCTGTTTATCTGCTTGCAGTAAGGTAAGTTATGTGGCCACTCTGTCTATTTTATTCTTCAACACCTCTTTGGATTCCTTAATTGCTGCCAGTGTATTGTCCATTATGTCCTGTCCCATAACACCCTCCGACTGCGGTGGAGGATCAGCTTGTGGGTCCACCTCAGCAGTTGGACCTCTAGTTTTAGGTGGTCTGTGCCTGCCTATTGGCATCTTACCCGGGGCAGTGGGGAATATAGGTTAACTCAAATGAGGTTTCAGCCAAACCAGCCCCTACATGCCACAAGGCCTCAATTCTCATAGGATCACCTCAAAAATTCCACAGTTCTCTCACTGCCAGGTTTGCCCAGCAGTGAAACACAGTGTCCTGAGGTGGAACAACTACAGGTCAGCATTTCCCTTTCCAAGTCACAACAGCACATCACGTGTGCATCAAACAGGCCAGGGGGAGAGGCCCAATCCCACACCATCTGCTGCACGGGCTCCTACAATGCTCTGTACTCTGGGTACAGTATATAGGCCACGCTATTCCTCCAAAGTGCGGAGAACCACACAGGGAGCCTCTCACTCATGGGGCAACCCCAACAAGCTTCGGGTCCCCAGAAAGGAGGACTATGCCACGGCCAAAGCAGGATTCTGCTGCTGGTCTGTGGTGTTGGGTGGAAACCTGCTCAGAAAATTTACGGCTCCATTTGCTAGAGCCCCCCGACCCTCTATGACTTTGAGTTTCCCTTTTGCCAAAATAATTATGTGCCTGAAGGACTTATTATGCAGTACTGTTGTAAAACATTTACGACTTGTTTGCAATACTTCATTGGTATAACTAATCATGCAGGTATTACTAAAGTTTGGTTGTGTAGTAATTTTTCTGATTATTTCTGATGATAATTTATACACTATGACAGGGCAAAGGATCTTCATTGTGTAGAATTAATTTACTATTCAAAGGCTGTTGGGAGAGGAATGTCCCCTGCATGCTATACAGGCTTGTGCCCTTGGCCCAAGTACCCGACTTCATGTATATCTAATATCCTGACTTTTATTTTGACCCTAGTGTCACACTAATCTAGTGGGTGAATAAAGTCCTAGACTTGACCCTCCCAATGCAAGCTCCAGGATCTGTCCTGTGAAATGGAGGGCTGCACCAACCGTGCTCTCAAAGAGGCCAGAACACGCAAAGATCCCTGTCCTAGGTTTAGTGTGGTAGCAGCATACCGTGGTTTGTTATCATATATAGCTGACCAGACCTTTTTATTTGTATTAGTGAGATTGTTGTTCAGCTGTTATATAAAACCCATATCCATGCACTGACTTACTGTGTGTATGTGCATGTATGGAATGCGTGTAGTACATGTGTGGTAGTAGGACTTCATGTGTGTATATGTCTGAGTACTGAAGCCAGTGTGATCCATTTTGAATGCCCCTGTTCTGGCATGCTACAAGATGGAGGATGAGGAGAGCTTCCTCAAACAGTGGAAGTGTATTGCGTGCATTCTTGTGGCTGGAGCTTGGAAACTAGACACTGAAGTGAGGAGGCTGGAGACAGGACTACCTCCATGAAGAGTGTTAGTTATGGACTGCTGATTAGTTCTTCCTGAGCACTGCCATATAGTTGATGGTAAGGGTGAAGGATGGGACTGCAGTTTCTGCAGTTCAGGAAGTTTGTATGTCAGTGTCGGAAAGTGCCCTTTCTGCATGGTCACCCCTCCCCTCACTTTTTGCTTCAATGCTGATGGTTATGACTCTGAAAGTGCACTGGATCCCGCTGCCCAGGCCCTAGTGCCAGTGCCCTCTCCCTAAAACAGATACATGTGAATTTCTAATCTCAATTGGCAAGGACTTTAACCCCCTTATAATTCCCTAGTACATGGTAACAGTAGTACCCAGGGCATGGGTGTTAAAGGGGTTACCAGGGCCCGACGCACTGTTTGTGCCACCATGAGTGACCCAAGTAAACTGATGACAGCAGGCCTGCCATTGCAAACTGCAGGAGCAATGCAAACTGCTCGAACTCGACTTTGCCCTCACCATGTGTGCACTATTTTTAATATATGCAAGTCACCCCTACTGGAAGGCCTCCTGAGCCCAGGAGGCAGGGTGAATTTGATTAATGGTGAGGACATATCATTGCAAACCTATATGTTCCTATTGTGGCTTTCACCATTAAAGGCTACTATAAGTGATAGGTGGTCCAAGGGATAACATGGGCTGGCACCCGGGCAAACTTGAGGTCACCAGTTCCTTTATGGTACTGCCGAAATTTGTCATGTTTGGTATCAAACAACGTGCCTCATCACCCCTGACAGAAATCTCGTGTCAAGGACGATGGGGCAAGCACCCATGTGGCTACCTTAGATGTTTTCCACCTGGTTGCCCCAGCCTTTACCTGTGCTCCGGCTGCCAGCCCGCAGCTACTGCTGCCAAGACAGGAATCTGACCCCCTGCCAGGAGGTGTGAACTCTCCCAGGAGACGGGAAGGAGGTCACACCTCCATTCCTGACAGGTTGGCTAGTGAAGTGGAACATCAAGGCGGTGAGCTTCAAAGCCTTCACCGCCTGTGATATGTAACCAGGCTGCCTCCCAAAGGAGGAAACAGCCTTCCCCCTGCCACCAGGCACATTTGCACCTAGGCAGGTAGGAAAATTAGGTATTTAGGAAGTGGCAGAATCGAGGGTTCTGGGTAGAAAAGGAGACACACACCCCCGGATGTGGTCACCACAGAGGCGGATTAGCAGCTGGGGCTAGTAGCCCATTGGCAACTTACACCCAAACCCCTAAAACCCCTAAATCTAGGATTTAAGGGCTAGCCCTGATACCAGAACCTCAGTTCTGATCTGACTTTCAGCAAAGGACACAAGAAGAGACCCGAGTCTGTGACAACAGGAGCTGCACAAACCAAAGACGTAATACTCTGCACCTGTAGTGACCTTCCTGGAACTGCACAACTGCTGCTCTTCCTGGACCAAAGAACGGTTCCACCAGACAGAGAGCCAAAGGCAACTCCAGACTTCCCTGGACTAGCAGCACTAGTCCACTGCACACCGCAGGTAAAAACAACGTACCGGAACCAAAAATAATCGCCTTTGATGGATCGCCTAAAAGTAGATGGTCCATTGTGGGAAACGTAGTCCTGGCTTCCAGCAAGTTTCAGGCAGCTACCATTTTCCTCTGGACGGCAAAATAATTTTCTGCTGAGCTTACTGCTGCCAAGGCTTGCTGGTCGCCAGTCCGGCAACCACCACCTTTACTTGATGCTGCACCTTGAGGGAACCCTGCAAAACCTTCATCCAACATCAGCAGTGGATTCATTGTCGACTTTTTGCAACCGGTTCCCCACCAGCACTGTGTAAGCAGTAAAACCAGCTCCCCTGTGGGTCCCGCTTCGGCACCAAGGACAGCCAGGACAACTCTGCACACGGGCTTCTCGAGCCAGGAAAGATTGAACTGACTGTCGTGCTTGGTCCTGGGACCTGCATTATCCTTTAACCTCCTTGGGTTCCACGCAACTCGACCTGCAAGTGACCAATTGTCACTAGTGCTTTTTCCCATACACCGCAATGATAGCATTTTGCAGTACTGTTTTGCATTATTTCATTTTGCTTATAAAATCCAAAGCTCTGGTTATACTCATCCAATTGACTTCATTTTGGTGTCTAAATTTATACAAAAACCTGATTTATTTTTATAAATTGGTGCTGGATTTCTTTCGAGTCATGTCAATTACTTATTGTCTATGTTGGTACTCTGAAATGCTTAACACATGTTCCTCTAGTAAAGCCTGACTGCTCTTTGCCACTCTACCAGGACTGAGCTAAGGATTTATTATTGTGAATCCAAGGACCATCTTTGGGGTATTATGGGAGTATTGCATGGTGAAGCCTAATCACCATCATCACATAATACTCCACCTTCCTACAGTCAGGTATATCTTTTTGTCTGTCCCTGATTACGGCTTAGGAAGGCTGATGACAGCCACATGCCAAAATGTCACACTTCATTGTGCCCATGTTGTGGGTGTTCCAGCTTGGAAACAGCTATGAAAACATACTTAGAATCTGATTGCATTATGGTTATGCACACCCAGAAAGAGAAATGCTAGTAGTCACATATATAGGCATGAATGTACCTACTGTTAATTAAATGTCAGAAATTCTAGTATTCACCTATATAAGCATGATTGTACATACTGTTACTTAAATGTGAGTGTTTTTATACTTAAAGCTTCCGATAGCATTGAATTAATCACAAACCTTTCATGTCCTTGGCAGGTCCAGGACCCATAATGCTCCATCTTATACATTGCACATTTTCCAGTAAAATAATTGTTTTCAAACCTGGCCTGGGAAGCGGCATTTTGTGAGAAGAATAGGGCTCATATTGTGTATATAAATGATGTCTTCCTTTCAAGGCCATTTTGTGCTTCCTTGAGGGGAAGATCCTGACAACCCCCACATGAGATACGTTTTGCAGAGACCAACAAGTTTCTGTCATGTGGCCATATTAAATGGACTTGCACTGAGAGAAATTGGATAAATACTAGGTCAATTTTGTATGTTTTTTACCGTTTGGCTACAATTGACCGTTGTAATCAGCTAAATTACAATTGTCTTTTGATCTTTTGCTTTGCTGCCTGCTATTTTGCATTAAATGCTGGCTGGACTTGAGGCTTTCTGGCGTGTTGTGTTTTATTCGTAACACAGCTCAGTGCTACCTGCAGTGAGAAGCATCACTTTACACAAATGCTGCCAATAGAGAGCAGACTGAGAAGGGCACTTGAAATGAAAAGTTAATTAAACCCGAGGGTATCCAAGCACTAAGCTGAGTGACAGAGCCCATTAACCACTAGAGTGCCCAAATAGCTTAGAATGAGAAAAGCCAGGTTTTCAGTGTTTTTTTACACAGGACAAAGGAGTCAGGTCTATGGGCAGGCAGGGTGTTCCATAACCTGGTGGCAGCCCCAGAAATGGACCAGCCGCCCCATCTGACTTTACTAAATCTGGGAATGATGACTTTGCTACCTGAAGAAGATCTGAGTGACCTGCCTGGAACATACCAGTTGAAGAGGGTAGAGAGATGTTTAGATCCTTTGTAATGGAGGGCTAAGAAGACCAGGCAGATAGCCTTAAAGGAGATGGGTTTTCTAACAGTGAGTCAGTGTAGCGTGCAAAAGCCCTCTCAAACAGACACTCGTTTGGGGGTATTAAGAATAAGGTGAGCAGCCATGTTTTGCATCACTTGCAGCGTATTTAGTGATGAGGCATTTATGTTCAGGTAAAGGGCATTGAAATAGTCAAGTCATGGGGAGACTAAAGCAATGACCACCGAGTGATGCAGTTCAACTGGGATAAATGGAAAGATTTTCCTAAGAGTACTAATTATCTGGAAGCATGTACTCATAATGTGATTGACCTGCAACTCAAAATTCAGAGAGGTATCAAAGATGACCCGCAATGTTTGACCACTTTCACAGGCGTAGGTAAAGGGCCACATTCCTCTGGCCACCAGATGGACTCTTGTGCACCAAACACTAACACCTCAGTTTTCTCCGTATTAAGTTTAAGACACATTTTTTTCATGCAGATATTATTTCTGGTCACGTAATGATTAAACTTGTTAGCTACTGAGGACATATTGTCAAAGATGGATACAATAATCTTACATAAAAATCTGACGATAATCTAAATTAAAACAGAACTATCCCAAATTGGTTCTAAAGTTTGAGATAGTGGCTCTACATCCCCTGCAAGGAATGTGGGTATAAAAGTGAGATAATAACCACCCCACTTTATTCCAGTTACAAGTTTTGATGACCTAGGATGGGAGTTATCTACAGAGTACTCAAAGAACTACTGAGTGACAATGGTCTCTTTCAATGGTGGAGCACACAGCCTTTTTAGATGGCGCGTTGCACCAAGGGAATCGCTCGTCATCAGCCCTTTTTGACATTCCAGACTTACCTGGATTTTGCATTGCGTCTTTAAGCTCCTGTTTCCTGCCGTTGCGTTCGTCCAATGTTGCATCGGGTCGCGTCAGGTTTCGGTTTCCCTCCAGCGTTCTTGTGAAGATTTCCTCTTCAGCCTGCGGATGGAAAAGAAAAGAACAAACAACTTAAAGACAGCAACTGTGAAGTGTGGTAACACGCGTATGAACTAAAAGAAAGGAAAATTGCTACTCATCTGCTAGTTTATTTTTGGTGTCTCGCTTCAACGGCGATTGAGTATATGTTATAACACACATTTGCGCAAATCTTTGGTTTATTCATTTGAAGGCTTGTTCTTGTGTATCTAGAAAACAGAGACAATTAATGAAGGTTAATGGGGGGTCCAATCCATAATAGGACCCCCCTGGCGGGAGAGGTAAAATCTGCTGAGTAGTATGTTCCCTGTAATTTACGTTGTACCTCCCTGCTGCGTTCTGGGGCGAGGTGTGTCTCCTGCAAAATTGCAATGGTCACAGAGTGTCTCTTTAAATAGGCACATATTCTTCTAACCTTCCTATTATCATTAAGGCCGTGGACGATCCATGTCATGAGTTGAAGAAGCTGCGGCTTCGCACACTCAGAGGCCATACGCTGTGTGTAACAACTGTGAAGGACGGAACCCTATGCCTGCAGTATATACTGTGCCTAAACAACGCGTTAAACCTTTGTCAAAACATTCATCCTCACAAAGAAAGCGAACATTCCCTCCCACGCCACGAAAACCCACAACAGTCGCGGCTACATGCATACCCCTCGCCCCTCCCGATTCCCTTAACACAAACAAAAACCCCAGAAAAAGTAATGGTGATTGTGTGATACACTTGGGGGCAGATGTTGCCATCTATGTTACCTCTCTGCGCCACCATGTCTACCCACCCATTTGCAAACAGCTTAAGTAGATATCACTGTGCGGTGCAACCTAACCCAGTCTGAGCGCCCTAAAAGGTGCGCTTGGATCAGCCAATCAGTTTGTTTTTGGACGCAGGAGTGTCTATCAGGTCAACTTCAATCTATGCACTCGATCCTTGCCATGACTTGACAATGATTACCACCCCAATGCAGCGCGCTGTGTTAGTTACCCATAGTGTCTCGTGTTACTTCATGAGGTGGTCGTCACAGTATAGTCTGAGTAGTCATTCTTCAAGTTCTTGCTCTTCTCGATTGCCTGAGGAACCCTCTGTATGTGACCGCGAGGCGGTCGGCGAACTCCGTCGTTTCAAACAATGTTCTCTGTCTTTGATGGCACACAAGACAGCTTTGGGATCAGTGAAGAAGTGGACCTTACCGTCCATTTTGAGCCGTAACTTAGCTGGATAAAGCATGCTGTACTCCAGATTCAAGTCACGGAGATTCTTTTTCGCAGGAATGAAGAGCCGTTGCGCTTCCTGCACTTGCAATGTGAAGTCAGGGAAGAGAGATATTTCAGATCCCTCGTGTTGAAGAGTTCCCAGCTCACATGCTTTTCGTAGGGCTGCATCTCGATCTCTGTAGTTCAGTATTCGCGCGCTGATTGGCCGAGGGGGTGCCCCTGGAACCGGCCTGGGCGCAAGCGAGCGGTGCACGCGTTCTATGCTAAATATCTCTGAGAATGTGCTCCGGCCTAGTAGTGTGACAAGTAGCTGCTCTACATACTGCTCCATGTTGCCAATGTTGGATGATTCGGCCACACCTAAAATGTGAACATTGTTCCTCCGAGATCTCGCTTCGAGATCTTCAGCCTTTACCTGCAGCGCTCGTAAAATCTTGTCCCTTTCTTTGTCGGTCTCCGCGTCCGCACGTAAGACATCTTCCAAATCGGATAAGCGCTGCTCCGCTGTGTCAAGCCTGTCTCCATGCTTATCCAGCCGCTCCGACATTCGGTCCATTCGGAATGACAGTGCATCAATTTTACTGTCTATTTTTGAAAGACTTTGTTGGACAGTGCGGAACGCGAGTTTTACATCTATGAACGCCCTGCTTCTGGATCGTCCGAGGCTGCATCTTGCTCTGTAGGCGTGGGATCTCTTGATCTGGGAGTTTTGCGCAGATCAAAATGCAGTTTGGACTGGAGCTTGTCTGTTTTGCCCATGGTGTGGGGATATGCACGGAATGAGGATGCTACACAGGGTATCTTGATGGTTCGAAGCAATGCTGACGGGGGGCCCAGTCTTACCAAAGTTTGAGGGCAGTGTTAGGCCACAGGGTCAATCTCCGCACCTGCGCTGTGAACCTCGCAAGACTTTTGACAGAGCTTCACGTGTGACCAGAGGATTTCGCACACCTGATGATGGCTTCCCTGTTATGGCCCCCCACACTCTAGTGAGGTAACATCTGCGTGTTTATGATAGGCTTACCGGCCGACATTTGATTGTGCCCCTTTGGTAGTCTGTTCTTGCCCCCAAGGACTGTGAGCTTGGTCTGTGCCTGTTCTTGTGGTCCTGGGGGTCCCAGTAAACTATCTCCTGCGTGTCGTTCAATGTCTGGGTTCCGGTGTAGTGTATATAACAGGACCCTCGTAGATCACCACTGGCCTGGGTCTGAGAACCCCCTCCGATACTGGCCTGTTGTGGAATCCGCCTCACGGGGATCGCGCATCTTGCATGCGTGGAGTTTCCCACAAGCAGCGGGTGGCTTCCGATGTGTATTCGGCAACTGCCCTCAGGGGAATTCACCGCCCGGGCCCGCCGCACCGCTCGTCACCACGCGGCTCCAGCCGCTGCGTGCGTCGCTCACTCGTCGGCACACCGCCAACTCCGCAACACACACCGGTCACTGGGCTCGTCGCACCTCACACGGGGGACGCTCACCTGGCTTCACTGCTCCGACTCGGCCCTTACTGGCGGTCTGGGGCGTTGGAGGGCCTCACGCCTCACTAGAGTCGATATGCGTCACCGCCGAATACCTCCGTTTTGTCGCACCGATTTGAATTGCACTTGGTGCGATAGGTAGCGTTTAACGGCAGCAAGACAATGGCACCTCTCAGCCGGGATAAAAGAAGGAGTAATGTTCGGATTTTGCTGGATTGTTGGTGGCGATCGGGAGACCTGCACTAACTCACAGCCATCTTGGAGTCAGGCACGCTCCGCCCCCTCCCCTACCAAGATACTTTAGAAGACAGAAGTTTTAACCTTGAGATACTTGAATCCTGACATTATTTTTTCTGGGCACAAGGAGGAGGGGACTTAAGGTACTTATTCAGCACACAATACACCCTACAATTGCCAGTTTATTACCTATGTACTTCTGGGTTAGTGTTTATTATTATTTATGTTCTTAAATTTCAGAAGGAGAACTGAACAAGAATGACCAGATGACTACTTGGTGACAGGTCCTGGCCCTTCGTCCTCTCTCTTCCCTGGGGTCAATTTTGACTTTGAATTAGTTGGGTCTTTTTGGTTTATGGGAAGTTTGGAACTTTCTACGAGATCCATTTCACTCCTGCGAAAATATCCAGGTAAGAGCCTGACAGGCGGCTACGGTTTAAAAAATATGGTGGGCATGATCGCACTAAACTCACCATATATTCTGCACTTCTTCTCCCCTGGCATTCCATGAGCAGGAATGGAATGACTTCCTTGCTTCTCAGTGGAACGCAAATCCAACCAATCCTGGAACTGATCTTATCAGCATGAGAGTAGCTCAGGATTGGTGGGAGCAGGCTACCCCAGTGGTCATTATGAGGCTGGAGGCCTGTGCCAGCAATCCCCCGGCTGTTTTACATCCGGGGGATTGCTGGGTCTACAGTGCGCATGTCAGGCTGGCCATAGATAGCCAGACGGCCAACCCGACATGCGCACTGAAAGAGGCAAAAGTAATCCTGCAATAGCAGGATTCAGCCCCGCCCCCCTGCCTCACGCTGTACACAGCGTAAGCTGGTAGCAAACTGCACTTGCAGCAGGTGGGGCAAGGCTCCTCCGCTCTTGTGAAGGAGCCACCGCTGCTGAGTGGCCAGGGTCTGTCTGACAGCAAGTCTCCCAGAGGTTAGGGGATATCACCTGAAGCCTGGACTTCCTTCTGGAGGAGCTGAGAATCTGTCTAATGCCTGGAAGCCTGTCTGCCTGCTGACAGAGGGAAGGAGTCTGCTTGGCCCTACAGAGTGAGAGACTGTCCAGAAGGAAAAACTTGGTGTGTTCCTGGTCAGAGGAACACCCAGATAAAGTGGACAGCCTAAGAAAGTGAAGCCAGGAGAGACCTGTGCTGCAGTGGGACTTCCAGTCTCACTCCACAGTTCATGGAAAGAATTGTGAAACACTACCTTGCCATGTGCATCGGCCCGGGATGGGCTGCCACTGCCTACCTGTGTAGATCAGCTTGGGTTGAGCTGCGACTGCCTTGCTGTGTGCCCGCGCTGGCCCAGAAGCAGGCCGCGACTACCAAAGATGCCACCAGAGCCCATTGAGCAGCATCTGTCTGTCTAGGAAGGCCATGCATGTCAAATATACAGGCTGTGCCCATCCGCCCCCCCATGACCGCCACAGGGACAGCACACTGATACCTGCTGTCTACTTCAACGGGGTAAAACAAAGTAAACTGGTTGCTTATTTGAACTTGTGGGAACGTAGTTTGCATCTGAACCTAATTCATGATCCAACCACAGCTTACTTGGGGTCTACTCTAAATAGTGTGGCCCAGGCTGGAGAAAGCACAAAGAAAAGGGGTGTAGCGCATATAGAGTAAACAGAGTCAGAGGTATCACCCTGTATTCACAATTGAATTGTATATTTAGCATACATGTGTGACTAAAAGTACTTTCATTTTCAAAACTATAAGCTCTAGGATGGTTGATTGTTAAGTTCTTAGCTCTTGCCCGCCACACTAGCTCCCTGAAAAGCCTGTGATTGCTCACCCTCACTACCCTAAGGGTCAAGTGCAGAAAAGGTTGTATTTAGCACAGTTTGCTTAGCCATAGGACGGCCGACATTTGATTGTGCCCCTTTGGTAGTCTGTTCTTGCCCCCAAGGACTGTGAGCTTGGTCTGTGCCTGTTCTTGTGGTCCTGGGGGTCCCGGTAAACTATCTCCTGCGTGTCGTTCAATGTCTGGGTTCCGGTGTAGTGTATATCACAGGACCCTCGTAGATCACCACTGGCCTGGGTCTGAGAACCCCCTCCGATACTGGCCTGTTGTGGAATCCGCCTCACGGGGATCGCGCATCTTGCATGCGTGGAGTTTCCCACAAGCAGCGGGTGGCTTCCGATGTGTATTCGGCAACTGCCCTCAGGGGAATTCACCGCCCGGGCCCGCCGCACCACTCGTCACCTCGCGGCTCCAGCCGCTGCGTGCGTCGCTCACTCGTCGGCACACCGCCAACTCCGCAACACACACCGGTCACGGGGATCGTCGCGCCTCACACGGGGGACGCTCACCTGGCTTCACTGCTCCGACTCGGCCCTTACTGGTGGTCTGGGGCGTTGGAGGGCCTCACGCCTCACTAGAGTCGATATGCGTCACCGCCGAATACCTCCGTTTTGTCACACCGGTTTGAATTGCACTTGGTGCGATAGGTAGCGTTTAACGGCAGCAAGACAATGGCACCTCTCAGTCGGGATAAAAAATGGAGTAATGTTCAGATTTTGCTGGATTGTTGGTGGCGATCGGGAGACCTGCACTAACTCACGGCCATCTTGGAGTCAGGCACGCTCCGCCCCCTCCCCTACCAAGATACTTTAGAAGACAGAAGTTTTAACCTTGAGATACTTGAATCCTGACATTATTTTTTCTGGGCACAAGGAGGAGGGGACTTAAGGTACTTATTCAGCACACAATACACCCTACAATTGCAAGTTTATTTCCTATGTACTTCTGGGTTAGGGTTTATTATTATTTATGTTCTTAAATTTCCAGAAGGAGAACTGAACAAGGATGACCAGATGACTACTTGGTGGCAGGTCCTGGCCCTTCGTCCTCTCTTCCCCTGGGGTCAATTTTGACTTTGAATTAGTTGGGTCTTTTTGGCTTACGATAAGTTTGGAACTTTCTACGAGATCCATTTCACTCCTGCGAAAATATCCAGGTGAGAGCCTGACAGGCGGCTACGGTTTAAAAAATATGGTGGGCATGATCGCACTAAACTCACCATATATTCTGCACTTCTTCTCCCCTGGCGTTCCATGAGCAGGAATGAAATGACTTCCTTGCTGCTCAGTGGAACGCAAATCCTACCAATCCTGGAACTGATCTTATCAGCATGAGAGTAGCTCAGGATTGGTGGGAGCAGGCTACCCCAGTGGTCATTATGAGGCTGGAGGCCTGTGCCAGCAATCCCCGGCTGTTTTACATCCGGGGAGTTGTTGAGTCTACAGTGCGCATGTCAGGCTGGCCATAGATAGCCAGACGGCCAACCCGACATGCGCACTGAAAGAGGCAACAGTAATCCTGCAATAGCAGGATTCAGCCCCGCCCCCCTGCCTCACGCTCACGCTGTACACAGCGTAAACTGGTAGCAAACTGCACTTGCAGCAGGTGGGGCAAGGCTCCTCCGCTCTTGTGAAGGAGCCACCGCTGCTGAGTGGCCAGGGTCTGTCTGACAGCGAGTCTCCCAGAGGTTAGGGGATATCACCTGAAGCCTGGACTTCCTGCTGGAGGAGCTGAGAATCTGTCTAATGCCTGGAATCCTGTCTGCCTGCTGACAGAGGGAAGGAGTCTGCTTGGCCCTACAGGATGAGAGACTGTCCAGAAGGAAAAACCTGGTGTGTTCCTGGTCAGAGGAACACCCAGATAAAGTGGACAGCCTAAGAAAGTGAAGCCAGGAGAGACCTGTGCTGCAGTGGGACTTCCAGTCTCACTCCACAGTTCATGGAAAGAATTGTGAAACACTACCTTGCCGTGTGCATCGGCCCGGGTTGGGCTGCCACTGCCTACCTGTGTAGATCAGCTTGGGTTGAGCTGCGACTGCCTTGCTGTGTGCCCGCGCTAGCCCAGAAGCAGGCCGTGACTACCAAAGATGCCACCAGAGCCCATTGAGCAGCATCTGTCTGTCTAGGAAGGCCATGCATGTCAAATATACAGGCTGTGCCCATCCGCCCCCCCCCCATGACCGCCACAGGGACAGCACACTGGTACCTGCTGTCTACTTCAACGGGGTAAAACAAAGTAAACTGGTTGCTTATTTGAACTTGTGGGAACGTAGTTTGCATCTGAACCTAATTCATGATCCAACCACAGCTTACTTGGGGTCTACTCTAAATAGTGTGGCCCAGGCTGGAGAAAGCACAAAGAAAAGGGGTGTAGCGCATATAGAGTAAACAGAGTCAGAGGTATCACCCTGTATTCACAATTGAATTGTATATTTAGCATACATGTGTGACTAAAAGTACTTTCATTTTCAAAACTATAAGCTCTAGGATGGTTGATTGTTAAGTTCTTAGCTCTTGCCCGCCACACTAGCTCCCTGAAAAGCCTGTGATTGCTCACCCTCACTACCCTAAGGGTCAAGTGCAGAAAAGGTTGTATTTAGCCCAGTTTGCTTAGCCATAGGACGGACCCCAGGCGCAAAAGACCTCAACTACTACATTTGGTGCCCAAGAGCCCGATTGCCTCATGCCCCCCTGAAAGGGTTGCCAACTTTTGAGGAGAAAAATACCAGCCTTTTTTTAACGTTTTAAGATTCTGCACAGGCCCGGACATGATACTTAAATGGAACTTGATAGCAAATTGTCTGTATTCAATTTTAACATGGTCTTTCTGTCTTTGTTTACTTTATCAATCAGGGTTCATTAAGGCAAGTCTAGAACACATTTTAAAGTGCTTTCATATTATATTTACTATTTAAAACATATACTGATATGGGGGAAAAATACTGACTTTGAGTCATTTTCCACATTTTGCACCGGCAGGGACATTAAAATACTGGTCATATCGGTGAAAACAACGGCCAGGTGGAAACTCAACGTCTGACAAGGGCTTAAGTCAGTGTTGAGTACAATAATTTGTACTGTATTTTAAAATTAATTATGTAATTTCCTAATTAGCGTCCTACTGTTCAAATCTTTCCCTATGTTCTTAAAATAAAAGCGCAAACTATAAACAGAAAATAAAATTTAAGTTCCAAATTATTTATGTGCTTGCGTTCAAATGTATTCGGAGCCTGCCAGCATTATTAGCGCATCATGATGAATGAACAGTTAAAAGAAGCAGTGGTTGGAGGGAGCGGTGAGTTTTCTAGAAACTAAGTTGAACAAAACCAGTGTGTACACTACAGTACCAGTACCATCTGTGTCTGCAAAGCCAGCACCAGCTGTGTCTGCACTGCCTGGTGCAGTTTTTCTGATTACACAAAATGATAACGCGCAAATGACAATAATGAACACTTGTTTATTTAGAACAACTACATGTGCCTCAGCCTCACTCTCGAGACTTGCCCAATATTTTGCAGCAGTTTTAAGATCTTTAGAGTTTCTCGTTGCTCATATGGGTTTAATTTCTGATATTTATATATGTTTCCCTCATGTTCATTGCTTGATTTTGCTCGTGAGATAGTGTCACTCGTAGTCGTTGAAATGTCACTCACAATTACACCGGAATTATGAAAATGTCACACATAGCAATCTGAAACCTTGGCAGCTATGCTGATGGTACTGTTTGCGGCTCCAGAGCTGAGCACCAGGACCCCAGACTGTGCAGCTGAGGCTCGAGCGAGCCTGATGCAGCGGCCGGTCACCAGAGGCGACCGGTGTGTAGGAAATGTAGCTGTTCTCGCTGGCCATCGCTGCAAATTCAAGTAAGTGTGTGTGTGCCCTAAGCCCTGGACAGGGCACAAGTCCTAAAAAAAGAAGTGGGGGGACTAATCTAATTAATCAGTATGCAAGTGACATCACGGCGCGTGACATCGGGGCGCGTGACATCACAGCGCGTGACATCACAGGAAGGGGCATCACAGGAAGGGGCATCAGATCTTAAGTCCTCACATATATGTTTAGCAGGTCTATCATGAGTACATTTCGGGTATACTTGCAACCCCTCATGATTTAGGCAGAAGACTCACAATTTTGTTAGCTTCACATAAGCCAATGTTGCCTTTTGTCAGCGTAAAGCTTTCTCTACCCATAGTGCGTTAAAATAAAAAATTGTGATATTTAAATTATTACAACACCTCCTCAGGGGTAGTATGCGCTATATAAATGCTATTTATTTTGTGCAAATACTGGGAAAGATGACACATCTGACGTTCTTACCGTGCATGCATATCTCCTAAACAAAGTGAAAAGATGCCTCTCAAGTATGTGTGAAGTGCTAACAGGTGTGAGCCTTTGTTTCCCACTCTGCGGCATTTGTTTCTAGGTGTGAGGCTCCTGACTGCTGCCAGCCAGGAGACTCGAACAGAAGGAGGCCTGATGACCCTGCAGAATAGGCCATTGTTATGGGCCCAGCAGGAGTCAGAATAAGAAAGCCCCGCCTGCGCCTGCACGTTGTTGCTTGTTGCGATCGAAAGCAAATAACAACCTGCAGGCGCTGCTGAAAGTGTCCCGGTGTTTGGAAATTACACCGGGACGAATTCAGCATCTTTTTCACTGGGGCCATCTTCTTGGCAGGGTGGACGACGTCCACTCTGTGAAATAAGTGGGTGGACGCCGTCCACCCGCGTGTACCCCCGACTCGTGCCCTGGCCCTGGAGCATTATAAAATCATGATTCGTTTAAATTGCGGGTATATTAAAGTTTGAAATTATTTATGTGTTTGCCTTCAAATGTATTAGGAGCCTGCCAGTAGTATTAACCCATCATGATGAATGAATAATTAAAAGGAGCAGTGGTCGGAGGTAGCGGTGAGTTTTCTAGAAACGAAGCCGGCATGTCACGTATCTGCACAGTCTAATGCTGCTTTAATTATTACACAAAATTATAATGTGCAAATGACAATAATGAACACTTCTTTATTTGTTTAGAACTATGTGTGCCTCTGCCTCACTCTCCTGAAGCTTGCCCAATGCTTTGCAGCAGTTTTAAGATCTTTAGTTTCTCGTTGCTCAAATGAGTTTAATTTCTGATATTTATGTTTCCCTCGTGTTAATTGCTTGATTTTGCTCCCGAGAAAGTGTCACTTGTAGTCGTTGAAATGACTCTCATAAAGTACACTGAAGTTTTGAAAATGTCACACACAGCAATCTGAAACCTTGGCAGCTATGATCTCCCACTTCCCTCTTCTAAAATGCTGGCATGTGTGCAAGAGGTGTGTCTCTCTCTCACTTGGCCAGGGCTTTAAGTCCAGAGCTTGGCGACTCTAAAAGTAACGTCTATTTTAAGCATGCGAAACTCTGATCTGCGAGTACCTAAAAAACATAAATCACGTGCGCTCTGTGGAAACGCTGTCTGCCTCTTGCCCAGCAACATGATCAGTTGAAATCGCTTTGATATATAGGCACTGAGCACGCTCACGAAGCAAGCACTTTCTCTGCCCCACTCTCGCAACCACACATCAATGTAAACAATCCGGGCCTGCGCACCAAAGCCCTGCAACGTCACCAGGTAACGTACCACGTCACACGGACCCGGCTCCGCTCACTCTTCAGAAGCCGCCTTCTCACGGAAGAGCTGGGGAGGGTCTGTGATTCGCAGCCAGGGGGAGCTGCGGAGATCCGAACCCCTTCTGGAAGCAGGTGAGAGGGGCGCCCGCCGTGCACCATGGGAGACTGGCAGCGTGAGGGAGGGGATAGGCCTTAAAGAGCCCTGACAGGGGCTGCAGCCGCTTGCTAATTCTGCCCACAGAAGGAGGCATAGTGCTGTCCGCTGCGTGTTAAAGGGGGCTGAAGCTCACTGGATGTGTCAGGAAGCACTGACGTGCAGCTTGTTGTCTCCTATTCCGCCAGACAACTGCATCATCACCTGATGCAGCATGAACTGCTGAGCGCTCGCTAAGTACGCAGAATGCGATGGGGCAGTGGCCTCAGTTACACTGGTAGGACAATGATTATCTAACTCATAAGTAAGGCTCCCTGTTTTCCGTTTTTACGGATTTCTACAGATAAATACAGACAGAAAACAATGTGCTTTCTGCCTGCATTTATTTTTAAAAATGGATAAATACAGAAAATGTGCTTCTTTTAAGTAACTCTTCGTGCTGTCTTTCATGAATTATAGCCCAACAACTGAGCAGATGGACAGCATGGGAAATTAAAAACAGGATAAAATTTCTTTATAAAACTGCATTTTTCAACATACATTTGTGGTATAATGCTAATATTTGCCAGTATATGTACTGTTATGTAAAATTTGGCAACTTAAATAGCTAAAATACGACAGACATCAAAGTATGAGTGCACGTCTATCATTTAAATAAATATGGAAATGTACAGTTTTACAACTACATTTTTATGCAAAACACAAAATAAATATGGATAAATGCAGACAAAATGGCCCAAAAATAAATATGGATAAATACAGACGGAAATGTTAAAAAAATAAATACCATAAAACCGGGAGCCCTACTCATAAGTGACCGCGGCTGCCTGAACATCAAGAAATTCAGGGACGCCCGGTTTCACAGGGCGAATTGAAATCATATTCAGGTGAAAATCAAATTATGTGACTTTTAACGTGATTAAATGTTTTGTGACGTTGAATTGATACGGGCCTACTGATAAAAAACTGAATACCAAATGTTGTAGGAAATAAAAAATATTCAAATGTCACAAGCATGGAGACTTTTTTCCCCCCTGAGGATAGGTTTGTGTTTGTGCATATTCACACGCACACACGTGTATGAAATGAGCAAGGCATAATCCATATATGCAGACTAATATACTTTTTCTTACCGACCGTTGTGGAGAGAGGTAAAGTGTATCATGAGACACTCAAGGCTTCCCCGCTCTTATTAATGGTGCTTCCCCACACTCAACATCGCTGCTCTGGGTCGGGCTAGCGCCAAGGAAACCCTACTACCCATTGTCCTTTATAGAAAAAAATAGAGATTCAGGGGGAGTTAAAGTGGGTTGGCTTTTGTGGCTCCAATAATATTTTCTTACCTAAAATGCCCTGCTAAAAGTAAAAGTGTGGGCCAAATAACGCACTGTTTCCAACATTTATTTAGTTAGACAAAAATCGAGTATATCGAAGAAAACCTGCCCATGGGGAATAAGATAGGATACAGCAAGAATTCGTTGTAATCCCTTGTGTAGAAAAAATACTTTTTTTCTAGAGACCCTCACCTACCAGGGTTGCCCCTAGGTGGCATGCTTCATCATTGGGGTTCCTCTCAATCCTCTACGGATTGAGGCGTGCTGCGACTTGCGAATTACGTAGGAGCACTATTTATTGTAGACTATGTGTAGTGCAGGGATGTGGAGTGGAAAGGGAAAGAAAATTTTAAAATACCTAACTAGTTGGCCACTCTTTTATTCCCGCCCCTAGTTGGTATGGTTAAAAATCAGGGGTCGTTTACTGAGAAGAAACCTGACCTTAATGAGTCTGGTTGTCTCAGTAATGTGTTTTTGTCAACATGCTTCGAGCTGTTCCCCTAATAGCTCTTCATCAGGACTCCACGGGGTCCAGGGCCGTGTGTACCACTCCTAGTGAATCCTGTAATAAGGACACAAACCATGCACACCTAATGCGCACTGTATACATACGGTTCTGGTGATTAATCCTTGTCTGTAATTAGAAAGCAAAAAGATATATTAAAAACAGTGACCTATCAGCCGTGCTGGCAGGTCGCATTAGCATGATTGTGCATGCAACTATCAAAATATCGCACCTGTGTATTGTGGGTGCTCATATGGTCTATCCTATGTGCTCAAATAGTGTGTCACACACTGTAATGGGTGACACCACTCGTAAAATAGCACTCGTGAAACAAGACACCATGTGACAGTACAACATAAAACATAGAAAAGATAATCCATGTGACATACTTCTGTAGATGCTATATTATTGCATCATGGCCAAAGCCAGGGTAGAGGAGCTTGTAGTCACACTCTAAAAGATAACCACAATCCTGGGCACACGTATTAGGGTAAAACCAGTAGTATGAGAGTCTTGTTCAGATAAATCACAGTTGTTGATGTCTGGATAGAGTTCAGTAATATTTATTGAGAGAGAACAAAATTATAGAAACAAAGCAACCAGCCGACACGTGTATGTCGTCACAAGTCAATAGATGCCCTGCTGATGTCTTCAGGAGGCTGTCAGTAGAGTGTTCCATGCGAGAGAGCCCAGCCTTAACCACATCCGGTTCAGGTTAAGGCTCCAGGTTCCAGCGGCCTTCATTACTCTACACACAGGCGTACCCGCCTTCTCCACACGCCCATCTTCCTGGATGGTTGTCGACAGCCCTTCACAGGCGCTGTACCTTACTGCCTTACACGGCATCATTAGTGTTACGATTGCAGGCACAGTTTACTGGACGGCCCTCCCTTTTAACACACAGCAGGGCCCCCATTGACGTGCCACGTACCTTAGGTGGACTCGTGGCTCTGTACCTGCCCTAATTATTTTCTGGAACATACCTGGCTTACCTATATTCTTCAGTCCTCCCCTAACCCCGGGACGATTTTGATGATCACACCGCCTTTCGTAACCTTACTCTCTCGCATGGAACACTCCACTAAGCCCTGAAGAGTCACAGGCATTATACTTGTGACGAAACACGTGTCGGCTGGTTGCTTTGTTTCTATAATTTTGTTCTCTCTCAATAAATATTACTGAACTCTATCCAGACATCAACAACTGTGATTTATCTGAACAAGACTCTCATACTACTGGTTTTACCCCTAATACGTGTGCCCAGGATTGTGTTTACTTGTACAGTGTGGGTTCTTCGACTCATACATTGACGGAGGTTATTGGGTTGTTCCTCCGACCTGGCAGCACCGCACAATTTTGTGTAGCATTACTTACATAACGCGTACTAGTTTGAGCGCCAATCTTCCTGTTCTTACTCAAAACCCTACCCCTAGACGTCACACTCTAAAAGATGGAGGGGGAAAAGGTTTATATATCATGTACTCTTGTTGCTGCTTAACAGGTGGGTAGCGTACTCCATCTGTAGGAAAAAAAGGAAGCCCCCCGCCACTTACTTCGTCAAAGCTCCTCTGGTACAGTAACCTAATTCTCTCCCTGGAGACCGCATACTAACTGGTGCATGAGCCGTTTCCGTTTATAAAGCCTTTTCCTAACCATGCGGCGGGGTAAAAAACCGCCCTCTCATTCTGCTTCGTAGTGCTAGACCGCTCGTTTAGTTCAAAATGGCCGCCGTTGCCGGAGTAGTGGCAGCGCCATGTTGGGAGAATTCCCATCCTGAAAAACATTAAGTTACTGGAAATGTATGAGGAAAGGAGTTGATATTAAAATGTTTCACGTAATGCAGAATGGAATCAAGCGATATGCATACAAAAACATTGGGAATTACACAGGTATAGTATTTGGCCGTTTCCCTGCCCAGAAAACAAGTCCTACTCGCGGGTGGTTAGATGTAATGGCTACTACCCAAGTGTGATATTACTTCACTACTCGCTTATAATGTAGAGCGGATGCTTCCCATGTATGATAGTTTAATTCTTATTACTGCATGCATGTACCATTGGACACAGCGGTCAGTATTTAACATACACATTTCAAACTAATGGCTGCTTTGTGGGTTCTTTTCAACCGTGAGTGCATGCGACTACTGGAAGACGAGAGGAATTACCAACGCATAAGAGACGATCCCACTGAACGCCTAAGGATACGGATCACGAGTATGGTTGAGGAGGCGACACTACATGATTGGATCACTAAGAAAGAAGGGGATTTCCTGATTAACACACACCCTGTGACCCCCTATTTCTACACGATACCCAAAATACACAAATCTCTGGAAAACCCACCAGGGCGACTGATTGTATCCGGCATAGGTTCGATACTGGAACCTCTTTCAAAATTTGCTGACACCTTCTTACGTCTTCTAATACAAGGAACAGACACATACCTACAGGACACTAAGGCAGTCCTGTGTCTTCTAAAGGACCTACAGTTCAACCCTGCCACCAGCATCCTCATAGGGTTGGACGTTGAAAGTTTGTACACAAGCCTCCCATACAAGGAGACTTTAGAAATCATCGAAGAAGTCCTATATGAAGGGAACTGGACCTACCACACACCTAGACACCTGGTGTTAGAATGCGTAAAATGGGCTCTAACGGAGAATTTCTTTCGCTTCGAAGATACCTTGTTCTGCCAACAACACGGAACCAGTATGGGCAGTACTTTCGCCCCTAGTGTGGCGGGATTATACGTACACCATCTAGAGAAACATAAAATCCTGGCAGACACCAACCCTTATCTCCAACACATCACACTTTGGAAAAGGTATATAGATGACATTCTGCTGATTTGGGAAGGAGACAAGTCCAGAGCAGATGGGTTCCTAACCTGGCTGAATCTCCAGGACACGTTCCTTAAATTTACTCATACTATGAGCAGATCTAAACTGGTGTTCCTGGACCTCAACATTATCGCAGCTGAAGGCACCCTTAAAACAACAACGCATGAGAAACCCACTGCAAAGAACTGCTTATTACTATACGACAGCTTTCACCCCAGGCAATTAAAAAACAATTTCCCCTTCTGCCAGTTCTTTAGGCTAAGGAGGAACTGCACAGAGGTCAATGATTTCAGAACACAAGCCGAGAAACTGACAAACAAACTTCTGGCAAGGAACTACCCAAAAAAGTTGGTGTCTAAAGCAAAGAAACGAGCAGTGAATAATCACAGAGATTCTCTTTTGGAAACACGTCAGAAACAGAACACTGTTGAAGACAAGAGACAAATCTGCATAACTACCTTTAACATAGCCTCTGATCGAGTCACCAAAATCATTGGAAAACATTGGCATATTTTGAACTGTGGGCAACTTAACATCCCAAAACCAATGTTCTCCCACAGAAGGGGGAGGAATTTGAGAGACATTTTGGTACATACACGCCCGAAATCAGGAACCAACAGAGAAAGGAACCAAACTATGCTAGGTACACCACCTACGGGTCATTATCCCTGCGGGAATTGCAGTGTTTGCCATCTTACTTCCGCCACCAAAAATGTGTCAGTCAATAATGGAATGAATTGGGAGTTGTGAAAGCTAACAAACTGTAACACAGCAGGAGTGATATATCTCATCACTTGCCCCTGCAACATACATTATGTGGGTATGACCAGGAGAAAAGTAAGCACCAGAGTGTGCGAACACCGCAGTAACGTCCGGTGTCAGCGCATCACCACAAAAATGTCCTCACATTACAAGGAACAGAAACACACACCCAATGATTTGAAGTGGGTTGTCCTTGAACACCTGTGTTATAGTGATAATCTGGAACACAGATTTCTTGAAAAAGTACAGCGGTGGGTTTGCAAACGCCACACTGACACCGTGGGACTTAAAGACAATATCCCGTGGGGCCTCTTACGATGAAAATGCACAACATTGAGACTAATGGAGACATTTTTAGGAGTCTCTATAACTAAGTTTAACACCCTGGTGAGTACACGATCACACGAGGACATAATAGTTTGAGACCCATCTAACAACTATGAAGGAGTCCCACACCAAAATATTGTGTTATAAAGACTAGACACTTTAAAACAGTGACCCCCTGCTTACACATGATTAGTAATACGGGATAACACCGGGAATTCATCATTGAGAGATTCTAATATACATCTGTCTAACAATGGTACATCTGAGCGTGATAAGAGCGCGTTACTATTCACCGAGAATGCATAATTGAGAGATCCTTCAGATAACATCTGTCCGATAATGGGACATCTCAGCGGTTGAAAAGAACCCATGAAGCAGCCATTAGTTTGAAATATGTATCGTAAAATACTGACCGCTGTGTCCACGGGTACATGCATGCAGTAATAAGAATAAAACTATCATACATGGGAAGCATCCGCTCTACATTTTAAGCGAGTAGCCTGGTTGATGTAATATCACACTTGGGTAGTAGCCATTACATCTAACCACCCCAGAGTAGGACTTGTTTTCTGGGCAGGGAAACAGCGAGATACTATACCTGTGTAATTCCCAATGTTTTTGTATGCATATCGCTTGATTCCATTCTGCATTACGTGAAACATTTTAATATCAACTCCTTTCCTCATACATTTCCAGTAACTTAATGTTTTTCAGGATGGGAATTCTCCCAACATGGCGCTGCCACTACTCCTGCAACGGCGGCCATTTTGAACTAACTGAGCGGTCTAGTACTACGAAGCAGAATGACAGGGCGTTTTTTTGTTTTGTTTTTCGCCGCATTGTTAGGAAAGGGCTTTATAAATGGAAACGGCTCATGCACCAGTTAGTATGCGGTCTCCAGGGAGAGAAGTAGGTTACTCTACCAGAGGCGGCTTTGACGAAGTAAGTGGCGGGGGGGCTTCCTTTTTTTCCTACAGATGGAGTACGCCACCCACCTGTTAAGCAACAACAAGAGTACATGATAGATACATTTCCCCCTCCCTCTTTTAGATTGTGACTACAAGCCCCTCTACCCCTGGCTTTGACCATGATGCAATAATATAGCATTTACAGAAGTACGTCACATGGATTATCTTTTCTATGTTTTATGTTGTGCTGTCACGTGGTGTCTTGTTTCACGAGTGCTATTTTACAAGTGGTGTCACCCATTACAGTGTGTGGCATGTTCATGACACACTACTTGAGCACATAGGATAGACCATATGAGCACCCACAACATACGGGTGCGATATTTTGATAGTTGCATGCACAATCATGCTAATGCGACCTGCCAGCACGGCCGACAGGTCACTGTTTTTAATATATCTTTTTGCTTTCTAATTACAGACACGGATTAATCACAAGAACCGTATGTATACAGTGCACATTAGGTGTGCATGGTTTGTGTCCTTATTACAGGATTCACTAGGAGTGGTACACACAGGGCTGGACCCCGTGGAGTCCTGATGAAGAGCTATTAGGGGAACAGCTCGAAAGTTGTTGACAAAAACACATTACTGAGACAACCAGACTCATTAAGGTCAGGTTTCTTCTCAGTAAACGACCCCTGATTTTTAACCATACCAACTAGGGGCGGGAATAAAAGAGTGGCCAACTATTTGGGGTTTTTTAAATTTTCTTTTCCTTTCCACTCCACATCACTGCACTACACATAGTCTACAATAAAAAGTGCTCCTACGTAATTTGCAAGTCGCAGCACGCCTCAATCCGTAGAGGATTGAGAGGAACCCCAATGATGAAGCATGCCACCTAGGGGCAACCCTGGTGGGTGAGGGGTCTCCAGAAAAAAAGTATTTTTTAGGTCTCGCTTGAGCCAGCGCGCATGCGCTGCTCTGCGAGGCTTCTAGTAAGGACTTTTAACTCGGAGCACACGCTCGTGCGTGTGCTTTTTCTTTTGCTCACATGCTATTGGCCTTTGCGTGCGTCTTTCTAAGAAAGACAGCACGCAATTGGCCAAAGGCGGGAGCATGTCCCACCTTCTCTCTCCCCTGGCCTCGGGAGCGAGCATCAGCGCCATCTGTTTCCAATTATCGCGTTCGCGTTAATTGGAAACAGATGGAGCTCGTGCTGGCCCTCGCTTTTTTTCCCCTTTCAGCGCGATTAAGGCCGCGCTTGTGTTTAAGTATTTAATAGTCTACAGGAATTCTAATGTTAACTCTGGAAAGCACTTGTTTTCAGAGTTCTGTTATAACGGTTCACTCTTTTATCCAGTCTGCACCAAATATGGCATGAAGAAAGCCTGCATTTCGAGCTAGGTTGTCCAAATACTTATGCACATTGGTGGTGGGGACTGCCTCCAGGCTGAAACAATAACACCGCAGTTGCTGTGGCTGTTTTGAGAAAAGCTTCAGTGATTGACCAAAACGTGCAGACTTTTATACACCCTGTACCGCAAGATTAAATTGTAAATGTACTGAAATAGCACTTACGACCCCTGGCGAGGCATTGAAGCGTTTTTTTTGCGGCGAAGCACTAGTCAAAGCGATTGGAGTGTTATCCTTTGAATCACGAGGGACCTGGTCTGTGAGGTCATCAATAAAACGGCACACAGTGACACGCGTTACTTAGTATTGTCTCCAGCGTATAGATAAACTCCATGGCTTGATATGGCCTGTTCAAGGCATGGAAATGAAAGAAGCACCCCGTGCCTGGATGATGGTAAAGAGTGATTTGTCGCAGCAGCATGCAGAGAGAGGAAGCCACGTGGGCGACAGGGTGGCTTGTGTTGAGAGATTTCATGTCGACTTGAGCAGTTTCACGCCACCGCTGGAGATGTTCTCAGGCACACATTCTTTTCGGAATCTGTGTTTGCTCAGCTCGCAGCAGAGCCCTTTTACGGCATCTCTCCAAGCCCCACAGGGGGGAGGTTTGTTTGCCCTGCTAGATGGCTGCTGTTTAAAGTTTGCATTGTCATACGTAGACGGAGAGCCAGATGTGTTTTCACTGTCTAGAGATAAACCTTCCATTGCAAGTTGCCATAGTTACTGCTGGGTAGCAAATATACGACCTGCACTACACAATGAAAACGCCTGAGCCGAGGTACACAAGAAGAATCTGTGATCTATTGTTTATTCTGGACCTCTTCAAACGGGACCACGGATGCTCACTGATTCTTGATGCCTCAATTAAATTAACAAGCATTTGTAATGCAATAGGTCTCGCAGTTACGCAAGTTTAAGCTATTGGCATTGTAAATAACAATGCCTTTTATTTATGTTTTTAAAAAGAAAACAAAAATAAAAGGCATTTGCAATGCCAATAGCTCAAACCCGCGTCAATGCGAGACCTATTGCATTGCAAATAGGTCTCGCATTGACGCAAGTTTGAGCTGCCTCCGGTCTGTGTGTGTGTGTGCATTCCCTGTACATTATCCCCGTGTGTGACTTGGTGTACAGTTCGTGTTTCTCAAACAGCGGTGTAATCGGCCCTGCATTTTTGCATTTTTTTAAAAATATATCGCAAACTCGACCTAAAGGTTTTAGAGCGCTTTGTACCGGCACAAGTTACATTACATAAAGTCATATTCGTTGTTCTTTTAAGCGCGAGGAGATTAGGTGATTTGCTCAGAATCAGAGGCTACTGAGTCGACGCCGAGACTGGAACCTGGTTCCCTAGTTCCAAAGTAGGTAGCTCTGGCTGTAACGCCACACCCTCTGCCCTAGATGCTGCTATGGCCAGGGTAGTAACGCAAGACACAGCGGCCACTGCGGTGCAGGGACAGGAAACCTTTCAGGGGGCCCCCAGCCCATCATGGGGGCCCCCATTGAGCTCAATCTCAATTAATATCTGTGAGATACGGGCGACTCAGGGGCCCCTCTACACATTCAGGGAGGGCATCATTTTGCGTAAGGCCATTGGGCATGCCCCTTGCAGTTGCTGCTCAGCCTTAATCTCTCTACTGAGTTCAGAGCAGGCAGAGGTCGGTCCCCGGGCGGCTCGAGCCCCAGAGACTCAGCCGCTGATGCTGACAGTCCGAGAGCCCGGATCCCTCCCTCGTGTTCACATCGCGGCTGCTGTCAGTGGGGCCGCGTGTTAAAGGCTTCTGGCCACGAGCACCCTTTGGTTGATTCTGGAGGTGGGGGTATTGTAGGCGAATAGTAGAGCGGTTAGTTGGCATCGCGTTGCCATCATTTCTTTAGCAGAACGAGCGGTGCCCGCTGCCCTCCCTACTGAGGTTTGACAGCAGCTAAGACACGCTCTCTTCCCAGAGTGAACTTGAGTAGATTTGAAAACTGTTAGCAGAAAGATAGCACAATTTCTACTGCAGGCTCAGTAACTCACTCACTAACTATCACTCTCACTAACTAACTCTCTCACTCTCACTAACTCACTAACTAAATCTCACTCTGTTAGAAATGGGGGTCTCTAGTTGGCCATGGCTGGCGCCAATGTCCAAATAGGGACCCTCCTTCCTAAGTCAGGGCAAGTGGGCTACCCCCTTTGATAACCCCTGCTCAATCCTGTGGTAACGTAGCACGAGCAGTTAGGCCTATCTCAGAGGCAGTGTGTGAAGCATTTATGACCATGCACCATAAGGCAGTAACGACACCACAAAAGGACACAACTCGAGTAGGTATAGAAAAAATAGTATCTTTATCTAAGGTTTAGTACGAGACTCTCAAAAGCGTTTTAACCAGTCACAAGGCACGTAAATCAGTAGGAACTTAAAAAGGCAATTCGTATTCACCAGAACGTGGCACAGACTGAGTTTAAGGCCTGGGTCTACGCGACCCGTTGCGCACCAGATACCTGCCGTTGGACGGGGACACAGCACGTAACTTCTCGAAGAAGCGGAGACGGTGACCGGCGGGCTCCCAGCGACCACAGTTCTCGATGGCCGTGGTCCGCAAAGGGCACTCACAGTGATTCGGGCACTCGGGGACAGGCGGGCTTCCAGCGGCAGCAGCACGTGGCTGCGGCGGCCCGGGCTGGTGGTGGCGATGACTCTCGTCGTGTGTGAAAAGCAGCGAGTCTTCTAAGACCCTCAATGCTGCCCGGTGCAGGGTTCCACCTCTAATTCACTTTGGGTTCGCTATCAAAATAATGAGGCAAGGCGCTGGAAACTGGAAGACAAGAAGAAGGTTTATTTCTCATGAGGAGATCGCGTCAACTGAGACACCGGGATGTCTCAGTGAGGTGTTCTACTGGCAATGCTTTTGGCTCTTCCTTTTATACAGGTTTTACACAATGTATTTGTTTCATTTATCATGGTTACAAGCTTGGAGTCTCCGCCCCGGGCAGGTTGTCACACAAGCCCGACATTGTTTCATCAACATGGTTACACAAGCCCAACATTAACTCTCCTCCCGCCCGGGTCAAAAACAGACAATTTAATTGCAGCTGGACCTTGCTTCAGGGTCTAAAAACGAGTGAGACCGGCCAGATCTAAGAGTCCGTTCTGTTGATAAAAAACAGGTCCCATTGTTGGCTAAAATAAGTCTTGCTGTGTGGAGTGCAATAAACCATGTTTGCAAGAGTCTGTTTGGTGTTTGTAACCTGTTTGTGCAGGGATGAGAGGAAAGACGAGTTTGAGGCAGCAGGTGATGTTGATGTTTGTCGTGGAGATAGTTTATAGCCCCCAGCACACATATCAGGTTTGGTCAGAGAGTCAGAAGGCTGAGAGGACAGGGTGAAATGAAGGTGACCAACAGAGTACAAAATGGCAGTGGTCAATCAGAATGACTGTAGTTTATGTGCACGTAGGAACTTTCATCAGACAAGATGGCGCAGAATGTTCATGATTGTTGTTTTGTTCTTAACAGTCGCCCCTTTGAACATAACTAGCCAGCTTGTCAGTCTATTTCGATCTCCATAATGTCCTGTATCTCTTGATCATACATTACTCTCATTTTTGTTAGCTGAGTGTCCATAGTCTTAGGGTGCAAGGTAGTTATGCAAAGATAACACAAAGGTGGTATACAGTGTATACCCAAACAACAACCACATATTGTCAATACTGGGACCAAGAGAATCATTGATATTTTCCAACCCCACTCCTTCAAGATGCCCCAAAGCCAACTTCCAATTGTCCAAGTCTCTGATCCTTGATGAATTTCTGGAGATAGTCTATGGAGATGTTCGATTGCTTCATAGACAGAAGGTGAATTATCAGGCTGCGTCGAGGAACTGTGATGAGGCAGAGTCTGTTTGATCAATGTCTTTAGAACGCTTTTCTTGATGATGCTCTGCAGGGGCTGTGTAGGTTGGTGGTAGAACAAAGGCGATGTAGCACGTGCCCCCTAGTTTCCTGGGAGCCAGGTGTAGGCTTTGGTTCCACAAACAAAGTACATATTGGGTGATGCAACAAGCGCTGGGGGGTTGGCAGTGTTCAAAGTCCTTACAATGTTACAAGTGCTGTGACCCACATTCTTAGTCCCACGGCCTTCAATGCATACAAGGCCTGAGACGTTCACCACAGATAGGGCCACAGTCAGTGTTGCAGCAGTTCTTTTCTTCAGGTAGGAAAATGTGGCTCTGACAGGATTATTGAACACTTGTATTTCCACTCGTTCTTTGGAGGGGACATTCATTGGGAATGTCGTATTGGAGGTGTGAGGGCAAAAGAGAGCTGCTGTTCTTCCTGTTTGGTTTAGCCAGAACTCGTTGTAGAACTGAGCGATTGTCCTATCGGAAGTGGCATTGTCTTTGTAACTTTCTTGTAGGAGCATCATCCAGGCAAGGCAAGATCCATGACCAGAAAAGGGTGAAGGGATGAAAGGGATGGAATGTTCAGTGGCATGTGGTAGCAGCCCACAGACCCAACAGTTAATGGCATTGGTGGCAAGATTGTGCTGGTGCAGCATCTGTACGAAAGAATTATTCCAGAATTCTTTGCGTCGTTCTCGGAGATGTGGCGGTAGTGATACCAGGTAGTGTTCTTTCTTTGTGATTGGTTGCATGGTTGGTGACAATGTTCTGTATGCAGGTGCATTCTCTTCAATGATCCAGAGTGTGACCATTAGCAGGAGGCAGGTGAGAAATGCAGTTACAAGTGCAATTGTCTTTGTACTGTGCAGTTCAAAAGTCTTGGTGTCTTTGCGGTGGCTTTGCAGGTGTTCCGTCTCTTCCATCATCTTCGAGGAGCTCACCAACTGTTAGGACCACAGACTTTTGTCTGGTGTTTTTCCTGGTAGCGTTGTTTGGCTGTGCTACCGATCTGAGACTCTGACTTAGTTAGTGGCCTGGTTGTTGGAGCTCCCCCTTTTCGTCGATCTTAGGTTGTACCCTTCCTTGGATGGCACCGTGGGGTCGGGAAATTCAGACAGTTGGAGGGTGTCTTCTTGTGGGTAGCAACTCAGAGCTGGTCGGTCTCTCGCGCGTACTTCCTCTTGCACCTCCACCCCTTCACAGGTTGCCAGGGTTGGAGGGACTCGTTTGCAATGGAGCGTGCAGTCAGTTTCATTTTATTTCCACTCGGAGGGCAGTTCGGGTGGTGCTCAGGACTTGCCAGGGGCCCGTCCACCTAGGCTCCAGATTCTTCGTTCTTATCAAACATGGTCGCCTGGCTTTATTTCATGTCCCGGGCCCCTGGATACGTCAGGCAAGGCTTGCTGCACCTGTTGGTGGATAATTGTTAGCTCGTTTGTCAAATTATGCAAGTAATCTGCGTAGTTCTGTCTCCTGCCGTGGCTCGGGCAGTAACGTATGCTAGTGCATTTCCCTGTCCAATGAGATCAGTCACTTTCCTATGTGCTTGGCATTTTATCACTGCTACTTCTTGGGGAGGAGGACTGCTTGCGTCAAGGCGGAGACTAAATCTCCATGCAGGATGGGTGTACCGTGTGAAGTCAGGAACCCTCTTTCTTTCCATAAGATCCCAAAATGGTGAACCACCCCGAAGGCATATTGGCTGTGGTGTATATGTTAACTGTCGTGTCAGTCGCTAAGATCGGTCGGGACAAAGGGTTGGTGGAGGGCGTACCGTCAAATCCTATTGAGGTCACATGTGAGCCTGACAAGGGTGCCCTTGGAATCAGTCGTTTGGATAGTGCACTACGTGTTGCTCCTGTGTCTACCAGAAATGGCGACTTTGTGCCCAGGACCTCAGTGGTAACATAAGGGCCTTGCTGATCAACATAGAGCTCGACTGGATCCCTCCCTTGCCCCTGGCTGTCCTATGCAAAGTCGTACGTATTGTCATAATCTGTCTGTTGGTACTGATTCTGTTTGGGATGGTCAAATGTGTTCACTCTTCCTGGCCTTTCCTCGCTTGCTTCACTCATGTACCCTCTCCCACGTCCTCTTCCTCTCTGTCCACTTGCTATTTCCCTCGCCCCTCTGCCCCTACCAGCTCCTAACAAAGCCGGTCATTGTGTTTTCCAGTGTCCATATTCTTTGCAAAATGCACATTGATCCTGTCCTAGGTCTTGGCGTCCTACATATGATGTCGATGAATTGTTACTAGGTGGCTGTACTCTAGGGGTATTCTGCTGGTATCCTCCCTATATTGCCCCCTTCCTGTATTCGCCCCCTGGAGTTGTGCTACCATTACCCTTTCCTTCAAGTCCTTCTTTTTCCTTTCTGTAGCCCTGTCATTTTTGTTTTTCTGATGCTCATAGTACTGGGCCATTTGGAGAATGGCCGCCGGTTTAGATGCTGCCCAACTACTTTCGCTGGCTTGTAATTTCTGGGATACATCTGGCAGTAGTCCTTTGACATAGTTCTGCACAAATAAGTGGTGTCCGGTTGCGGTGGACATGTCTTGTCCACTGTAATCGGAGAACACTGTTTCAAATCTGGAGAAATACTCTGAGACATCCTCTTGTGGTTTCTGGCGGCACGCGGTTACTATGGACCAGTCTATCTTTTTCTCTGGGATCAGCGTTTTCACTTTCTGCACTATTTTGTCAGGGAGGTCCAATATTGCTTTAACCGGTTTTTGACCAGGGTTCCGCTGTTTATCTAGTGTGTTAAGTTGTTCCCAGGTATGACCAAGCAGTTCGGTATGGTCTATTTTCCTAATCTGTTTCCACACATCTGCTGGCAAACATAACCCGAAGAACAAGTCTATGTCGGCAAGTGTCATTATTGTTGATCCCAGAGCGGTACCTAGCTCGGTGTAAAAGGCGGTGGGGTTCTTTCGTAAATCCGGTAGAGATTTACGGAACGTCAAAATGTCCTGTATGTCCCATGGTTGATACAACCAATTGTAGACCACCCTTCCTCTAGCGTCTTGATGGTTTATATCGTCATTAGTCCCTTGTCCTCTAGGAGGTACCCAGTAAGGGGCAGCTTCTTTTATTGGCATCATGCTATCTGTTTTTTCCACTGGGGGTCCTGCTACCTTAGTTGTCCTGTCCCTATCTATCTGTCCTTGTTCTATGAGGTGACGCAAAACTTCTAGTGTGGATGAAAATAGTTCTGCAACATCGTTGTCGTCTTCATCTCCGATGTCTACCTTCCTGTAGAGAGCCACTAATCGCTCGGGCCCTACGTCTTGGTACTTCTCTTCATATGCAGTAAGGGTGTGGTAACAGAGACGTACAATAAAGTATCGTTTGCGGTTTTCAACATAGGAGTTGCATATGTCAGTTACATACTCTTCTGTCTCCTTCCTATCTATGAGGGATTTAACTATTTTATCAATGCCTGCTCGCTCATTTTTACTTAATCGCGGGACCCTGGGTGCTCCTTTTCTTTTGATCCTACCTCTACTACTGTATCCTTTGATGAGGCATTTGGTGTGGGTGACTCGGTGGGAGCAGAGGCGGTGGAGACTGAGGCGATCGTGCCATCTCCAGCTATACTTTGGTGGTCCTGTCGTTGTACTACGGGATGAGTAGGGCGTAAGGTGGTGGCATGTATATGATTGGGGGACCTAACAATAAATCATCATCTACCCTTTGTTTTGCTGGTAACTTGGGGTAAAGAGTCGAGGGCGTTCTAACAGGGCATTGACCTGATATTTTTGATTCCTGTTCCTTTTTATCGATTTCCTTTTCTTTTAGTTTTTCTTCTAATCTTTTACAGGCTTGGTAAGCTGATTTTCGCGTTTCTTTATCTTGTCTAGCTTCGTCCCTTTTCTTTCTTTGAGCTGCCTCTTTTCGCCATAAGCCAAAACTGTCAAACATGGCTGGTCTAGTTTTCTTTTTGTGGAGAGCTAATTCTAACATTTCTATTTTAGCGGGATGGAAAGATCCCGTCAGTGGCCACTGATTTACCCGGTCCTTCCTAGTGTATTTATGCCATAGTTTGCTATAAGCTACGCTGGCTAATCCATACTTTACGTACATGTCCTTGTTAGGGTGCCTCCGGCGGTGCCGGCTGACTGACCTCTAACAAACGGTCTGGTCCAAAACAATTACAATCAAACAATCTAGAGAAAACAGGCATGACGTATTTATCGGTCAAAATGAATATCTCAATCAATCAATTTAGACAAAAAGTCTGCACTACCTGTCCTTCGCTGTCTGCAAATAGAGAATATTCCTATTCTACGTTGTTTGCAAGCAGGGAATGTCTCAAATAATTCGATATCAAAAAGGAATACTAGTATTTCAATCAAACTATTCAATCAATCAATCAATCAATTTAAGTCGTTTTTTCACGACCTTACCCGGACCGTATGGACAGTTCTTAGTCTTCCCCCTCCAGCGCCTGGTTGTCCTCTCACTCCAACAATCAATGCGGCGTTCCTCTAAGGTCCCAGTCAGGACCGCAGTTCACTCGAGAGAGAGGTCCGTTCGGAACAGGTGAAGTTCAGTCGATCGGCAGCCAGACAAGGGTCTTCTCAGGCAGGTATACTCCAATCGTTTAGTTGTTCACTCCGTCGTTAGGACCTCTCTACCGGACCCGTGCGTCGCTGATGGGCCCCTATGCTTGGGCGCCAATTTGTGAAAAGCAGCAAGTCTTCTAAGACCCTCAATGCTGCCCGGTGCAGGGTTCCACCTCTAATTCACTTTGGGTTCGCTATCAAAATAATGAGGCAAGGCGCTGGAAACTGGAAGACAAGAAGAAGGTTTATTTCTCATGATGAGATTGCGTCTACTGAGACACCGGGATGTCTCAGTGAGGTGTTCTGCTGGCAATGCTTTTGGCTCTTCCTTTTATACAGGTTTTACACAATGTATTTGTTTCATTTATCATGGTTACAAGCTTGGAGTCTCCGCCCCGGGCAGGTTGTCACACAAGCCCGACATTGTTTCATCAACATGGTTACACAAGCCCAACATTAACTATCCTCCCGCACGGGTCAAAAACAGACAATTTAATTGCAGCTGGACCTTGCTTCAGGGTCTAAAAGCGAGTGAGACCGGCCAGATCTAAGAGTCCGTTCTGTTGATAAAAACAGGTCCCATTGTTGGCTAAAACAAGTCTTGCTGTGTGCAGTGCAATAAACCATGTTTGCAAGAGTCTGTTTGGTGTTTGTAACCTGTTTGTGCAGGGATGAGAGGAAAGACGAGTTTGAGGCAGCAGGTGATGTTGATGTTTGTCGTGGAGATAGTTTATAGCCCCCAGCACACATATCAGGTTTGGTCAGAGAGTCAGAAGGCTGAGAGGACAGGGTGAAATGAAGGTGACCAACAGAGTACAAAATGGCTGTGGTCAATCAGAATGACTGTAGTTTATGTGCACGTAGGAACTTTCATCAGACAAGATGGCGCAGAATGTTCATGATTGTTGTTTTGTTCTTAACACGTGCAGCTCCGTGGTGAGCTCGCGGCGGCAGCAGCTCTCTCCTAGCTGCGGCGGCCCACGGGACGATTCACGATGGTGCAAGGTTGACAAAAACGCGGGCACTCAGCGGCAGCAGCTCTCTCTTAGCTGCGGTGGCCCACAGGACAAATCCCAATGATGCAAAGTTAGCGAAGGTGCAAGCACTCAGCGGCGGCTGCCCTCTCTTGGCTGCGGCGACTCACAGGACAAATCTCGTGATGCAAAGTTAGCAAAGCTGCGAGCACTCCGCGGCAGCAACTCTCTCTTAGCTGCGGCGGCTCACAGGACAAATCACGATGATGCAAAGTTAGCGAAGGTGCGAGCACTCACGGGCGGCAGCCCTCTCTTGGCTGCGGCGGCTCACAGGCCAAATCTCGGTGATGCAAAGTTAGCAAAGGTGCGAGCACTCCGCGGCAGCAGCTTTCTCTTAGCTGCGACGGCTCACATGACAGATCACGATGATGCAAAACTAACACAAGTGCGGGCATCCAGCGGCGGCAGCTCTCTTAGCTGCGGCGGCCCACAGGGTTTCAGCGAAGGTACTGAGGATTCAAAATAAGGCGGGCACTCAGCGGCGGCAGCTCTCTCTTAGCTGCGGCGGCCCACAGTCAGCGAAGGTTCTGAAGATTCAAATTAAGGCGGGCACTCAGCGGCGGCAGCTCTCTCTTAGCTGCGACGGCCCACACAGTTTCAGCGAAGGTTCTGAAGATTTAAATTAAGGCGGGCACTCAACGGCGGTAGCTCTCTCTTAGCTGCGGCGGCCCACACACAGAGTTCACAAGGGTTACCAGTCCGCGTTCCTCACAGTAGGACTAGAGGTTCCGGATTACTCGACGGAGGCCTCACCTGCAAATAGAATTCCTAGCAAAGGAATTCGGGCGGCTGACGGGGTGAAGTCTAATGTCCCTGAGACTTCAGCAGGAGGCGCTCTCAATTCAGGCCCTTGGGTAGTTTCTTCAGGAAGCTTGGTGAAAGTTTCAAAGCCCTTTCCTCTGTCCGCTCGGACAGAGTTTCGTCTTGACATCCAGAAGGAACACCCTTGAAACAGGTTTCAGCGCAGCGTTTTATACCTAAAAAGTCTTTGTTCTCTGCAGTCACAAATCACTGCATCCAGCCTGAACCAGTTCGGTGGGGTCGGGGAGCACTTGGTTTACGAGGCGACATCCTGCCCTTTGAGAATCTGGGGGTCTGCTATCAGACGCCCAGTGGGAGGTGGAGCCATCATTCACCTTGCCAGGCACGGCCCTGCTCAGATCAAAGAGTCACCCCTCACCATACTCTAAATGCAGATCCCTCTCTCCAACCAGGTCTGACACAGCTGGCCCTGCTGCTCCAAAACCAGACGGCCAATACACACGCTAGCAAAGCCTACAGGAAAGCTGAGGCCAGAAAATACCTCGTTTCTAGCAGAGGTATTTTCGAACACGGGCTACGCAAATAATCCTTACTAAAAGATGTATCTCAATGTCCTGAGCTTAAACATATAAAATTTGACGTTCCTATCAGGTTCCTGGGGGCAGGTAGGATTAGGGCATGTAATACTCAGCCTGCCCATTCTGGCCTATGAGGACGGATAGCCTCACAATAGTAAACAGTGAAATGGAGGGTAACTCGCTATTAGAACATGCTACACAGACATATTTTAAAAGCTGCTTCGGTGGGTAGCGCAAATCAGCGCTGCCGGCCCACCAGCAGTATTTGGTCTACCAGCCCTGGGCACACACAGTGCACTGATACTAGGGACTGACAGGTAAACCAAACGAGCCAATTATGATTATCCCAATTCATACAGTTATCCTTACACAGGGAGCATTCGCGCTGTGTCACTGATTGGCAGTGGCACAGCACCCAGAGCATCTAAATCCAGCCAACATAAAAGGTAAGAAGCGAAAAGAGGAAGGGAGACCCGCGCCAATGATGCCAGGTCTAACACGCGTCCCCACCATCTGAAATGTGGGGAGAACTAACCATTCCCTTGGGAGTTCTCATCACTAAGGCGGAAAAACCTGGACAGACCGTCAGCATTGCCGTGTTCTGTACCAGGGCAGTGTTCCACCGTGAAATCCATACCCTGTAGGGAAATGGACCACCTCAACAACTTGGGATTCTCACCACTCATATGCATCAACCATCTAAGGGGCCTGTGGTCTGTCTGAACCCGGAAGTGAGTCCCAAACAGATATGGTCTCAGCTTCTTCAGCGCCCAGACCACAGCAAATGCCTCACGCTCAATTGCACTCCACCTCTGTTCCCGGGGAAGTAACCTCCTGCTTAGGAAGGCTACCGGTTGGTCTAGTCCCTCCTCATTGATCTGTGACAGAACAGCCCCTATACCATGCTCTGAGGCGTCTGTCTGGACAACAAATTCCTTTGAAAAGTCGGGCGCCTGGAGCACGGGTGCGGTGCACATGGCAGTCTTCAGGGCGTCAAAAGCGTTCTGACAGGTGTCAGTCCAGTTTACCTTCTTTGGCTGCTTCTTAGAAGTCAGCTCAGTCAAGGGGGCAACAATGTTGCCATATCCCTTGACAAACCTCCTGTAGTACCCCGAGAGTCCTAAGAAGGCTCTCACCTGCGTCTGAGACTTGGGGGGTTCCCACGCCAGGATAGTTTCAATTTTGGGCTGAAGGGGCGCCACCTGGCCGCTCCCCACCTGGTGCCCCAAATACACTACAGAACCCTGCCCAATCTGGCACTTACTGGCTTTGATTGTGAGGCCTGCCTTCCGCAGTGCCATCAATACCTCCCAGAGGTGGCGCAGGTGGTCCTCCCAAGAGGAGCTAAACACCGCAATGTCATCCAGGTAGGCGGCACTGAAGTCTTCCAGCCCAACCAACACCCTGTTGACCAGCCTCTGAAAGGTAGCAGGGGCATTCTTCATTCCAAAGGGCATCACCCGGAACTGGTAGTGCCCATCGGGTGTGGAGAAGGCTGTCCTCTCCTTTGCTCCCTCGGTCAAGGCGATCTGCCAATACCCAGACGTCAAATCAAAAATGCTGAGGTATTTTGCAGCCCCTAACCGATCTATGAGCTCATCAGCTCTGGGGATGGGGTGCGCGTCAGTCTTCGTGACTGAATTGAGGCCCCGATAGTCCACGCAGAACCGAAGTTCTGGGGTGGTACCAGGCGCTGCTGCTTTTGGTACCAGGACCACTGGGCTGGACCACGGGCTGCTAGAGGACTCAATCACCCTAAGGGCAAACATTTTGGTAACCTCATCCTTAATGAAGGCCCTTACCCGGTCAGTCACTCGGTAAGCCTTGTGCTTAATGGGAGGACTGTCCCCGGTGTCCACGTCATGGACACACCAATCAGTGACACTAGATATTAGGGAGAACAGATCACTGAATTGCCCCAACAGTTGGCGACAATCACCCTGCTGCTCTGGGGTCAGTGTGGTGGAGAGGACCACACCCTCCACTGACCCATCGCGCTCCCCTGCAAACAGGAGGTCAGGAAGGGGCTCGCTCTCCTCCTCCATCCCAGCATCTGTGGCCAGAAGCATGCCCACTTCAGACCTCTCAAAGTGGGGCTTCAGGCGGTTAACATGCAGGACCCGCAAGGGGTTCCTGGGAGACTGCAAGTCCACCACGTAGGTAACAGGACTCTTGCGCTCCACCACCTCAAAGGGGCCGGTCCACCTATCCTGGAGCGCACAGGGCTCCACCGGGGCCATGACCCAAACCTTCTGTCCAGGCTGAAACTCGATCACAGTGGCATTCTGATTGTGCCAGCGTTTCATCTCTTCCTGGCTGATTTCCAGGTTTGCTTCAGCAAGTTTCCTGAGACGCCGAGTCTGTTCCATGAAGGCCAGCATGTAACTAAACACATCCTGGGGAGGTTTCCTGGGAGATTGCTCCCAGCCTTCCTTGACCAGACTCAGAGGCCCTCGTACCGGGTGACCATAGAGCAGCTCAAAGGGACTGAACCCTAAGGACTTCGGTGGCACCTCACGGTAAGCAAACAACAGGCATGGCAAGAGGACATCCCACTTACGCCTCATGGGCTCGCCTAGGCCCATAATCATGCCCTTGAGGGTCCGGTTGAATCTCTCAACCAGCCCATTACCCTGGGGGTGGTAAGGAGTGGTGAACTTATACGTTACCCCACACTCCTCCCACAGAGACTTCATGTACTTGGAGATGAAGTTAGTTCCCCTATCGGACACCACCTCTCTGGGGAATCCCACACGGGAGAAAATCCCCATCAGTGCCCGTCCCACCATGGGGGCCATCACTGTCCTGAGCGGGATGGCCTCAGCGTACCGGGTGGTATGGTCCACCAAGACCAGGATGAACCTGTTGCCCATGGCTGTCTTGGGATCCAGAGGCCCCACAATATCAATGCCCACTCTCTCGAATGGGTTGCTCACCACGGGAAAGGGCTGTAGTGGGGCCTTAATCTTCCCCCCACTCTTCCCACTTGCCTGGCAAGTCTCACACGTCCTGCAGTGAGCATCTGAGCTCCTGCGCATCTGGGGCCAATATAAGTGGGTGACCAGCCTCTCAAAGGTCTTGGTCTGCCCCAGATGTCCAGCCAGTGGCACATCATGAGCCAACCCCAGTAGGAAGGTCCTGAAGCGCTGGGGTACCACCAGCACACGGGCTGACCCAGGCTCAGCAACCTTAGGCTCGCTGTAAAGGAGGTCGTTCTCCCAATAGATCCAATGTGACCTTGTCTGGTCACCTACTGCCTGGATGGCGGCCTGTCGCCGCACCCCCTCAAGAGAAGGGCAGGTTCTCGGCTGCTCGCAAAATTCCTCCCTGGAGGGCCCCCCTTCCTGCTGGCAATGGGTCAGCTCCGGTAGGTCCCCCAGTTCGGCCACTTGTTCCCCTGTAGGTTCCAGGGCATCCCCCTCAAGGTCTGCTCCCTCCGGGACCGTGGGAACCGCGGGGGCCGGTTTCCCGCGCCCCCTACCTCTTCTCTTTGAGGCAGGGGCCTGGGCCATACTTTCCGGCCCAGACCCTCCCGAACATCCTTCTGAGCTGTCATGGACCGAGTGGTCACACACGCCCACTCAGGCAAACCCAACATTTCCAAATGAGACTTTCTCTCCACCGTAGCCCACGGGGAGTTCTCCAGATCGTTGCCCAACAGACAGTCTACAGGCATGGCGGCCCTCACAGCCACTTGAAGAGTTCCTGTGACCCCCCCCCCCACTCGAAGGGAACCTGAGCCACTTCACACTGGCTCTCTGAGTTGTCTGCTGACACTACGGGGCAGAATGCATGGGGGACAACTTGCTCTTTGGACACCAACCGGGAGCTGACAGCAGTCACACTAGCTCCGGTGTCCCTGAGAGCCTCCACCCTATGGCCATTGATGGTCACCCACTGCCGGTACTTCTGAGTGTTGGTCGGCAGTGTGGGGTTAGGGACCTTCTCGAAGTCCACTAGTGAGACAAGGGTTAACTCTACGGGATCCCACCCACCTTGGACCTCCATTTCCTCCCCCCCCAGGGCTACACTGACAACCTGGCGGGATGGTGCACGGAGTGGTGCACGAGGGGATGCATTGGGGTCCCTCTGGGGACACTGGGGATCATAATACCGGTGGCCCACTTGACCACACTTGAAACAAGTAAGGGGCCCCCTATGAACAGGCCTACCTGTCGGGGACACTGGCTTCTTCTCAGGGGGAGGCTGGGACACCACTGCTTGGTTCCCTTGGGAATTACTTTGGCGCCCTCTCTGGAACTCCCTCTGTTTACCCTTGTCCCCCCCACTTTTCTGCTGGGGACCCTGCCCACCTCTGGCGAAGTCTCCCACAAAACCTTTGCGGACCCGGGTGCTCACCCAGCGGTCCGCCTCCTCAGCAAGCTTCCTAGGGTTAGTCAGCTTGCTATCAATCAGGTGCTGGCGTAGCTCTGGAAAAGAGTTACTGGACAAATACTCCCACGCAAACAAATCATACAATTGCTCGAAGGTTTCCACTTTGCTACCCTTTACCCAGCGATCCATTGCTCTGCAGAAAAAAGACACATATTCAACCCACGTGGTACCCTCTAACTTCTTACAGGTCCTAAACCTCTGCCTGTGCATCTCGGGGGTCAAACCATAACGGGTCATCAAAGCTTCTTTCATATGGGCATACACCATCCTGCTCTCCTCAGGCAGGTCCAACAGGATATCCCTACCATCACTCACAAAGCGCCCCCACAATCCCGCTCCCCAATCCTGCTCAGGGACCCGGTGGGACACTATTGCTATCTCGTATGCGGCAAACCATTGCCCAATATCCTCACTCTTGTGAAAATCCTTAATGACATCCTTAGGAATATAAACTCTACTCTCAGGAGTTACTAAAGGTATGCTGCCACCAGAGGGGAGACCGGGACATTCCTCGCCCTGATCTCTATCTCCCTCAACATTCTCTCATGTTCCATTCTCATTTTCTCAAGTTCAAATGACAATCGATTCTTCTCAATGTCTAACTTCTTACTCTCAAGGTCCTTCTGACCTTCCAATTTAGCCATCTCCAAACTATGCCTCCTATCTCTCTCCCTGTCCTCCAGCTCTTCTGGGGTCAGGCTCCTTTGGGATACACTAGTACTTGGATTGGAGGGTGTTCTATCCCCCCCCCCTCTACTGCATCATCCTGCTGCCCTCCAGCATTCTCTCCCTCATCCCCAGCGGACTCTCTCGCTTCCCACCAGGCCTTCAGCGCCTTGTGGTACTCCTCCTTCCTAGAGAGACCTGTCACGGGGACTGCGAACTGCTTACAAAATGACTTCAGCTGTTTGGCAGTATATTTATCTAATCTTTCCTCCTCAAAGGCGAGATCCTCCGAAGCATTGGATGTTGGCCTTCCCATATTAGCAGTACTCATGGCTGCGATCAACAATTCAATACTAAAACAACCAACCCAAAAAAAAATCGAAGAGGGAAAAAAAAAATCTGCGCGTGTCTGCGCTTTGGTCTGTACTAACTAGTGGTGTCTACGAGTTATTGTACGTGGATCATAAATGCAAGTCCTGATCCTCACCGCTGCCCGCCAATGTTAGAAATGGGGGTCTCTAGTTGGCCATGGCTGGCGCCAATGTCCTAATAGGGACCCTTCTTCCTAAGTCAGGGCAAGTGGGCTACCCCCTTTGATAACCCCTGCTCAACCCTGTGGTAACGTAGCACGAGCAGTTAGGCCTATCTCAGAGGCAGTGTGTGAAGCATTTATGACCATGCACCATAAGGCAGTAACGACACCACAAAAGGACACATCTCAAGTAGGTATAGAAAAAATAGTATATTTATCTAAGGTTTAGTACGAGACTCTCAAAAGCGTTTTAACCAGTCACAAAGCACGTAAATCGTTAGGGACTTAAAAAGGCAAATCGTATTCACCAGAACGTGGCACGGACTGAGTTCAAGGCCTGGGTCTATGCGACCCGTTGCGCACCAGATACCTGCCGTTGGACGGGGACACAGCACGTAGCTTCTCGAAGAAGCGGAGACGGTGACAGGTGGACTCCCAGTGACCACTGTTCTCGATGGCCGTGGTCCGCAAAGGGCACTCACAGTGATTCGGGCACTCGGGGACAGGCGGGCTCCCAGCGGCAGCAGCACGCGGCTGCGGCGGCCCGGGCTGGTGGTGGCGATGACTCTCGTCGTGCACCTCCGAGGTGGGCTCGCGGCGGCAGCAGCGCTCTCCTAGCTGCGGCGGCCCACGGGGACGATTCACGATGGTGCAAGGTTGACAAAGACGCGGGCACTCAGCGGCAGCAGCTCTCTCTTAGCTGCGGCAGCCCACAGGACAAATCCCAATGATGCAAAGTTAGCGAAGGTGCGAGCACTCAGCGGCAGCAGCTCTCTCTTAGCTGCGGCGGCTCACAGGACAAATCACGATGATGCAAAGATAGCGAAGGTGCGAGCACTCAGCGGCGGCAGCCCTCTCTTGTCTGCGGCGGCTCACAGGCCAAATCTCAGTGATGCAAAGTTAACAAAGGTTCGAGCACTCCGCGGCAGCAGCTCTCTCTTAGCTGCGGCGGCTCACAGGACAGATCACGATGATGTAAAACTAACACAAGTGCGGGCATCCAGCGGCGGCAGCTCTCTTAGCTGTGGCGGCCCACAGGGTTTCAGAGAAGGTTCTGAGGATTCAAAATAAGGCGGGCACTCAGCGGCGGCAGCTCTCTCTTAGCTGCGGCGGCCCACACAGTTTCAGCGAAGGTTCTGAAGATTCAAATTAAGGCGGGCACTCAGCGGCGGCAGCTCTCTCTTAGCTGCGGCGGCCCACACAGTTTCAGCGAAGGTTCTGAGGATTCAAAATAATGCGGGCACTCAGCGGCGGCAGCTCTCTCTTAGCTGCGGCGGCCCACACAGTTTCAGCAAAGGTTCTGAAGATTTAAATTAAGGCGGGCACTCAGCGGTGGCAGCTCTCTCTTAGCTGCGGCGGCCCACACAGTTTCAGCGAAGGTTCTGAAGATTTAAATTAAGGCGGGCACTCAGCGGCGGCCCACACACAGAGTTCACAAGGGTTACCAGTCCGCGTTCCTCACAGTAGGACTAGAGGTTCCGGATTACTCGACGGAGGCCTCACCTGCAAGTAGACTTCCTAGCAAAGGAATTCGGGCGGCTGACGGGTTGAAGTCTAATGTCCCTGAGACTTCAGCAGGAGGCGCTCGCAATTCAGGACCTTGGGTAGTTTCTTCAGCAAGCTTGGTGAAAGTTTCAAAGTCCTTTCCTCTGTCCGCTCGGACAGAGTTTCGTCTTGACATCCAGAAGGAACACCCTTGAAACAGGTTTCAGCGCAGCGTTTTATACCTAAAAAGTCTTTGTTCTCTGCAGTCACAAATCACTGCATCCAGCCAGAACCAGTTCGGTGGGGTCGGGGAGCACTTGGTTTACGAGGCGACATCCTGCCCTTTGAGAATCTGGGGGTCTGCTATCAGACGCCCAGTGGGAGGTGGAGCCATCATTCACCTTGCCAGGCACGGCCCTGCTCAGATCAAAGAGTCACCCCTCTCCATACTCTAAATGCCGATCTCTCTCTCCAGCCAGGTCTGACCCAGCTGGCCCTGCTGCTCCAAAACCAGACGGCCAATACACACGCTAGCAAAGCCTACAGGAAAGCTGAGGCCAGAAAATACCTTGTTTCTAGCAGAGGTATTTTCGAACACGAGCTACGCAAATAATCCTTACTAAAAGATGTATCTCAATGTCCTGAGCTTAAACATATCAAATTCGACGTTCCTATCAGGTTCCTGGGGGCAGGTAGGATTAGGGCATGTAATACTCAGCCTGCCCATTCTGGCTTATGAGGACGGATAGCCTCACAATAGTAAACAGTGAAATGGAGGGTAACTCGCTGTTAGAACATGCTACACAGACATACTTTAAAAGCTGCTTCGGTGGGTAGCGCAAATCAGCGCTGCCGGCCCACCAGCAGTATTTGGTCTACCAGCCTTGGGCACACACAGTGCACTGATACTAGGGACTGACAGGAAAACCAAACAAGCCAATTATGATTATCCCAATTCATACAGTTATCCTTACACAGGGAGCATTCGCACTGTGTCACTGATTGGCAGTGGCACAGCGCCCAGAGCATCTAAATCCAGCCAACATAAAAGGTAAGAAGCGAAAAGAGGAAGGGAGACCCGCGCCAATGATGCCAGGTCTAACACGCTCTCTCTCACTAATTCACTAACTTTCACTCTCTCTCACTAACTAACTCACTCACTAACTCTCTCACTCTCACTAACTAACTAACTCTCACACTCTCACTAACTAACTAACTCTCTCACTCACACTAATTCTATCACTCTCACTAACTAGCTCACTCACTCTCTAACTAACTCTCTCACTATCTCACACTAACTAACTCACTAAATCTATCACTCTCACTAACTAACTAACTAACTAAGCTTCATTCTCCTGTTATTTATACCCACCCCATTAACAATAAAAACCATAATAAGCAACCATTGGGACAGGCAGATACAAGTTGCCAGCATTCAAACATCAACAAAAAACTAAAGTCATTACTTATTATTAATACTTTTTTAATATAGTCATTCACTTGTACATAATACTTTCTTGGTCATATCTAAGGTAACAAAAATGCTTCTCACACTTTTTTATTATAACTTTTCAGCATACTGCACACATCTGTACAACACAGCTTAAAAACAAACACAAAGTCAATATCTCTGCCTAAACACTCATTAGTTCCCAAAGGCGAGACCTATTGGCTATGCCAATGCTTGTTCTAGACAAGGGATTACAATGAATTCTTGCTGTATCCTATCTAATTCCCTAAGGGCAGGTTTTCTTCGATATACTCGATTTTTGTCTAACTACATAACTGTCAGGAGGATAAACCCAGCCTCTACCTCTGCCTCCCTCTCTATTTTGGTAACCCAACATTTATTTGTCAGAAATCTCTGGCACTTCCAGCCAGTGTCATTAGTCTTACCATTCTGCATTCCCTCACGTCTCTTGAGATGAATGTACTCCATATGTGTGAGTGGGCCTATCGTATAAGAAGGAATGGACCAAGTTTGTAATCATGTGAAGACTACATTGACTAAACATGATCTAAGTTTTGATTGGTTCCTGCCGGTACATTAGCCCTACCATCACATTTAGGGTAACTTGTCTAGTGAGAGAAGTGTTGGGACCCTGGTGGTAGGACTTTTGTTGATTTCCCCATAGATTCAAAAACTTTCCTTTTCAGAAATGTGATGAAAATCATTTATTTGTAATGTTTGCAGGGAATTCTGGGTAAATAAAAGTGGGATCCACGTAAGCTACACCACCCTGGATATGTATTTTAAAAAAAATGTCTTGGGTTGGTAGATTTCCCTCCGTGCCGGCCGCCGTTGGGCCCAAATACTGCTGCCACCCATATCCTCAGAAAGATTGTAATTTCAAGGAAAAATCGTGGAGTCTCCATGTTGCAATTTGGGGCCTGTCCTCTCGCAGGTGATAGGCCCACTCCCCCAAGTGGGGTACCATTTTTGTTTGGAGAAGTATGGAACGCTGGGTGGTAGGAATTTTGTCAGTCCAGAACTTTCCTGCTCAGGATTGTGAGGAAAATCTATTTTAGCCAAAGTTCGATGTTTTGGATAAGAAAAAATGGTGGTATCCATGTAAGCCACTCTATCCTGGAATCCTAAGAGTGTCTAGTTTTCAAAAATGTCTGGGGTTAGATGGTTCCCCTGGGTGACGGCCCACCCTGGAGCAAAATACCGCACATCCCCCAATAAATTGAAATGCCAAGGAAAAATATTGAGGTCCCCATGTTGCATTTTGGGCCTTTCCCTTTCGTGGGTGATAGATAGGCTTACCCGCACAGGTGAAGTAACATTTTAATCAGTAAGTTTGGGAATACAGAAAAGTACAATATTTGTTGTTATCTATAGAATTTGTCCTAATTTTTGGCTTTGAAATGTAAGTCAGCTTGCAAGAAATTACCCATTTTGCAACAAACTCACTGAATTACGATAGTATGAGCTCACTTAAAAAATGTGTAGCTTTCCTTCAGACACATTTTTTACTCGATTGATTTTACCTTATTAAATGATGCATGATTGGTACACAATACAGTTCATTATAATCTCTGACTTGCTTGATGGTTCTGGGTAGGGGTTGTTTATGGACAACCAACAAATATTTACAAATAAATGTAAAGAATCTGAAGGATGAAATGGTATATTACTGTATATCAGTTCTAAGGGTAAAACAATTACAGCTGAAACCATTGTCACATTTATATTTTTTCCTACTTTCGTTTTGATTTCAAGGATTAGTTTATTTAAGAATCTATGACTGATCTATTCAAATGATCACTTGCTCAATTCAGAATTTTGTCGCATTTTCAGACCTGTACAGCTTTCCAGGTTCACCAATGGTTTCACGCTTCTTTCTTCTCAATCACAAAAATGGTAAATATTAACACCACTTAGAAAATTGCTATAACAGTGATGGAAAAAAAAGGAAAAGGGTGATCTTCGCCCAGCAAGCCTTTTCTTGATGGCATTTTTAGAAAAAAAAAATACATACTTTCTTGTACAGAATTTTTTTTTTTTTTTAAAGTACTACATTTTGGTTACTTTTCCTAGTTTCCTCTTCTCCAAGGGAATCTACAAACCCTGGGTACCTTTAGAATCCACATCATGTGGGAAAAGAAAGGATGCACATTTGGACTGGATGTCTTTTGTGTAAAGAAACGTTTGAAGACGTTTGGGGTTTATTACAAGTTTGGCAGTCCGTGGACCACCGTCCCAGCAATGGGGGTCCGATGGTGATGAGCCATCAACCCTATTATGAGTTGGCAGTGTTTCCTGTACAGAGACCGCCAGCACACCATCGACCGATGGGATCGGGGGAAGGCAGCCTGGATTGGGCGGTACAGAAGTGCAACAGCGTCGTCTGTTTTACGAGTTGGTTTTCCCATGGGCCGACTGCGGTGGTCAGACCGCCGGCTAAAGGTCGGCGGAGACAAAGGATTTGGGGTGTATACTCGCCCCTTTCCATTTCTTCGCAGCAGATTTTGAGGTGGATCTCTTTCTCCAGGTTCCCCCTACACAGCAGCATCTTGACCCTGAGGAATACGACCCAGTCTGCGACAAAATTCAGGTAATTGCTTTGGTGCCAGATACCCATTACTGGAACTGCCCACATATGGGTCGGACTCCGGCAACGGGTAGGTGGTATTTTTCAACATATAGCATGCATATGTGTGCATTCAACACATATGCAGTCGGAATGTACACACAGGCACCAATATATATTGAAATACATTGCCCACCATTGCAAGACTGCCGCAGCCACACCGCCAGCCCTTCAGCAAACTTGTAATACAGCGGTCGGAAGACCAAAGACACAGCTGTTTCCTAGCAGTTGCGGTCCTTTGGCAGCCGGACCACCGAAATCGTAATAAAAACTTTAGGCATGAATTACTCCAAATATAAACGAGCATTGGCCAAGACAATATGTTTCACCTATGCGAATTCTATTGACTTTGTCAATACGTTTTTATATATGGCATAGCAGTTGAGCTGCTGTGCAATATGACTTAAAGTAAAAAAAAAAACAATTAAAAAATACTGCGATGACACGGACATTGCTGGCTGTGTCATAGTGCTTTTTAAAAAACAATTTATGCCATATTGCACAGCAGCTCAACTGCTGTGTGACTTGTAAAAAAACATTGACAACATCAAAAGAATTTGCCTTGGCAAAACCTATTGGCAGTTCCAATTTTTTATTTTTTTATTTCACACAGCTATTCTGCTGTTGGGAATAATTAAACGTCCCTCTCTTCGGTCTCCGTGGTCGCCAAATATTTTTGGTTAATGGATAAAAATCCCCCACTTCTGTTCTGGCCCCGGCATCCGCCTTGATGCTTTCTCATGGACCTCGCGGTACCACTGAAAAAACAGATCGTTCACTTGAGCACCTACCTGCTTCTAGTCCCTCTGGCAAGTTCTCGAAGTACAGAAAACACAATTAAAATACCATGCACTCTCGTATCTGGATAAGTAGGTGGGCCAATATAGACGACATTGAGGGTTGTGCGCTCTCCAAGTTATAGCTCAGTAAGTTAAACTCTCACTTCTGACATCTGATAGTAACCCATAGGTCAGAATCCGTGCAAGGATAAATCAACCTTTCTTACTTCTTGGTAGCATTTAGGTGGGCGATTTTAACATTTCTCATTTACATTTATTGGTACTAAATGGCATTCTACAGCAGAATGCATTTTATATATAAAAAAACATTATGACCTTTTTTTTAACATAAAAGGGTGTTTCTCATTGTGTGTGTGTGTGTACTGGTGAAAGGGGTTGTCTAACTTGTGCCTAGAGGTCTGGTGGCTGTGAAAGTTACCCTTGTTACTTAGTTTGATGAATAAGGAAAGAATTAAAACATTTCTCAGAGGACGGTAAATGAGAATGGAGACTGATTAGCTAATCACCCAGGTTACAAAAAGCAGGAGTGTAGAGCAGACAGGACTGATTTCTTCTTTCTATATGACTTGGGAGCAGTGAGTATTTGGTGTTTACTGAAGGGTGAGTGCTGTCAGTCTGGCACCAGAAGAGAGGTTAAATCGAAGCCCGCTGCATAGGGCTGAAGACTGCACCAGAGGAGTCTGCACATGCTGGTGTGAGCTCAGAGGCAGCTCCTTTGTGTTTTTGTTGCCATGTTTCTCAGATGCAGGTTCATAGTCCAAGACTGGGGGGTATATGCCAGAGCTGCAGATTAAATACAGAGGGGAAAAAAACTATTTATTAAACAAGCACGGCACGGGCAGTGAACGATACACGAGGGAGACATCAAACAACATGCGAGGAGGGAAGCAACAAGGTGTGACCCAGGAAGAGGCTGCAAGACCACAGGAAGGAGACAGATGACCTGCAGAAGCACCCCTATGGAGTGTTTGTTCGTAAAGGACCTGCAGAGTTAGTCGCTAGTGGAAGGTCACTGGCCAGTGGCCGGAAACTGTACTTGGTCCAAGCTCCACGCCAGGCAAGGACAGCAAAGCAGATCAGAAGTGAAAGTGGGACATGTCGGCCAATCAGAAGCACGTAGATTAGAGCGACAATGGAATTAACTAATGGTAAGTTCAGGTAAGTAAAGGGCTGGTTCTAAGCCCCTTTTACTATATTTTTGTTTGTTTTTAATACAAGAGATTTCGCAAGCACAAAACAAGCAAAACCTAAAAAGGGCTCCATACTGGGAAGAGGGAGGGGTGTTGGCATCGGCATTTAATTGGTTAATTATGTATTGTTAAATCAAGTTGTTTATTAGTATAAGTATTGTGCGTTCACAAAGAGCCCATTTAGGGACGAGTTACTGTTTTTGATTCCGGGGGTATGAATTATGGTTTGTGTACGATAACTAGCAAATTTTAAGAAGTTCTGTGTTTTAATTTGGAACTTTAATGTCACTTTAACTTTGGTGGTGTTTGAATCTGCACAAAACTTTCAATGTAAATAGCATAAGTGCCAATTGTTTGTGTAATTGAGAACATTTTAAAATGGATTGCACGAAATTGTACAAAATTACAAGAAATGCATCTCCAGCACCTAGCATTAAAAATTATGCCGGAGACTCATTTTGTGTTTAAAAGGTAGTGTGAAACTGCAAGCAGCTTTGCACAAGCGTGCAGCCATTTTATTTATCCCAGCCGGCTCCTGCGTAGCTATACCACGTTTCCCTGTTGCCGAGGACCATCCACTCCATTCTTGTCCACCTCTCCCCTTTTTTCAACTTTATTTTCACTTTCTGTTGCTTTTCTTACTGCCCGTGGGTTTATTTATGATTTTTTTGCCCCTTTTGACTATTTTTGTCTATCTTCCCTTTTTCTTCAGTTGTTTTATATTCCCTAACAATGGCAGAGAGAGGCAATGCTACCATGCCGCCAAGTCCTTCTGTAGTTGATGGTGGCTCAAGGGGTAACGCTCCACCACAGTTTTAATGAGCCAGAAGTTGCAGCGCTATTTTGTTTTGTGCAGCACCATCTCCCCCTCATGCTAGTAGCAAGCGGCAGGCCAAGAAAAGATTACAGCCTGGCAGATTGCAGGCTGTGGTATGAGAAAGTGCAGCATAGCATGCGCCACCACACCGGGACTCACACACCCAGCTGCAGGTGATGTACCGCTGGGCTGACCTAATAGACCAGGAGGAGGACCTACTTGGCAGGCTTAGGCAAGTGATGTTTAAAATTGTTTTCATTCTTTATTTATTACTTTTCAGGAGGCATCATGTATATTACAGTTACATTTACGTGATACCTATTATATATACATAGAATATATATATAAATTATATATGGGTATAATATATATACGTTTTGTATATAATACATTTATGTAATATATAAATTACATATTTTATAAGTGCAAATACATATGTATAAAATATATTTTATGCATGTAAATAAATGTGTCTAATATGTATATTCATTTGTATATGTATATATGTGTATTTATTGTAGTTATTTATTTGTCTGCAGTCAGACCCCCTTCGGATTGCCACGGGGCACATAGGAGCTACTAGGACTAACCGTGGAGTTGAGGACTTTTACTCCTGATGTCCTGGGGCCCGACCTTCTATGGATCCTGAGCAACTGGGCCAAGTACCTCTTCTGCACTTTACTCTTAGTGGTAGCTGTGGACGAGTAGTCAAAGGTTCTCTTGGGCGGGGGAATGTAGATACAGGTTAGTGAACGCAACTTGTAACTTAAAGTTGTAAGAAACTGGCTCTATGTATACTGCACCAAAGTGAGGTACAGTGTGTATAGAGTCCAAGGGTCTCCAGAGGTTTGGCAGAGGTTAAAGTCAGATAGAACCTTAGTCTCTAAAGTGGTAGCTTGGTCGAGTAGTAAGGCAGTATCAGAGGACAGTGTTAAGCACTTGATGTACACACTCAGTCAGCAAATGAATTCACACACTCAAGAACTGAACTCTAGGCCAATTGTTTTTGTATAAAAAATATACTGTTATTTTATTTTAGAACCAAGCAAGCCTGATACAGGTAAGCATTCAATTCTTTTCAGTAATAAGTTACTTGTTGTACACAGTTTTAAAAAGCAATGAAGATTGTACTTGATTTGATTTACAGGGGATGCAGTAGGTTGCAATACTTAGTAAATGCAGTACATTGAAATGAATGGCTTTTTAAGGTAAATGCAGGTAAAATTACTTTTGCGTTACTTTTGTAATCCAGTGCTGGACTCCTAGATTCAGCACTGGGACATTTACTTAAAACAGGTAAGTAATTACGTTTTTGTAGTTTGTGCGATTTTTAGAGAATATTTTCAGATTTCAAAAGTCCACACTTAGAAACTTTTTGGACCAGTACATTGAAATACATAGGCTTTTCCTGTAAATTGCAGGTAAGTTACTTTTCGGATTACTTTTTCTAACACAGTGCTGGATGCTAGATTCAGCACTGGGACATTTCCTGAAAACAGTTGAGAAAATGCGTTTTAGTTAGATGTACGATTTTTAAAGAATATTCTTGTATTTCAAAAGTTGACACTTAGAAACTTTTTCACATAGAACCACCAATGTTATCCTATGGAAGGAAATTCAATTCACAGGTAAGTTACTTTTATGTTACTTTTCCTACTCAGTGCTGGATACCTAGATTCAGCACTGGGACCTTTCCTGCAAATAGTTGAGAAAATTCGTCTAGGTTATTTGTGCGATTTTTAAGGAATATTCTTTGTTTTCAAAAGTCGACAGAAACGTTTTGGGAGAAAAAAGTGTCAATGTTATCCTATGAGGAAAAACAGGTTATCGGATTCGAGGTAAGTAATCGGTCTTTTGAGTTAGGGTTCTGGGGTTAGACTCAGGGGTCTCCCAGGGTCAGTGATGCACTTTTGTTGCACCCTCAGCGGCACTAGGGCGGCCGGTTGCAGAGTGTTGAGGCCCAATGTTATCCTATGGGGGATAGGGGGCCTCCGGTTGGTGGCTGCTGGCGAGCAGGCCACAAGGTTGTGGGAGCAAAGCTCCTAGGGTTTAGGTCAGGGCAAATTGGGAAACAAGCCAACACAAAAGGTGCACCCTCAGCGGCGCTGGGGCGGCGGGGTGCAGAGTGCTGTTTTGGCGTTGGGTGCCCTGTTGTTTTCAATGGGGATTTTCGGTTTTGGTTTGCAGCTGCAGGTTCGGTCCAGGAAGACTTCCAGGAGGAACCAACAGCTGGGCAGGTAAGTTGGAGGGCTCGGGGATGTAGGTGCACCTCGGGTTTCTTTCTCCAGGGCGCAGGGCGGCTGGATGCAGGGGTGTCTTTTGAGGTCGGATTTCACCTTACCGGCCAATCGCGGTTGGGGGGGGTCTCCGTGCAGAGGCTGCAGGCGACGTCGGGGAGTCCTGGAGGGGTCAACCCACCGTGGACTCGGACGCTGGAGCGCTGGGGGACCTCGCTGGGACCGGTGAGCCATTTGAACTTGGGCTGTAGGCGACGGGTGCAGTGGTGGTTCCAGGCGTCGGGTTTCTTTTTCCTCAGCAGGCTCGGAGTCTTTGTTTGGTGTTTCTTTTGAAAAGAGCTGCTGTTCACAGGAGATACGGTCTTTGTTGAAGGCAGTCAGTCCTCCCCGGGGTTCTGGAGGTCGCTGGCTGCAGGACAAGACGATTTTTGGCACAGGATCTCTGGAAACTGCAGACGGGCCGGTAGGGCTGGGGCCAAGTCAGTTGTTCTCTGCAGTCTCCTCTGCTGGGCGTCTTCTTTCGTCCTTTTTCTTCTTAGGTTGCGGGAATCTGCCTTCCTGGTTCAGGGCTGCCCCCTAAATACTGTATTTAGGGGCGTTTTAGGGTCTTGAGGTCAGTAGCCAATGGGCTACTGACCTTAGAGCGACTACACCCTTGGTGTGCTCCCCCCACGTGGGGGAGTGAGCACAATCCCTAGTCCTGATTGGGGAGTGCCTGCCATCTGCAAGATGGCGAGCACTGGAGAGTGGGCTTCACCTCGACCTCCCCCTCCTGAGGGGTGGAGTTGGCAGAGGTGGGCACACCTCTTGGGCTGGCTAGTTTTTCCCGCCTGTCTTCCAGCCGAAAGGGAGGGGAGACAGGAAGGGAGCCTGCTCCTGATAGCAGGAGAGGCTGGGGGGTCGCATTACAAAGGCTGCCAGGCCTTTGAAGCTCCCCTGCCACAGATGGCTCTTCCTGGCCTGGGGGAGGTGTGTACACCTCCGCCCAGGAAAGGCTTTGTTTCTGGGCTCAGGGAGCGTAGGCTCCCACCCTAGGGGTCCAGAAACATGTCTCGTGGTGGCAGGCTGGTGTGTACCAGTCAGGGAACCCACCAGAGGCTGGTCGTTTTTCAGGGGGCCTCTCAAAGATGCCCTCTGTGTGCATTTTTCATTAAATCCCACACTGGCATCAGTGTGGGTTTAATGTGCTGAGAAGTTTGATACCAAACTTCTCAGTTTTCAGTACAGCCATTATGATGCTGTGGAGTTCGTAATGACAAACTCCCAGCACCATATACTCTTAATGGCAGCACTGCACTTACAATGTCTAAGAATGGACTTAGACACTGTAGGGGTACAGGGCTCATGCACCTGTACCCTCACCACTGGTATAGTGCACCCAGCTAGAGGGGTGACTGACCTATGCCAGGGCAGTGGGTTGTAGGCATGGCACACAGAGGTGTGTGCCATGTCGACTCTTCACTTTGTTCTGCACCAAAACACGCAGCCTGCAAAGGCAGTGTGTGTGTGTGTGTGTGTGTGTAAAGGTACAGGGCCTCTAAGGGTGGCACAATAAGTGCTGCAGCCCTTAGAGGTCTTCCCTGGTCACAGTGCCCTGGGTACCTGTGGTACCATTTACTAGGGGCTGACCTGTGGCCAGAGATGCCAATTGGGTACAGTTTTGGGGAAAGAACACAGGCCCTGGGAACCTGATTGGCAGGGACCCAGGGCACATCAAGTCAAAGTGCATCAGTGGTCTGGCAAAAAGTGGGGGGGTTACTGCAACAAAAACCCACTTCCTTACACAAGCCCCCCCCTCCCCCCAGCCCAAAGGCCAGGAGACTCAGCCAAAGCTGGGAGAGTCTTCCTAGTCTTTCAGGCGAGGAAGAGCAGAAGAAGTGGTTTGGGAGTTGCAGGGCCTACTCTGCCTTACATCCTTCTGTCCAGGTCAGCCCCTTTAGGGAGCTGGCCTATCTCAACAGTTTCAGGACCTAATTCCCAATGCTCCATTCCTATCTCTTTAGTGCCTTCACCCCATCTTTTAGTTTGGGTTCAGAGGTGCCTACCTCTGCAATTTCTAACTTAGCTAGGGCAAAACACAGCTTACCCACAGAGTTTACCCACAGCTTGAGCAACCCTACCATGACCAATAAGGTCAGGGGGCCTAACTTGCTATTTGGCAGGGGGCTAGGCCACCATGCCACGGACAGTGCTGCCATGAAGGCTAACACCCAGCAGAGGCTACTGACAGCTGTCAGTGCCCAGAACCACACCTTTAGCTCCTCACTGGTAGGTGAAGGGGCTACCTTACAGGCTTCTTTGGATTCTGGTTGCCTGCCTGCCTGCTGTTTTAGGGTGGGGGGGTCACTACACTTGGTAGGGAACACCCTTCTTCCCCCCTCTGTTCTGCCAGCTGAGGAGCCACCAACTCAGGCTGGACAGTTGCCTGACTAGTCAGGGCTTTTTGTTGGCTAGGGGGACTTCACCAGTGCCAATTTTGGAGTTCTCCCTTACTGGGATGGAATCTCCCTGGCCCACTGGAACTGTGGCTAACAGTTGCCCACCTTTCCTACACTGTTTCTTCTTTTTCTTTTGGGGCTTAGCTGCACTAGCTGCAGGTTGAGCCCCCCAGGTTTCTTGGGTGAGGTCTGGCATTGGACCAGTACCTCTCTTTGGCTCAGACCAACCTCTGGGTGGTCATTCCCAAGGAGACAATCAAGGGGAGGTCTTTACTGACTACCACCTTTCTCCATCTAAGGGACCCAGCTACTTCTAGGGGCACTACAGCCACAGGCCTAACAGTGACACCCCCTGGGACAGTCCTTACTCTTTTTGTTTCCCTGGGACATACTGGTTTGAGAGAACCAACCTGTCATGCACCACAGTGTGACTGGCACAGGTATCTCTCAGGGCAAGGGCTGGGATTCCATTCACCAGTAGGTGGTGGAAGTGTCTACTCCCCTCTGGAATCTCCAGCTTACCTTGTGGCCCCATTTTCCAGTTAAAGGCTATGAGGGCTTCCTCATCTGAGGTCCCTTCCTCCAAAGCTACACTGGCAACCCCTGGAGCTACACTAGTCACCCCTGGAGCTGTGCTAGGGACTTTGTTTTTAGGACAGCTAGGGTCCTTGGTGTGGTGTCCTGCCTTTTGGCAGGTATGACACCATACTCTGTTGGGATCCCAATTCTTACCTTGGTACCCTGTCTTAGTTTGTGAGGTGTCTTTGGGCCCACCCTCCTGGACAGGTTTTTGGGGGGCTACCTGGGAATCCTTACTTTTATCTTTAAGGGGTTCACTGTCTTTCTTCTGGGGAGGCTTTGTAACCCCTTTCTTTTGGTCACCCCCAGTGGACGTCCTAGTGACCCTTGTTTTGACCCAGTGGTCTGCCTTCTTTCCCAATTCTTGGGGAGAAAGTGGACCTAGCTCTACCAGGTACTGATGCAACTTTTCATCCATGCAATTACTTAATATGTGTTCCTTCATAAACAGGTTGTAAATTCCATTAAAGTCATGCACATTGTTTCCAGTTAACCAGCCACCTAGTGTTTTTACTGAGTAGTCTACAAAATCAATCCAGGACTGGTTCTGGGTTTTGTGAGCCCCCTGAATCTAATTCTGTACTCCTCAGTTGTGAGCCCAAATCCCTCAATCAGAGTTCTCTTCATGAGGTCATAAGACCCAGCATCTGCCCCAGAAAGGGTCAGGAGTCTGTCTCTGCAGTTACCAGAGAACAGTTCCCAAAGGAGTGCCCCCCAGAAAGTCTTCTTCACCCTTCTGGCTTCACAAGCCCTCTCAAAGGCTGTGAACCACTTGGTTATATCATCACCCTCCTCATATTTAGGGACAATCCCTTTGGGGATTTTAGGATCATAAGATTGCTCTTCATCCTTATTCTTTTGATTGCTGCCACCATTGATGGGTGCTAAACCCATCTCCTTTCTTTCTTTCTCTAGAGCCAGGAGTCTGGACTCTAGATCCAGTATTTTGGCCAACCTTGCTAAAAGGTTGTCCTCCTCATTGAGGCTGTCCTCAATGTCCCCACCAGAGCCTGAGCCACCTGTGTAGCCTCTAGGTCCCCAGAGGTTAATTCTTGAAAATAAGGGTGCAGGGACCCTTTCTTCCCTAGGAAGTGGTGGAGGTGGGTTCCAATCTCCATCCTCCTCACTCCTTTCCTCCTCTGACTGGTCATCACCATTTTCAGAGGGGTGGGCCTTTGAATACTCAGCCAATAGCTCCTGGAGCTTTTGTTTGGTTGGATGAGGGCCCATTACTATGTTTTTGAGTTTACACAAGGACCTTACTTCCTTGAAAGACAAGTGAAGGTAAGGGGTGAGGTCGAGCTCCTCAACCATGTCCTGCATGTCATTATTATTTTCACTAATAGCTGGGTTCTTTTCTTGAGACATTCTAACAAAAGTTCTAACCCCTCTACCCTTGACTATAGTGACTTTTTATTTTCTAAAATTCTAAAGGGACTTAAGCAAAGCCCTTACAAAACTTTTAGTAGTTTGGAAAAAAATGCCAATTTGAAAAAATCAGAATTCTAAAGGCAATTTAAGAGTTCTGTCGTGTGATCAGGTGGTAACCAAGTAGTACAACAAATGCAAGTTGTATATCCCACCGCTGATCCACCAATGTAAGAAACTGGCTCTATGTATACTGCACCAAAGTGAGGTACAGTGTGTATAGAGTCCAAGGGTCTCCAGAGGTTTGGCAGAGGTTAAAGTTAGATAGAACCTTACTCTCTAAAGTGGTAGCTTGGTCGAGCAGTAAGGCAGTATCAGAGGACAGTGTTAAGCAATTGATGTACACACTCAATCAGCAAATGAATACACACACTCAAGAACTGAACTCTAGGCCAATTGTTTTTGTATAAAAAATATACTGTTATTTGTTTTGTTTTTTTCAATAACTTTATTTCGGCCATTACGGCCTTAGAAGTTTCATGAGCATAAAATACAATACAAGCATAGCAAACAATCAATTAAAATAAACCATAATAGCATAAAAAACTTCCAACTTAGAGTCCAGGTTTCCAAAGCTCCGGAAGAAAGAGCAAGTCCACAAAAATGCATTTGTTTAACAGATTAAAAGAGAATCATCATTCAAATACTGTAGCCTTGAGTAAAAGAATCTACCTGACCCTCATTAACATTTAGGACCCTAAAAGTGCCAGTGCATAAAGTGCAAAATAATCTAAAAATTCATTCATTCATTCATTATTTTATTTTAGAACCAAGCAAGCCTGATACAGGTAAGCATTCAATTCTTTTCAGTAATAAGTTACTTGTTGTACACAGTTTTAGAAAGTAATGAAGATTGTACTTGATTTGATTTACAGGGGATGCATTAGGTTGCAATACTTAGTAAATGCAGTACATTGAAATGAATGGCTTTTTAAGGTAAATGCAGGTAAAATTACTTTTGCGTTACTTTTGTAATCCAGTGCTGGACTCCTAGATTCAGCACTGGGACATTTACTTAAAACAGGTAAGTAATTAAGTTTTTGTAGTTTGTGCGATTTTTAGAGAATATTTTCAGATTTCAAAAGTCCACACATTGAAACTTTTTGGACCAGTACATTGAAATACATAGGCTTTTCCTGTAAATTGCAGGTAAGTTACTTTTCGGATTACTTTTTCTAACACAGTGCTGGATGCTAGATTCAGCACTGGGACATTTCCTGAAAACAGTTGAGAAAATGCGTTTTAGTTAGATGTACGATTTTTAAAGAATATTCTTGTATTTCAAAAGTTGACACTTAGAAACTTTTTCACATAGAACCACCAATGTTATCCTATGGAAGGAAATTCAATTCACAGGTAAGTTACTTTTATGTTACTTTTCCTACTCAGTGCTGGATACCTAGATTCAGCACTGGGACCTTTCCTGCAAATAGTTGAGAAAATTTGTCTAGGTTATTTGTGCGATTTTTAAGGAATATTCTTTGTTTTCAAAAGTCGACAGAAACTTTTTGGGAGAAAAAAGTGTCAATGTTATCCTATGAGGAAAAACAGGTTATCGGATTCGAGGTAAGTAATCGGTCTTTTGAGTTAGGGTTCTGGGGTTAGACTCAGGGGTCTCCCAGGGTCAGTGATGCACTTTTGTTGCACCCTCAGCGGCACTAGGGCGGCCGGTTGCAGAGTGTTGAGGCCCAATGTTATCCTATGGGGGATAGGGGGCCTCCGGTTGGTGGCTGCTGGCGAGCAGGCCACAAGGTTGTGGGAGCAAAGCTCCTAGGGTTTAGGTCAGGGCAAATTGGGAAACAAGCCAGCACAAAAGGTGCACCCTCAGCGGCGCTGGGGCGGCGGGGTGCAGAGTGCTGTTTTGGCGTCGGGTGCCCTGTTGTTTTCAATGGGGATTTTCGGTTTTGGTTTGCAGCTGCAGGCTCGGTCCAGGAAGACTTCCAGGAGGAACCAACAGCTGGGCAGGTAAGTTGGAGGGCTCGGGGACGTAGGTGCACCTCGGGTTTCTTTCTCCAGGGCGCAGGGCGGCTGGATGTAGGGGTGTCTTTTGAGGTCGGATTTCACCTTACCGGCCAATCGCGGTTGGGGGGGGTCCCCGTGCAGAGGCTGCAGGCGACGTCAGGGAGTCCTGGAGGGGTCAACCCACCGTGGACTCGGACTCTGGAGCGCTGGGGGACCTCGCTGGGACCGGTGGGCCACTTGAACTCGGGCTGTAGGCGACGGGTGCAGTGGTGGTTCCAGGCGTCGGGTTTCTTTTTCCTCAGCAGGCTCGGAGTATTTGTTTGGTGTTTCTTTTGAACAGAGCTGCTGTTCACAGGAGATCCGGTCTTTGTTGAAGGCAGTCCGTCCTCCCCGGGGTTCTGGAGGTCGCTGGCTGCAGGACAAGACGATTTTTAGCGCAGGATCTCTGGAAACTGCAGACGGGCCGGTAGGGCTGGGGCCAAGTCAGTTGTTCTCTGTAGTCTCCTCTGCTGGGAGTCTTCTTTCGTCCTTTTCTTCTTAGGTTGCGGGAATCTGCCTTCCTGGTTCAGGGCTGCCCCCTAAATACTTTATTTAGGGGCGTTTTAGGAGTCTTGAGGTCAGTAGCCAATGGGCTACTGACCTTAGGGTGACTACACCCTTGTGTGCTCACCCCACGTGGGGGAGTGAGCACAATCCCTAGTCCTGATTGGGGAGTGCCTGCCATCTGCAAGATGGCGAGCACTGGAGAGTGGGCTTCACCTCGCCTCCCCCTCCTGAGGGGTGGAGTTGGCAGAGGTGGGCACACCTCCTGGGCTGGCTAGTTTTTCCCGCCTGTCTTCCCGCCGAAAGGGAGGGGAGACAGGAAGGGAGCCTGCTCCTGATAGCAGGAGAGGCTGGGGGTCGCATTACAAAGGCTGCCAGGCCTTTGAAGCTCCCCTGCCACAGATGGCTCTTCCTGGCCTGGGGAGGTGTATACACCTCCGCCCAGGAAAGGCTTTGTTTCTGGGCTCAGGGAGCATAGGCTCCCACCCTAGGGGTCCAGAAACATGTCTCGTGGTGGCAGGCTGGTGTGTACCAGTCAGGGAACCCACCAGAGGCTGGTCGTTTTTCAGGGGGCCTCTCAAAGATGCCCTCTGTGTGCATTTTTCATTAAATCCCACACTGGCATCAGTGTGGGTTTAATGTGCTGGGAAGTTTGATACCAAACTTCTCAGTTTTCAGTGCAGCCATTATGGTGCTGTGGAGTTCGTAATGACAAACTCCAAGCACCATATACTCTTAATGGCAGCACTGCACTTACAATGTCTAAGAATGGACTTAGACACTGTAGGGGTACAGGGCTCATGCACCTGTACCCTCACCACTGGTATAGTGCACCCAGCTAGAGGGGTGACTGACCTATGCCAGGGCAGTGGGTTGTAGGCATGGCACAAAGAGGTGTGTGCCATGTCGACTCTTCACTTTGTTCTGCACCAAAACACGCAGCCTGCAAAGGCAGTGTGTGTGTGTGTAAAGGTATAGGGCCTCCAAGGGTGGCACAATAACTGCTGCAGCCCTTAGAGGTCTTCCCTGGTCACAGTGCCCTGGGTACCTGTGGTACCATTTACTAGGGGCTGACCTGTGGCCAGAGATGCCAATTGGGTACAGTTTTGGGGAAAGAACACAGGCCCTGGGACCCAGGGCACATCAAGTCAAAGTGCATCAGTGGTCTGGCAAAAAGTGGGGGGGTTACTGCAACAGAAACCCACTTCCTTACAAAAGTGCACTCAGTAATGTCAATAAATCATTGGCCAGTCAAATGCATGTTTTTATATTGAAAAGATGTATTTTATTTCTAACTACGCATTCAAAGAAGTATTACGACAGTCATAAGCAATAACACAATCCCCTTGAGGTTGAGGCTTTAGTGTTTAACTGGGAAATCTCTGTCCTACCCTCTGCAGTAATGTGGTCGGGGTTATTCCCAATTCACTGGTGGCCGTATCCACGGAATGCTCACTAGTAGGCCTCACTCAGGAGTCCACTCTGACTCTTGGGAAACAGGCAAGTGTCTATGGTGCCGCAGCATCTTTAGCAGCAAGTGCCCCGGTATCCGTATCAAGTCTTACCAGCTCCAGCAGCAAGGAAGCGATCAGCGTTTCGGCAGGTGCAATGCTCTTGCTCGATCAGGTCGGTCTGCACATGGGATGCGCGGCAGCTCCCGCAACCTCTTCTGAGCAGGGTGCCCGGCTTCAACAACGATCCTAGGTACTCCTGGCTTCCATTGGAGCGGTAAGTTCAGCTTTTCCCCACATGGGGGGAGGGGGTTGGTCCTTGTGCTCTGGACCGGGTCCCAGCGACGGAGAGCAATCATCTCAACGTCCTCCGGAGTCCACGAGGCAGGTCTTGGTTCTTATTTCTGACCCACAGGTTGCAGCTTCAATTTCCCCGGGCGAAGGCCCGAACTTTGCAATACTCGGTACCAGCAGTCCTTTCTGGCATATGGGGTTTCTGTGGTACCCGCTGGCAAGGCGTTGGTCTTTACTGCGCAGCCACCTATACCACAGTATGCCCTCCTAGCATACGGGGCTGCCACTAAGGCCCGCACAGGTCTTGGTGCTTTGTCAGTAACAATTGCTTCCACCCTGACCCGTCTTGGCATATGGGCATTCAATTCACTGCTAAGTTCACAGCAGCCCTCTCCTGGCTTACAGGGGTCACCAATTAGATGCTCTCCGTATCCTCACTCCTCACACCAGGAGTCCTCATTGGCAGTGCTCCCTACTAGACCACACTCCCTCCAACGCTCTCCTCTTCCTCACAGGATATACTGGTTTTGGCAAGCAGACAGGCACTGGTCCTACAGGTTCCAGAGCAGGTGGTCTTGTTTTCCCTGGGGGATGTCCCCTCACCTAGCAAGGGGACTTGCAGGCCTTGGTCCCCAGTCCTGGTCACAGGCAGAAGTCTTGTAGAGCTTCCCCTCCTCACACAGCCCATTGGGCTGCTTGGCAGATGACAACATTTGTAGTCTCAACCTCTCCTTCTTATAGTCAATTTCCAGACACCAAATTTGATTTAGGGTTGGGTGTTTCAAGTTTTATGTTGGGGCTCTTCTTCTTTTGAAGTGTACACTTTTCTCTCTCGTCTTCCTCTTTAAAGGCCATTTGTCACAGCAAAGCTTATAATCCCACAACACAGGCCATGGGAGTGACTAAAGTTCACTCCTGGATGACAGCGATAGTGATATTTGCATCAAAAGGTTAATCCCGAATTCCCAGCCATACCTTTGGTGATTTCCTTATCAGTCTCATCTCCTTCCTGAGATGTATCCAGGCTCCTTTCCTTGTGATCTATCAATGAATCAAAGAGCACCTTTTGAAGTGTACAGGGGGAGTCGCTCATTCCCTTCTCCGGTGTGTCCCACTTAGCTCACAGGAATGCAGCAATACACACATCTGTCTGGGGAGATTCCTCTACTCCGAAGGTCTTCACCAGACAGGCTTGGGCTTCACGAAATGAAACCCTGGGTCCTCCCATGCAATGTTACATTGCAGGCACACTTGCCCTCACAGACACACATACATTCAGCAGACACATTCGCTCTGTGCACTGTTCAGTAGCGTAGTCTTTCTGTGTTGTGCCATGGTGTGCTACTTGCAAACATACACACTGGCAGCACACAGATGCGTCATTCATGCACTGCACAACACTTAACCTTTCATGTATTGTACTTTTCTCAAGCACACATACACCCAGCATATTGCTTTCACGCCGCATGCACTTCAGAGCACTACATCTCTCATGTAGTATATTCCTCACAGGCATACATTCACTTACTACATGCACTCACCATGCATGGACTGCTCACCATGCATGGACTGCTCAGCACTGCTCTATCCCTGTACTGCACCCTTCTCAGGCACACATACAGCCAGCGCAGAGTTACCACTCCTGTGCTGCACAGCACCTGTAATCTAACTGATGTAAGTCAAGGGAGTGTTAAGCACACATCAGTGGAACTTTTTAAAAAGGGGAGTGAACCTGTAGGCCTCACTCTGGTGACACAGTTGTGCCTGAAGTGATACGGATTGCATAATATGATTTATGTTGCAGGATATAATGCTGAGTACAGTGTTTGCAAGTAGTTACTGGTTGTGTTCTACACTTACTATCTTTACTTTGTGATTGTTCTGACAGTGGCCCAATTGGCCCTGTCATGTGTATATAATCCCCTGTAAATATTGCCTAGTGCTAGTTGGCACAGTGTATATTGTGTGATTGCTATTCTAATGTGTTTATGATAATACAAAGGCTATTTTTAGATATAACCTTGTGTAGAGTTCCTTTTGTGGTGTGCCTAGTATGTTGCTGCTGTGTGTGTGTTGCGCAAACGCTTTACACATTGCCTCTGGGATAAGCCTGACTGCTCGTGCCAAGCTACCAAGGGGGTGAGCAGGGGTTATCTTCAGCGTGTAACTCCATTGCCCTGACTAGAGTGGTGGTTTCTGCCTGGCTTTGGCGCAAGCCTTAGCCAACCAGAAATCCCATTTCTAATTACAATATCATGTGTGTGCCCCTGAAGGCAGCCACACTGCAACAGGCTCAGGCAGCTGGATAAACAAAATGATCACAGCTGAGTGGAGGAGAAACACTTTTTTTCTGTGGAAGCACACAACGTTTGCCTAATCAGAACATGTACTCCTGACTACCAACATCTGGGGGGATCCAAAGCCCCTCTCTTCAGTATTCCTAAAAACTCTTTTTAGGTTCATAACATTACCTATGGCAGCAGCGCTGTCAAGCCAAGCTAAAAAAAAGTAACACATTCTACTACTGAAATAAAAGTAGAACCTGAAACTATGAGGCCTATATCCGTTCCGAAATGCTCCCTCGTTTTATTTCTCCTCCACCACAAGGCAGTTTAAATCCAGCTAGCATGCATTGTCTTGTTATGTTTCAAGAGACGCACATGCCCCTGTCACAATCTATATATTCGGAGTAAATTAAAGATAAAAATACCTTTTGGAACCCCCAGTTCCAAAAGGAACGGCAAGTGCATGTCTAAGGGGGCTCTCCTGTCCCAAGTACAGTGAGCCTCGGTCAGGCTGCCCTAAAAATACTGCTCCGTGCCCCCTGCCCGGCAGTGTGTGCTACCCCCAGCTGAAAACTCTCCCTTAACTCGAACTGCCGCTAAGAGGAGCCAGATGTGCAGAGACGTCAGCAAAGCCACCAACGAGAGAAGGGGGGGCTGGCCGTGCGACTGACATAGTGAGCGCTCCTTGTGCTCCTCGGCATGCTCTCCGCCGGCTGGCCCAGTCACTGCACAAGGCAGACCCCTGCAGTGTCAGACGAGAACCATCCAGCTCTTTTGTTCTTGACTGCACATGCCTGCACGTTGTTGCTGAGAACGCAATGCAGGAATTGCCCTGCACGCGTGGCTCAGCTCTTCTTGCAGGAGATAGGACTGCTGAAGCTTTCTGCCGCCTAGCCCTGATTTTGCAGGCACTTTTGTAAAAAGCACAGCCTTTTTACAAAAGTGCCAATTTCGCGATTATTTTTCAAATCGCGAAATCCTGGAGGGTCTAATTAGCTGTAATTGTCTGGACTAATGGCTCTATAGCCAATGTGAAAATCAAGGGGGGGGGGGGGACACTGGGCATCCCTACCCCATCCCATGGATACGTCCGATGTTATGCAACAGCTCTCCCATAATTTTGATGCCAGCTTTTGGTTGATTATAGTTAGCCGTGTATAGTTCTGTACAGAAATCTGTGAATCTTTGTAGAATATCAGAGGTATGCAATACTACCATGCCATCAGGGTGTTCCAGCTTTTGTACTTAGTTGTGTATCTGGAGAGTTTGCAACTTTCAAGGCTGGGATCGGATCACCTCCCACTCCTAATAGAAATGTTGTCCCGTAAATATCATTTTCTTGGTTAGCTCACCCATTAAGATCTGTTATGTTATTAACCTGCTTTGCATAGGGCTTGAAATGTGCAAGGAGGACAGTTAAGTCTTATACTGCTGTTCATGTACATGTTTCTTTGAATCAAGGTCCTGTTTCCTTGCCTTCTCTAGCCTCTGGAACATAGCTTTGTGTGAGATAAGCTTCCCTCTTTGGACCACCTTTGTGGCATCCCAAACCGTGATAAGGGAGAGTTCGCCAGAGTCATTCCCTAGGAAATAGTAGCTAATTGCATCAGCTATTATGATTCTGAGGTAGGTGTCTCTAAAGTCATCTCATTCAAGCTCCTTATCTAAGACTGGGTACACAGAGGCCGAGGAACAGCGCCACTGGAGAATGGTCTAAGAGGGTTCAGATCTGATCTCTGCTGACAACGCTTTCTCCGTCTATTGGTCAGGAGGTAGTTTATTCTTGAGTGTATTTTATGTTCACTGAAATAGAAGGTTTAATCTTGTTCGATGAGGCCCAGCCAGGTCTCGCTCGATGAGGCCCAGGGATTCGATACCTTCAAACAGTGTCTGAGATGTTGCATATGTGGCCTGCCGTAAGATGGATCTGTCTAAAGTTTCATTTAAAAGAGCGTTGAAACCGTATCTGATAATCAGTAACCCATGTGAGAAAAGTTTGGCACAGGGAACTCTGATCAGTAGAACTCATTTTTACTATCATTGGGGCCATATATTGAAAAAAAAACAGGAATTTCTTATCTAGGATATTACCACAAATACCATTCCTTCTACGCTCCCTGTCTGACTAAAGGGAGTCAAATTAAAATGGCTCATCTCTTCTCAGGAGTATAGACGTGCCTTTAGTCGTATTCATTGCATTGGAATTTTATTGGTGAGGGAACCAGAATGATTTGAGGCGAGGTGGATCTCGACCAATAAGATGGGTCTCTTATTTTAGTACCACATCACAACCTGGTCCTGGTACCGCTTTAGTATTTAGTATTGCTCGTCTCTTAATCGGGAGATTCCAAACCTGGATATGAGGTCCTTTAGGGTGGGCAATCATGCGCAAGAATTAAGGGCATCATCCTGGTCAACCAGCCTGGGGGCCCTGGGCCTCCCAGGAGGCCCCATCAAGGGGCAGCTCTCGAAAGCTTGGGCAGCAAAAAATAGAGGGGTTAAGAGTTCGAAATGGGATGGAAAGGACCACTGGGAGAAGTGGAAGGCCCGGAAGAGGTTGCTGAAACCCATTCCAGAATCCAGGGAACGGGGAGCAAATATCAGGCCTAAAAGAGTCAGTCATTGTACGATGATGCTAGGCAGGCTTCTCTGTTTCTGTTGCAATGTTGTCTATGGACTTCCCATTGGGCCATGGGCATCAGGCATCCAGGGTTGTTGGTTGGGTCTTTAATTCAGTGCACCATTGGGAACTCCAGTGCCCACAAGGGAGTCCGGGATGCCCAGTATCTTGCAGGCTTCCTCAGGGTAGTGAACCAAGTGCCCTTCGCCACAGCTGGTGAAGGACAGTTTGAGCTTGTACCCCATCTGTACTGGATTGCTTTTTGGCAGAAAGCGGAGGTAACGTCACTTAAGGCTTTGCGTTTCATTTCATTGCAGTGGCAGTGGGATCGGTCTTGAAAGAAAGAAGTCAGGGCGCCTCAACTTGAGAGAGTCAATTTGCTGAGAAGTCACCATAATGTGTTCTTTCACCTTGTAGAACTGAATTCTGGTCAGCATGTCAGGAGGTAGTTTTTTGAAAATTTGATACGCGGAGTAGATTTTGTTTGTTAAATGTGCTATCCGCTCAGTCGTTGTCAGAGAGAACTTTGACACACTGTTTGAGTTCCAAGTTGAGGCCTCTGCTCCTAATGTTGTTTCTCTTGGACCTATTTTCACTATCCAGTTTCTCAAGGATCAGATTTTTGTTGAGCCTCAAATGCCTCGGCTCTCAGTGAGGACTTCCTGCTCATGTGCTTGGTCTGCTGTGAAGGTTTCGATTTTGATAAGTTTATTCTCTGCGGGTTGCAGATTCCAATCCAAATCAGATATGGATTTTACCAAATCTTAATGAATTCGGACATTTCAGCTTTGAAATCTTTGACAAGGAGTTGTTGCTGGCTGGGGCCGGGGCCTCTCAATCTTCTAGCACTGGCTGCAGCAGTCGAACATCAGGGGAAACATCCTTTCTGTCTGCTCTGCCTCTCTTCTGGCTTAGCATCAGATCCTTAATGGATGGCGTCTTGGCTGCCGTTTGCTTAGAGGTAGCCATCCTATTTGGGCACAAGTCGTGGGCCACAGGAACTAATCCCCTCCCGCTGTCTCATGTTCATGACAGTGGCCTCCCTGGGTCACGCTCGCTACTGGACCTGTGTCTGTCCACTCTGTCACTGTCTAGAAGCCAAACACACCCCTCTTCTCCAGCGCTGGAGGTTGGCCCCCTCACCAGGCATACAGGCAAACCCCTCATGCAAGTCTCAATGTTTTCTGAGTGATGGCCCTCGAAAAAGAACCAGGGAGCTGGGCAGAAAGAGCCACAAACAGTAGGTAGGCATAATAATGGTTCAAAATAAATCACAGGCCACCTGAGGCGCACTCCTAATTACTCCCATGACCGGTCCCTCAAGTTACTCATCATCTTCATGCTCTATACTCGCACCATGCTTTTATTGCCACTTACTTTGTTGCTAGTCGCCCTCCTCTGGGGTGGAGCCACAGACCTGGGACTCTCTGAGTATGGTGGTGCCCTGTCTTGGCCCACTTGGCAATATTTCATGGCCCACTGTCTGATAAAGGAAGGGCCACCAGGATCAGGGTTGACTGGGACCACCGCCTGTCTCTTGCCGCTCTATAGATCATTATGAAAAAGGGGTGTGGAATGATATCTGTTGCTGCGCCCAGGGTCCAAAAATTCAACAGGTAAGTCCTCAGGCAGTGACATGTGGATCAATCATAGCGGGCGTCATCTCATGCACTTGGCTCATTGCAGCTGCAGCACCATCGAGGTCCCAGTGCCCTCCTTTGGCGGTCGTTGACGTCATCCAGTACAGCTGCACTTTCCACTCTCTGTCAATGTTGCATAGGGGTTTCCCCCGAGAATCCAAAAATTCAACAGGTGAGCCCCCGGAAGTGCTGATGTGGCCCCTTCTATTGTGGAAGGGGCCATCTTGTTTTTTCAGCCTGTTGCACCTGTGACACCACTGGGGCCTTATTTTTCATCTGGGCTGTCATCTGATGCAGGGTGGCTATCTCGTATGTGGGTGCCAGGTTCGTGCAGTCTGAGCTCCAAAGTGCACCACTGTCCCCCGACCGTGAGTCTCGCGTGAAGCTCAGTAAGGAAACCTGTTGCTGCGGTCCTCTGTCTCTCCCCCCCAACAACTCCAAACTTAACATTGGATGTAGCCTTTGATGGTGCGTCAGGTACTGAAAGCACTGCACCTTATGTGGGTGCGATGTTAATGCAACAGCCATCTTGTATTCACAGTGTGAATTCTGCCACACAAGAGGAACAAGCGGTCATCTTCATATGGGAAATCAAAGGGGTTAGAGTACTAACAATGTGGCAGAAACAATAACTTGGGCAGTAGTGCCCAAAACTGTCCTACTGTCAATAAAGTTTGCAACAAATATATAAAAAACAATGCCCATTTCGCCAAAAAGTGTGCAGGACTGTGAAAAAACCTAATGTCAAGTCTGACAGTGCTATATGTGATGTAGATAAGGAGGCCAAGGGGTCAGATTGGTCTCAGTGTCCTTGGAAAACCCAATTTGCCATACCAGTTTAGGAGGCATGGATGTCAGAATGATTGCAGTCGAATTCTCCATTTACACTAATTGGTGTAGATAAGTGGGCCAAATTCCAGGATATCACTTTGAGCTAGACCCAAGCCAAACCCGTAGCTTGTGGTGGTAAACCAGTAGAGATGTTGGAAGAGTTTGAAACAGTTTTGAAGTTAAAGGAGAAAACAACACCAGGCACTGCATTTGTGGCCAAGGATGGTTTGTGCTCGTTAGAATAAAGAAACTCAGGAATATATTTGGGCCCCAGCAATCCGGAAGAAGTCCTACTCCGGCATGAATGTTTGAAGGTATGTTACTTACAACTGTCTAAATTAGTGCAGAGGTTCCCTGAGGTGTTTATTAATTCATTGGGAAGACTCAAAGATTTCATGTATAAAATTCAGTTGAAGTCGGAAGTAGAACACAAGGTCAGAAGAGTTCCTTTAGCTGTGAGGCCAGATCTAAAAAAGAGAGCTGGATAATTTATGTGCACAAGAAGTGATTCAACCCATTGAGGGATTAGAATAGTTATTCCTGGCTGTTTGAGCATGTAGGGTCAATGGGTCCCTTAGGATGTGTATGGATCGTGGGTATTTAAAATGAAGGAAAGGGGTGGATAGACATCCACTACCCAGTATCACTTCTTTTCAGACCTGGCTTTGTTATGTGGATTTGTAGAGCGTAGTATCACTCAGAAATTAAATGGAATACCAGCATTTGTAAAGCGCGCACAGCTACCTCCGGAGAGGTGTCCTCAGGAGGGAATCCTGGAACTGAGAATGTGTGAGCCTACAAATGTATGAATGCAAGAAGGGGGACCCAGGAGCCAGTTTAGGTCCAGTGCCCGTGCTCCTAACGTGAACCGTTATAATCAAAGGGGGCACTGTTCCAGTCGAGGGTGCAAATTGTCGCCCACTCGATCCAAGGGAGAGAGGAAAGATAACGGAGAGCAGAGAGGAGATGTAAGTAATCCTAGGTTTTAGGACCCACTAGTGAGAGGGAAGACCAAGTCTTGTCTCTTGATGCCCTCACACACCCGAAGGATGTCATGCTTCATCATCTGGCGTTTTGCTCCTCGTCGGGGCGCTGTAATGCCCACGGGTCCCCGAAGGGTCGCTTTGGCAAGATCTTTTTAGACAAAGCGCCGTTAGGTGTATGCGGGTGTGTGGAGTGGGTCCTCTTGGAGGGTGACCCCTCCAAGAGGACCCACTCCACACACCCGCATACACCTAACAGCGTTTTGTCTAAAAGATCTCCGCCAAAGCGACCCTTCGGAGACCCGTGGGGCATGCAGCGCCGGCCCGACGAGGAGCAAAGCGCCCGATGATGAAGCATGACATCCTTCGGGTGTGTGAGGGCATCAGAGACAAGACTTGGTCTTCCTCTCACTAGTGGGTCCTAACAACCTAGGATTACTTACATCTCCTCTCTGCTCTCCGTTATCTTTCCTCTCTCCCCCTTTGGATCGAGTGGGCGACAATTTGCACCCCTCGACTGGAACAGTGCCCCCTTTTTGATTATAAATGTGTGAGCCTAACCATACCTAGGGCCTAGTGGGACCACCCAAAAAGCCAGGTCTTCAGCTTCTTGCGGAATTCAAAAAGTGAGGAGGAGACTTATGTGTAGTGGCAGGTCGTTCCATGATTTAGGAACAATGTAGGAGAAGGCTCGACAGCGGGACCTGGTTTTCATATGTGTGGGATGTGTGCAAGTAGGAGTCCGGACAAGCGGAGGTGTCTGGAAGGTTGTTGAAGTATGTTGAGCCAGTGTTATTTAGTGCCTTGAAAGTGTGGGTGAGAAGTTTAAGTTGTGCTAGTTTGTGTATGGGGAGCCAGTTGACCTTCTTCAGGTATGGTCCAGCATGGGAGGTTGAGAGTGATTCTGGCCGCCGTGTTCTGGCTTTAGCGTCTGCTGTCTTCCAGCATCTGATGGCAGTGCTTTTTAAAGGAATTGATGGGGTGATGGTTTCCAATATGATCTCATTTGTTGAAGATAAGGATGCACATGGCAGTAAGTTGGCACTGGAACCGGCTGATTTGAAAGAGAGGTGTTGCATTGAGAGCAGAAAAATGTATGTTTGGTGTGACTAATTTAGGGTACCTGGGACACAAGCTGTTTGCCCAAGGTGTGGAACCAAAGAAAACTCTGGTGCATGCTATAGAGTATTCACCTATGTTTAGTTGTAAGGAACAGTTGTGCTCCTTCCTTGGTCTGCTGGTTTTGTACTCACGCTTTTTCTTGCTAGTTATTGAAGGAAAGTGAGATGTTGGTGTGGAACTAACAGTGTGAGGATTTGCACAGGAGAAGAAGGATGTGGCATTAGCTTCCCCTCTTAAGTCTTTTGATACCTAAGACACTACCATAGTGATCACAGTCAATCAATATGTACTGGATGCTGTATTGTTAAAGCATAGGAAGGGAAAAGATGAGATTGTAGCGTTTGCTTCCAGGAGTTTGAGAGGAGGTGAAGCCTCATACTCTGTGGTGGAGCACAAAGCTTTGTCATGGTGGTGAGGGTTCAGCCATATAGGCACAATTTATGGGTTAGAGAGTTCAAAATTTGGGTCAATAACAAACTGTTGGTGGAGTTGTTCATCGCCATGTGTGCAGGAAGAACCACTCTCAACATCGCAAAAGGCAGTACAGTTTGCAGGAGTTCTGTTACCAAATAGAGTACATCCTTGGTGCAAGGCATATCATGGCAGACTGCCTGTCAAGGTTGCAGTTGAGTTCTGATGTTACAGATGAGGAAGAGCTGTATGATGACAGAGTGGTTGTTGCCGCCTTGTCCAATGTCACAAAGGGTGCTGTCTCTCAGTATGAGTGTTTAGAGGCTTGCAAAGATGTTTGCCAATATCCAAGTTTTTAAAAGAAGATATGGTTGCTTATCACAATGTGTCAGAATTATCCATGGTCAGTGGCTGCTTAAGGAGGTTAGGTACTTTGTGCCTCAGGTATAGTGTTAAAGTGGATCAATTGTCTTATGAAGGTCACATTGGAATGAGGCAAAGGAGCTATTTTGGCGACCAGGTCTGGACTGGATAAATATGTTTAGCAGCATGTTAGTCAGTGTTTGTCTGTAACATCACTGTTAAGTCACAAGTTACGGTTCTCAGTCTCATTAAGTAAGATCCAGAGAGGGCTTGGTCAAAGTTCAGGCTTGACATTACCGGTCTCCTTGGTGTACTCAAGGGTGAGATTAAATACAGCATAGAAGCTTTAAAGTATTACACTTGTCCGCAAGATGTTAATTTTGTCAATTGTGCCAATAGTTCCCAGGTTATAGAACTTCTTGAAGGTGTTTTTGCCCAAGAGAGAATTCCTAATGAGATTAGAATAGACAGTGGGTCGCAGTTTGTATCAGCATAATTTTCATGTTTACTTAGAATTTAGGAATTAAGCATGTTACTACTTCTTCGTTCCAACCCAGGAGTAAAGGTCTAGAGGACCAATGCAACTGGGAAATCAGAAACAACATTTAGATGTCTGTCCACACTAGTTTAGATTGAGTCTGTGAATTTAACTTATGGGTCATTCACACAATTCCTGAAACAAACATTAAAGTAGCTCCTTTGTTTTGTTGCGGGGCAGAGTCCTGGGTACTAAAATAAACAGGCTTTGAATGGGAAATAATGTTCTTCTATTGTAAAGGTTGTGTGGTGTGATCTCAACTAGGAGACTTGCTCATATGAATTATGAAGACATGCATGGTTTCAGGTCGCAAGTGACTGAGTGTGATCCTATCAGAGTCAAGTTGCCTGCAGTTCGTTCCAAAGGAAATGCCTGTTTTTCTTCTCCTGAGAAAGTGGCGGAAGATTGAGATTGTGCGGACGAGTTGGAAGAGGGAAAGTGTCGGAATAAAAAAAAGGTTGTGTGTGATGAACAGTGGTTGAAGCATGGGCAGAATGGACACCTGGAGTCTTCAGGAATTCTGATGCTGGTGGCACAGAGCCTCGTTCAGGTGGCCATTAAAGAATATTGTTTGGAAGACGTGCCCCAAGAAGATTATCTAGAAAACATACTCCATTGTGCAGACTTAATAATTTTGTACATTGATTGTGCTCTGAAAATGTTATACATCCGTTGTCTTCTGACAGTGATATGTGTGGATGGTTTATTTTCTTTTGTATAGTTTGCATCTCATATTCTTCAAATTGTATTGATGTAAGGGAAGAAGATGTGTTGGGTCTAGATTTGTTTACATGGCAACTTGTTGTTAGTGTATGATTGCTGTTGCAGAATTGAATGCAGAATTGTTTTGCTTCTTGGCTCTGACCCTGCCCTGCCGGCTGTATTCTTATGCAAAGAATAAAAATTTGATAAGAATACAAAATCCTGGTCTTTTTAGCCTGTTAAGTTGTAATGCCACCTCAACATACTTTTTCAGGTGGTGGCAGCCATGCATCTCATCTTGATCCTCTGAGGATTAGCAGATGCCACATTTGACAAAGAAATGTTTCCTCTTCCAGTTATAATTTCCAACTTTTTCCAATTTAATATCTACAGAGGATTCAAGGATCTGGATCCATGAATACTCTGCAAATTAACGGTCATTATATACAGTTGATTAACCCTTTAAAATCCACGCAGCCCCTTTTTGTAATGCAGATGTCTCAAAAGTTACTGAATGGATTTACACCAAACCAAACAAAAAGGTCCTATTCTCCATAAAGTTCAATTTGCATTCCAGGTGTAGTGTAATTCTGATCAGTTTTTAGTGTAGCAGTGAGCAAACATTTCTGTGGGAGCTTGAATGGGAAATGCAACTTTTGTTTCCCTCTGATCATTATCCATCATCATTATCACCCCTTAACAGATCTGCATGAAAAAAATCAAATTTTGGTTATGTGAACCACGCGACTGCTGTGTTTTGGCCAGGTTCATGAAACAGTGGTAAAGTTCTAAGCAAACCAAAAATGCCATTCCAGTGTAAATGTAGACCTAAACAAAACTACACAGTTACTCAGACACTGTTGCTTATTGTGTCCGGTATAACAAAAAGAACACTCTTGCATGGCTGAATTCCAGTAACGATTGGTATGCCACGCTAAAGCTTTGTTAGACCTCTTTGTAAGGGATGAGCAGAAAATATGCCGATCAGAACAGTGCTCTGAAACCTGAGACAGAAAAGGGTGGAGATGTACTGAGTTGAACAGACGGTCCTACAAAGAGGCCCCTCCCTCCACTAAGCCCTGGGAACACCTGGGCTTGGACTGGCTGAAGGATCTGATGTCAGCCAGAATAAAAGTGGAGTTAGCCCATCTCTGTGCTCATACAGCAGGCAAGAGGAGCAAACGTCCTCGGGCAGCAGTAGATGGACTGTGACAAAGGAGTGCCTGCCGCGGGAGCTGAAAAAGCAAGAGAGCTGGAAGAGACAGGGCCACTAAACAGGGGCAACAGCCCAGTGAAAGATACAATTCTTTCATAAGAGGAAGGCACACAATATTCTTAGTGACTTGGCGAGTAGTGCTCCTTGAAGAGATATATTTTCAGTTGCTTCCTGAATTACAGGTGGTTGGTGTAGTTTTAATTTCAGCTCGTGGGTGTGTAGATGGACCTGTCTTCTGGTTTTCCCTTTTTGTCATATATTGCTCTTTGGTTTGCTGCTCCACGTATGTGAGCTTTTAATGAACAGTGGAGATTCACTCTGAGCAGGGGCTTCACTCTGAGGAGGACTACCATGTGTTTGAAGCTGAAGAGAGAAGACTACTGGGGTAGGCCTTGGATAGCTGATCCACCTCTAGGCCCTGCCACTGAGGGAGTCTATGTTAGCAGTCTAACTCTTAGTTGCTGTCTCCACATCACTGGAATGCTGAGATGTTACCAAATAAGTGATTGTAGGAAAGTGGCACTATTTGACATGGTCACTCCCACTTTTTGCTCACTTCTACTGATGTTTATTACTAGTGCACTGGATCCCTGCTAACTAGGCACTGGTGACAGTGCTCTTTCCCTAAAAGCAAGACAAATGTTCAATTGCAATCCAATTGGCAAGGACTTTAGCACTCCTGTAAGTCCCTAGCAAATGGTACCCCTTGTACCTAGGGCATGGGTAGTGAAGAGGGTCCCTAAGACCTGCATCATGTATTTTGCCACCCTAAGGGACCCACACACAAACAGCTTGCAGACTGCCATTGCAGGGTGCGTGAAATGGTGCAAACCATTCTGAAAACACTACATGGCACCCCAACTGTGTGCCATGCCCCTGTACACTGCATGTGCTATATGTACGTCACCATTACAGCAGGCCTTAAAGCGCTAAGCCAGGGTGCATTATATTACATGTGAGGGCACATCTGCATGAGCTGATGTGTCTCTGCAATGCCTAGTTCCATTGCTAAGCATTGCAAGTGATCAGGAAGCCATCTTAAGTTATGTACTGGGCACAGGTCATCACGAGCTACATAATGGCTTCACTGAAAATACTGATGTTTGGTATCAAACATCTTGTCTTAATAAACCCATACTGATGCCAGTACCGGAGGGCACCTTAGAGGATCCCCTGAAATCATAATAGTAACATAGTGTGCTGGCTGACTGGTATCTTCCAGCCTGCCACCACAGACGGGTTTCTGAACCCCGGAAGGTAAATGACTGTGCTCTCTGAGGCCAATAACAATGCCTGTCCGGCAGAAGGTGATAACACCTCCTCCAGCAGGTTGGTTCGCAGATTAGCATCTCATGGCCAGAGGCTTCTAAGCCTCTACCGCCTTTGAAATGCTACCATGGCTTCCCCTCTGACCTGGGGAACACCACCCCCTGCCCTGAGGCCAATCTGGCACAAGAGCAGGCGGGAAGTTGTATAGTCAGAAGGCGTGTCACACTTACAGGCTAGGCACACCCCAAAGGTGGGCCACCTAAAGTGGACAGTCAAAGAAGGGTTTCACCATCTTGGTTTTGGTGAATCTAGGAACTCTGGGTTAAGATTGCATCACAGGAAGTGTTCATGTAGCAGGTGTAGACACCCCAGGAGTTAGTAGACCATTGGCTACTCCCCTAAACACCCCTAAATTCATTATTTTGATGTGCCCCCAACACCAAAGCTTCAGATTTGTCTACTTGGGACCCAAAGAAGGACAAAGAAGAGCTGACCGCAAGAACAGAGGACCTGCTCTGAAATTGATGCCTGGCTGCTGGTAACCTCGACAATTGCCGGATCAACACGTCTAGAAGCTGAACATCCTCCCCAAAGCCTTGGAGGTCTGTCCAGTGCTTCAACTATCACTTAGCATCTCCCTTGGGGTGGGTGAGCCAACCCCCTGCATCTGCATGTTCCAACCGCACTTGTCCAGTAATTCGTTTTGCTGGTCATCGTGCCCACCGAGGGACCATCCCACCAGGAGGAGGTCACAGTGGTTCCAAGAGTTCTGCCCTGTCACTCCAGCGAGTTTTGAGACAGTAGACACTCCAGGAGCCCCCCCTGCACCAATACCCTGGATACTAGGGCACTTGTTGCAACCAAAGCTTGTTGAGTGTCCAGTCTGGACACCACCACCGCCAGAGCAAACCTGCCCATTGAGGGACGTCGGGACCGACAAGGCTCACACCAATAGTTGCCCTGCTGTCTGTTTTCTTCCCCTCTTCAGGTCAAGACCGAGAACCGTGAGAGCCTCCAACGCACGTGGTCAGCCCGCCAAACACCTCTGCACCCGAGCCCCACAGCCTGGGTTCACAGAAACAGTCTACATCCCCTTGCTCTGAAGATGCTCACAAGCCTAGCCCTCCTTTGGGTTCTGCTGAACTTCTCCCCAAGTGCCCACTTGCACCCTTTTTGTTACAGGTACTTTGGACTAAACCGTGTAGCGCTCGAGGCTACTAAGGCGACCAGCACCTCAGCAGCCAGACACACCAGGGCAGGTAAACCAGAACTGCTGGTGGTTCTTTGGATGTTGGGACCATGGGTGTCGCTGGCTCCCCCATCGTTGTTCCAGACGACACCGAGCTGGTTGGGCGTCAACCGACACAGAGACCGGCACCTATGGAGCCGTTCGGCTCTATGCCATGCACTATACCCTAATCTGAAGGGGTAGGGATAGATGATGATGATTGGGAGGGGCAGCAGAATCCCCTAGAAATCCTGCCTACAAATGAGGAACTGTAGTGGTATGAGGACCTAGGTGATGCCAGCGGCCTGGATACCTCCCCAGAGTCTGGCATGTTGTCTCCCCCAAACCTGGCTACGGATTAGGGGGCTTATTTTACAATCTTGGTTGGTAGGGCTGCAGAGGTCTTGGACCTGCAGCTTCCTACTGTGGTAGTCAAGGCTAATGTCTTGATGGTGGTCCTGCAGCCTGGTGTCTCAACCTTCAAACCCTTGCTGCCTTTCAATGAGGCCTTGACCGACGTTCTACTGGGTGCCTGGTCCAAGCCCAGCACAAGGGCTCCTGTAAATAGAACTATTGCCTGCCCCCACCGCCCTGCACTGTGCGACCCAGCTTTCCTTTTCGCCCATCCCACCCCACAGAGCTTGGTGGTCCAAGTCTCTACTTCCCTTGGCGTGTTCCCTTCTGCACGCCTGGACAGGGAATTCAAAAGGCAGGGCAGCTTTGGTAAGAAGATAGTTTCGTCAACCAGCCTAGCATTGCGGTCGGTAAACACCGCATGCCTCTTGGGTTGTTATTCCCATTCGCTATGGGGTACCGTTGCACAGGTGCTGACAAGAGTCTCGGAGGAGGGCCGGGCTCTCCTCTTCCAAGCGGTTACAGATGGGAGAGATGCAGCAAAGTTTGCCATACGATGTGGCTTAGACAAGACAAACTCACTAGGCAGAGCGATTTCCTCAACGGTGGCTGTTAGGTGCCACGCCTGGCTGAAAAAGTCCAAGCTAACTTTATGGACATGCCTTATGAGTCAGATGGCCAGCAGTCAGGTCAAGCCACAAACCCCTCTTCCACCATAAAACCTTCCTAGTCCGATCCCCCCCAAATCATGGCCATCTAGTTGGTGGCAGGTTACGCCATCACCTTAACCACAGGCGAGATATCACCTCGGACAGGTGGGTGCTGCAAATAGTCCGAAGGGGCTACTCCCTCCCCTTTGTGACTACCCCCTCCCCCCCCCCTCCATGCCTCCAACTTATGATCGGCTGATGGAGGATCACCTTGCCCTGCTCCGCGAGGAAGTCAAGACTCTCTTGGCCAAGGGAGCTATAGTGAGGGTTCCCCGGGCCAGAAAAGGGCTGTGGTTGCTATTCCCGCTATTTTCTGGTTCTAAAGAAAGACGTAGGCCTTCGTCCTATCCTCTACCTCCGAGCCCTCAACTACTTCCTCAAAAAGGTGAAGTTCAAGATGCTCACCCTTGCTCAGGTCCTGTCTGCCCTGGACTTGGGAGACTGGATGGTAGCGTTGGACTTGCAGGATGTCTATTTCCATATTCCCGTCCTTCCTGCCCATCAACGCCACCTGAAGCTTCCAGTGGGCCACGAGCACTTTCAGTTTACCCTGCTCCCCTTCGGCCTCACCAGTGCCCCTCGGGTGTTTACCAAGGTGATGGCGGTGGTCGCAGCCCATCTGCAGAGATCAGGGGTTCCAGTCTTCCCCTATCTCGATGTCTGGTTGCTGAAGGCGGGCTCTTACCAAGCAGTCTTCTTCCACCTCCGGACTACGGCGAACCTCCTGCATTCGCTGGGGTTCTCTATCAACGTGCCTCCCTCTCAGCTGCTCTCTTTCAATGGAGCAGTTCTAGACACAGTGCAGTTTCGGGCCTATCTTCCTGAGCGGCGAGTCCAGGATATTCAGGCTATGATACTGATGTATCAGCCTCTATCCTGGATTTCGGTGAGAAAGACTTTAAGGCTGTTGGGCCTCATAGCCTCCTGCATCCTGCTTGTGGACCATGCCAGATGGCACATGCGGGCTCTGCAGTGAGACCTGAAGTTCCAATGGGCGCAGAATTGGGGAAATCTCACCGACCCGGTTCAGATATCGGAGGGCAATGCGAACGACCTGCGGTGGTGGCTAACGATCCACGATTGGGTCTGAGGCAGACCCCTCTCTCTTTCCCAACCGGATCTCACATTAGTCATAGATGCGTCACTTCTGGGATGGGGTGGCCATGTGGGAGAGGTGGAGAGCAGAGGACTCTGGTATCTGGCTGAAGCCAACCTCCATATCAACCTGTTGGTGCTTCGGGCAGTCCGATTGGCACTGAAAGCCTTCGTACCATCCCTCAAAGGAAGGCTAGTTTGAGTGTTCACAGACAACACAACCGCCATGTGGTACTGCAACAAACAGGACGGGGTTGGGTCGTGGACCCTCGGTCAAGAGGCCCTGCGTCTGTGGGATTGGCTAGAACGACAGGGCATTTCCCTGGTGGTTCAACTTCTGGGCAGTTCTTTGAATGCTACAGCAGACAAACTCAGCCGTCGGTGCCATCCGAAGGTAGCGCAGGGTCTCTTTCAACAGTGGGGAAAGCCTTGGTTAGATCTGTTCGCCTCCAAAGAGAACACCCATTATCAGCAGTTTTGCACATTGGAGTTTCCAAGGCGGCTCTCGCTTGGCGACGATTTTTGCCGCGAGTGGAGCACTGGCCTCCTCTACACCTTTCTGCCCATACCACTCCTGCCCAGAGTGCTCAAGAAGATCAGGAGCAACCAGGCCCAAGTCATCCTTGTTGCTCTGGATTGGGCACGGAGAATGTGGTATCCTGAGCTTTTGCAAATGAGCATCGATGCGCCGATCAGGCTGCCCTTTGGGAGGATCATCTGTCACAGCAGGAGGGGAGGGTCCCCCACCCGTGCCTTTCCAATCTGTGCCTCCTTGCGTGGAGATTAACAACGGCAGTTGACAGTGCCCACAAAGCTTGGTCTTACGCCGTGCCAATAAGGATTTTGGGCGTTAGGTGTGGTCTTAAGCCATGCCCTGTATCTAGATCTCTTGTCCCTGAGCGAGATGGTGATAATATTCAGAGATACCCAGCAGGATATGGGTACAAAATGAGGCCTGTGTCCATTGTTAGTGCCTAGCAGGGTTTAAGTGGAGGGTATGGCAATCCACTGCCCCAGAGTCTAACGGTCATGCCCAATGGCTAGCATCTGCACCCAGCCCCATATTACCAGAGCTTGTATGACGTGGAAAGAAATCTGCATTTCTACTACCAGCAAATAGATGCTGCGAAGTTGCAACCTAGCAATTGGTTACGGCTTCAGTGGTGTTATTGGTGATGTAATGTAACTGTTGAGAGATGTAATGTCACCATTGATCTGTTCAGTTTAGTGCACACATTCATTACTGATTTCGTTTCTGATTTCATTGGTGGGTGTCTGTATATGTAGTAAAAGCTCCTGCAATTCCACTTACTGACAATGCATAAGCTCATTGATATTAATGAAGTTTGCAAAGCATTAGTTACACTTTTCACTACTAGAAGTTCCTGCATTCGATGCATACCAGGACAGGGATGTCTACTGATGGATGCAGGCTCAATATTGTCTCTGTCCTCTATTTTCCCCCGCATTAATTTGATTTAATGTTTTGCCTGTGTTTCTGCAAATGACGTACAGTAATACGTTCATGCTTTGGTAATGTTTTCTTTTATTAGTGTAGCTTCATATGTATGTTGCTTTGTCCTCAGCTTCTATCAGATTTGTTTTGCATATAAAGCACAATGAGGTATACTACCATTAGATGAATGTGTAGCCTGTGAACAATAAATGTCTGAAAACATTACAGTACAGTATAACTTTAAACTTTAAATGAATGTTGTGCCCTGGGATTCCAACTCTTCATTTTATCAAATAAAATGTTTACTGTGGGTAATCAACGTGAGGAAAATTATGCCACATCATAAAGAAGAAATTAGTTTGATTATTAACAAAGTGTACAAGAAATGTGTCTTTCATAAGAGGATTTTCATGAGGTAACACGGATTTCTGTATTTAGTCAGAACCTGTGATAATTTTATCACAAGGAGCAAAATCACCATCAAGAAGCGTATTTGTAATTGCTGCCTGTTAGTAAAAATATAAGTATGTGGTGCATTGCTTGATACTAATGCTGCATGTTAGCAAATGTACAGGTAGCTGCTGTATTGCTTGCTTAATAGTATACCTTTTGTTAATATGTGTACGTCTGACTATAATGGCTCTTGAAAACTATTTCCTTAAGCTGTAGAAGATGATTCATAAAACCTTAGTTTAAATATTTAGCTGCTTATGTTTAGCACCCTATGGCTTTCCATTGCTTCATGTTGTACAATTCTTTGTGAGTCTGTTGATATATAAACTGCAATAAAGCTGTGCTTTGTTTTTCTCAACAGAAGCCATAATACTGTGGCACCTCAAGATGTCTGATCCTATAACGCTGAATGTGGGAGGGAAAATTTACACCACCTCCTTGTCTACTCTAACTAGTTATCCAGATTCCATGCTTGGTGCTATGTTTAGTGGGAAAATGCCAACCAAGAAGGACAGCCAAGGTAACTGTTTTATAGACCGGGATGGTAAAGTATTTCGATACATCCTGAATTTCTTAAGAACTTCTCATTTGGATCTCCCTGAGGACTTCCAAGAAATGGGATTGCTTAAAAGAGAAGCAGATTTTTATCAGGTTCAACCATTGATGGAAGCCCTGCTGGAAAAGGAGGTCGAGCTTTCAAAGGCTGAGAAGAATGCTATGTTAAACATAAGTCTAGAGCAGAAGAAACAGACTGTGCATTTCACTGTCCGAGAAGCACCTCAGATATACAGCTTATCTTCATCAAACATGGAAGTCTTCAGTGCTAACATTTTCAGCACATCTTGTTTATTTCTGAAGCTTCTGGGATCTAAACTTTACTACTACTTTAACGGCAATCTTTCATCTGTTACAAGTTACCTAGATGACCCAAACCACTTGACTTTGGGTTGGGTTGCAAATGTGGATGGTCTGCCTGAAGAGGAGTATACACGACAAGACTTGAAGAGACTCTGGGTCATTCCAACTGGCAAGCAAATTAATAGCTTCCAGGTATTTGTGGAAGAGGTGCTAAAAATAGCCATGAGCGATGGCTTTTGTGTTGATTCCTCCCATCCCCATTCTTCTGATTTTATGAATAACAAGATAATTCGACTACTCCGTTACAGATAAAACAAACATAACTCCTCCACCTTCATCTTGTTGAACGTCTCTATTTTAAATCAGGTCACCTGCAGCTCCAACATAGGCCTTAAGCAGCAGCAACAACTTCCAGAGATGTTATGTTACGCAACAGACTACAATCATAAATGTAATTTGAGCTGTTTCTCCCAATTCCTTCTACTTTATGTGCTGAATTTAATCTACCTTTTGCCAGAAGTGGTAGAACCGTACTCTTACAAACAATTCACTTATGATGTTCTTTGTTTCATGGAAGTGTTTCAAGCTGACCTCAAAAGCTCACAAGACACTATAAAGAAGATCGTGCTGATACAAAATGGTTGTCTTGTCTGTATATGTTCGGACTCTTCCATTTATCCTTCTGAGATGACACGGGTACCTGTTCCAATTAGGTGTTATTTGTGTATGTGCATTTTTCAAATCATGTGTTGACAAAGCAGATTATTGAAATGATTTCTAATTATATGTCTCTTGACTATTTATGCTGCTTCAAAGACTCATTTGAGGAATTGGCACCTTATGCACTTCTCACCTTTAACCTTATTATATGGTAATCAGTGGCTGGTGGGCATTTATGGCAAGGGTGCCTTTCCAAATGCAGGAAGACAAGCTATTTGGTGTCTACTTGCAAACACTGCCTCACATCTTGAACATTGATTCAAGAGTTTACAGGTTGGACAACATTGCTGGTGCAGCAAACTACAAAATTGTGTTCTGTAGGATAATATAAATAATTTTGACCATGTTTTAAACTAATGTCTGTAATAAAGTATCTGTTGCTTTGCATAAAAAGAGTAATAGTTTTTTTTTTTTTGGTACTTAATCTGTTGTGTACTTACTGTGCATTTCTTCAGTAAACGTAGTGTTAACTGAAAATAAAATGTGGATACTTATGTCGAGTTGTAATTGCATTGATTCCCTCTGTGGGAAATATAAAGTGTTTTGTGTTATGTTAAGAGTTGAGCTTGTTTTATCCTGTCAAAAGTTTGTCTTGTATCATACGTGTCAGATTTTAGGATACCATATACATCGTGACACCCTTTGACTCACTCACAATACAGTTGTCAGGGTGATGGCTTCCCCTGGTGCAGTGGCACTGGGCCTAGTATGTCTGAGGGGGACGCAGAATCCTGATTATTGCAGTATTTCCAAATTCAAATAGCAGCCAGGGGCCCATTTCCTTCCATGCACTGGGGCCCATGACACACTTGCTACTCCATTTGCTTTGTTGGAAACAGGTTCTTTATTCCAACCGAGAGCCTCAGCCTCAGACCATCGGAGCATCCACTAAATTATTCCTTTCAGTAATCCTCTTGCCAAATAAAACGACGCCCCTTTGCCGATCAATATGACTACATTGTGTGTAAAAAGGATTGAACGAAATGTATCTGCAATAGCCAGTGCCTAGCTAATGTTTTATGCAAATGGTAGCAGAAACTACTTTTTTGTCTTCTGCTCCTGACATGTAGATATCTTGTTGATTTTCTTTTTTATTAGCTGTTTTTCGTTGCATTTCGTTAATAGGTATAGTGCATATTTACAAACTACACCGGAATGACATAGATCGCAAACAGTCCACGGAAGTGTGCCGGCTCCAAGTTCATTCACATGAAGTTATTAATTAAACGTGTTTTCAGCATGCCAAAGCTTGCATTCCGTTTTTAAAAATGTTTACTAACTTTGCAATGCTAGCTATTTTTCATTTTAAGATCAGTGTTCATGTTGTTCTTTCATGAATGTGTGCAATTGTATGCTTGAATTCGGATTCCATCTTTGTGAGGAAGAAAAAGCTTTTGTACACATCCGCCCAAAAGAGCTTTTTGGACAAGGGGCAAAAAGAGAAATGTTGTAATGTTGCAGAAAACTACTGTAATTTGATTATTTTTTGTTGAATAAATGGTTCTGTGTGAAAAAGAAAAACACTTGAAATAAAGATTGATGAAAATGTTAATTCGTGAAAACCAAATGGGGAATAATGATTTTCAATTTTAATTTGTTTCCAATGCAATGACTTATGTTTTTTAGCAGAAGTATTCATAACTGTTCAAAAGGTTTTACACATCTATTTATTCATTTTTACGTCCTTTTAAACGAGGGTGTGGGAGGGCCCAGTACATTGTTTTCAAGACACTATTGAGCAACAAGATACTGAACTGGTGCCAAAGGAATCAGAATGCCGCCCTAAGACAAGCCTTAGTGGCTCATGTTAATCAGAATCTACCCTCTATACCTTCAGGTACACTACGATTTGATGAAGATCTCATAGGTTGTCTATCTGGATCAACCCTATTGTGGGCCACACACTTAACTGCATCTGACCCTAGTATGGATAATTAAACAGTCTTTTTTGGATCAGTTTTAGGCAATGTTCACAAGGCCTGGTTTGGAATATACTGCAGCAGAAGCACTTTGTAGCATCAACAGAGTTTTTAGGATGTCAGGTCCTATGTCACCAGGTTCAGACAGTTATCAGTAGTGACCAAGTGGATGCAATTGACCTTGATGATCCCTTTTCGTAGAGGATTCAAGGTTGACATTAATGATGAGTTGGTTCACATGCCATGTTCAGCCACTTCGAATGAGGCAATAGAATCAACCTTGCACATTGTGTATCAATTGAACAAATGCAGGAGGGAAAGAAAGGCTAGTCGTTCGGTACCCAGTGCATCGTTAACCAAGAGCCTTACTGGTCCGTAATCTTAAAGAGGCTAAGGTTAGTACTGCTGAAGAGAAGCCAATGCAAATAAGAACTACTCAGGGCCCTCTGTCCAATAGCTGGAAACCGAGACTGCAAATGGAAGACCCCTGTCCATATTGTGGCCATTAGGGTCAGTTGATTCAACAATGCCCGGTGCATCCTAACAGGAAGTCTAGAAATGCTTAAGCCATATCCATTCAAGGAAAGAGGGATTGTGTCATAATTCTCTTCCTCAGACCACACCTTTAAGTTCCTCTTCAGAGGGTAGGTATGCCATCTTTATTGCCTGTTTCTATCCGTTTATCAAGGACTTCCACCTCGAACTCTGGAGATGTATATGGATGTCGATTGGCCAGACAGGAATGCTATCAACACATTACCTAAAAAAAGTCAAAAGTGATGCAGACAGTTGATGGAACTCCAATAACTTCTAGCCTGTAACTGATTGCACCTGTAATCTTGGAGAATCCATGTACAAACATTAAGAAACATCCAGTTTTTACCTTATTTCCTCGCCCAGTCATCCAGTTATTCTGGGATGGCCCTTGTTATGCCGCCCTACATCAACTGAGTTACAAGAAAAACGTCACTAAGTTTTTAATTGTTTTAAGAGAAACTGTTTAAGAAGTTCCAAACTCCGAAACTCAAACAGTTCAGTCTCAAAGAAGAGAGTGTATTTCCTTAGTGGCTTCTTGATTTCGGAGCACTATTCACAATTTGATGACTTTTTCATCAAACCTAAGGACAGTCTTCTACAGCCACATTGGCCATGTGATTGCGCAATAAAATTGAAACCTGGCACTGAGGTATCCTTCTGCCATACGTACACCCTGTCAGAAACAAATAAATAAATCCTAAGGGAATGTTTAAATGAAAACTTCAAGAATGGTTTGATTGTAACGTGCACTTCTCTGACGGGGGCTTCTCTATTCTTTGTTTCTAAAAAGAATAATGAATTAAGGCCTTTAAATGACTTGGTGGACTCAAATATCCCCTGCCTTAGGTCAAGGACATATTGGAGGCTGTTTGAGGGACTCAAATGTTCACTAAATTATTGTTTAGAGGGGCATATAATTTGCCATGGATCAAGGAAGGAGATGAATGGAAAACTGCCTTTTGAACCCTATGTGGCCATTACGAATATCAGGGAATGTCATTTAGAGTGGAGTATTGCTCCCACAATCTTCCAGAGATGCATAGCTATGACTTCCTCCGATATAGTCAATATCTTCGCATTAATTTATTTTGATAATCTCTTAATATTTTCAAAGCCTCTTGAAGATCATCAAATTCATGTCTCGGAATTTCTTCATTCAGGAGAACTCAGCTGCCATGTAAGCCAAAGAAGTGCCAGTTTGAAGTTCAGGGACTTGACTATTTGGATTATATCTTAAACCCCAGGGTTTAGCCATGGACCCTAAGAAAGTTTCAAGCAGTTCTAGATAGGCCATTACCTACTTCAGGTAAGGAAACAATGCTTTCTTGGCTTTCCCAACTTTTTACCATCAATTTAATATATATATATATATAATTACTATTCAAATGTAATGCTGAACTTGGACTGTTTTACCACTCTTCAGGGTACATTATTTGGTTTAAACATTGGTTTTAATGATATATATCTATTTGTGTCATGTATGTTGTGATATTTTGCACTTGCACTTTAATATCCATCAGTAACATTATCATGTATAAATAGAGTGATGACAGATATATCTCTGAAAAAACGTATTAAGCAACGAATAGAAGTGGTATAGGCATTTAGAAATTTTCTGATCTTTGAGTTAGTTGCAGTGGATTTAATAACATAACATCAAGGTGTACTGGTGCTATTGGATTCTATTTCTATTTTTTGATTGTATTAATCTTATCCTACACCATTAACTTCAATGGGTGGTTCTTGATCTTCCCCACTAGAGGGTGTCTGTTTTGTAATATGATTTGCATAATAGTATTGTCTATTTAGTTTAATTCGCTACAGAGTTTCTCTTTCTTTTTTCTTTTTTTCACAAATTTGTAATTGTACCTATGGGCCTATCTATGATTTGAATAGCGGCCGAGATATAAGTGGGTTAAACCCTGTTTCTTTGTTTATTATTATTATTATTTTATTTTTAAGCACTTGCACTTTAACTTTATGGTGTTTATTTGGATTTAGCCTCCAGTGCTGTCAGCCATAACCGCACACGATATTTTGTAGGATCAGGAAATTTTAGGATGTATTATGAACCATTGCGGTAATTATTTATAATATGTGCATAATATTTACTTAATTTCATTTGTAAATATATGTTTTTTTCCTGATTTTTAATAATATGTTGTTTAGTCCTATTGTGTGAGGTTATTGGCTAAGTAGGGAGGAGGGTACTTTGTGTGACTATTTAAAGAAAAAACTACTTCTAGCGTGGTAACACGGCCGAAACGCGTCATGCCGATTTGCACGGAATAAAATTGCACTGAAATATCTACCAGCAGCACGTTGTGGTCTGTACCTGTGTTTCTTCATCAAGTGTGAAGTTGGGACTGTGTTCTCATATATATATATATATATATATATATATATATATATATATATATATATATATATATATATTCCAGCACACACAAGTAAGCTGGCTGCTTCCTGTCTGCCAATGCGGGTGCCCGCGATGGCTTGCTATCCGTCAAAGTATTTCGGTTTCACTTCTTCTCCAAGCCATAGAAGATTGCGACACACCGTAGTCCTGATGTAAGTATTTTATTGATAATAAGAATGACTAGTTTTAGCTATCGCCTTAGCCTTTTTCTGTGAAAATTCGTCAAACGGAGCCAAAAAACAAAAAATACTCTTCCTATGGGAACTCTGACTTAACTATAACTACACACTAGTGACCGCCACTGTATAATATATATATATATATATATATTATATTATATTTTGGTTTCACTTCTCTAAACCATAGAAGATTGTGGCACACCATGGTTTCAGATACGTCCGCTGCCTTTTACGAATTCAAAGTGACACGCCTCTCATCAGCAACATAAAGTAAGCACTAAGATTAGTATAGAAGACATACTACAAGAACAAGCTGGGCTGTGTGCATGAGATAAACCATGACAAAAATATATATAATCATTGCGGCCACCAAAATTTCAAATAATAATTCATATACTTTAGTACAATTAAAAAAAAAAATTGGGATAATATCCAATAAATTAAAGCATGGGATTGAGTGTAGACATCAATAACAGACATGGCTATTGGCCTAAAACATAGACATTGATAACAGACTACATGTTTTCATGGATTAACATCTATCATATTTGGTGCCACTTGCATGTACAGCATATTTCATTGACCATCATAATGTCATAACAGCCTGTCAATTTATACTTGTTTGGGTAGTAAGGCTTCCAAGATGTCCACCTCTGGGGCAGTGAAAGTGCTGTGCTAACTCGAATGTGATTAATAAAACGCTAAAATAAAACACCATGGTAGTGTCGATAACAATTTTACTATATACAAATATACCACATATATCGGCAGAACACAAGTCAGTAAAAGCATTGTATTTTCCACATAAACTGAGTAAGTCCATATTAGTAAAGTGAAGCATATAGCCTGACCTATGCCTGATAAAGAAAATGAATCCTAATGATAAAAGGAATCAGTTATTGATATCTTGGCAAGTGCCTAAGGGTATCATGCTCTCTATCTATGACAATGGATACACTAATGGCCTCTATGGTAGAAGTGTAACTCTGTACCAATACCCATAAGGAGTGTTTATGCAAATAGTTATGTGCAAGTGAAGTGTGTGTTAAAATAAACCTTTTTAAAGCCTGACAATAAGGACAAAATAAATGGGAGGTAAGTAAATAATCCCCGGTCTCATATCACGGACCCCATAGGAAAATGTATGCATTCAGACCTAACTATGTCTTTCAGTTTATCTTCCTATGTGCACCACTAACTCTCCGTCCCTGTTCAGTACATATGGATGTTTGCTGTTCAGCTGTATGATGTATCTGCAATCTAAGATCCTAAGTTGTTTTTCCTGGTCCCCTCCTCTGATGTATTTTTTTCAATCCTATCTATTCCATAGTATGTAAGCATTTTAGGATTGCTTCCATGCTTCACATAGAAGTGAAGGGCAACTGGGTACATCTGATCATTGTTAGCAAAGACTCTCAGATGTTCGAGAACCCTCTTTTTCACAGGGGATATAGGATAAATCGTGATATAGGAACCTCATCTGCTCCCTTGCACAACTCTATAATCAACCTATCCAGTCGACCACTGATCAAACAAGAGATATCAGTGCTACAGTTGGGCTTATCCTTTTGTCCCAGCAATAACTTTAATTATACAAATACTCATATTGACCTATTCCTCTTCATTAGGAAACAAAAATTACGGAAACTTTTCAAAATGAAGGAAATGAAAAGTAAAAGAACCTAGAGATTGCACCTATTAGTGCTACAAATGAATGCCAGTTACAAGATATTGATACTATTCTTTCCTTACATGAACTTGAACAGGATGAAAAGATAAGAAGGATCAGAGGATGTTGTCGAGACACTGACCAGTCTAGGCTTTACAGTGGATTAAGCAAACCCAAGTGGACTAAAACCAAAATCTAAGTATGTTCCAAACATCCCGTACGACAACCTAGAAGCCTTTCATAGTGTTTTGCAACATGAACTATTGAAAATAAACTTAACTAGCGAAAAATCCTCATGGGATAATATTACAAAGAAACAAAGGAAAGCACTACAGGACTTATCTATGGACTCTTCCATTATAATTAAACCCTCTTATAAGGGTGGTAATATCGTGCTACTCAATATGGAAGACTATAGAATGGAGGCCCGACGCCAGCTAGGTGATAAAGATTGCTGTTAAGTTATAACTTGGGAACATTACAGGCAATCTATAAGTATATACCATACCATGTTACAGAAAGGACATCAAGAAGATCTGCTAGATCTAAATGAATACAAATTCCTAAAAGAGGAGCATCCTAGGATACAGTGTTTATACTTTCTACCTAAGGTGCACAAAAATGCCGAAAGACCACCAGGGAGGCCTATAGTCTCATCAGGTGGTGGCCTATTAGAGAACACAGCTATATTGTTGAATAAATAATTGCCACTGCATGTACGGAATTTGAAGTCATACTGTCAAGATAGTACAGACTTCCTTAAAAGAATTTATATCACCTGGGAAAATACTTAAAGTATGAATACTATAGATCTGTGTGTGCACCATACACAAACATAAGACAAAGTCAAGGAGTAGATGCGTTATGTATTACTTTAAAAGCAGATCCATGACCCTATGCAAACACACCTGTATGCTAGAACAAATGATGACCTACTGCCTTGCGAACAATATAAAATTGTTCAAAACTACATTATCTAGGCAACAAACGGGGACAGCGATGAGCACCTGCTTCGCCCGAGCTTTGCAAATTTATTCCTTGGCTGGTGGGAGGAGCAGGTGGTGTGGGTGGAGGAGAATGACAAATACACCCAACACATACCATTATGGATTTGTTACATCGATGACTTATTCCTAATATGGGATGGGGATATATCACAAGCGGTAGAATTCATTACCAAACTGGGGAATAACAATCTGAACCTAAAATTCACCTATAACATCAGTGATCGATATATAGAATACCTGGATATTGCTGCACATGTAGAAAACAAAACATTTAAAGACCACTCTATATAGAAAATCTACAGCTGGTAACACGGTGCTACGTGCACGAAAGCCATCACCGCCACTCCCTTAAGTGGAGTATTCGCTATGGGGAGCTACTAAAGGCCGAAGAAATTGCAGTCAAGAACAGGATTATATGAAGAAACAAGATATCATTCTAGAGAGATTCAGAAAACGGAGATACCGCAATAGAGTTCTGCAACAAGCACAGAAAAGAGTCCAGGGACTAAAGCAAAAGGAGGTCCTGTTTCGGAATAAGTAGAAACAAACCGAGAAAGATAGCTTGAATGATTTAATTCCTAGATTTATCACGACCTTCAACAGAAAATCAGGAAAGATCAGGGACAAAATGGCTAAACATTGGAAGTTATTTAGAGCAGATCCTATAATTGGCAAGGAAATAGCATTGTACCTAGTTACATGCAGTCTAACAGATACACCTGGTTATCCCCAAAAGAATTCAATAAATGCAGTGCCTGTAAGGCCTGTAAAACAAATAAAAACAAGATCAATAAATTCATTGCGTGTACCACAGAGTATGTGGTTTATGTACATGAGTGCCCTGTGGCCGTAAATACATATGCAGTACCAAATTGCCCGTGAAAAAGAGGGTCCTCGAACATCTGTGGGCCATTGTTAACAATGATCAGATGTATCCAGTTATCAGTCACTTCTATGTGAAGCATGAAAGCAATCCTAAAATGCTTACATACTATGGAATAGATAGGTTTGAAAAAAAACATCAGAGGGGACCAGGAAAAACAACTTAGGATCTTAGAATCCAGATAAATCATACAGCTGAACAGGAAACATCTCTACAAATTGAACAGGGACTAAGAGTTAGTGGTACACATAGGAATATAAATTGAAAGACCCAGTTTGGTCTGAATGCATACATTTTTCCATAGGGTCCGTGATCTAAGACGGGGGATTATTTACTTACCTCCTATTTAGTTTGTCCTTATCGCCAGGTTTCGAAAAGTTTTTTTTTAAACACACTTCATTTGCACGTAATTATTTGCATAAACACTCATGAGGGTATTGATACAGATGGCGAAGCACTTGCCAAGATATAAATAATTGATTCCTTATATCCATTAGGATGAATTTCCTTTATCAGACATCGGTCACGATACATGTTTCATTTTACTAAAGTGGGTTTGCTCAGTTTATGTGGAAAATACAATGCTTTTACTGACAAGTTCTGCTCCTATATGTGATATAATTGTATATGATAAAATTGTTATTGACACTACCAGGGTGTTTTATTTTATGTTAGTGTTTTATTAATCACATTCGAGTTAGCACAGCACTTTCACTGCCCCAGAGGTATACGTCTTGGAAGCCTTACTATACAAACAAGTATAAATTGACCGGCTGTTGTGACATTATGATGGTCAATGAAATATGCTATACGTGCAAGTGGCAAAACATATGATAAACATTATTCCACGAAAACCCGTAGTCTGTCATCAAGTTGATGAATTGTGTCATTGGGCATGTCCGCTATCTATATATACATGTATTCCCATGTATTGATTTACTAGATATTATCACTATGATTTTTTCAATATGATACTAAACAAATGAACTGAAACTCATAATTATGGTTGATGTAAGGATTATACATACTTTTGTAGCATTATCATGTTAGGCAAACATGGAAAACGTGTAGTCTGTTATCAATGTCTATGTTGTAGGCCAATATGCATGTCTGTTATTGATGTCTACACTCTCCCATGCTTTAATGTATTGGATATTATTCTTATTAATTTTTATTAATATTGTACTAATGTATATGAATTAATATTTGTAATATTGGTGACCACAATGATTATATATATTTTTGTCATGGTTTATCTCATGCAAGCAGCCCAGCTTGTGCTTGTGGAATGTTTTCTATGTTAATCTTAGTGCTTTATGTTGCCGATGAGAGGTGTGTCACTTTGAACGGAGGTAGCTGAAACCACGGTGTGCTGCAATCTTCTATGGTTTGGAGAAACCGAAATATATATATATATATATATATATATATATATATATTATACAGTGGCGGTCACTAGTCTGCAGTTATAGTTAGGTCAGAGTTCCCATAGGAAGATCGTTTTTTGGCTTTGTTTGATGAATATTCACGGAAATTTCCAAAAAGCAGTTTATTCACCTTGGCCCCTTCCTGGAAAGTTTTGAGGGGATCCATGAAACAGGGGCTGAAAAAAGGCCGGTGGGGCCCAAAACAGTGCAGTTTTTATAGGGAATTTTACACAGTGCTATAGCCAAAAAGTATGAACAGAATTACACCAAATTTGTCAGGCAGCTAGATCTTTACCCAGAAAGCATGTTTTGGTGTAAATTGGTTCAGGAGTTTTGGAGGAATTAAGATACAAAATGTATAACTATATTGACAGTTGAGCTGTAATTCAAACTTCTTGCCTTCTTATTGGCTGAGGAGGCTTTTTTGGAGCAAGCCCTCTGATTGGCTGAATGCAATATGAACAGAAATGTGGTGGTGGCCATTACAGGACGTGGGGTCTCAGTCTCCTGTTATGACATTTTTTTTTGTAAAAAGGAGATAAGGAGGCAGTGTAGGAATACCCTGACGTTCAGCCCTGATGCACCGAGGTGATTATTGTAGATAATCGTGCATAGAGTGGCCACTAATGCAGTCTTGTCTGATGTGGTCACTACTACAACACTAATAATATTATAAGCTTGGGATCAATGTCATTGAACATAACTAGCTCATATTACAGAACATGTTGGCGAGCCCTGTGTTAGAAAAGGGTTTTGTAAAGTACCATTCTAGTCTAGTTTGAATATTGCAGGAAACATTCCTATAGTTATAAGTAATTGAAACATATTTGGAGAGATGGTTTGTCAATTGTGAACTGATAAGCCATTTAGTTATTTTTGAAGTAGAATGTCTGAAAGGAAATCAAATTCATCTCACTAACTCCTTGACATGAGAAAGGGAAAATGAATAGAACTTCTATAGAAATGTATTTACAGAAAGCAACAGGGACCTTCAAAACACATAATTATTGTTGATACTGAATTATTAATTAAGAGAGTGTTGTTGTCCCAGAATATTTTCCTGTCTGGGTGGAAAGGCTGTGATACAACTGTATCCCAATAGAAATTAATAAAACTTTTTGTAACATGGATTCAAGTCAAATACATGAGGAAAGGGAGGAATAGGACAAGAGAAAAGTAGAATACAAAAAAGGTAGTGCTAAGGGGAACAAGAGCAGAATTTTTGGCATACATAAACGAAGAAATAAAATATGTAGCATGTTTTAAACAATACGAAGGTCTGACTAAAGGACATCTTGGTGGAAGGGGCTACTTTTGAGTGTCTAATTCCCTTAGGATAATGGAATCAATTATATTGACAGTAATTGAAAGAGTTTTAAAAATTGAGACTGCATTTAGCATCACTAAAACAATGTTAGAAGGGTCTTGCTGCAAGGCAGGTGGGTACTTACGCAACTCAAGACTTGCAATTGAACCTAAAAACACAAGTCCATAAAAAATATTTGAAAGGAGGGACTTGAGGCAGATTTTCGTATGTAAGTAAGGTACAGTAGGAAGCTGCAAATATGTTTAATGTTATGTATGTTAATAATTTTGTCGAGCGTTTGAATGCCAATAGGCGTCTTGGGAGCTAGTGTCAGAATGATGTCTTTGATCGAAGGCAGAGAAGAAAATTAGATGGAAGAGCGAAAGAGCCCAGTTTTTAGTTGTTTCTTGAATTTTAGGTGATTTGGTTGAGCTCTAAGGTGGTCAGACATTGAGTTCCATCATTTGTATGTAGATTAGGAGAAACGTCTTTCTCCCCAATGTGCTTTTTTCATTCTGGGAATGCTTACCTGTCTCTCTGCACTGGAGGGCAGGGTGCGTGTGGGTGAGTACCATTTAAAAGTTTCTTGAAAAAAGAGCAGACTAGCCTGGTGCAAGGCTTTGAGCCCTGTTCAAGGCTTTAAACTTAATTTGTGCCCTGATTGGTAACCAGTGCAGTTCCTTGATAGTTTAAGAAACTGAACAGAATTTTGGGAGGTTCATCAGCACCCTAGGGTCACATTTTGGAGGGTTGGCAATCTATTTTGTATGGGGATTTGAGAGCCTACATATAAGGCATTGTAGTAGTCTAATTTAGAGACTACCAGGGCTATAATGACTGTTTTCCTTAACTCAATTGGAAGGAAGGGATGAATCTTTTTTAAATATTCTCAGTGTGAGAAAACTAGAGGATGTTACCTGTTTCAGGTGGCTGTGAAAGTTAGCTTGGCAACAAAGATGACTCCGAAGTTTCTTGCTATCTGGACTGGCAATGGGAGGGACCCAAGGCTGGGGGCCACCAAGTGGTGTTCCAAAAGGAGGTGTGGCTGCCAAACAGCAACACCTACATTTTTTCAGTTTAGTTTTAAACAATTCTTCTGCATCCAGTCAGTGATTCTTCCCATGCAGATATCGAATTGTGAGGCCACTTGTACTGGCTCATAAGAGACAGACACTACAATTTGGGTGTCATCGGCATAAAAGAATACTGAGTAGCTGCATGATTTAATGAGTTGGATCAGAGAGGTGATATATACATTAAAAAGTGTAGGACTCAGCGAGGATCCCTGGGGGACCCCGCAGGGAAGAGTGAAATGTCAGAGGTAAAGTCCTTCAGAGTGACCACTTGCTTTCTGTTAGATAAAAGGGACTTAATACATTTTAAAGCCATACCCTTAATGCCAATGCTTTCAAGACAGTTGACCAGAAGAGAGTGGTCAACCATGTCAAATGCAGCAGAGCGATCAAGCAAAATCAAGGCCGCCTTACCCACTCAGTCTACAATGGCTCTAATTATTTCTGTGGCCGCCACTAGGGCGGACTCTATACAATGGTTGTGTCTGAACCCATGTTGTGATGGATCAAGGAGGTTACTGATTTTAAGAAAGGTAATGATTTCTTTGTTCATGGCCTTTTCGAGGATCTTGGCTGGTAAAGGAAGGCGTGAAATTGGCCTGTAATTCTTCACTTCGAGGGGATCAAGTGAGGGTTTCTTTAAAAGAGGCAAGATAGATACCTTTTTCCACGTAGCTGGAAAACAGCCTGAGGAAAAAATCCTGTTTAAAAGCAAAGTAAGGTGAGCTGGAATGGTCTTCGACACAGGGTAGAGAACCCGAGGAGGGCAGAAGTCCAAGACGGCACCTGATTTAGAGGTTTTAATAACGATTGCTACCTTCTCTTCGATCAGTGGGGTGAAGGTGGTCAGTGTAGAAGGGCATTGATTTAATTTAGCATAGATAGTTATCTCTGCCATTGATGACAGTTCAGTGCTCTCTGATATAGCAGTGAATTCTGAAAATATATTATTTACTTTAGTACAAAAAAGTCAGCTATTTTGTCACATCTTGAGTAACCTTGCGTTTGTTACAAAAATTAGATAACAACTTCACTGTGCTAAAAAGCACTTATGTGGGATTACTGCTACTTTAATTTTTGGGGAATGGGAATGCTATTTTAATTGTAACTCAACCCTTTCACATTTAAATAAAACTCAATCGTAAATAAAATCATAGAATCAGTTCACTTCCAGATCAGGTGACTCCATATGTTCTGGTTCCAGCAAAATGGACATTATGAATCAGCAGAAAGGTTAATAAATACATTCATATACTGAATTAAAACGAATTTAGAATTATTTAAGGTGGATTTAGCTACAATTTTGATAGTTTGTCATGTTAATTGGATTGGTTTTTACAAAATGACCTACTGGAACAAGGTAAACTTAAGAAGAACCCCGGGCGAGATAGGAGCATTGGTGCTTGTCAATGGTACTAATTTAGGATTCTTCATGGCAAGGTCTAAGGCACCAAGGTTGTATTAGTTGCCTTCAGTAGTATGATGTCTAGGGGGCCAATAATGTCAATCCCTGCCTACCACAAGTAACCCCAACAACTGGATTTGTAACTTGGAGACGTTAGGTCTGTCCTCATGACTTGCCTGTTATCTGACAGATCGGTCAGGTCTGGCAAAATTATCTGTTTCCACACCCATTGTAGGCTAATGGGATTGCTCTCTTTTGGGTCATTGTGGCTTCAAGTTTTCCTTCCAAGTGCGTGTGGAAAGTAGGATCTGCTTTCATGGTCACCCCCCACATTTAGCTGGTGTCATTGTTTTTCGGACTAGTCAGGACCCCAGTCTCTGTGCTTCTGCCCTAAATTGGACAAAGTGAGTACTTAGGTACACTCCAGATTTGCTACTGGTGTACCCTTGTAAGTTCCTAGTATATGGTACTAAGGTACCCAGGGCATAGGTACACCATGGGTACCCCATGGGCTGAAGCGTGTATTATGCCACCACTGAGAGACCACTCCGATTATGACTACAGGCCTGCCATTGCAGCCTCTGTAAGCTGGTGCTAGCACCACTTACGACAGATATGAGTTTACTTCTATCTGAGGTCACTGCACTTAAAGCCTAAAAGTCACCCCTAAGGCAATCCTTTCAATCCTGAAGGCAAATTGCTCGGTTCTAAGTGTGAGGGTGCCCCTGCATGCGCAGGACACTCCTGCAATCCACGGAGTCCATTCTCCTTGGTTGTAAGTGCATCAGCCATTGAGACATATAAAGTGACCATGCGTCATTACGCGATGACCATCTCTAAACTGGCTGTAACGAACCCTGTCGTGTTTGGTATCAAACATATTGGAATCATACCCCCACACCATAAACGGTGTGAGAGGTATGATTCCATGCATTTTAAAGGTATCCTGTCACAGGGAAATGTGACCACCTCCCAGACAGGACTTAGTGTATTGGGACAGGGTGGGGATGCTTGCCAGCTGCTTGAAGGGCACATTTGGTGCCCTCCTGGCATACTCCAGTTAAAACCAGTTCAGGGAGCTATTGGCTCCCACTCTGGTGTGAAACTGGACAAAGGACATGGGAGTATCCTCCCCATTGTCCAGCCCCTCCTCTAGGAGGGACCCCTGAATCATTCAAACCCTTTCCTTAGGGTACTTAAGGGCTTACCTGTGGTTGGGTCGCTAGATTTGTCGTGGGACAAGATTCAGATCCAACACCACTTCGACTTTGACTGTCTGGGCACTCTGGATATCGCTGGACTTCGCTTTTGGGAACCGAGACTGCAACTGGGAAGAGCACTGCTGCTCCTGGTCTCGTCGTCCTGCAAGTCTGCTGCAACGTCTGTGCCTGTGCTCTGTACAGGTTCTTCACAAGGTCTGTGGGCATCCAAGACACCTGAAGGAGTCTCCCTTGGAGTGAAGGAGTCACTTCCCTGCATCTGCAGGTACAGCAACGAAGCTGACCGGTCTGCTGTTCCTGCGCTCCTACAGACTCCGAAAGGTTCAGCAACACAGGTGGTGGCTCTGCAACTCCCTCCTAGCAAGTTGGAGGCCAGTTTCCGTTAAAAAGCAATCGCTAATACAACCTCCAGTATTGATTAATGGAGCATTTGATTGAACAGTAGCCTGGGGAAAAGAGGTATAAATATCTTGAATTTTATTGGAAAAAAAGGTTACCAGTTCATTACAACGGGATGGTATGTCATCGAAAGAAGTAGGAGGAGGGAAGTTTAAAAAGAGATTTCACTATGCGAAAATGTTTCGCGGGAAGAATTGGAAGCTGAAAGGATTTGTCCTTAGGGCCTGAGCACGTTTAATTTCTTCCTTGTATACTTTTACGTCCTCCCTGTAAATCATTTTATTAGTTGCGGAGAAATCTTTTCTCCATTTTCTTTCAGACCGTTTACAGGTTTGCTTAAGTTTGCGAAGCTTGGGGGAGTACCAAGTTGTTCTATTTGCTCCGCTCTTGTTAATCCGCTTTTTTGGGAGCACAATATCTAGGGAGGATTCAGTTGAAGTCAGGCTCCCCCAGGGACGCAGTTCCGCCCCCCATTTTAAATCAAGTTTCTGATACAGTATCCCCTGTTATTTTGGACACGATTAATGCTACACTCTCGACGGGACTGGTCCCCCCTTTATGGAAGCGAGCAATGGTTAAAGCCCTTTTAAAGAAACCGAATTTGGATCCAGAGGTGCTAGGGAATGACCGTCCCATATCACTATTGCCAAGAATTAGCAAAATTGCCGAAAAGCATGTGAACTTTGCCCTCTCTACGTTTCTGGAAAGCAACAACTGTCTTAATTTTCCCCAAACTGGTTTTAGGCCTCAACAGGGTACAGAGACTGCCCTCCTGGCAGTAGTTGAGGAAACCAGGAAAATTCTAGACAACGGAGGCTGCGCTGCCATTGTGCTCTTGGATCTTAGCGCAGCCTTCGATACGGTCAACCATCAGTTGCTTATTCAGAGACTCAGAGGTAGGAGTGACTGATATGGCCCTTAAGTGGCTTCACTCCTTCCTGGAGAACAGGTCATTTCAGGTGTTCCAAGAAGAATTTACCTCCGAACCTATGCCACTCAGATGTGGGGTCCTTCAGGGATCGTCCCTGAGCCCCACTCTTTTTAATGTTTATATGAGCCCCCTGGCTGGTGTTGTGAAGCTGTTCGGCATTCAGATTGTCACATATGCCGATGACACGCAGTTGGTTGTTTCTTTCAACCAGCTCAACAATACTGGCCCTGATCTGGCCAGGTGCCTTGAAAAAGTTTCAGCATGGTTGGAAGGTTCATACCTGAAACTCAACGGGTCCAAAACGGAGCTGATGTTTTTAGGTAAACCCCCCTCGCCTAATGTAAGTTTACCGTGGCCTAGTTGCTTTGGCCCTACCCCTTCCTCCAAAGAACAGATCAAGAGTTTGGGGGTCTGGCTGGATTGTAACTTGGACTATGGGGAGCAAGCACGGAAGGTTGCAGGTAGCTGCTTTGGGTTGCTGAGGATGATACGGAAAATTCTTCCCCTGCTGCCTTTCTCTGCCAGGAAAACGGTGGTTCAGGCCCTCATACTCTCCAGGCTCGATTATGCCAATGCTCTTTATTTAGGAGCACCCAGCACTACTATCAGGAAACTTCAAACTGTACAGAACTGTGCAGCTCGTCTGCTTTTGAACATTCCTAACCGACAGTCAGCAAAAACTGCTCTGGCCACACTACACTGGCTGCCAATTCAGCAGAGAGTGCAGTTCAAGGCGCTATGCATCGCACATAAGGCAATGCTAGGTAATGGTCCGCCTATTATTCGCTCCGTCATCTGCCCTTATTACCCTAAAAGAGCTTTGCGGTCAGGCAATAAACAGATGGCGACTGTTCCTAAAATCAGGAAAGCACGTACAGGTGCTCGCCTCTTTTCGTATAATGCAGCTAGGTTGTGGAATCTTCTCCCCCTTGATATTCGATGTGAGACCAATCATTTGGTTTTCCGGAAACACATAAAAAAAGTTTCTGTTCCCATAAATTTTGCACCTAGTTCATGAGCGGTTGCCTCTAGCGCTGGGATGCCTTCGGGTAACCATGCGCTCTACAAATGTTTACTTATTATTATTATTATCCCTTGTCAGAACCGCTGGAGCAGTATCCCTGTGCACTGCATCGACTTGCCCTTGCCAAGGCTTGTTGACTCTCTCCTCCAAAGATCTTCAGGCTACAAGAAGCTCCCGCCTCAAGCATCTCCTGCAGTCAAGATCTTCGCCTGCACCGCATCCCTTGCACCGTGGGCCTTCATCCTTTGGTGAGCTGCTCAAGGTCCTCATGCGACTCAAGTGCCTCTTCCTGTGGGTCCTCTTGAGGGTCTTCTTTGACTCCAATGGGCTCCCCTGCTTGCTCGGGCATGCTCTGACTTACCTGCTCGTGGTGAGTCACTTGGACCTTGCTGGTCCAGACACTGCACATTTTCCATCCACTGCGTCTCTTGCACTGCCAAGGCTTGTTGGTGCCCCTGCCGGACACTGACCCCTTCGCTCTCGACATCCGATGTGGGGCAGCTCATGAACGGCTCATGGTCTTCTTCAGCGGTGCCTGGTCCGTACAGCGGCAACTTCAAGGGCATTGTCAACTCTCTTGCATTCCCGATATCGGTGGGCATTCGTCTTCCGTGCCTCCTGGTCACCCCTGAGTGGCATAGACTCTGTCCCCTCTGCATGCAGGGACCTCTCATCTTGAATCCACCTTTGGGTTCCACCGGACACTTTCACCTTCCTCGCCAGCGGCATCTTCCTGAAATCCTCTAGTGTGATCTACAGCGGTTTCCGACATCACTTCGCACCTATGCACCCGGCTTCCCTGGTGTAGGTATCCTGGGTCCTGGGGTATCCATGGGTGGAGTGGCTCTCCAACCTTCCATCTTCCATGGGATTTCTTCAGGATCCGCTGGGAAGGGTCCTTCTTCTTTAAAATTGCAACCGTGACTTACCCATAGACTTCCATTGAGTACGCGGTCGTGTTCCCACTCTGCACAGTGCCTCCGTGGGGTTCCTAGATACTCACCTTGGGTCCCAACTCTTCTACGTCTGTCTTCTGGGTCCATTCTTGACTTAAGTTGTGGTTTGCATTCCACTATTTTAGTATAACCTATACCATAAGATTAAGTACTGGTAAAAGCGTGAGCTATAGCACGTGTCAAACATTATTTGACATGGGGCCGAACTCATATATTCTGTGAACTGTTGAGTTTGTCCATATTACTTGGCATATAAATACAGCATGATTGATGTGCATTACAGACTGTTGAATGTGTCTATATTACTAGATGTATAAATACATGCACCACGATAGATGTACATTGCAGATGAAACGAAATGTTGATGACATTGTGTCAGCCTCAACGATGTAGGGCGAGCTATATATCTAAAGAAACCGGTGCTCAAAGCTGCAAATGAGAACCAATATGCACGCGAGGTACCATTGGTTGTAATCGCTAAATACTCGGCTCAATGGCCTACCTATCTGTATCAAAGGAGCACGGACGCCATCGGGCCTCAAGATGTGTACAGAGCACTATTTGCTGTGAAGTCAGTTATGTCCTCTTTGTATAATGTTAGACTACAAAATAAAAAATGTAAAATATATCAGAAAGTGCAAGTGTAAATGAAAATGCTTATAAGCCTGGTGATATATTTTCTAAATCGCGACTGTTATAGAGCTAAACTTGCAGAAATTGGATTAATTTACATACCTTGATCTGTGCTGCAAACATATTGCAATTGATATTGTTTACTTACATTTGTGGGGTTCGAGTGCTCCAGACCTTGTATTGTGTAGCAATGTGTGCTGAGATGAAACCGAGTCAATGTAGCCACTCAGTTTAAATAACCTACTACTGCAAAAGCAAGGGACAGCAATGGGCTCCAGGTTTGCTCCATCTTATGCGAACCTTTTTGTGGGTCTGTATGAGATGGAGCATGCCTGGGGCACCGGTGCACATTATTGAAGTAACAACATTTTTTTTTATGGCCGATATATAGATGGTGTGTTACTGATTTGGAATGGCAGTGCTATAGATCTTCTTGCCTATCACTTTTATCTTAACAAGAATCGGTTTAATGCAAGATTAACCATCAAATATTCCAGACAAGAAATTGATTTTCTAGACTTGCGATTATATGCCTATCATAACACCATACATAGTGACATATTCAAGAAACAGACAACTTGTAATTGTGTCAGAGAACAACAATAGAGGCCATACCATACGGTGAGATGGTCAGGGCGGGATGGAATTGCAGTCAAGATGGGAATTTCATTAAGAATGTGACGAAAATAAAACAATTGCAAAGAAAGGAGTTATGATGAAAAATGCTTAGCCAAGGCTGAGACTAGAGCCAAAAGATTGGAAAGAAAATCTACTCTTATCCATAATCTTCCCAGAACTAACCACAAAGAACAAGAAAAGGAAGTCATATTCTTCATGCAGTATAGTGCATATAGTAGTCATGTATATAACATCCTGAGGAAGAACTGGCATCTACTTAACTCAAAGTACATGCCAGATGGAACGGTAAAAGCAAACCTAAGGTGGTATATCACAATGGCCACACTTTGAGAAATAAGCTATGCCCCAGCTATGTTAAAAATGCAAAAGAACCTCAAAAAACATGGATTCCAGAATACCACCTAGGTTTTATACATGTGGCAGCTGTTGTATATGCCATCTGGGTGTTAACAAAATGGCAAATTTCTCAGGTAATACTCATAGGGAATACACAATCAACTGCTTCATAAATTGTAACACTACATTTACAGTTTATATAGTGGGCTGTGCATGTCATCGAATATATGTTAGGAGCAGCATTCGAAGTTTAAAACTCGAATACAAGAACATGTCAGAGCCATTAAACATAAAGATGAAAAGTACCCACTAGCTGTCCATATACATCGGGCACACCCAATGGACACAAAGATCTGGTTTCACGCAATTGAACCAGTTGGATCTGTCATCTAAGGACAGTAGTGGATGGACTTAACTCAAACAATGAGTTTCATTACTTTCTGTAGTAAGGTCTAGTACTTAGCTTTTGATATAAGTTGAGATCCGATTATATCTACGGTCTGCCCTTGAATGCAATTAATCCAGTCCATATTGACACATCTTTTATGCCATTTTATTGGATAACAAGGATCAAAGTAGTATCTCTCATACTGCAATGACTGGATGTGATATAATTGTACTTGGGGTTAGTGGCTCTTTTACACTACTCAATTTTCTGTTGTCCTATCAAATATTTTCCTTTTAGAATTCTTGAATATTTCCCTGCATACTTGTCTAATATAGATTTCATGTAAAACGTAGGGAACAGATGTTTCTTCCGTCAGTTTTATTTACAATTTGCATCTATATGGATATCAAGATACATAGTAATGTAATAATCTTCACTTGTTAGTCTTCTCTGTTTTCTCACAGTTTTATTCTATTACCTATACAGGCGGTCACCAGTAGGTAGTTATAGTGAGGACCTCGTTTCTATAGGAAAAGCATTTTTTATTTGCCAATAACTTTGGCGCCGTTTGACGAATCTTCGCGACATTTTTAAACTAATGGGGCGGTCACGTCAGCTGCTGTCTTGAAAATTTCAGAGTGATCCGTCAAGCGGGGGCCGAGAAAAAGAGGGGGCCCCAAAACGCTTTTCTCCATGTTAATTTACATAGGAAACTATAGACAAGGCTTCAGCCCGAACTGCTGAACGGAATTACTCCAAATTTGGCAGAAAGGTAGCTCTTGGTCCAAAGTACACTCTTGTGGTTAAATGATGTAATTCCGTTCAGTAGTTTTTGAGAAATTTGTAAATTTCTCAGATATACAACTGTGGCCGCAGTGCATCCACGAACCCTCCCCATCTCGTGCCTGACATCTGATTGGCCGTCAACACTTCAAACCAGGAAGTGTTGGCAGCCATCTTGTGACTCAGTTGAACCCCGGGGCCCAAAAGGGTCAAGGGAAGGGGAGCCACACAGCCCCCTTCCTAAAATTTAAAAAAAAGGAACCTGGCAACTCACCGGAGGCCCCACCCCCTTTCTCCACCACTCTGCAAATGCGTCTCCTGGTTGGGGGATGAAGTCCCTTTCGCTGCTGAGGGCCCTTAGGGGCCAACTAGCCCACCTGTTACCTCCAGTAAGCCCCACACAGTGGGATTGCTGAGAGGTGGTCAGAGGCCACGCCCCTTTTTCCACCACTCTGCAAACGTGCCTCGCGGTGAGAGAACGACCTTATGTCGAATTGGAGACAGGTGTTTTACAAAGTAGCAGGTTATTTAAACTGAGTGGCTACATTGACTCGTTTTGTCTCAGCACACATTGCTACACGATACACAGTCTGGAGCACTCGCACCCCAGAAATGTAAGTACACAATATCAATTGCAATAATTTTTGCAGCATAGATCAAGGTATATATATTGGTCCATTTTCTAAAAGTTTAGCTCTGTAACGGTCGCGATTTAGAAAATACATCACCAGGCTTATAAGCATTTTCATTTACACTTGCTCGTTATCATATATTTTACATTTTTAATTTTTAATTCTAACATTATACAAAGAGGACATAACTCACTTCTCAGCAAACAGTGCGCTGTACACATCTTGATGCCCAATGGCGTCCGTGCTCCTTTGATACAGATAGGTAGGCCATTGAGCCGAGTATTTAGCAATTACAACCAATGGTACCTGGCGTGCATATTAGATCGCATTCGCAGCTTTGAGCACAGGTTCTTTAGACATATAGATCGCCCTACATAGTTGAGGCTGAAACAATGTCATCAACATTTCGTTACATCTGCAATGCACATCTGTCGTGCTGCATGTATTTATATATCTAGTAATAGGGGCACATTCAACAGTCTGTAATGCACATCAATAGTGCTTTATGTATTTAAATGTCAAGTATTATGGACAAACTCAACAGTTCACAGAATATTTGAGTTCGGCCCCATGTCAAATAATGTTTGACATGTGCTATAGCTCACGCTTAGAATTTGATGGCACACGCAGCATTGAAATCCAATATTTGACTTCTTCAATATCTTTATGCTTCTTGCAATCCCTTTGACTCTAAAGAACACCGCAGTGTCTGCTCCAACTCCATTTGTAACAGTGACTGTCTTACAATGCAGATGTTTTGGAACATGTTCAGTCCAACAATAAAGATAATGACCTTCTACATTAAATATTTGTGCTAGTATGCATGATAAGATGATTAAACTAACGCAATAAGGAGAAAGATCACTATTAAATAATCTTCTCTGCAAAATATGATTGCTGCTTTTCGATCGAATAATAATAACTATCCATATTAAAAGATCATTATTTTATTTTAAACAAAGATTTTTATGTTAATAGGCTATGAGAAAACTCACCAATGAGCCAGGACAACATTGTCAGCGCTTAGTTCAAATTGGCCACTTTTGAAACGCAGTTGCACCACAGGTACGAATAGAACATACTTGTAATTTTCACTCCCTCTCTTTCTCTCTATTTCATCATTTTGCATTAATTAAACCCAATAAATGTATCTTGAATGTTGGCTTCTCCAATTTTCTGTAGGATTCGAAAGGATCAGTCCTTTCATGGAAATTGAACAATTGTACATGAATACTGTCTTTAATAGGAACCTAGTTCTGAATAGAGGTATGTGTTCATTTTAAGTACGGTAAATACAATTGGCTCCATCCATCTATCGGTATATAAACTGTCTCATGAGAATCTTTATCACAAAATTATTGCAGTATACCTAGAATCAGGCCCATGACAGTTCACTCTAAGGGCCTGATTCCGATGTCGTTCGGAAGGCCTCCGAATCGGATTCGGCTTTCCCGGAACCGTTTCGTAGCCCTTGTTTCCGACCAAACGACCAAGTACGATGCGAAGGTCTCGTACGCGTCGACCGAATCATTTCCGAACTCAATCCTGTCCATAAGACTCATTTGTAGCCGAATCGTGCTGCGCAATGGAGTCGGATTCCGAAAGAGCGAGTACGATGCACGATTCGGACAGCCGTATCTACTCGGTCTCAGCGAGACAAAACAGCTGTCGGGGGGCCATAGCAGGCCCCCCTTCACCAGGGGCCCTCATTATCGGTCACGGGGGGTGCCCATGGGTCCCCCCGATCCAAGCATGCACAGTGTGGTGGGCACCATGGGGTGCCCGCCACAGGGTGTACGCTTTTCCCCCCCACCCCTTTTTGCTATGGGAGCCTGTGTACGCGTTCAGTATACATGCTCCCATAGAGTTCAATGGGAGTCTGAGGGAACCGAGTCCGTCAGCATACGGATGCATCGTACTTGCTCGGTCGGACTTCAGCACTCCGAGTCGTACGGAAAGCATTCCGGATCCGATTCGGTCAGGATGTTTTCCTTACGAGATTGGAATCGACCCCTAATTAAGAAAATTATGATATATTACAAGTTTAATATCTGAAAAAACCCATTATGTTCAATCTCGAACTTTAAATTGAGGTTTTGGGTCCTATTGTCTATGTAATGTATACCCATGGCAATAAACTCAAAATTTTAACCCAATCTGCAATATGTTTGGTATATGTAACTTAATGTATGATTAGGTTTTTGTACATATTGTAAATAAGGCTTTGTGTTATTTTGTATTTATGTGTGTCTGTAGCCCTGAGAAGTCCAGCAGGACGAAATGCATTGGCTGCTGTGGTTATCCTTTTTATAAAAAAGAAGAAGAATGTGAACATGAATAAAGAATTATCTTCAAAACTCAACTATTGGAGGATATGAATTATTAAAGTTGTGCATAAAATATCATGAGCTCGTTCTAAATCACTATGAATAAGAAGTAATACTATTTTGAAAAGAGTGCTGAACCACTGCAATTGTTTAGTATTGGAATGTTTTCCTATTGAAAGTTGAAAGAGGTTGAACTTTCGGTTCAGTGCACCTTTATAAGTATTTTAATAATTTTCCTGTGGTAAGGTTGGTTGCAGTAGTATATTGCCTCAACCTCTTTTGTAAATTTATCTCATCTCTGGAACTAGTATTGACGGCTATACATCTGAAGGGTTTCAAGGGTGGATTAGGGCTGCTTTAGATAAGGTGGCACCACTGAAAATTAAACTTTGTAGCAGAATAAACCTATGGTGCCTTTGTTCTCAGAAGAACTTAAGAGACTTACACAGCAATGCTGGAGACAGTAGCGGAGATGGCGAGCTAATCACGCTCTCTTAGAAAAGGAGAAGCATAAAGCTCTTTTGCTCCACTATAAACACGCTATAGGTGAAGCGAAGTCGTCCTTCTACACTGAGAAAATTAGATTAGCGAGTAATTCATCTAAGGAACTCTTTAAAGTGGTTAAGGAGTTGTCCAACACTCCCTACTCAAACCTTTACGGATACCTCGCAGGTGTTCTGCAATAAACTTGCAGCTTACTTTTGAGATAAAATTCTCAATATATATTCAGAATTTAATCTTTTAGCAGCTAGGGATTTCCCAATGGAGGCTCTTACCATCTCCACCTGCCCCTCATTGCTCTCTGCTTTACCACCTATTTATGTTCAGCAAACTATGGAACATCTGATGAGCATTAAATCATGGTCTCCCACCGACCCCTGTCCACCTAAACATTTGCAGCTGGTGCCTGAATGCATTGCAGAAAATTTGAAGAGACTTTTTAATCATATGCTGCAAACTGGCATATTTCCCAGGCTTTGGATTGAAGCTATAGTTTTCCCTTTACAGAAAAAACCTAATGTTGACCCTGACGATTTGAAAAAGGTCAGCCCTATCTCTTTGCTGCCCTCACCGGCCAAAATACTAGAGAAGTACTTGAACAGGAGCTGATGAATTTAATAGACACTCGCGATATCCTGGACCCATCACAGAATGGGTTCAGGAGTGGACATAGTATAGAGACTGCGCTTATTGCAGCAGCAGCTTGTATCCTGCGCCAGGTAGATCAGGTTGGGGTGGCTATCTTAGTGCTGCTCAACTTGTCATGGTTCAACAGTAACAGCATGTTGGAGTAAGTGGTACTGATCTTAATCTTCACTCCTTTCTCACTGATAGGGTGCAAATTGTCAGCTTTGGAGGATTCAAGGGTAAGGCTTTTAGTCTTCCGTGCTGAGTGCCGCAGGGCTCATCCCTTAGTCTGACCTTTTTAATCTATATGTCTGTCCTCTTGCGAAGTTGGTACGATCTTTCAGCTTCCAAGTTTTATCCTCTGCGTACAACACTCAAATCATTGTGTCTTTTGTGGCTGACAACTTCAAACTGTGTATGTCCAGCATCAGCTTCTGGATGAAAGATAATTTCTTAAAGTTGAATGCAGACAAAAAGGAGGTGCTGGTGTTTGGGGCTCAGGATTCTATCTGGTCCGATGCCTGGTGGCCAGAGGTTTGTGGGGCCCACTACCAATGCTAGTGAAGTCTGCCAAAAATCTTGGAATCATTTTTAAAAAGGCTCTCAATTTTGAATGGCAGGTTAGCTGCACCATCAGCACTTGTTTTTATATCAGTATTGCCTTAAGGAACATTTTCCCTTGTATTCCTTCTGAAATGTGTCATTCAGTAATCATCGCTTTGATTACATCGCAATTAGACTACTGTAATCCACTGTATCTGAACATCAACTGCTCTTCTTTTAAACTCCAAGTGGTCCAGAATGTGGCAGTTCACCTCATTCTGAATACCCCTAAGTGTCTCTCAACTAGAGAGGGTATTCGTGCTCTCCACTGGCTTCCAGTTAGAAAGCAGATTAACTTTAAAGATCTTTGATAGTCAAGGCATTACATCAGAAAGAATCTAGGCATCTAAACTCTCTCTTCAAATGATACCAGGCTTGCAGACTTCTCAGACCATCCTTTGATAGAAAGGTGACTATTCTTAGTTACCGTAAAGCCAGATGGGGAGGACGCTCCCTCTCGTCTGCTGCAGCAGCTAAACTTTGGAACTCGCTGCCTGTTCATATCTCAGAGGTGGAATCCTTCTCTTTGTTTAGGAAACATTTGAAAATGTGGCTGTTTTCCTTGTAAATTCTTCCAGAGGTTTCTCAGGATCTGTTGACATCGCTACGTTTTTGGCTCAGCGCTTTGATACCTTTGGGCTTAGTGCGCTTTATAAATCTGTTTTTTATTTCATTTCATGTTGAAGTCACCTCTTGCACCCTCCCAGACTTGGTTCATGTTCTCACTCGCAGATTTCACCAAGGCAAAAATTTACCTAGACAGTGTCCCCTTTGCTGAGAATGTAATGCCTATGATCTCTGCTAATGATTGTGCCCTTGGTCATAGCGATTCAATTGTACTAGAAACCAGGATATCTTATGACTTCCTCAAAGATCTTCTGAAAGCTCTTTGGGTTGTTGGAGTTGTTGGCAGAGGGTCTCATTTGGCCTCTAAAATCTATGGAGACTATTGATACTGTAAAGTCATGCATAGGCATACCTCTTTGTTGAGAAACTCGAGGTTGCAAACTTGAGCAGTTTAGATCAGGACAGTTTCTCTTCATGTGGCGCTATTGTCCACTATCATTTTTTTTTTTGTAATGCTTTCGTGTTAGCATTGTGCATATTACAGCTTATATTTCACATTTATTACTGCAGCATTGTTCATGCAGTTATCAGGTTATATGAAAACATAGGTTCGTTCTCTTAATGCTTTTACTTACTCTACAATATTTAATAAATCTAATTGATTTCCTCTTTGGTATGGTGTGTTCACGTTTCCATTCCATGTTGTCTTCATTTGTTTTATGTAGGTCTGAGCGCTTCTGCGTAGGTATTTAATATTTCGTCTTGTTTAAGGAATGCATGTGGAGATTATATATGAATAAACAATAAGAACTAAACTTTAAGCTATAAACTTGAGCACTATTAGTATGTTATTTGATTCATTGGGTAAGCCTAACTAGGCCCCATGCATGGATTTAGGTGGTTGTATGTGGTTTTGGCTATGATAGTATATAGGTCATGAAAATATTTTACCTTCTGTGTTGTTGAAACAATGCTACTGGAGCGTGGTAAATCACCCGTTGTTTCTTACTATCTCTCAGTGTTTTCTTGTTCTGACCTTGTTGCTCCTAGTGCAGTTTATGTGGTATAGTACATTGGCCACTCTTTACTTTTTGGGTGTGTCTTGTTCTCCCATCGTAAGGTCTTCTGAGCTTCTCTATGGTGGGGTTGTGTTGGATTCTGACAAGAGAGTTTTTAGTATTTCATCCCTGTAAGAAAGTGCCCCTTTTTCACATGGTCACCCCCAGTTTTTGCCTGGTATTTGATCCAACTTTGACTGAAGTACACTGGGTTCCTGCTAACTGGGTCCCCAGTGCCAGTGATTTTTTCCAAAAACAAGCTAACTGCAATTATTTCACAATTTGCACAATTACCCCTGGTACCTATGGCATTGGTGCAAAAGAGCGTCCGTAAGGATTGCAGCATCTATTGTGCCACCCTAAGGTACTCACCACCAAACTCATTGCAGGCTGTGTGAAAATTTTGCAGACAAAAGTGAAAGATTCCAGTCGGCCGCACATGCTCTGGTTAGACTGCATTGGTTTGCCTGTTCAGCAAAGAATTCTCTTTAAAGCTCTTTGTATAACCTATAAAGCACTTCAGGGCCACGGGCCAGCCTTCCTGAGGGAACAAATCAGCAGGTATGTAGCCAACAGGACCCTTAGATCTAGTTCAGTGGTGGTGCCTCCCTATAGGCTCTCCTCCTGGGCTGGCAGGAGTTTTCTGGTCTGCACAAACCCGAAATTGGAACAAGCTGCCTTTGGAAATTAAATGAGCTCCCTCTCTCTGGAGTTTCTGCAAGCTTCTTAAGACCTGGCTTTTTACTAAAATGTAATCTCATTCCCTCTGTTCTCGCTTCCTTAGCCCTGAGACACCGCCGGGTATTTGTTGCGCTTTATAAACTCAAATAAAATCCACAATAAAACACGAAATGGCACGCACCCTGGGTGCCATGTCCCCAGGCACTGCATGAAATATATTTAAGTCACCCCACAACAGTACTTACAGCCCTAAGGCAGGGTGCATTATATTACATGTGAGGACATATCAGTATGTGCAGATATGCCCCTGTGCTGTCTAGTCCAATTACTAGATCAATCAATCAATCAATCATATCATTTGTAAAGCGCACTACTCACCCGTGAGGGTCTCAAGGCGCTGGGGTGGGGAATGTGGCTACTGCTCGAAAAGCCAGGTCTTGAGGAGTTTTCTGAAGGTCAGCAGGTCTTGGGTCTGCCGTAGGTGGATGGGGAGGGTGTTCCAGGTCTTGGCGGCGAGGTGGGAGAACGATCTGCCACCGGAGGTCGCTCTTCGGAAGCGGGGGACAGTGGCAAGGGCACTAGATAGTACAAGTGAACAGGGAAGCCATCTTGAGCACATGTACTGGGTACTGGTCATTATGAGTTCCCCAGCTACATGATGGCTTCACTGAAACCTATGGTGTTTGGTATCAAACACCTTGTCTTAATTAGACCCCTAAGATGTTACTGCATAAAACAGGAAATTTTGCGGCAAACTATCAGGTTTTTTGCAGCATTTTTGCAGCTCATTATTTTACTGACAGTTATTATTTTTTGCAAAGTTTTACCCATAAATCATTTGTTTCTGTGATGTTGCAAAACAAAGGAGTTCACAGATGCCCAGTTTCCCGCAAACAAGCAAGCAAGCAAATTTCCTGCAGATGAAAGGTTTAAGCTGTAAGCATACATATTCAAATAGGAAAATTAAGCAAATTCTCACAGTAATGTTGTAATTTTGAATATGACTGCCTTAACATCCCTTTTCATGGATGTTCAGAAGTCACAGACACATTTCACCATGTTTGTGACTTATCAGTGTGATGTAGGTGGCATTCTCAAAAGGCAATGAAAATAACAAGATAAGGACAAAAAACTAGGAATACTAATCGGAATTCAGAGTGGCAGCCCACCGGAGGGGTTGTGGGTGCTGAGTGAACAGATGATTCCATATCAATAGCGGAGTTGTGGTTCGCATCAAATTAATCAACCAGACAAAACTACCAAATTAAAAAGGCATTGATAAAGGCGAGTCCGGAACTGGTGGTGTGTACTCTCACTGATATCGTAGTATCTGCTACCCTTACCTTAAAAATCACAAAATAAGTTAAGCCAAGCGAGTGATTAATGTAAAAATTTAAAAACAAGCTATAATGTTCAGGAGAAAACATGCACTTCTCCAACAAGTTACAACCCACACAGCAGCCTATGAGGCATCCCACGCATGCAGGTTAGCGGTGGTGTCCAATGGGTAAACTTTCTTTGGTGAAAATCCATACAGCAGATAAAACCAGTGAATTTTAAAGAAGAAGCAGTCCTTATCCCCAATATACAATCAAAACTGGGCTTCTAAAACTATACAAAAGCGGCCTTGGTTAAAATTCGATGAAAATATTTCTAGCAGGCAAGTGCCTCTCAAAATGTTGATGGGGTTGGGGTAGAGTCAGGTATATTTTTTTGAAAGATGACCCCTGATGACCCCTCTCTCCTACCGTTCTATTGGTTTTCATCGCTCCTGGTCTTTTGGAAACTCTCCACATTTTAAAGGTTGGCAAGCCACGGAAAGCTAGAGCCAGATGCCTGGCTCTGCTTGTGATCCCCTTAGAACCTCTAACCCAAAACGAGCCGAGTTTTCACAGGAGGCGAAATGCCTAGCGGCCTCAGCTGCAGACCATGTGTCTTTGGGGAGCTGAGATTCAAGGCAAATCTTTCCTGTGCTGAAAACAAAATCATGAAGCAGCATTAAGTCCATGGGCAAAGTTTGCTTTATGTAAAACTGTCAAAAATTAAATGTGTATTCAGCCTTTTACCTGTGCTCTAATCTCAGACTCCAAGAAATAAATTAAAAGCATTGATCTTTGATGTTAGAAAGCGTTACACATAAGTTAGTGCTGAATTGCACAGTGGGAATCTGGGATCAATATCGGCTTCCCTGCTTGACCAAATTGTGGGATCTTCGGCAAATACTTTATTTAACAGCACCTCCTTTTTTGGTCATTTTCATATATGAGAGCACCTTCAAATAAATACGTGGGTTCCCGATGTGCACTGTACATCTCCTGTGCTTGGTTTAATACCCTATGATGTTGCTCCACCGTTTATAAGAATCTAGACCACAAATATGGCGCATGACAACTGACTTGCCTCTTAATTCACTAACAGCCTTCGTATCAGAGCGGGGGCAGGCATGTATTTCAATTCATGTTTAAAACGCTCACCTTAAATAAATACCTCTCAATGCAGAGATACTGATGTACTAATGAGAAACCCTTTGGCATTTTAAAAGAAATACACTTTTTTCAATTTTGAAGACAGCTTATCATATTCATCAATTGCATGATATACTTGCTGAATATTTTCAGGGCCTGGCTTGTTGTGCACGGGCTCTTAGTTCCAGAGCTGACCCTTGGCTCGGCTTTTCTTGTTAATTTGTTGGCTCATCCACCTCTACCACATTTACCAACAGGCCAGCTCATCTCTCAGCCACATTGGTATAGGCAAGAAGTGCTCACACATGCACTCAATCCTGCCATACAGCATCATCTGTAAGCCTCAGGAACACAATGCAACCAGCAGCAGCAGGCTGCTCCACCTTCCTTCAGGAAGAAGCCCCCATTAAAGCACTGATGCTGTCCACGCTCCTCTTTGACCGCTTTAGCCTTGTTTACTACGGTTTACTAAAAGGCAACGAGACAATAAATGAGGAGTGGGTAATGGCAGGGAACTGAGCTCTTGCCCATCTCTTGGCCCCTCAGGCAGGCAGAGTGCTAAATTGGCACAGGTAAAGGAAAACAGACATGCTATCCGGCCTGCATTAAGGCTTCACTGGAGGCACGCAGAGGCATGTTATGACATGCTGCATGCACAGCCAATGACAAGGCGGTATTTTCTCCAAAAATGGAATCATGGAACACAACCCAACAACAAAGGTCATTAAAAAACGCAGGATCTTTTTCATTTTTCATGGCCATATAGATTAAATAAGCGGGCATTGCAGGAATTCACATATATTGTGGGAATTTTGCAAATCGTGATATTGTGAAATGCTGGAGGGTATGCTTAATAAATTCATACTGATGCCAGTAGTAGATTTATTAAAACATGCACGCAGAGGGCACCTTAGAGGTGCCTCCCTGAAAACCTACCAACCTCTAGTGCACTGGCCGACTAGTGTAAACCAGCCTGCCACCACAGATAGGTTTCTGACTCCCTGCAGATGAGAGCCCATGCTCTCTGAGGTCAGAAACAATGCCTGTCACCTCCTCCAAGCAGGATGGCTGGTAATCAGCATATCAAGGCAAGAGGCCTCAGACGCCTTTAATATGCAACCCCGCCTTCTGCCAGTCAGGGGAAATGCCACCCCCTGCCCAGGGCCTATTTGGTCCCAGGACAGATGGGAAAATTAGCTAGTCAGAAGGCGTGTTCACCGTCAGGCTAGTTACACCCCAAAGGTGGGCTACCTGAAGTGAAAACAAAAAGTAGAATTCCACCATCTTGATTTTTGGTGAAATTAGATACACTGAGTCACAGTTATGCCAACTCCCCAAAGGAAGTGGTCATATATGGGGTGTAGGTACCCCAAAGGTAAGTAGCCCTTTTGCTACTACCTTACATTCCCCTTAACACTGCTAAATTGAGTATTTAGGTGGCACCCCTGCCATCAGGAACTCAGATTCACCAGAAACAAGGACAAACGTGCGAAAAAAATGAGAACTGAGGACCAGCTGCAGACTTTTTGGTGCCTGCACCTGTTCCAACAATCGTGACAAACTGGCTTGTCCTGCCAATGTGCATCTGCCTAGTACCCCAGTGGGCTGCCAGTACTTTGCAAATTGCCAGCAATCTCCCTTGGAGTAGAGGAGCTACTCCCCGGCAGGCACCTAACAACAAAGTCCAGTCTACGGTTCTGCGGCCCCCAGGTTCCACTGATGCATTAGCTGCCCAGGAAGAGATAGTCGTGATCCAAGAGGTCGGATCTGTCTCCCCACCAAATAAGAAGACCAGCCAGAGCTGCAGAGCATCAATACACGTGGTACTGCACCCTTTGCAGCAACCAAAGCTTGTTTAAGTCCAATCCAGACTCAAACGACTCCAAGACCAAGCAGCCATCGAGGGATGTCAGCACCGCAGAGACCCACTTTGAGAGTGGCCCAGCTGTCCTGATATTTGTACTTTCAACCGGTCAAGACCGACAACCATGAGCACCCGTGACTCACAGCCCAGCCGACCTAACCCCTGTGCATCCAAGCGCCCCAGCCTGGGTTCCAAAGAACCGACTGTGCTTCCCTGCTCCAAGGACCCTCACAAACCAAGCCCCTCATTGGGAGTTCCCCGACTTGTCCCCAAGTCCTCCTCTGTAGCCTATTTATAGTTGGCCCCCCTTCTCTCCTTTGGGGTTGCACGCAAAGCTACCTACCTGACCAGCACCTATGCACCCGGGAGCTTCAGGGCAGGTAAAGACTAACTGCTGGTGGTTCTTTGGACCTTGGCCCCCCAACCACCTTAATTCCTGAAGGGGACCTCCGGAAACCTATTGCAAGTAACTGTATGTAGTATATGCCTTTTTCCCTATAGGAAAGCATTGCCTCTTAAAGACACATTCAAGTGAACATTTTACTTACATGTAAAAATGAATATCTCAAAAAGTACTTACTTGACCCTGAAGTTCTTGGTGTTGAAATTTATATAAAAGTACGTGTTATTTGTCTAAATTGTCTCATTTATTGCCTCTGTGAGTACAACAAATGATTAGCAGTACCCTCTGATAAGCATAAACTGCTCACCCACACTACCACAAAAGAGAGCATCTGTGTTTGTTACTTGTGCCTCTGTAAACCTATAAGGGTTGCCTGGGCTCTCTGCACAGTGTACCTCGTTTTGGGACAATTGAGCGCCAGCTTCCTACATTGGTGGTTCAGCAGTGGGATACAAGACTTTCCATTTGCTTATACCACTTGGTCATTAGGTGACTCCACGAAGTAATTCCACAATTGACATTAGCTATATTTTTTGAATTTTGTTAGATTTTTTCTAAATTTCTAATTTGAACTGTCAGTGCCTTGGTTACGTTCCCCAGTCCTATTTGTATTAGAATTAAAAAAAGAGTGAAGAAGGCCTTAAAATCTCTGTTAGTATCTTTTTGAATTTTATAATAAGATCCCAACAGTTTTAAAAACATGTATGATACAGAGGGTACTAGCCAGGAGCTCAACCTGGCTCCATACAAAAACTTTAAGTTAGGACAACTTAAGTACCTCTGTAAAGCTTGTGACATTGCCATGGAGTCTACACCCACTAGGGCACATCTCCAGCAGTTGCTTGCCAAACACTATAGAGCCCTGGTAATGGGAGAAAACCCTACAGGGGATGAAGCTGTCAGTGAGGATGATAATGATTCCTCAGATACCCCTACAGGAAGTACTTCTAACAGTACCCCCGAAGAATTAGAAGATGAAGACCCTGATCTTCAAAAACTAGCAAGAAGAGTAGCCCTTGAGGCCAAAATTTTGGTCATAGAAAAGGAAAAGGCTGAGACGGGCCTAGGACCCTTCTCTGGTGGCAACAAAATCTTAAATAGGGAGAAAGATTAATCTTTCGACCCTAAAATCCCGAAAGGGATTGTCCCAACATATGTAGAAGGGGATGATATCACCAAATGGTTTACAGCCTTCGAAGGGGCTTGTAACATGAGGAAACTTAGCCAGAAGTATTGAGGCTCTCTACTCTGGGAGCTGGTCTCAGGCAAGTGCAGGGATAGACTCCTGACACTTAATGAGGCAGATGCTGAGTCCCATGACCTCATGAAGGGAACCCTGGGCTCACCACTCAATGAGTAAGTGCCTTCTGTGAATACAAAAATGAGTAAGTTACACAAAATGAGTAAGTTAAATGAGTAAGTGCCTTCTGTGAATACCAAAATGAGTAAGTTACACAAAATGAGTAAGTTACTCAAAATGAGTAAGTAAGTGCCTTCTGTGAATACCAAAATGAGTAAGTGCCTTCTGTGAATACCAAAATGGTAGTAAGTTTAGGATTTTGTCTTAAGTTAGTTCTGTGAATCGGGCCCTTTATGGTTGGTTGAAGGGATGTCAGGTACAAGATTATGATGGGCTTTATATTTAATTATGAAAGAGCATCTGTTGAGTTACTGTACTTTTGCAAAGTTGCATCAATACTTGGTTTGATTTCCCCCCAGGAGTTGGGGAAGAAAGCTGACCATTGGGTCAAGACTAGGTTGTCTAAAAAGTCTCATGGCGGGTGTGACCAAAAGAAGGGTTGCTAATACCCCCCTCAACCCCGCACCAAGGGAAAGATGTGGGACAGTCTAAGAAAAAAGGTAAAGAGTCTTCTAAACGGCCCTAAAAACTTGTTCAGGAGGGTGTACCCCGAGACACTTCACAATCCAAGGGTGGGTACCATGGTAAGAACTGGGATCCCAAAAAGGCTTGGTATTTTAATTGTAAAGCCAATGGACACTAAACTGGGGAGTCTTCCTGTCCCAAACAGGCTTCCTCTAGTGCACCCCCAGTTAACACTGGGGTGGTGGGTCTCCAGATGGGATCCTTTGTGTGCCATGACCAGGTAAGAGAGCGCAATGAAGCCAATTTAGTCTCAGAGGGTGGGGTGAATGTAGCTGTCCTGCCTGTCTGGCTCAGTAATCTGGAAAAATAGACAACAGCCATCCCCTGAGGGATACAGGTGCAAGTGTAACTATGGTGACTGATAAACTATATCCCCAAAGCAGTATTTGACTGGAGTGACTTATCCAGTCATCAGTGTTGATAACCAAACTAAGGTTCTTCACATGACTATGGTGTCCTTATAATTGGGAGGGGTTACTGGCCAAAAGAAGGTGGTCATGTCCTCTGCAATTCTAATAGAATGTCTGCTAGGGAATGATCTAGAGACCTCAGTATGGGCTAATATAGAGCTCTTGTCCCATGCAGCCATGCTGGGAATACCTGAATGGGTGTGTGTAAAAACCAGAGCACAAAGCAAACCCCAGGACGAAAAAGAGGAGTTGGAGCCTGGAACCCTCCAAGAGAAAAGGTAAGAAGTCTGGGAAACCAACTTCTGAACAGCCACAAGCTTCGCAGGGAGAAGACCTGTCCGCCCCAGAGGGAACTGAGCCCCAGGAACTTGGGCCTTACATGGCAGAGCTCCTAGGCCCAGGGTGACCCTCTAGGAATGAGCTATGCCAGGGACAGAAGACTTGTCCTACTCTTGAGAGCAAGCAGTTGACCAGGAAAAGGGAGATGTCAGTGGTTCCCACAGAACCTGTTGGGAGGAGGGACTCCTGTATACAGAGGTCAGAGACCCCAAACCTGGTTCTACCAGGAGAGTGGTAGTGCCTCAGCAGTACAGAGTTCTTACTCTCTCTAGCTCATGACATCCCCCTAGCAGGGCTCTTGGCCAGACAAAATCCTGGAGTAAGTTAATCACCCATTTCTACTGGTCAGGTATGTCCCAGAAGGTGAAGGAGTTTTGCCGCTCCTGTGTTACCTATCAAGCCAGTGGCAAGATAGGTAAAAACCCAAAGGCCCCCTTAATTCCATTTCCAGTGGTTGGGGTTCCATTTGAGAGTATAGGGATTGACATAGTTGGTCCCCTTGACCCTCCAACAGCATCAGGAAACAGATTTATACTGGTGGTAGTGGATCATGCTACCAGGTATCTGAGGCAATTCCCCTAAGGACTGTCACTGCTACTGCAGTTTGCCAGAGCCCTCATCAGTATATTTACTTGATTGGGATTTCCTAAGGAGGTGGTATCAGACAGAGATACAAACTTCATGTGTGGCTACCTAAACGTCATGTGGGCTGAGTGTGGGGTGGCATACAAGTTTACCACCCCAATCACCCACAAGCCAATGGCTTAGTTGAGAAATTCAACAAGATCATGAAATGTATGATTATAGGACTCCCTGAAAAACTCAGAAGGAGATGGGATGTTCTTTTGCCATGCCTGCTTTTCGTCTACAGAGAGGTGCCACAGAAGGGAGTGTGGGCTTAAGTCCCATTGAACTTCTGTTTGGTCATCCTGTAAGGGGACCACTATGTCTAGTGAAAGAAGGCTGGGAGAGACTTCTCGAAGAGCCTAAGAAAGACATTATGGACTATGTGCTTGGCCTACTTTCAAGGATGGCTGAGTACATAGGTAACGCAACCAAAACGTTTGAGGCCAGCCAAGAGCTCCAGAAGCTCTGGCATGACCAAAAGGCTTCACTGGTGGAGTTCCAACCAGGGCAGAAGGTATGGGTGTTGGAGTCTGTGGTACTCGGGGACCTCCAGGGCTAGTGGGCTGGTCCCTACCCTATCCTTGAAAGGAAAGGTGAGGTCACCTACCTGGCTGATCCCGGCATTTGCAGGAGCCCTCATGGGGTCTTCCATGTAAACCGCCTGAAACCTTTCTATGATAGAGCTGATGTGGCACTGCCAATGGTCATTGATGCGGATCAGGAAGCAGAGAGTGAACCTCTCCCTGACCCCCTCTTCTACAGCCCAAAAGATGGGTCAGTGAAAGGAGTTGTCTTCTCAGACACCCTCTCTGCTCAAAAGCAAGTTGATTGCAGGCATGCCCTGGAGCAGTATGCTGGGCTCCTTTCCCTAACCCCTGGTCAGACACACTGGTGTACCCATGATGTGGACACTGGAGACAGCACTCCTGTCAAAAACAAAATCTACAGTCAGATTGACCAAGTTAATCATCAGGGCTGAAGTCAGGAAGATGCTGGAGTTAGGGGTGATTGAGCCCTCTGACAGGCCCTTTGCTAGCCCAGTGGTATTAGTCCCCAAACCTCATTCCAAGTGAGGCAAACCAGAGCTAATGTTTTGTGTGGACTATAGACGTCTCAATGCTGTCACTAAGACAGATGCACACCCTATACCAAGAGCTGATGAGTTGGTTGAGCGGTTGGGGGCAGCCAAATTTCTCAGTGCTTTTGATTTGAGATTAGGGTGCTGGCAGGTTGGTCTGACTCCAGGAGCAAAAGAAAAAATAGCATTCTCGACCCCAGATGGACATTTCCAGTTCACTGTTATGCCATTTGGTTTAAAAAATGCCCCTGTCAGCTTCCAAAGGTTAGTGAATAAAGTCCTTGGTGTTTGGAGACTTTTAGTGCAGCATATCGGGACGATATTGCTGTCTATAGTTCCACTAGGCAGGATCACATGATCCACCTTGGAAGGGTCCTTGAGGCTCTGCAAGCTGCAGGCCTCACTATCAAGGCAAGCAAGTGCCAGATAGGGCAAGGCACAGTTGTATACTTTGGCCACCTTGTAGGTGGAGGCCAAGTACAGCCCTTACAGCCCAAGATCCAGACCATTCTGGACTGGAAAGCTCCAAGAACCCAAACTCAAGTCAGGGCATACTTTGGCTTAAATGGGTACCACAGGAGATTTGTGAAGGGGTATGGTACCATTGTGGCACTCCTCACAAAACTTACCTCCAAGAAGCAACCAAAGAAGGTAAACTGGACAGTGAGCTGTCAAAAGGCTTTTGACACCCTGAAAGAGGCAATGTGCTCAGCACCCATTCTCAAAGCTCCAGATTACTCCAAGCAGTTCGTAGTGAAAACCGATGCCTCTGTATATGGGATATGAGCGGTCCTATCCCAGACCAAAGATGATTGCTATGACCAGCCTGTTGCTTTCATTAGCAGGAGGTTACTCCCCAGGAAAAGCTTTGGAGTGCCATTGAGAGGGAAGCCTTTGCTGTGGTTTGGTCCTTGAAGAAGCTGAGACCATACCTGTTTGGTACTCACTTCCTTGTACAAACTGACCACAGGCCTCTCAGATGGCTGATGCAAATGAAAGATAAAAACCCCAAACTCTTGAGGTGGTCAATCTCCCTACAGAGAATGGACTTTACAGTGGAGCACAGACCTGGGACTGACCATGCCAATGCAGATGGCCTTTCCAGGTTTTTCCACTTAGACAACGTGGGTGATCTTGGAAAGGTTAGTCTCATCCTCTTTTGTTTGAATGGGTGGGGGGAAAGTGCCCTTTTTTGATATGGGCACCCCCATTTTCTGGCTGGTATTTGATGCAACTTTGACTGAAGTGACTAGTTTCATGCTAACCAGGTTCCCAGTGCCAGTGTTCTTTCCCAAAGCGCCACTAGTTCAAGGTTTCAAAGATTTTAAACGTGTTAAATTGATCTGCAATAAGATGCCCTAAAGAATGATTCCCTAATACAACACAATTCATTTTGGTTTGATTGAAGTACCAGAGCTTCAGAAAATATAAGCCCCAATCTCCGTTGGGTTATATGTGATTTCTTAGAAAAACAATTGTATGGAATTCATTGCTGAAAAACCATTTAATCTAAATGGTTCAATGGAAATTTTCAGGATGAATAGCATTTACAATTTCCTTGAAACCAATTCATAGAATGTCTTTTTTTTCAAAATTGGCTTCAGCATACTTATTTTTTAAGATGTAAAGGAAGTAGTTGCAGGTCTTACTTTCAGAAACATTTTTGTCGAAGCAATTTATTTCAATCCTTTACGTCAGGGGACAGTATATCGGATTTATATCTTTTAAACTGTTACTTTGGATGCTTTTAATTCGCTGAACCCTAACCACCCCTAAGTACCTTCCATCTTTTCCCCCTAAAAATGCATCACATGCATAAACTCCACCGATCCCTGAACCCTAAATGTTCTTTCTAACCCTAAACACCATCCATCCCTGAACCCTAAAAAACCCTCACCACACCTAAACTCCACCCACCTCTGACCCCTAAACTCTACCCATCCCCGAACCCTTATAGTCCTTACTACTCCTAAACTCTACCAATCTCTTAACTAAAACCTCCTCACTACCCCTAAACACCACCCATTCCTGAACCCTAAAAACCCCTTTCTCTGCATAACCAAACCCATCTCTGATCCCATAAAATCCCACACCACCTCTAAACAACACATCCCTGGCTTGGGGGAGGCATAACAGAGGCAATCCCCAATGCATCAACCTCAGGATCACGGGAGGACAGGTAATACAGGCAATGAACAGTACGTGGGGTTCAGTTAAAAGAATGAGCAGCTCCAGAGGACATTTGAGAAAAGCCAGTGGGAGGAGGGAGACCGCACTGTAATTGCGGGGGGGGGAGAGGAAGAGGGTGGGGTGGGGTGGGGTGGGGGGATGGTTAATATATAGTCCTCCAGTTGAGGCTATTGTGCAAATGTATATGTGTATAAATGTGTTGCACAGATGGAAATATGCTTCACCGATGTAGCATTAACAATTGGATGAATCTGTGTCAAAGGAGGTTCAATAAAAAGATTTAATTTAAAAAAACACACATCCCTGAACCCTATAAAAACCTCACCACACCTAAAAACCACCTATTCCAAAGCAAGACAGCATACAGACTTCAGCAGTTACTCTTAGTCCTAGCAAGGTGCAGAATTGCTATTGTGTGGATGGGGGCGCGGGCACCTGAGGTATCAGCATGGATACGAGACGTGCGAGAATGGACATTGGCTGAAGCGGCACACATGAAGAGGTGCCGTAAAGATGAAAAATTGGAGGAGGATTTGAGGCTTTGGAAGGAACTCTGCCACGATCTACTGGCTAATGGCCTACAGGCGGGTTCCCAAAACACATCAGTGGCAGGCAGCCAGGCAGGAACCGAAGAAGAGGAGGGGGAGTAAATGTTAATTGTTAAATGTTTGTTTACTTGGCAAAAGATAGTAGGTGGGGAGGGTTGCGGTTGGGCCGATCCCTAGAACTGTACCACTATGCCTTATGAATACATGTTTTCCTTTTTTTTTCTTTTTCTTTTGCTGGTATTGTTTGCACACCTGTAAATAAAGTTTCTAAAAACAAAACAAAAAAACACCTATTCATTACCCCCTAAAACTCCTAAATTCCCCATCCCTGAAACCTAAAGAACCTTCCTATATATAAACTCTGCCTATCCCTAAACCCTCAAAACCCTACACCATCATAAACGCCACCCGTTCCGAACACTAAACACCCTTCACCACCCAAAACTCTACCCAACAATAAACCTTAAAAACCCTCACCAGCCCTCAACTCCACCCATCCATAAAACCTTTGAAACCTCAACACCCTTACACTCCACCCATCCCTGAACCCTAAAAACCCCTCACGACTCCTAAACTCAACTCATCCTTGAACCCTAAAAAAACCCTCACCACCCCTAAACTCCACCATCCCTGAACCCTAAAACCCCCCGACTGCCCCTAAACATCATCCATCCCTAAACCCCCAAAACCCCTTACTGCCACTAATCTTCACATAAGTGTGTGCTTTAGGATGTTTCCCTTAAAGTTTTCTTTCCTTTGAAACGTTTTCTTTAATTTATTTGTATTTCTTTAAAATTGTCTGTCCTTAAAATAGTTTTTCCATGATTTGAGTTCCTTCAATGTGGTTTCTCAGTTTTTGTTTTTCCATTAAGTCACATATATCACACCATACTTGTAAGTAAAACTACATGCCTCTGTACACAGTCTGTAAACAACTATTTGCAGCATCCATTGACCAAATCAATTAGCTTTAAATGTGTACACCTGCTAAATAGCTGTTTTGGCATACTGTCATTTTAGAAGAAAAAGATAACACTCTTCCACCTCCTATGCCCTCCCATTGCCACATTTATTTTTAGTAACAGTCCCATCTATTCCAGGCATAAACATAGTTTTTCAGAAACGACATTGCCCATGGATAACAACTCTAACTAAGAAGGTAACTGTGTCAGCGACACGTATGATGTCTTAGGAGAATCTCCCATGAACATAGCAGCAATTATCCTAATCTTAAACCTGGAGCCCAGAGTTTACAGCAGGAACCAATAAGGCAACACAGTCAGAGTCACACACGATGCACTTGTAAAACTACATTTCCCTTGACCATAGCGGCAATGATCCAAACCACAGGGTCGGACTGGGACTGAAAATAGGGTCGGGCACCCAATTAGATAGCTAAAAAAGCAGCCGATATTCGCAAATTGGGGACGTTTTTAACTTGTAAAGACAGGCTGTATGACCTGTCAGACTAGCCCATCGGGCACTGCCTGATATCCCTACAAGCCAGTCTGACCCTGTCATCCCTTAAACACCTGCGAAGCACCATCTCATTCAGAGACGATACGCGGTTGTGATAAAACACATTTGGTGATTGTGTCTTACTGGCCACACACATTGAAGTTGGTGTAGCGAGTGCGAACACCCTTGAAAACAAAAGTCACCATGTAACAATCAGGTAAGCATTTGATCCGTAAAGAATAGGATGCTTTTTAGCTCGACTGCCATTCTTCACCTGTAGAACACCACTAACAGTCTTGGACTGGTTTATTTTTAATCATGGCATATCCCATACGTGACCTGGACAGCCTTAGGCTCAGCGGAGAAGATTTGTGCAACAACTACCTTTTTGTAGGGTCATCCCCATTTTTTTTATCTGATGCTGTTGGCTTTTAGGCTGTGCGGTGGGACTCTGCTAACCAGGACCCAGTACACGCGCTCTGACCACTCAAGTATGTCGCAATTGACTATGCTCCAGATTGTCATATTTAACCTACCTACAAGTCCCTAGTAATAATAATAATAAAGTGATTTATAAAGCGCATGGTTACTTTGACTGAAGTGTACCAGCACTACAGTTTCACTCCCAAAGTCCAGATTAGATGAGCCCTAAGGTACTATGCCGATCTAAACAGCCAGGTTTTTAGCTTCTTTTGGAAAGCTGGCTCTGATTTTTCCTGCCTAAGTGAAAGAGGAAGAGATTCCACATCTTGGCGGCCAGGAAGCAAAAGCCACATCCTCCAATGCAAGCTCTTTTGATGCTGGGAATACAGCCCACAGAGGCCCTGGCCGATCTCACTTCTGTTTTTGGGTTATAGGACGTAACTAAAGGCTGCAGATACCTAGGGCCTTTACTATTGAGGATTCTATTACAGTAGCACGTGGCTTTGAAGGACACCCTTTCTTTCAAGGGAAGCCAGCGCAACTTTGCAAGAGCAGGGACTCTAGGGGAGCATCTGGGCAGGTATAACAGCAGCTGTGCTGCCGCATTCTGCACATGCTGAAATCTCATAAGTCGTGACTGAGAGATCCCCAGATATAGAACATTGCAGTAATCCAGTCTGGACATGAACAGCGACTGGACCACTGTCTTCTTCACTGCCTGTGACAGAAAACCATGGGTTTTTTTCAAGGTTTTTAGGATCCTGAAGCATTATCCTGCTAGGTTGGTGGTTAGACTGTCAAATGATAGTGTGGAGTCAAACCAGATACCTAGATTTTTAACTTTGGGTTTGGGCACAGGTGTATACATTCTGCTTCTGGAATAAGAAAACTTAAAGATGAGTGTACTGGATCAGTAGTGTTCTCTCAATCTTCAGCAGGATGCTCAATAAGTTTTAATGGTAATGCTCGGACTATTAGAGGAAGAAGATGTAAATATCAATGAATTATTTGGTTCTATTATAAATGGACCCATAACTGTGAAGATTGTGAATTTACGTCTAGCACTGGTATCAATTCGGAACGATTCCTCTACTTGACATTACCAGATTGTAAAGTTGTGCCCTTTGAAAATTTAACTACAAATGCCCCATCAAGAACGGACCTGTTCAAACTGCAGATCAGAACTTAGGTCAACGTTGTTTCTACAAAGGTATGGAAAATATGTCATAGTTATGCTACAACGATGCAGAGAGGATGGTACTAAATTAGGAACTGAAATTACAAACTTAGTAGCTGGACAAATTTCCGTTTCATATTTGCCAACTATAGCAATCACATAAGTGAGGTACAATTTTTATCGGGAGACTTTGGAGAATGCGGGGTGGGTGGAAGCTTGTGGATCCACACAGATTCCAGAACTTTCCTTCACAGAAATGTGAGGATTTTTTTTTTTTTTTACAAAGTTTGAGATTTGCATGGGATTCTGGGTAAAACCAGGTTGTTTTGTGATAGGTAATTTTGATGTCTCCATAATATGTTTTCGTCCCTTGCATGTCGCGGGTACTTGGCCCACCCACATGAGTGAGGTACAATTTTTATCGGGAGACCTGGGGGGAACGCTGGATGGTAGGAAAATTGTGGTTTTTCTGATACCAGAAGATTATGACACAGTAATGCAAGGAAAATGTGTGACTATAGTCACATTTTGAGGTGTGCATGGCATTGTGAGTAAAAAACTTTGGGATCCATGGGGGTTTACAAAAATATCTATAGTTGGTAAATTGTCCCTAGAGACAAACTACACCTTAGCACAGAAAGACAGATAAGACAAATATGACTGCCTATCCAACTGTTCCTCAAGTACACACACATACTGGTTGGATTTGGCTCGAGGGTGAGTGAAAGGTTGAAAATGTATATTTTATTGACAAGAGATTTCACAAAAAGGAAATGCACCTTTAATAATTAAAAGGTTACAAACCTGAACCAATGAATCGTAACTCGTGAGCTGTAAAGCCACAGCAAGGCACCAACCTCTTTACAGGCCATTCACACACCTTTCATACGTGACACACAAGACCATTCACACCGGCAGCCGCGGGCCCAGCACATTACAACATTCATATCAACAGACAGCTCAATTCAAGGGCCCATCACTTTCATATGTCCACAGGACTGACACAGCAATCACACCGGCTGGTGGTTGACATAGTGTGTGCAGTGGCGTTTGGCTAGCAGAGTGTGTAATGACCAGCAGCAAGTCACTACTCACACACCACCAGCCAAATGCCAGCCCACACACACTGCCAGTCAAGCACCAGTCCACACACACCACCAGCCAAACACCAGTCCACGCACACCGCCAGCCAAGTGCCAGTCCACACACACCGTCATCAAATTTTAACAAGAAAGAAAACACAAACCAATTGGAACTAGATACAAAACTATAACTACAAAGACAACAGCTGTAACTAAAGACATCATTCAAATGCCAACGTGAAACTGAACAACAAATATAAAACCAAACAGACCAGGCAGTACTCTATTAGACTCACGGTTGCTCCCAAAAACTCTTTTGAGTGTGATACAATCTGAATCATGTGGGCACAAAAGTGGCAATCTTTCAATCTAGCCACAACCTCCACAACTCCAACTCTAGGAACACTTGCCTGTTCCACTACAACAAGGCTGCCTATCACAGACTCCTGAAACTGAACAAAAGTCATCTTTGATGCTGGAGAACACTGCTTAAACAAAACAAAAGCATTGAAAGTTGCTAAATTGAAAAGATGGTTTCCCAACTTCTTATACCAAATGTAAGCCTTACGAACAGCAGTGTAAGGTTCCAACCTCTGATCTACTCTATCGATACCACCCATGTGCTTATTGTAGTCTACAATGCTCGCAGGTTTGCGCACTTCAGCAACCTGACCCCATACAGTCATAGGTGAAGTACTGTCATCATGTATACATCCCTCCTGTCCACAAATTTCACAGCTAGCAGTTCATCACTACGCAAGGCACTGCACTGTCCCCTCTGAAGCTTTTTGCAAACAAGCTCTTTTGGGTAACCTTTACGGTTAGAGCAGATTGTGCCACAAGCAAGAGTGACCACTTTGAGCAATTCCTTAATTGCACTGCAGTGTATAAGTTATCTAGGTACAAATGGTGATCTTCATTAAAAAGTCCTCTAGCATGTTCCCACACAATTTTCTCTGAAACGCCTAACGTGGATGGACGACCAGGGGGGGTCAATAGTGGAATCCCTACCAGTGTACACCCGGAAATTATAGACATATCCTGTCCTACCCTCAGACAACATATACATCTTAATTCCGTAACGTGCCCTCTGCTAGGAATGTACTTCCCAAAAATCGATCTACAAAGTGATCAAGTACAGGCCAAATCTTAAAAAGACGGTCACAGTCAGGGTGATCTCGTGGCAACACCGAAGCATTATCAATAAAATGCAGTAACCGAAGCAAAAGTAAATACCAATCACGACTCATAATTGCAGGAAATATGGCCGTTTCCATCTATAGACTGGTAAACCAATATGAAGCCAGAGACGGCTTCCTTATCAAGCCCATCAAAAAAGTTAAACCCCAAAACTTCTTCATCTCATCCAGATTTGTGGGAGTCCACCGGGTAGCTCTAGAGCGGGGCCTAAGTCTGGTACTGTTGTCCCTCAAATACTGTTCAGCATACAAATTAGTCTGCTCAACAATCTCAGCCAAAAATACATCATCCATAAACAACTGAAAAAACTGTATAGGCAAAAAATGTTCACTATTCACTCTACACCCTGCATCACCACTGAAGGCAGGCAACACCAGCTGCACCATGTTTGGATCAACCCAGAGTCCAGCACTTCCAATGGGAAGCCTTGCAGTCCCAGGCTGCAATCCAGATGCCTCTTGCTGCACCATCGACACATCAGTGTCCTCCTCTAAAACAGGCATTTCATCTGCACTGAGAGAAGCTTCATCTGCACTGAGAGTAGCTTCATCATCATATGATTCCTCATGGACAGAAAACTCACTGCCAGAATCTTGCACTTCCTCCTCTCCCTCAGATGCACTGATGCAGGCTCATGATCATGGTCAGAGGAAGATTCAAAAAGCATACCAAGCACCTGCTGAGCAGTAATTCTGTGGCTAGCCATAATCCTTACCAATAAAGGTAACTTGTGAAACAAGTCAACAACAATAAACACTTTATAAAATAAGTAATAAACATAATGTGTCTTTATCACAAAGACCTATATACTCCAAAGCAATACCACACACTTGCCAGAAGCAGCTAGACTCACCACCACCTACTCTGCACAGACACAGCATGGACCAACATATCCCACTAAAAAAAGCAAAAGAAAAGAAAATTACACATAAGACAACACAAATAACATCGCAAAGAATTTCACGCTCAAAACACAAATTAATATGCTGCTATTATGACACCACTTACAAAAAATTCATTCATGCATGACAAAAATACTCATTTGGAGTAAACACAACAAAAATGTTTTTCTTACCAAATAAATGCAACTACGCAAACTGCAGATCAACCACTGCCAAAACTGCAAACATGAATCAAAAGCTTTGCACTAGAATGAAAAGGAGAAATAAAACATTACAATCACATATGCAAATAATGCACCAGTCCACACACAATCCACCAGTCAAGGTGAGCCTAAAAGCATAAGGCCGATCTGCCCCCAAGGGAGGCAGAAACAGCCAAAATATTCACACCCGTAAAAGGGGATCAACCCTTGCCCAAGTGGCCACTCTCCAACACCAACATTTAAAAAACCCTGGTGTCTAGTGGCTTCTGCCCCCCTTGGAGACAGAGGGGCTTAAAAACCTATGGTGGTCTGCCCCCAAAGGGGGCAGAAACGACCACAATAATCACCACATAAAGGGGAGCGACCCTTGCTCAAGGGGTCGCTCCCCAACAACAAAATTTTTAAAAAACCAGGTGTCTTGTGGCTTCAGCCCCCCTTGGGAACAGATGGGCCTAAAAACATATGGCCAATTGCCCTCAAAGGGGGCAGAAACAGCCACAATAATCACCCCCACAAAGGGGAGCGACCCTTGCCCCAGGGGCCGCTCACCAACAACATAAAAAAAATCCCTGGTGTCTAATGGCTTCTGCCCCACTTGGGGGCAGATGGGCCAAAAAACATAAGGCCGATCTGCCCCCAAGGGGGGTATAAAAGGCCAAAATATTCACCCCCATAAAGGGGAGCCACCCTTGTCTAAGGGGCCGCTCCCCAATATAAAAAAAAAAGAAATCCCTGGTGGCCTAGTGGGGCACACAAAACTAAAAATATTCACCCCCATAAAAGGGAGTGACCCTTGCCCAAGGGGCCGCTCCCCAACATACAAAAAACCTGAAATCCCTGGTGGCCTAGTGGGGCACACAAAACTAAAAATATTCACCCCCAAAAAGGGGAGCGACCCTTGCTCAAGGGGCCGCTCCCCAACATAACAAAAAAAAGAAATCCCTGGGGGCCTAGTGGGGCACACAAAACTCAAACAAATCAGCCGATCTGACCCGCAGGGGGGCAGAAACAGCCAAAATAATGCTCACCACAGTCGAGCGACCCTTGCCCAAGGGTCCGCTCCCTGCGAACATATCCCTGGTGGTCTAGTGGGGCACAATTTACTTTTACAGGGCCCGATCTGCCCGCAGGGGGGCAGAATTGGCCAAAAACATTGCTCCCCAAAGGGAAGCGACCCTTACCCAAGGGGCTGCTCCCCGCAAACATCACAATACCTTTAAAAAAAACCATCCCTGGTATCTAGTGGGGATTCCTGCTGCATGATCGCGCCCCATGCGCGATCGTGCAGCAGGAATTCTCAAAAGAGGCATCGTAGGAAAGTAAAACCCTTTCCTTTCCCCCAATGCCTCTTTTGTTTAAATCCCCCCCTCCCCGACGAGAAACTTACCTCCTCTCTCTCCAACGCGCTGGAAGCAAATGGCTTCCAGCGCGTTCGGTATCAGCTAATGACGTCGGCATGCGGTGCGCGCTGATGTCATTAGATGACGTGGAGGGGGGCAGCGGAAGGGCTTCGGCTGCCCTCCTCTGTGGGGGCAACCTGAAGAGTGGCCCACGGGGGGAGCGTCAGCACTTCCCCTGTGGGTGGGTGCTAGGACGGTAGGAGCCGTCCGACGCACACGCCCACCATGACGTGGGACGACTCCCGGCCGTCCCATGCATGGAAGGGGTTACATCTTGTGGTGAGTGCGTCAACAACATATACAAACATACTCTGGTTTTTCAGAGCACACCGTCTTAAATTTTGTAATCTCTTCGAAACTATCAACTGTAGTACCTGTGTCCTGTTCTCCTACTCCTCCTGTTATCAACTCTTCAATTTCCCTACAGTCCTGTTCTGGACCAAAGAAACAAAACTGCACATCACAAACCTTTTCTACCTCTGCCACAGTACCATGCAAAACTGCCCTATTCATTTCTCCTAAACATAAAGCAGGAGTTTTCACATAGTACAGCCTCCTAACTAAAGTTTGCATTGTTGAGTGGTGTACAGCTAACATCCTGAAATGATGAAAGGGGCTTTGGTACACTTTCTTTGATAAACAAGCTAGTGAGTGCCCCTGCAAATGTGTATGCTTTCTAACCTTGCAAGGATTGAAACCTTGTACAGTACTTATTTTGCGTTTTAAACTTCGCCTTGGAAATATACGTAGGAATTTTCTTAATATATCAATGGATTGCTGTCAAATACTACAAAAACTACTATAATTCCATTTGTATACAGGGGTCTGACTATGTTTTCCTTGTACCTCTTCTGCAATAACTTCTTCTACATTTCTAGGTACCATTACCTCTTTCGCTATATGACTGCCATTCTTCATTTCATAACATTGTTCTCTTTCATCAATAGCATGAGCTAATCTGTTATCCTGGAGATAGCTTTCTTCATTAAAGAAATGCTCTGTACTAGAACTATGTATCCATTCCCCACTGAAAACTGTACAAAATTGACTTACTTCTATTCACTAATCTTTTCTTCTGACTTTGTCTCCTCATGCACAACACTATTTTGTCAAGAGTCTTCATTCCATTTAGAATCAAAATGAAAAGCTTCCTCTTCAAAGCAAAGGCCTTATCAACTACTCCCTCAACTCGTTCTTTTTGTTTCAGTGCCTCTCTCCTTCTTCTATACTCCTTCATAGTTCTCAGTAGGTTTTCAATCAGTCCACTACGAAACATCCTTGCTCAGATTTCCTTAACCTGTTTCTGTCTCCTGGCTAAGGTGTGTCCATCTTTGTTACATTCTTTCCTGTTGTTTCAATATACACCTTGCCCACTCTTATTTTTTCTCATAGTTAGAATTTTATTTTCATTATTTTGTAATCTTTGCAGGTGTCCAATATATTTTAAAGAAATGGCTTTGTCGTCCTACCAGTAGCTCTTTTTTCTTTCACCACTTTCTCTGCATTTTGCCCCTTTTGTGTCTCATTTCTGCATATGTAGTTGCTTCTCTTGCTTTTTCCTCTGAGCTTTTATATGAATTCTAGCTGTCTGTAGTTATGTAGATATTGCAACCCAAAGCAAAAAACAAAAGTTAATTTATTATTTACCTTTTAATATTATAGCACCCTCTCCTACAACACTGCAGCACCATATCTCATTTCTCACTATCTCATAAAAGACCACTTTATTTCTTCTATAGTAAATTTTAAAGTAAACATCAATGAAAGTGTAAACGTACATACAGTGTTTAAATACTGTAAATCGGAAAACGGAACATAAGACCTATTTCTGTGCCTCTCTACCACTCAGTACTTTTCTACTTTGATGCGTCAGATAACATTTTTGTAAAACAATCCATATGAAATAATTCTCTGTGTATGTGATAACTCCATGGGTCGTTCCATATCTGCATACTTACTGCCTGTATGCTTGTATGAGTATATCACTACTATCTGGGTGTTAGCATGAGTGCATGAGTAGTGCCTGAATCATTAGATAACTGCATGACTAATGCCTCAATAATTCAATACATGCATTGCTTGTGGTTGGATGATTAAATGAGTGCAACTCTAGTGCCTGAATGATTGCACGAGTGCATAGATAGTATATAGGTGATGCATAGAGTGCATGGATAATGCATATGTGATTGTTTAAGTACATGCATACCACCTGGCTTATTAGATGAGTGCAGGAGTAGTTTCAGTGGTTGCATGAGTACATGGCTACTGCTCATGTGTTTTTGTTTGAGTGAACAAGTAGTGCCTTGGTGTTTCGATAAGTACATGGGTAGTGCCTAGATAATTGAATGAGTGCATCAGTAGTGCCTGACTGATTAGATGAGTGCATCACTAGTGTCTTAGTGATTCCATGGGTCCGTTATTAAAGCTTGAGTGCTTGGATGAAAGCAAGTGTACTGCTGGGGTGATTCTATTAGTACAAGAGTATTGCCTCAGTAATTTAATGAGTGCATAGGTACTGGATGGGTGATAGGTTCACTGCAGTAGTACTCCCTGCGTAATTAGATGAGTGCATGAGTAGTGTCTCAGTGTTTGGATGAGTGCACATGTTGTGCCTAAGTATTTCAATCAGTGCATGGGTTGTAAGTGGGTGTTAGGATGACTTCATGGCTTCTGCCCAAGTGTTACAATGACTGCATAGGTACAGCCTTGGTAATTGTATAAGTAAATGGTAAGTGCCTGGGTCATTAGATAAATGCATGGGTAGTGCCTGTATAGTTCAATAACTACATATGATTACAAGAGTACATATGTACTGCCTGGGTAATTGAATAACTCCATGGATTGTGCGTCAAGTGATTTGATGAGTGCCTGGCTAGTGGCTGTGTGACTGCTTGAGGACCTAAATAGTGCCTGACTGACTGTGAAAGTACCTTCATTGCTGTTAGATTCTTAACAGTTGTGACTATATCTGTGACTTAATGGTTATATTCTTCGGTCAGTATCAAACTACCTTTTTTAGTGTATCTATCCTTTTCTACTGAGCTATGTATAAGTGAAGTCTAGATATGACACTTGATATATAATTCGATACATGGCTCTATAGGAGCATACATTGCTTTGTTACTCAGCGTGCACATGCATCAGTACATTTCTAAAACGGAAAACAACATTTTTCAATGCACAAAACCTTTTCTTAATGGCATACCTACATCATTTCTCAAATACTTCTTCTGCTTCTAAAACATATATTCAACATTCCTCAAAGAAAAGGTACACTCCAAGTGAAGCTAGCACAAGAACTCTTGAGACATTGTGCACTATTAACCCTCCTCAATTTGAAACAAACCATGTTTAAAGAAAAACACCACCCTCACCATATACATGAAATTTTCATTAGCCTTAAAGAACATAGATCACCATGTAAACATATATGTGATTTCTTAATAGATATACACCTTCAAGCCATCTTTCCAAAACTATATACCTTTCTGCATCTTTAACTAAACTCAAGAGTTCCACCGTACATATAAGTATCTGCAACCAGAAAAACAATATTCCACCATCTAAGCATATGCAAACCGGTCATATAAGTTAAAAACCACATTGACAAACACTTCCCAATACATACCTAACAAGTATTACTACTTTCTAATGCATACACAGACACAGAACATGTTCTCATCTTTTATTTGTGACTTCACTACTCCTGTTTAATAATGTTACTAAAAGTACTACAACTCCCAGAATGCAAATAACCTACATGTATGTATTCTGAACATGATGTTTAGACATTTAATACATTCTTAGTTTTAAATACATCCCTCATTGCAACTTTCCACAATACTATACTGTTATTTTTCTATAAACTACACAATGTAATAGAAGGGCACTAATTAATTTTCTTCTTACTTCCCAAAACATTCACCACTAACCTCTTAAACACATACCCTCTAATAGATACAGTTCATCTCATATATTTTTTTTCATGTCACTGTGATACTCTTTTTTTATCAAACACCTACATACATGTTCATTTCTAATACAATTTTTTTAATGACTAAACAGTTATGTACATACCACTGAGTTCTTAGATTATATTTTTGTTGTAGCTGTTTTTAAATAGTTTTGACAATGTTAGGATTTGTAAAAACTAAGCACAAGAATGGTACACCATTCTCATACAAAGCAACCATCAAATGGTAACCTCTTCAACTTTACAATCTGAGATCATGCAAAAGGCAGAAAATTAAATCATGTGTTTCATTCTACACAACTCTATCTCCACTTGTGAATGGATAGTATCTGTTAACCCTTTCCCTCTCTTTCAAAAAGAGATTCTTGTCTGTGTATGTTAGCGATGTTTTCCAAACCTATATTTAACTTTAGCTTTTTTAAATTTAAATACTGCAAAACACTTTACTACATACTCCTGAATTTGAAATTAAAATGTATAATTAGTTAAATTTTATCATAACTCATCAACTTTAAAAAAAAAAAGCTCTACCTCTTTAACACCCTTCCCCCCAAAACACTCTTAGCTGACTGTCTTTAGCAATCCAGTTGAATCAGTAGGTCACAAGTTCAAAGCACATTCTAGAAGGACCATGCTTCTTTCAAATCAGATGCAGCAGATGTGGTTTACTCCACAGACTCAAAAGCATATTAATTTCGGTATTACATTTCTTTTTTTACATAACAGTCAATAATAGGACTTCTTGCTAATGCATCCAGCACACAACCCAATTTTATTCACTTACTTGCTGACACCATCCAATTAAATATATATTTGTTTTTAAAAAAGAAAACACCTCCATTTTAAGTGTGTTTGCTTTGGAAAACTACCTCATTCAGCTCCAGCCTTCTCCTGACTGCTATTGCTCTTTCACTTGAAAATGCTTAGAGTGTGGATTGTTGGCCACAGCTATGTCTATTGGGCTAAAGAGGCTGCAAAAAAGAGAGGTATTGACAGACACTTGGGTTTGCCAAGGTAGAGATTACTTGGTTTGGACAGAGAGGGTTAAAGTTTCATCAGTTGCTGGCTTTGATTAAAACCATTATGGATTGCTGAGCTCCTCACCTGCACTATGGGGGCAATGACCTAGGCACATTGATTTGGGTAGGGCTGGAAATCCTAATGAAAAAAACCTTTGCAGAAATTATGCCACTTTTCCTTCACACTGTCTTGGTGTACTCTAATATATGCCAAAGACAGAAATTGAAGTAGTCAAATCAATTTTGTCCACAGATTGACAAAGCCAGGAAAGATGTTAATAAAAGTGTTTCTGCATTCCTCAGAGACCATCACATGGGCTGTATCTATAACAACAATCTGCGTTTTGACAAGCATGGAATTTATAGAAATGATGGAGTACACTTTACAGATGAAGGCAACAGGGTGTTTCTAAGTAACCTGAAGCTCTGCATCCGGTCTTTTGTGTAGGTGAAATATACACACAACCAATACAACAGCTCATGTCAGAGCCACCCTAGTACCCAAAATATTGTTAACTTTCTTTAAAAAGATTATTTTTTTAGTTTTCGTCATCGCGAGAACGGAAAACAAAAGTGATTATTCTGTAAGTCGCGACGCCGCTGTTAACCACAACGTTTTTCTAGTGAGTTTCTGTAAAAACCATCACTAAACCTATTTTCCGTTTTCACAGTGACGCTGGAGAGCGCAATGACATCAGAAATGCAAAGCAAAAGCAGGAATTCAATAGCCACCACCACATAAAAAAATTATAACTATCTAATTAATTCTAACCATCACATTAGATAAATCACTATCTAAATAACTTTATAAAAACATTTATCAATATCTCTATAACAGTGTGTATTAATGTTTCATTCGGTTATCTCAGGGGATGCATAAGCCTCCGAAAGGGTCTGTAACTGAGTATATAAGTTTGTGAGTGGATATCAGAGTAGACTCATGAGTCTTTTAGTGAATCTGACAGTGGCTGCATAAGTGTCTGAGTGAATCTGTCTATCAGTGAGTGTGTGAGTGGAAGCATAAGTGTCTCAGTGGGTCTGTGAGTCAGTACGTGACTGTCAGAGTGGGTCTGTGACTAATTGCACCAATGTCTCAGTGTCTGAGTAGATCTGTGTGTGGGTGTATGAGTCTCTGACTGCATATGTGAATGAGGCTGTGACTGGATCTATGAGTTGGTGCATAAGTGTCTAAGTGGGTCTCTGTATTAGTGGGTGTGTCAATAGAAGCAAAAGTCACACTGGGTCTGTAAGTGGGTGTATGAGTGTCTCAGTGGGTCTGTACATGGCTGCGTCACTCTCCCAGTGAGTCTGTAAGTGGGTGCATGAGCACCTGAATGGGTATGAGAGTGGGTGCATATGTATCTGAGTGGGTATGTGGCTGGATATATGTGTGTGAGTGGGTATATGAATGGGTGTATAAGTGTCTGAGTGAACATGTGAGTAGGTACATGAGTGTGTGACAGTGACCATCAAGTGTGAACAAATATATATATTTTTATTTTTTTTATGTATTTTCATTAATATTGGCGATGACTTTGCGAGAGTCGTGATGTCCCCGCGACTACATGGGGCCGCGCCGGCCATCGCGGCATCGCCGCGAGTACCACGCAAGATGAAAAAAATTGATTTTAGACATATAACTTGTCACTAACACCCCCATTTTTCAAACATGGGGCCAGAGTACCTCCACTCTGACCCCTTATGTTAGCTTTGATAGAAATGTTCAGCCCAGGGAACCGTTCCGATCGATAAAATTGCGGCCGCAACTTTCTGTTCAGGTTGCATCCAGCCAATCAGAGAATTCCTGTTGGCGCGTGCATTCACGATTAACCGCGAAACCGCCATGAAATATCCGCGGCACAAGCTATATCTATAAATTTCGGCTTAAGTTTCTCAAAAATTACTGAACGGATTTACACCAAATAAGAAAAAGGCACTTACTCGAACCAAAATCCGCCTCCCTGCCAAATTTGTTGTTAGCCCGTTCTGCGGTTCGGGCTGTAACTGTGGCTAAAGATTCCTATGGGAATTAACATTACACATGGACCCTTATTTCGCGCCCCGATTTCTCTGTCACCACTGCACGGATCACCCCCAAGCTTTCCATGACACACAGAATCTACCTTGACACTTTTTTGGGGAAAATTTTATGAAGATTGTTCAAATGACACCAAAGTTATAGCCTAGTCAAAAAATGCTTTTCCTATGGAAACTAGGTCTTAACTATCACTAACTACTGGCGACCGCCGCCAGTAGGTAATATATATATATATATATATATATATATATATATATATATATATATATATATATATATATATATATATATATATATATATATATATATATATATGTATATATATATATATATCAATTCACAGTGCACTACTGGGTTTTGTTTTAACACAAAAATGGAGGCCTTACCACATACACGGCCTTACCACATACACGGCTGCAGTAATGGCTTTTAAGATTTGATATAGTCACTGGTATCAACACCAAGATTTTTCAGAAGCCTTGTGATTTTAGTGAACAGATGCCACAGTGCCAGCACACCACTCTGAAAAGTGTTCCAGCTCCAGTGCAGTTCTGCCACTTTTTTGGGCAGATCAATATCTTGGCCACAGACCTATAAAGACATATCAAAGGACGTGGTCAATTTCTTGACATTTACAATTTTTTTTTAAAGAGTATGTTATTTTGGTAATTCATAGCATTTTGAAAACATGTCTATTATTACATTAAAAAACACCACTGCCTCATGTCTGTTAAACTAGGTGGTCTGTGAAAATTTATCGTTCGAAATATTGGCTCAAGGTTCTAACACGTTTGGAAAGCACTGCCTTATAATGCTTAATTTCAGTTTAGGAGTAGCTAGAAAATGATTCAAGGACTAATTTTAGTAGTAATTTAAAGCCCAACTTACTGGTCAAGTCGGATTTTATAGTTGTATTTTTAAGATTACACTTTTAGTAATTTGATATTTCCTGCCTGAGCCAAATGTACCTTTCTGCCAGTGTTCAGTGCTCCCAGGAGCTGAATGGCTCCTTGATTAGGTGTGGAGTGGCTCCCAGATTAGGTGTGAAGTGGCTCCCAGAGCTGAGACAAAGGGACAGGGGTTGGCCTTCCCTTGACATGGTGGACATCTGGGCTGTGCCCAGGAACTTAATTAACGTCAAAGGATGCATATTCTGTCACTAGCACATATAGCTCACACCTGGGCCTGCTCCCTTTATTGTCCTGATAGCCAACTGGGCACCACTCTCAGTGATAGAGCAGCTGCCCCCAGAACCAGTTCTGAGTTACCACAGAGGAGGGTTTGCTCATTTCCCTGGCCACACATCTAGGGTGAGTACATGAGCTCTGCATAAGGGAGGAAAGATTCTACCATCTTCGTTTTAGGTAGAGAAGGGCACTGTGGGATAGTTTACAGTAAAATGCACACAGCTGCAAAAATGAGTAGGGTTACCCCTGGGAACTTTACCGTGTTGGTTAGGGAGTTGCTGCGAGTTCCCCCACGCACAGGCTGGGACTGAGCATAAATGTGGCACCCCCAGTACCTACCTCAGAAGACTGCTGGACCTGTGGAAGACAGAAAAAGGACTGCACCTACTATTGGATTCTGTAAGGAGAACCTTAAGGGCTGGACCTGCTCCCACTTGTACCCAGGACCAAGACGTAGGCTCCAAGGGTCAGTTGGCTGACTTCCTGTTGAGCTACTGGGACACAAAAGCTCTAATAACCCAGCTGACCACTTTCAACTGGACCTGCCCTGGACCCTGTTGCTGGCTTTTGTTGGAGTGAGTCCTGACACTGAAGTGCTGTTCCTGAGGATCTGGGAGCCTTGACTTGTGAGAGTGTACTCCTCCTGCCCAAACTGCAAAAGCTGGGATTCAGAAACGTTTTGCCAACTTTTCTTCTGACGAACCAGCAGGACACTGGAATCACCGTTGAGCCAAAGCCATCGATGTTGAATCACTTGTCGGATCCAGCTTGCTGGTCTGCCCCACTGAAAGTGATCTGACTTCCAGAACAATTTCTTAGTCTTAACGTAGAGGGCTTTACCAAGAGCAACGCCGACTAGTTGCCAATTAACATTGAGATCTTCCTGAGCACAGACACTGGACTTTGCCTATTTGGAGCTTTCCCGCCTTCGTCTGCAACAATACCGTAACCCGCTCTCCAGTCACTCGCCATTGTCGAACCCCCGACTCATCCAGCTTGCTCCTCTGATGACTCATCGACAACCAACTTTTCTCCATTAAAATTTCTAAGTCTGAAGGTAACTCTTAGACAGAAATCAACCTGGTCCTCATATCCAACCCATACTCCATCGTGGTCAGCCTCAAACCTTACTTTTGTCCCAGTCTAGCATGACCAGTTGCCCGTGTTTGGCACTTTGTGCTTTTTAGAGCTGTTTTTATTTAATACTTTAAAAATTCATATCTTCAGTTCCCATTATCGGATTTTTTGTCATTTTGGTATCACTTTCTTCATTAAAATAGTCTCTATTTTTATAAATTGGAGTGGGATTTTTATTGTGTTATGTTTTTGACTTTTTAACTGTTTTGATACTTTTAAATGCTTTACTCATTTTGTCAAGTTAAGCCTGTCTGCTCTGTGCCATACCTACCAGGGGTTGAGCTCCGGCTTAATTAACTGAAACTTTTACTAGCCCTAATAAGAATAGTTACAGTATTACCCGCAGTGTACTACCATCCACACCAACTAATAATAAATGTTCTCGCAAGAACCATCATTCCAGTACCAGCAAAGGAGTGGGGGGAAGAAAGTGTTCTCCACTCTCTTTCTGGTTAAAAAGCCAAATGGATCCTTCTTGCTGATCACTGTCAAGGAAGTGAACAATTTCAACAAGTACATCTCCTTCCGGGTGGTCTATCTTCAGGCCATTGTCCAAATGTTGTCTCTGGAAGATTACTTGATGTCCTTAGACCAGGAGGACACCTACTTTCACACACCCTTGCCCTCTCATCATCAAAAACAACTTTCTTTTGCAACACCCTTTGGGTAGTATCAATTCCATATCCTGCCCTCTAAGTAGAATTCACCTCCAAGGGTGTATACCAAGGTTCTGGTACCTTCAGTTGGACTGATTCTCACAAGGCATCATGTTACAACCTTTTCTGTGCAAATGGTTAATTCATGCTCCATCATTTCATTTGGCCCAGATTCATACAACTCTTGGCTGCTCCCTGCTGAAAGACTTAGGCTACATTTAGAAGATTAAGAAATCCTGTCTGATTCCATGTCAGGGGTTGGAATTTACAGAGGCTCTTTTAAACACAGCTTGATGGAAGATTTTTCTTCTTCATTCCTAAATTGTATGCTTGGGAGCTCATCTAAGCAATCTCCTGAGAAGGTCAAGGACACTGGCCCATGTGTGGTTGAGATCTTGGGGGGGACTTGACAGTATCAGTTTTTGTGTTCCTCTGAGCCAGATTGCATATGAACCCTTTGGTTCAATATGTTCTGGCAGCCTGGTGTCCACCGGCCATGAACTATGAGGCACTGAATCCACAGTTCCCCCAGAAACAACAATCACTGCAGTGTTGGCTACTTTGAGATCATTTGTACCAAGGTGTGTATCTATGTTCTGCTGAACTAGTAACATTAACAATAGATGCAAGTATGGATGGTTGGAAGGCCTATTTAGGAAGTTTTTCAGCCCTGGGAAGGAGGTCTCTCCTGGAAGCTGGGAAGTCTTTGAACTGGGTGGAATTATGAGCAATATGGGTGACAATAGACTTTCGCACTGAGTATTCAGGGCCAGACCCTTTTGGTCCAGATGGACAATTTGTTTTACAAAATGCGACATAAGCCATTAGGGAGCAGTGGCTCTCACTCTGTGTCTTGCATGGCAAAGAAATGGGCAGAAGATTATCTAGGATCAATAACATGACATATTAGGTGGGCGGAGAACTTCCAAGCAGTTTCCTTGAACCATGTGTTCCCCTTCTCCATGAGTACTGCCATGAGAGTAGATCTGTTTCTGGAATATATATATATATTGACATAGGCTGTGTCTACAGCCGAAACGCGTCTCTTTTAGCTGCAGGGTCGGAGGTGACCCATTTCATTAAAAGAAGCCATATTCAAGCAAGCTTCGTGTGCGTGCCTTTTCCTTTTGAAGTAAGGGGTTGTGTATATATATATATATATATATATATATATATATATATATATATATATTGATTCCAGATGTTGGCATGTTCTGTATGCACCTAGACCCTGTGGCTCTGATGCTCTTAGGTTTTAGGGCCAGATGCATCAAGCATTTTTCTCCTCGCAAACGGGCCGATTCGCAGAATCGGCCCGTTTGCGATCACAAAAAATGCTTTTGCGATGCATCAAACCCAATTTTACGATTCGGTAACCTGTTACCGAATCGCAAAATGGGTTTGTGATTCGCTATTTGGAAGGGGCGTGTTGAGGGCGTCCGTTCCAAATAGCGAATCCTAACAGTATGCATGAATGTTTTGTGACTGTGAATGCGGTTGCAAAACATTCGCATTTTACCACCTACTTCAAGTAGGTGGTAAGACATTCGCAAATGGGACGGGGTCCCCAAGGGACCCCTTACGCTTTGTGAATGTTTGTAAAACCATTTTTAAGAGCAGGAAGTGGTCCCACGGACCACTGCCTGCTCTTAAAAAATGAAAAGAAAACTTTTCATTTTTCTTTTTGTACAGCTTCTCATTTTCCTTTAAGGAAAATGGGTTACTTTGCAAAAAAAAATGATTGCTTTATTTAAAAGCAGTCACAGACATGGTGGTCTGTTGATCTCAGCAGGCCACCATCCCTGCGATTTTTGCGATTCCTAGGGCGTCGCAAATTGTGACCTACCTCATTAATATTCATGAGGTAGGTCATTTGCAACCCCTTAGCAATCTCAGAAAGTGTACTGCACACTTTCATTCATGCCGTTTATGCGATTCCCTAATTGCGAATCGCAAAGATTCGCAATTAGGGAATCGCAAACATTTTTTTGATGCATCTGGCCCTGAGTTACTTATTTTTTACAAGAGGACCAAGGGCTGGACCAGTATTTTATAGGAGATTCTTATGGGTAATTCAAGATTCAAGAAATGGAGCTTTACTAGAAGCCTGTCAGGGAGAGGGATAAACTTCCACTGTTAAGGATTATGATGAGGAAGAATACAGAGGTGTTAGCTCACCCATCAAATTTTGTTGGCGTCTTCTACCACCCTCACACCTGCTAACAGGTGTTGTTCACCCACATTTATATCAGAATTCCAATAGATTGCTCTTGTGTAGGTGTAGTGACTTCTCACACACTTCTTAATCAAAAGTACATATATTGGTAGTAGCCTGGCATAGTAGCGACATTGCAGCTTTTCATAGTCTCTCACTTCTCTCTCAATACCTCTTCCAACTGTCATAGAATCTTACTCTCTAACAATTCTTAAACAACATCATAAAGGCTCTTGGTCATGTCATCATGCCTCTAGCCCTACACCATACAATACCGTGCATACATCTGTGATGAAATAAGTAATACTATAGTGTGATTTTTACTAATACAATATACCTCTCATCCTCTTCCCTTATATTTGGAACAACAAACAATACTAAACACAATAAATACATAAGTTGCTGATTCGTTGGTAAAATAAAATCATTATCATATGCAATAACGAAGACAAAAGATACAATTGGAGTGATGTGGTATCCAGTCAAAGAATACCAAAAACAACACTACTCACAAATATAATCATTGAGCCGCAGTGGTTTGCTCACAGTCCTAGTGAATCTGCCATACATCCCTCTCAATTCTCCCTGATCGGAGACAATACATTGGTTCTTTGTTCCTGGCCCAACATGTGGAAAAGTAGAAGGGGAAAGGGGCATGTGAGAGAACACATTTTCATTACCCAGTACCTCAGAATTGTCTCCCCCTGCATCAAAGTTTTCCTGTGTCAACCAACTATAATTGTAACTGGTAAGTAATTAGCGTTTACACCTTTCCTCCTTGCACACTGAAATACGATTCATATGCCAGATGTTACAGTCACTCAGGAGGAGCGGATTACAAAATATTTTTTCCACCTTGAAGGGTTCCAAAAATTAGTTTTTTCCTTTAGCAATTAATCCTGGATTTTTCACTCTCACAAAATCTCCCACTCGCACAGTATATTGTTTACAACGATATTTACAATCAAAATACGTTTTGTACGCATTCTAAGCCTTGATCTATCTGCTTTTTATGGCAGTGGGTGACTAGTCTACCTTCCTTGATTCTGTCAGCCACCCTAAATTATCTTTAGAAATTGCCACCCTTCCTCTCATAAGCTCTAAAGGGCTATATCCTGTTGTGTTACAAGGATGAGCCTATCTATTGTAACCATGCTTTTCAAATTTGCATCAAATCCTTGTAAGGATGTAGCTTCACAAATATCCTCCTTCAATTCTTGGAACGCTGCCTGACAGTCCTCTGACCATTCGAACCTCAGATTTCCCTTTAAGAGTTGTCTAATAAGGTATGTTTTGCTGGAGAAGTTGCTGACAAACTTAGAGTAGTATTCTGCTAGACATAAAAATGCCCTCGCTTCATCCTTGTTCTTGGATGAGGGGGAGTTCCTGATTGCTTGCACCAATTCAGTTTTAGGTTTTATACCTTCTCTACTCACCTCATGACCAAGGTATGTGACGTTTTCCTTTGCTATTTTGCACTTGCTTATTTTGGTCATAATACCTTCCCACCCAAAATTTGTAAGACTTGTTTAAGTCTCTGGTAATGTTCCTTTCTGTTCTTACCCATGACAAGGATATCATCGTGAAAGAACATGACTATCCTTGACCCCCTAAATAGCATGTGCATCAGCTTTGGAACATGGTTGCCGCTGATGCCAGACCAAATGATACCCTCAAAAATTGGAAGCATCCAAATGGTGTAACAAACGCTGTCAACCTTCTGCTATCCGGGGTGTAACTGAACCTGTTGGTAGACTGCTATTAAATGTATAGTGCTGACCCACTTGACACCCTTAGTCATGGACAACATTTCTTTGATCCTTGGTAATGGAAACTGATCAACTAAAATATTTGTATTTAGAATCCTCCGATCTACGCATAATCTTAATTTCCCAGTGTTTTTTTTTGCTACTACCAATGGTGCCATACAGTCGGAAAATTTGATTGGTTCAATTATATCTGCAGCTCATAGATTATCTAACTCTTTAGAAACTTGTCCATATGCGCGAGGCCCTCCTACTCATACTCCCCAAGCCAGGCAAAGGCCCTGTTGACCCTGGATCATACAGGCCGCTTTCTATGCTTAACTTCAACATTAAATTGTTAGCTAAGGTGTTGGCTACGCGGTTAAGTGGAGTGGTTACGCATTTGATGAAAGATGACCAATGTGGCTTCATGCCAGGAAGAAGTACTCATATGAATTTGAGACGACTGTCCCACATAATGCACAAAACCCGAGATAAAGCTATGAGATCAGCACTAATAGCCTTAGATATAGAAAAGGCTTTTGATACCTTGTCCTGGCTGTATACGTCGGAGGTCCTCCGACGTATGGGTTTGGGTGAGGAATTTCTATCATGGGTACACCTCCTTTATATGGCGTCAACTATGAGCGTGTGCACAGGCCACCCTCATTGTTCCGGAGGCTCGATGGGTTGCTATTGTCCAAGGTGTGGGCGGGGAGGATGAACAGGGTCCACCTTTAGATCCTTAAGTTGGATCCCAGCCAGGCTGGCCTTGGTCTCCCTGATCTTAAACTCTATTACCTAGCCTGTCTACTACAGTATGCCGCTCTATGGTGTGAAGACGGCAATAAGTGGGAAAAAAATCTGCTATCGGGCTCCACCGTTGTAGCTGAGCTCCCAAGGTTACTCATGTGTGGACGTAGACTTCCGGCAGATACTCCCTTTATTGTCACACAGGTGGCACAGGCATGGGAGAGGGCCGTCACACAGGTGTTGAGGCAGGCACCCTATTCAAAGCTCCTCCCGATTTGGTGGCTGCATTCATTTGTGCTCATACGGGACTCCATGGATGTCTCCAAATGGCTGGATGGAGGTTGTCAGAGGGCAGGTGATCTGTTTCTGAATGGTGACTTTATGTCCCTGCAGGAGATTGGATCTCATTCTGGAATAGATCGGGGACAGTTCGTGCAGTATGCAAGTATATCAAGCACGGCTTGAGAGATCTGGACATCGTTCCCGGAAGAGCCGAGAGAAAACCATGTGTTGCAGGTGATTTTGGACCTCATTTCCACACAAGGTATCATATCCCGACTAAATGCAGGCCTAAAATGTGACAGACAAACCAATATTGCACCCAAACGAGTCTCCTGGGATGCAGATCTAGAGACCCCACTCATGAATGGTGAATGGATTAGGGCCCTGGGCAGGTATGTGACGATGCCAGTAACGCCAGGTTTAAATTGACACTGTTCTGTTACTTATATAGGGTTTACGTTACACCACAACACCTACATAGAGTTTACCTGGTGCACCCGATGGGTTGCACTCATGGTGCAATCATGGCGGATTTTGGACACGTCACGTGGGATTGCCCACAGCTACAGCCCTTCTGGAGTGAGATATTGCAGGAGGTGCGTAGAGTGACAACAGTGAACGTGGAGCTTACAATCCGACATTGCCTCCTGTGGCTGCTGACTCTTCCCAAGAACAGAAAAAAATGCCATATAGATTTGCTCACCTGGGATTGGTGCTCGCCAGAAGGCGCATAGCCACACACTGGGCTAGCCCTCCTTCCCTCCCCCGATACAGACCAAATGGCTGGCTGACCTCCTGGAATGGACAGTAGCCAAAGAGTGCCGGCTCCGGAGAGTCCGTACTGACAACAAAGCGGATCGGGATCTCGGGATCTGGGTTAGTACAATTGATAGACTGAACGACCGAAAGACCGAATGGGAAGCCAATTTGGTTGCCAACTCATCGGAGGGAGGGAACACTAATGCCTCTACACCAACTGCAGCTCAGACCAAGCCAGATGTACTGAGGAAGCCCTGCACATACACCCCCTGAGACTTAAATTAAAAATAGAGCACATTAGGGAAAATGGAGCTAGTGCCTGCAGCGGGCCCCCTGGTATCCTGAATGTTCAATGTGTGAGGGATACTGGCATTTTCCACTCTTGGTTACCCCCGTCTTGTTTGCCCACTCTCCCCCTGCTATCCCCATGGAGAATATGCATTGAGCTCCTACTGCTGTCACACACACTGTGTGAAGATATGCGACGCTGATGTTGCACTGTTTAATTTTGTGTTGTATTCTGTTTTGCCTACGGTCATTGATATGCATTCTTTGAGTGGTCCCTGTAGAGCCACTGCTCATAAATGTTATAATTCTATGCTGTTTCCATCGTATGACCTGTATTGTCTTGAACAAAAAAGAAATGAATAAAAATATTTATTTTTTTAAACTCTTTAGAGACTTCTTCCCTTACCATTATGGTGATATTCTGTGCTTTGTGGATGCAAGGCAGAGCATCATCCTTCAATATGATTCGGTGTTGAAATTAATTAAGTTTTCCAATCACACCTGAGAATACATTGGGCAATGTTTCATGACTCAAACTCACTTTCTGATTGCACAGTCATAACAGGTTCCATACTATTTGGGTCTAAAAACATGCCCAGGTTCCCAATATCTATCCACCCTAAAACAGATGGTCCTTCTTTTGAAACGTACAATTTGCATTCTGCCTGTCTGTTCTTAAATCTAAACCTTAATTTCATGAATCCCACCATATCTATATCATTCACTGTGAAATTCTTAGGCAAAATATCGGGAGGATATAGGCAATCTCCTAATGTGTGTGCAAATTCCTTAAACCATACATCCCTATTTACAGTTGTAGAGGGGGGCCCTGAGTCAGCCACTATCTGTAATTTGATGCCCCCAAAACCTATTTCGCAGAGAGGTTTCTTTTTTTCCGTTTTTGGTTTCCCCAGCATTGGAGACGTCGACATATCCGAGGCTTGTCCATCCAAACCTTTATTTTCTCTGATATTTAATCACACATATTAGTGTCATTGTCATTTGAATATTCTGTGTCGTATTTCATCTCTTCCTCCAAGACGTGTGCCACATTGTACCACATCTACCTTCACACCTTGAAGAAATGACCCCCAATACCACAGCCAAAGCATTTTTGTTTGTGTGCAGGACATCTTTTATCATTGGTGAAATGTCCACAGTTGCCACACCTATAACATCTTCCCTCTTGGTGTTTGTACATTGGTTTCGTCTTATTACTCAAAGTTTTTCTTATCTCCTCTTGATTTTTCTTGTATTCTCTTTGAGTTACTGGTTGCCTATTATTAGCTTTTACTTTGGCAACTGTTTCTGTGTCCTTTCCAGCTTTCTTTTTTGTTCTGAAATTACTGCTTTTGCGCACCTCCCAGTAGTTCTGCTCTTTTAACTTCAATCACTTCCTGCAAAGGAGCTTTCCCCTTTGCCCAGAGATTTTCCTATATATTTGGAATTGTTGACTACATGACAACCTGGTCATGAATTAGTTCATCATGCAGGTCACCAAATCAACTTGTTAGTGCTAAATTATTTAAAAATGCAACAAAATCTTCGATGGACTCCTCTATGCCCTGTTTTCTATGGAAGAACTTGTATCTGTTTAAACTCACACATACCCTGGGTTTGAAATATGCATCCGAATCCTTCTAACACATTAGTAAATACATGTGCTTGACCTTGTACTCTGGGTTTCTTTTATATTCTGTTATAGACTTTTAGTCCACCAGGATCCAGACAATGGAGTAGTATTGTTTTCTTTATTTCTGGTGTATCAGCCTCATCGTCCTCAAATGTGAAAACATAATTTGAAAAATATTCACGCCATTCCTCTCGTTTAATTAAAGGTTCCACAGATGCTGCAATAAATGCTTGAGGTGGAGGAAGGTTCCATACATTAGATGATGCCATAACAAGATTATTTTAGGTTACTTTCCTGACCTTTAACCATATAACAATAATCATGAGTTTTAGAATGTACTTACTTGGGGCCTGATTTAGATCTTGGTGGATAGGTTACTCCGTTACAACTGTGATGGGTATCCCGTAGGCCGAAATATAAATCCCATTATATCCTATTGGATTTATATTTCGGCGGACGGGATATCTGTCACCGTTGTGACTGAGTAATCCGTCGGCCAAGATCTAAATCAGGCCTTTCATTTTTAGGTCGAGCCTAGAGTCAGAGCGCATGCGCTGCTCTGCGAGACTTGCTGTACTGGAGTATGGAATAGAAGCCCTGCCCACTCTCCACCCATATTTGTCATTGGCTTGTGTCATTGTCCTTCGTAAATGCTGGCTTCTGATTCATAAATAGGCTTGTAGGTCCCTCCTTAGTACCTCCGTGTCTTCTTTGTAACCTCCCATGGCGACTGGCCCTTTTACTTCGGTTGTTACACGATATGTGTTGTTTAATCTTGTAAGCACTATTTTCTTTATTGAGTTTCTCTTACTGCAGGCACGACGTGCTTTGCTTACATTCAGCGCGCCATGTGCACTTTCACTTTTCAAGCAGCCGGGACAATGGCGGCTACTTCTTTCCACTGCCATAGGTCTCGCATTTAAATGCGAGACCTATTGCATTACAAATATATATATATTTTTTTACCTGCACCAGATTAGTTGTGCCCCATAGAGAGGTTGTTGTTTCCATTTGTGGATGTTACTCGGTCTTGCCTGGCAGCACGAGAGAGAGTGTTGGTGTTTGTAGCAGGACGTACTTTTTTTCCAGGGAGGCACGGGCTCCCGCACTGTACTTGACACTACCCATGTGTTGACTGTCCCTTTATTTTCATTGAAATGTATCTGTGGGACTTGGACTTGTGTTCCAGATCCTCACATTCTTTCCCCAAAGCACAAGTGCTGGTAGAGGTTTTTCCACTGGTGTAGTGTGCATGAGGGCAGCAGTCATTGCACGTGTATGTGTTTAAACTGGTTTTCGGGTGCACCTAAGAGAGTAACACCTGTGCATGTTTTCAGCAGGGCCGGACTGGATGGAGCGGGCACCGGGTGTTTCCCCTGTGGGCCGCCAGGGTGGGGGCTGGTTTTGGGCCTCTGGGGGGGGGGCGTTTTGTTACCGGGGGCAGCAATATCGGCCCCCTGTGACAAAATTGGCCAAAACTGGTCCTAGCAAATAGCTCGGCCGAAGCCCCGACCCCCACCCCTCCCCAACCACAGCCGCGCAGTTTGCCAGGGCTGGTTTCGGTTCCCAGTCCGGCCCTGGTTTTCAGCAGCTGTGCATCTCATGTTCTCTGTATTTTATGACAGCAGACAGGATAGTTTCCGTACACTATTTAATATCCCTTTGTTAAGACGATGCACACTTTTTCGGGCTGTATCAGCCAGTGGCAGAGCCAGCTCTTTCTTTCCAGTTGCCATGCAGTTTTGTGACATTCCCCGTGCATTTCCATTTTTGTTATAAGCGGATATTTCGCCTGTCTGGTTTTACCTCACATTTAAATGAGTCTACCTCGCACATATTTCAGTTACATTTTTAAGGAAAAAGCGCTTATGATTTTGGGCTGTGGTTGTAAACAGGAGCACATAAAAAGCCTTTAGCAAATGTACTGCACTTGTTTACTTAAATGAATCCTGAGCCTCACACAATTACACAGATTGGTGCACTTCATCTATGATGCATTGCCTTACTTAAACTTCTGTGCTAAATCCGATGAAGACCATAATTTTGTGTGTATGTATGTATATATGTATATATATATATATATATATATATATATATATATATATATATATATATATATATATATATATATTCACTGAAAAACCATAGGTTTCAGGGACGTTATAGTTAGTTGGACATTTCACTCATACAAAACCATAGAAATTCCACCGTTATAGTTAGTTCAGCTAACTATAACTGCGCCCCCGCAATGCACTGCTGATGACGTCACATATTACATCATTCATGACATGGTCAGTGACATCACTGATGACATCACTGATGACATCTCAAATTACATCACTGATTACATCACTGATTACATCATCCATGTGACAATCTGATGCACCTCCTCACACACTAATATAACCTTTGATACACTCACTGTAAAATACAGACTACCATTTTCGATACCATTGACACACTAATACCAGTTACTACATACCCACTCAATGAGTCCTAGGTCTACACACACATCTACCCATTCACCCATACAATCACTCATACATGCAGTCACTGATCAATAGAACACTATCAAATGCACTCATACACCTATATAGACATTGACACACCAGCACTCATCCTAGTCAGTTATGTACTCATCCTAGTCACTCATGCAAAGAATCAATCACAGTTCCATTTACTCACCTACACAGTTATACACACACTACCTCATTTATTCATACAGATAGTAACGCATACTTAGTCTCTTATATAATCACTAATACAAGTATACACTCATACATACAGCCACTCTCACAATCACTGACTCTCACGTATAGTCATTTCTATACACCAACTCTCACATACACTGCCTTTTATATATGTACTTAGCTGGACATGTGCACTGAGACATCGATTCACTCACCAAGACGCCCATACACACACTTACCCACCCATACAACTTTTCCACATGAACTCTTAAACTCATACACCCTGTCAATCAACCACTCACACATCTATGCACAGAGTCACACACCCCCCACCCAACCACACACACACTCAGTCTCCTATACAAATACGCAGGCAACTAATCAATAACCCATATAGACATTCATGTAGCTACTGACCAACCGATGCAGCAGCTTACACAACAACAGACAGAGTGATACAGACATTCACACACTTTAGACACTAACCCATGTATTCAGTAAGATACATTTAATCATTCACTTAAACAGTCAGTCACACACTTACTAAATCCTCCATCCAGACACTTATACATCCATTCATTCTTCAATACAGCTTGGTATATATATTACACATATTTAAATTTTAAAGAAAACCACATTCACTGGATGATGTCATAAGTGATGTCATCAGTGATGTCATTTGAGATGTCATCAGTGATGTCACTGACCATGTCATGAATGATGTAATATGTGACGTCATCAGCAGTGCATTGCGGGGGCGCGAGTTATAGTTAGCTGAACTAACTATAGCGGTGGAATTTCTATGGTTTTGTATGAGTGAAATGTCCAACTAATTATAACGTCCCTGAAACCTATGATTTTTTCTGTGAATTTCTAAGGTTTTTTAAATACTAATTTCTAACTATAACGTGCCTGAAACCTATGGTTTTTTCAGTGAATTTCAAAGGTTTTTTTAAATGCCAATTTCTAACTACAACGTGCCTGAAACCTATGGTTTTTTCAGTGATATATATATATATATATATATATATATATATATATATATACACTCACTGAAAAAAACAAAGGTTACAGGGATGTTATAGCTAGACTCAGATTTCACTCTTACAGAATCATTGAAATTCAGCACTTATAGTTACCTGAGCTAGCTATAACTTATGCCCCCACAATGCACTGCTTATGACCTCACATATTTCATCACTCATGACATGGTCAGTGACATCACTGATGAGATCTCAAATGACATCACTGATGACATCATCCAGTGATTGTAAGTGTTTTCTAAAGTTTGATTGTTAAACATATATACTAAGATACTACAAAAGTTAAATTAGTATACTTTGTGTACTACTATTGAGTGATACTATTTGTAACACATGTGAGTGACTGTGTGTATCCATGTGTGAGTAGATGTCTGAATGACTCTATGGGTATGTGAGTGGTTGTATGAGTGAGTGAGTGGCTGTATGGGTAAGTAACTGTGTGTGGCTGTGTGGGTGAGGGAGTGGGTGTGCCAGTGGTGTATGTGTAAGTGAGTCTGTGAGAGGCTTTATAGGTGAGTGATGGGGTGTGTGAGTGGCTGTATTGGTGAGTAGGTGCATAAGTGGTGTATAGGTGAGTAAGTGTGTGAGTGAGTGAATGTTAGAGTGGCTGTCTGGGTGAGTGTGTGCTTGTGTTATTGACTGTATAGGTGAGTGAGTACATGTGATAGTGTCTGTATGAGTAAGCGAGTGGGTGTGTGAGTAACTGCATGGGTGAGTGAGTGGCTGTGTTAGTGACTATAAGTAAGTAAATATGTGTGTGAGTAGCTGTATGGGTGACTGACTCAGTGTGTGAGTGGTTGTATGGGTGTATGTGTGGGTAAGTGTATGACTGGAAGTGTGAGTCGCTGTATTGGTGAGTGAGTGGGTACATGAGTGGCTGTATGGGTGAGTTAGTGGTTGTGTGAGTGGCTGTATGAGTGAGTGAGTGGATATGTGAGTGGCTCTATGGATCAGTGAGTTGGGTGTGTGAGTACTTGTATGGGTCTGTGAATGTGTGTGAGTGGTTGTGTGGGTGTGTGTGGGTGTATGAGATGTATGGTGGTATGAGTAGGTGTATGAGTAGTTCTGTGGATGATGTCATCAGTGATATCATCAGTGATGTCATTTGAGATGTCATCAGTGATGTCACTGACCATGTCATGAGTGATGTAATATGTGAGGTCATAAGCAGTGCATTGCAGGGGCATAAGTTATAGTTAGCTCAGCTATGTCTGCATACCTCAGAGACCATAGAATGTGGTCGATCTACAACAACAACATACATTTTGATATGGCTGATATCTACAGAAGTGATGGAGTACACTTCACAGATCAGGGAAATCGAGTTTTTCTGAATAACCTGAAGCTGTGCATCCGCCCTTATATGTAGCTCCAACTAATAAACACAAGGGCTCTTTTTAGAGCCGCCTTATATTCCCAATATCGGTTCGCAGAGTGACAGCTGCGATCCGGCTAGCACAGGGAGACCTGCGGGCCGTCGGGCAGGCTCGCAGAGGGAGAGCTGCGGCCCGTTGGCTCGGCTCGCACAGGGAGAGCTACGGGCCGTCGGCTCGCAAACGCACACCAGCGTGCTGGCTCGCAGAGGGAGAGCTCGGGTCTAACTCACAAGGGGACACCAACAGGCCAACGGCCCTGCTAGCAGAGGCACACCTATCACCTAACGGACTGGCTTGCACATGTACAGCTAGGGACACGACGGCTCGCAGACGCAGACCTGCAAACCGACGGACTGGTACTGTTTTATGCTTAGGGTAGTACAGTGGTGTTTGTGTACTGTAGGGGGTTCGTGCTGGAGGTAGCGTTTTAGGGTTTAAGGTAGTGCAGTGGTGTTTGGGTTGTGTAAGAATCGTGCTGGAGGTAGTGTTTTAGAGTTTACGACAATGCAGTAATGTTTGGGTAGTGTAAGGGGTCATGCTGGGAGTACTGTTTTGGGGTTTAGGGTAGTGCAGTGGTGTTTGTGTAGTGTAGGGGGTCATGCTGGGAGTAGTGTTTTAGGGTGTACGGCAGTGCAGTGGTGTTTGGGTAGTGTAGGGGGTCATGCTGGGAGTAGTGTTTTAGGGTTTACGGCAGTGCAGTGGTGTTTGTGTAGTGTAGGGGTCATGCTGAGAGTAGTGTTTTAGGATTTAGGGTAGCACAGTGGTGTTTGTGTAGTGTGGGAAGTCATGTAGCGAGTACTGTTTTAGGATTTAGAGTAGTGCAGTGGTGTTTGTGTACTGTTTGGGGGTTCATGCTGGGGGTAGCGTTTTAGGGTTTAAGGTAGTGCAGTGGTGTTTGGGTAGTGTAAGAATCGTGCTGGAGGTAGTGTTTTAGAGTTTACGAAAATGCAGTGGTGTTTGGGTAGTGTAAGGGGTCATGCTGGGAGTAGTGTTTTAGGGTTTAGGGTAGTGCAGTGGTGTTTGTGTAGTGTAGGGGGTCATCCTCGGAGTAGTGTTTTAGTGTTTACGGTACTGCAGTGGTGTTTGTGTACTGTCAGGGGTCGTGCTGTGGTAGTCTTTTAGGGTTTAGGGTAGAACAGTGGTGTTTGGGTAGTGTAGGGGGTCGTGCTGGGGTAGTGTTTTAGGGTTTAGGGTAGTGCAGTGGTGTTTGTGTAGTGTAGGGGGTCATGTTGGGAGTAGTGTTTTAGGGTTTAGGGTAGTCTAGTGGTGTTTGGGTAGTGTAGGGGGTCGTGCTGGGGATAGTGCTTTAGGATTTAGGGTACTGCAGTGGTGTTTGCGTAGTGTAGGGTGTCCTGCTAGGGGTAGTGTTTTAGGGTTTACGACAATGCAGTGGTGTTTGGGTAGTGTAGGGGGTTGTGCTGGGGGTAGTATTTTAGGGTTTACGGTAGTGCAGGGGTGTTTGGGTAGGGGGTCGTGCTGGGGGTAGATTTAGAGTTTAGGGTAGTGAAGTGGTGTTTGGGTAGTATAGGGAATCGTGCTGGGGGTAGTGTTTTAGACTTTACGACAGTGCAGTGGTGTTTGGGTAGTCTTTGGGTAGTGTAGGGGATCATACCGACAGACTGACTCACAGAGCTCCGAGCCGACGGACGGGTTTCTAAAGGCATAGCCGCGACCTGGTGATATGAAGAGAGGCAGCGTGAAAGGCATATCTCACACAGACACAGATGCCAGTGTTGCCTCGCAGAGGTAAAACTACGAAACCGATGGCTTCTACACGGAGAGATGCGAGCTGACGGAGTAAATCACAAAATGGCTGCCAACACTTCCTGGTTTCAACCATTCACAGCCAATAAGCTGCAAGCTGGTGCTTGTAACCCCTCAGCCAATCACATGTCAGAATTCTCAAATATCGATATCTGTAAAATTTGATATTTCTCAAAAACTACTGAATGGATTTACACCATTTAAACAAAAGCGTGCTTTCTGGACCATCACCTTTCTCCCTGCCAAATTTGGCGTAATTCCGTTCAGCAGTTTCACCTGTAGTCTTCTGTAAAGTTTTGTATGGAAATTGCATGGAGAAAACACGTTTTAGGACCCTCTTTTTCTCAGCCCCTCCTACACCATTCACCCCCAAACTTTCAATATAAGAGCTAATCAAAAAAGAGAAACTTTTGCATAATTTCATAAAGATTCGTCAAACGACACCAAAGTTACAAGCACATAGAAGGCTCCAGGAGGGGGGCCGCGCAACCCCCCTCCCAACATGAGTGAAGCCCCAGGGCTGCGCGCACCCCCGCAACCCCTGCGAGCCCCTGCTATTATTTTTTAAGAAATACCCCCGGAACCTAGCCCACCCAAGGGCCTCATTAACCCCTTCCATGCATCCGACGTCACGGTGGGCGTGTGCGTCGGACGGCCGGGGGCCGTCCAATCTGCGCATGCGTGGAATTCGCCCGCACCGCGGGGGAATTCCATGCGTGTCCAAGGGGTTAAAATAAAACGCGAGAACCCGTGACCCCAGCGCAAATTTTTGCTGATTTTTTATTTTTAAAAAAAAAGATTTTTGGGGCCCTGGGGGTCCTTCTGGGACCCCCTGAGCAGGCCTAGGGGGACAGGGTTTTTCTACCCTGCCCCCTTCTCTTGTTTTATACCTTTGTTTCTCCGTTTTCGGGTGACTCGCTTCTACCGAGCCACAAGATGGCTGCGAACACTTCCTGGTTTGGACTACTAGCAGCCAATCACAGTAAAGCTTGCGCACGCAACTTAGGCTCCGCCCAGATATCGAAACTTTTATTTTTCTAATTTCTCAGCAATTACAGAACGGATTTACACCATTTTTAAAAAGGTCGCTTTCTGACCCAAGCACTACCTTTCTGCCAAATTTGGAGTAATTCCGTTCAGTAGTTTCGGCTGTAGCCTTGCACAAAGTTTCCTATGGGAAATTGATTTTTTGACTCTTATTTTTTGAATTTCTCAAAAACTACTGAACGGATTTACACCATTTAAAAAAAAGGTCGCTTTCTGAACCAAGCTCTACCTTTTTGCCAAATTTGGGGTAATTCCGTTCAGCAGTACGGGCTGTAGCTCGTCGCAAAATGTCCTATGGAAATTAACATGGAGAAAACGCGTTTTGGGACCCCCCTTTTTTCTCAGCCCCCGCTTGACGAATCACCCCCAAACTTTCAGGATAGGAGCTGACCTGGATAGACTTTTGTTTTCGAGAATTTCAGGAAGATTCGTCAAACGACGCCAAAGTTATTAGCAAATCAAAAAATGCTTTTCCTATGGAAACTAGGTTCTAACTATAACTACCTACTGGCGACCGCCAGTAGGATTTATATATATATATATATATATATATATATATATATATATATATATATATATATATATATATATATATATATATATATATATATATATATGGAAAACCAAAAGTCCTTAAAGCGCCAACTTCACAGCAGCACAGTAGGTACGGACCACACGGGGCAAATCCTTAGAAAAAAGTGCTTTTATTCGGTGATATCAGTGCATCAAAGATAAGTGGCAAGTGCCCAGCATAACGCGTTTCGCCTGCGCTCCCGCAAGCTTGAATATATATATTAAACACAGCACCTCTCCAACCTCCAGCCGGCGAAATAGAGAGGACTCCGTTAGCAGATTTGGCAAGATTTTATTCTTCACACACCTCCGTCAGACGCGTTTCGAGCAACGCAGTGCCCTTGTTCACATATATATATATATTGCAACGATCCTCTCCAGTGATATCCGGTAAGGAAGGAGCCACACCAGTTGCTTCTGCTTTTACAAAGAGTTTATTTTCGGCAATGAACAAGACGCGTTTCGACCACACAAGGGTCACATGACCATTTGCAACAGCTGCTGTCTTTTTAAGGATGTCAAACATAGCGTAATGTGTAAAGGAAATAGAAAACAGTGCAAAATGAAAATTGATAAAGTGCAACAGGGAAAATTCAAAAGTTTAACAAGCCCTTATGCAATTTATATTACTGGCTCAATCGCAAAGTATTATTCAAACTAATCATGTTGTAAGACATAGTACATTTGTTTCTGTCATTTTTCAGATCAAATCCGCACATTTATGTGAAATAACTGTGGAAGTACAACACTATTCATTAGTTTAACAAAGAATCATGTTATAGCACCATATGACTACATAATTAATTGTACAGGTTTTCACTTATCATGTTCTAATCATCTATCACGCAAATTGATACAGACTAGCCATTGGGATGTTGTACATTCAATATGAATTTTTAAAATCAAAAAAATCATGGTATAGTTCCATATTAGTTGATTTAATTTGAATTATCATAACTTCATGTTGCGGCAAATGTAAAGATATAAGCATGCTGATCATAGTAGATTTTAACGGTATAGTACCAAACTGAATCAAAAATTCAATGTCATATTTCACAGTTGGTTACATCTATCTATAAATGCCTACTATGAGTTAGCTTAATGTCAAAACAATTTTTAAATCATTATTATACTCTATCCAACAGGATAGTGTCTTCACTAGACAGTAAATAAGGAAACAGAACATATTACTCAGCCATCAACTCGTATCTATAGGCAACTATATGCTCATATCTATGTTTGTCATCAATCGATAATAAGTGAATTCTTATCAAGGAGGTGTGATAGTTATGTGTAACATTGCCGTTCTCCAGTGCTCTTAAATTAACTGTGGCTAATTCAGGAAACATACTGCATTCCTCGTTAATGTCAATTTCCTGCAGTTGAAAAAATGACATAGAATCATTAGTTAGATATTTTTCAATAATCACATATTAACATGACACATGAAACAATACAATTGCGCTATGTTAATCCTCTGTTAATGAAAAACCTATAAATTGCACAAGAAACATCTAAAAGACCTAATGCTTACTTAAAGGGCTGGATGGCTAGAGGCTGTCTTATTAATGAAGGTGTGAATGTAACTCCTCATCATTATTCATCCCTGAGGAAAAATGGAACCTGCCTTCAGAATGAATACTGACTCCATCTTTCTAAAAGTTTAGATACGATCACCACCTCTTGGATGCTTCTGCACTGAATCAACGCCAAAGTATCTGGCCTTGGTCCAATCACTCTGGTGTGTCTCCTGAAAATGTTTTGCTGTACTATATGTACGATCATTATTTGAAATGGCCCTCCAATGCTCCAGTATACGTTCCTTTTTTTTTTTTTTTCGTAATTTTTTATTAAGAGATTAAAGGCAAGTAAATTCATAACAATATAGTACAACATAGTGGACCCAGACAGGGAATTAATAATGAAAAGAAAGAATATTGAACATAATATACTAAAAGATCCTGACTCCAAATGATTATAATCACAGTAAATTATGGAACGAGCAAATATATTTAAAGTCACTAAATTATTACATGTATAAAATATGTAATATGATGTATATTGGGAATGATGAAAGATTATGAAGGTTAATAAATAAATAAATATATAGATAGATAAATAAATAAATAAATAGATAATTGAGAATATAATTGAGCAAATGGGTGAATGAATAATTAGAAGAACAAGTAGATAGAGGAATAAGAAGAAAAGAAAATCAAGAAAGTCATCTCCTTACCCGGAAAGGAAAGGAAAATAAAGAAAGAAGAAGATACAAGATAAAAGATAAAAAGGGGAAAGGGGAAAAGAAGAGGAAAATGGAAGGAAAAAGATGAGATAAAGAGGAGAGGGAACAGATAATGCAGCAAGAGGAAAATATTCAAGAGTCTTGGAGGGAGGGCTAGGTGATTGCCACAATCTTAAAATACAAATTTTGGCTGTAGAGAGTGCAGTATGTATAAGTCAGCGCTGAGGACGTGTGATATCAGGTAAACTCGTAAGATCATGCAATAAAATAATAGATGAAATAAGGGGGAGTCGCAGGGGAATAGTTTCCTTTAGTATATCTTCCACTTGTGTCCAGAAATATTGTCTAGAGGGACATTCACAAAGTATATGGAGAAAATCACAATTAACTCCAGAACATCTCCAACACATAGAGTGTGGTAATAATCCTGGTTGTTGCAATTTCGATGGTGTCCAGTACCAGTCATGTAAAGTTTTAAAAAGACAAAATTTCAAGCGTGCTTCATGGGTACCCTTATCCAAAGCTTCCAGTATGTCCGGCCAGACATCTTCATCTATAATAATATGAAGTCGTTCTTGCCATTTCTCGCGAAGAACTTTGAGAAGTGGTTGTGAATATAGGTGATTAGTTAGAGTATAATATAATCCTGACATTACTCCTTTATGTCGACCCCAAATGTGAAGATAATCCAATATCGGTGATGGTTTTAATGTCCAGGGAGAGGACCAAGACATCTTCTCAGGCAGTGCTGTAATTGTAGATGTCGTGAAGCCTGATGTAAAGGAAGGTCAAATTCTTCACGAAGAAGATCAAAGGATTTCAATTCACCATTTATTATAATCTGGTCTAATGTCTGGATTCCTCTCAAACTCCAATCAGTTCAGTTAAGTGCTTGGCCATTAATTCAAATACTTTCATTCCCCCATATTGGAGCTTTAGAATGTAAACGATGTGCAACCCCTAAAAGACGATGTGATCATTGCCACGCTTGATATGTAGCATAAGACACAGGATGTGAAGGGGAAGTCTGAGGTTTACGAGTGCTATATAGAAAGTTAGGACCATCGTCACAATCAAGTATTAAGTGTTCTGTTGTGACCCAATGTGGAGGATCTGTCACACCTGGTAGCAGATAAGCCAATTGTGAGAGATGTAAAGCTAAGGAGTAATGTGCTAATGATGGCAAACCTAAACCACCATGGGAGCGACGAGCCACTAATTTGGCAGCATTCAAACGAGGACGCATAGTTCCCCAGACAAAGGCCCGTATGCGGGAATCTATGCGACGAAGTGTAGTCAAAGGTATTACAATCGGAAGCATACCTAGTACATAAGTAAAGCGAGGTAGAGTAACCATCCTTATCGCTTGCACTCTTACCCACATGGAGAAACCCAAAAATGACCATTTGGCAAGTCAGTTTCCATTTGCGCTATAAGAGGTGAGATGTTGTCTAACACCATCCCCTCCAGACCACGATTAATAAAAATTCCTAAATATTTTAATTGGGACGATTTCCAATGAAAGGGATATCCATCAATTGAAGCTTTTGTAGTACCAGAAGAGAGTAGAAGGGCTTCACTTTTGTCCCAGTTCACCTCATAACCAGAAAGGGCTGATAACTCGTCAATAGTCTTGAGTAAGGTTGCTAAAGAGTGAGAGAGATCCTTAAGAGTAAGAAGGATATCATCAGCGTATAAGTATATCTTTGATACTCCTCCCTTTATAGGTATACCCTGGATCTGCGATGAATGGCGAATGAGTGATGCAAGAGGTTCCATCGCTAATAAGAATAAAAGAGGGACTAGGGGACAGCCTTGACGGGTACCTCTTCGAATTGGAAAGGGATCAGAAAGAAAGCCTCCGCAATTGACCTGAGCTATGGGGTTGTCATATAGTAAGCGGACCTTGGAAGTAAACTTATCTACAGACCAAAAAATTTCATAGTGGCGAAGAGATAAGTCCAGTCAATACGGTCAAACGCCTTCTCTGCATCCAGATAAAGAGCGACCGCATCTTCCGCCATTTCCCTAGCAGAGCATAAGGTATGGGCTAATGTTCGGAGATGGTTCCTAGAGGAACGGCCTGGAACAAAGCCAACATGTGAATGGTGTATAAGGGAAGGGATAACTTTGCGGAGTCGTGATGCTAGAATACTTGCCAATATTTTAACATCCGTATTTATTAGGGAAATAGGACAATAACTACCACAAGCAAGCGGATCCCTGCCCGGTTTAGGGATAACCGCAATTAATGCTCTATTAGAAATAGGACCAATAGAGGATGTCTGGACAGCCTCTTGGAAAGCAGAATGAAGAGTATCATTTGTTTCTTCCCCAGTCCATTTATAGTATTCCGCTGGGAATCCGTCTTCACCTGGGGATTTGTGATAAGGTAATTTGGAGATGGCTGTAGCTATTTCTTCTTTAATGATGTCACTACCAAGTAGATGTCTGCCCTCATCTGTAAGATATGGGAGGTCAATATTCGCGAGATCTGTGGTTATTTGATTCTCAGTTGCAGGATTTTCAGGAGTGTAAAGTTCTTTATAAAAGGATGCGAAAGTATTTGCTATTTCTTGCGTTTTAGTGAGAATCTCACCTGATACTGTTCGTATTGCAGATATAAGCATGAAAGCTTCACGTTGTTTCAGTTGCGCAGCGAGTAATCGGCCTGCTTTCTCCCCTTGTTCGTAATGTCTACCTTTTAGACGTTGAAGAGCATACTCCGCTTTGGAAGTATATAGATTATTAAGTGCCATTTTAGTTAACTCCAGGTTTTTGCGATTGGCTACAGTAGGACGAGAGATATATAGACGAGTAAGAGAAATTATTTGAGCCTCAAGTTCAGTACGACGCAGGGATGCTGACTTATTAGCCATGGCTGCATCTCTCATTAATTTAATTGTCTGCGAATGGTTGCATTTGCAGCCGCCCAAACGATTCTACAAGAAGTAACTGATTATTTGTTATCGGTTAGGTATTCAGAGAGATGAGAACATAATTGGATTTTTCCCTGAGGTGAACGATATCTTTGAATGTTCATACGCCATGGTTTTCTACCTGGAGAGGTCAAACCTACTTCCAAAGTGAGAAGAACTGGAGAATGATCAGAAACAGCTGCTTCTCAAATATGGGATTCAGTACTGATTACAACTACTGAATGGGAAAAAAGAAAATAATCTATCCTAGATTGTGTTCCAGGAACAGAAGAAAGAAAGGTATATTCTTGATCTGTGGGATGACAGAGTCGCCAATCATCTACTAGACCATGATCCGTTGTTATATCGCCCAGTAAAGCTCTATCACCAACATTACATCTGTCTAAAGAACGTGTTCTGTCTAAGATTGCGTCACGTGCCAGATTCCAGTCACCACCAATGATGTAATTGGATGCTCCAATCTCCACAAGTAGGCGATTCAGGTTGAGAAAATAGGAGCGTTTAGCACCTGTTGGGGCATATACTGAGCCAACACAGAGGATCTTTTCTCCAATTTTTAACTTTTCAAAGACATATCTGCCCTCTGGATCAATCCAGGTTTTGATAATTGTGATGGGTAGGGATTTGTGCAAAAGGATGGCCACACCACATTGCCGTGGTTGATTTTTCTCAGATGGGAGTTGTGTTGTCAATCCACAATGGATAACTTTTCCTACCCAATCTCTCTGTAATTTAGATGACTCAAGAGCATCTAGATGAGTCTCTTGTAGAAGAGCAATATCAGCTCTTTTCTTTTTCAAATAAGAGAGTACCTTTTTGCGTTTTATAAAGTGTGTAAGGCCATTAACATTCCACGATATTATGCGTAATGGATGGGAGGAAGAAGATGTGATTGTTGTCATATATGCAGTAGGAGTATAAAGAGGTTAATTTTTAAAAGAAACGAAAACTGATGTACGGTGTAAGAGGTTTTAAGTTATAAAATTATAAAGGTGGTGAAAATAAAAAGGAAATAAAGTATAGAAGGCTATACAATAGGAAGGAATTGAAGAAAAGAGGGAGAAAGGTAAAGAAGAAGAGTAGATTCTGGGTAAGGAAAAAGGCAAAGGATAAATAATGTTCTAGAAAATTCAAGAAAGTTAAAGGATTGTAAAGGAATCACTTATATCTTATGCAGAGAAGTGAATAAGGAAGAGAAATAGCAAATTTCAAGAAAAATTTATGGAAATGCAGAGGAAAAAGCAATAGATGTACTGTGCAAGGCTAACACAGCACTAGGGGGATGGAACTGTTTACTGCGGGTCTAATCTTTCAGGCTATTCGCGTCGGAGGAGCCCCATCCGGCGACAAAGTCAGTGGCGAAGAATGTACATATACGATAACATCAACAGTATTTGAACAATAGTGTAAGGTTCAGAATTAGAAATGGAAGAATAGAATTGTAATTGCATTTATATAGCGCTTACTACCCCTGACGAGGCGTCGAAGCGCTTTTTCGGTGAGTCGCACGCTACTCCGGGACCCATAAAGGATTAGTGTTGAATTAGTATAGTGAAATATGAAAGTAATTTAAGTGGTGGATAGGTTAGTCAGTTATTTGGGTTCGGAAGTGTCGTGTAGTTCCTATAGTACCCATGCAGGACCTGCGCGTTTGGAAAACATATGTGGGCTTGGTGGCAGACTGATTCTGTACACCCCCACCGAGAAATGTTAGCCTGTTTGCATTAGCTAGCTCACAGTGCCACTAGTGTCTCCTCTTATCGGGGAGAGATTAGTTTCTGGCAACCTCAGAACATGACAACCCTGATCCCTCAAGATCGTGGAAACAATGTACTACTTTTCGCTCAGTCACTCGTGCTCATTTAGTTTATCTCAGAGGTACACAGAATAAACAGTCTGGGCATTTCAATAAGGATTTATTGAACAGTTGTTATTCTCGTGTAAAGTATATGAGCTGAAACAACCATTAGACAGTAGCAGAGATATATGATTAGCAGTACTATGAATATAAAAGGATAGTACAGTTCTATCATCTTGCAATAAGCATGAATAAATACATGAATATAAAATGCATTGATAAAAGAGATTGCGTACTCCTACGATGCCTATCTAGATGTACCTAAGTGTACCTAGCATGTGAGTAGGTGTGAAGCCAAGAATCCCACTAGGATTTAGTCGAACCCCATTACCTGAAGTGTGAATGTAGGAGCCCTTCTTGGTCTCGAGTTGGACACCCCGCAAGGGATGTTCAGACCACTGTCAGCGGGAGCGTCTGCATGCAGGAGCCTCAGCGTCTCTGGTCAGTGTGTCGGCCTGGAAGTCTCGGTTCCCTCTAACTACTGATAGCAAGAGGTGCTGTATTTATACAGAAAAGTATATAGAGGCCCTTTGTCCCTTGTTCTTGTGTTAGCCATTGTTGGGTATGAGGATGACGTATGGGATGAACCTTGTGCGTAGATATTAGGAAGGTGGAGTATAGCCCCTGCCTGGTTTCCAAGTAACCTCATGAATATTTTATTCATGCAGTGTCAGTCTAAGGATGTATTCATAGAACACTATTGTTCGGGGAAAAACCCTCCTTCTGCACCCAGGCCTAGAACTAGGTAAAAGGTTCAGTCCATAAAAGGCGTTCAATCCTTAAAAGGCTCGTTAGTGTGTAATGTAGGGGAGGTGATGTAGGTGAAAGGGTATGATGTTACCCGGGCCTATAATAGGGTACCTATATGAAACATAACACCCACTCCTCTTCCGAATAGTCAACAATGATAAAAATGCTAGTGGACTATTCTATTTACTAGATAGTAGTGCATAGAACATTTTTCAATGAGCTTCATTAAAATCCGGTTTTAAAATCATTTTATAAACAGTTTAAGAAGGTAAAAATTAAAATTCTTACGAAAATTAGTTGTTTGGAATTGTCACTTAAGCCACAGTCCTAATTGAGTTCGTTTATATAAATTGAATGTCTACAAGCGTCGAAAGACCATGCTTTTCAGCGAGAAAGTGTCAATTTTTAGGAAGTGTTCCAAATTTAGTTAATTTTAGAAAAGTAAAAATCTGAATTCTTTCCCAGCACACAATGAGCCAATTACTGATTAAATGTCCTGGCTGGGAGACGCAACATCATTGCTGCTTGCTGCTGCAGGGGACGGTCCTTGTAACACCTCGCAGAGCACGTCAATGGAGCACAGATGATATTCAGTACTGCCAATAGCTGGTGTAGAGGCAGCCGGTGCTGTAGTCGATACCTCGGTGCTAATGGTGGAGCTAAAGCTTACCCCAGTTGTAAACGGCACCTGTGGATTTTCAAGGAATGCGGCCATCAAGATGGGAATACGCTGGGGACATTGCCGAGCGTGGGACCTCAAGGGTTCCAGCTGGGTATTCAAGTCCGCAGGCGTGTACGTTGCAAGTGTCAGACAGAGGTCCAACATGCATTCTTCACCGCAAAACAGGCATCGAAGAACAGGTAAGATGCAGTCCATGCAGACTGGTCTGAACGATAGGAACCAAGAGGCGCTTAGTTCCCTTAGGCAAGGTGTGCCCAGATGTTGTACCATGCGTTCACGGTATTTCCGCTCCAGGAGCACTTTTGCCATCTCGTTGGCAATTGGGCTGTCCATTGCGTAGTAGTTAGATGACAATCAGGACTCCCGCTATTGATAGCAGGATCAGAGGTGGACTTCCGAAAATGCTTCCAAATACGGAGTGTATAAAGTTCGGGATAACTCCGAGTATTGTCTGAAAGGTGCTAAGAAGTCCTGACCCTATGGTCTTAAATAGGTGTACAATACCACTCGTATCAGACATATTAAAGATACGACCCACCATTTCTGTGAAATGAATGGGGCAGTTTGTATGTATAAGTGCCTGTATCTCACTCAAGGCCCTTGCGATTTGAAGATCAAAGGTCTCTCGAGTGGAGGTTAAGGGTACGGTCTGCTGTAAAAGCATGGCTTTCAGTCTGCTCAAAGTATCAATTTGTATAAAGGAAGCATTCAACGAAGGCCATAACGGCGCTTCCCTGACTGTACTTGTTGGGGGAAACAATACTTGCATACAGCAAGTAACCCTGGAGTTCACAGTGACCAGATAGGCAATGCCCGGAAGCATACCACAGCAACCTTGATCATTCAGCATCAAGTAACTCCCATTTGAGAGCAGCTCGAATACCGGCTTAATCACGGCAGCTGGAGTCCCTTTCATGTGGCAGGACAAGTTTGTCATCGAACCATTACATGCTCCGTGCAATGTAATGTCCCCGCACATGAGAGAACCGCTCAAAGCGTTCTTGCAGTTAGTACCACTTAGAAACACTTCTCGAACCCCACTCCAGCATCGAAATCTATACGGTAAATCCCAGGATTCCCTAATGTATTCCTTACCCATTTTTTCATATTTGCCCGCCTGCCTTTGTTCAAGGCAATATTGAAACTGAAAAGTGGTGACCGGTAGAGTTATATGGCCATGGATCAGCCACTCAGTAGACGGCGCTTCCGCCACTGTAAATGGTAGTCGGTCCAGTTTTTCAATATGCAACATTGTATATTTAGCTCCCCTTTGTGCCATTTCAACCTGTTTATCTGTTAGATTATATTCAGAAAACAGAGGCACAAAGCCTGCGCGCAAAGATTGCAGCGTCCAGCTCAATAACAAGATAGAACGAAATTGAGATTGCCCGTGTTGTAGTATGGCCAAATCTTGTTCTAGGATATCTATCGCAGAAGATACAATGTTGCCCAAAGAATATATTCTGGAGGACAAAGTTGTTAACCCATTGTCTACCACAGCCAGCGATTTTTCTAAGTTAACACGGTCTGTTTTCCGTATTCTCTCTGCGGCCTCTTGTGATATTTTCCACTCTTCATTATAGGCAGCATAAATGCCAGCATATATGAAACGTTTCTGACGTTGTTTCCTGGGACCTTGTAAAAAATCCTGAAGATCCATGTCTTGTGAGAGTAAGGTTAAGTGTTGTTTCACTTCTGTTAGTGTTGAGGTCTCTAGCCAATCAAGGCACAACTTCCCAACACTGTAGGATGTCACTACCCCTGGATGTTCTCTTTGTACATAACGTGGGTCTGGCCTGTGGATACTGTACCCTTCGGTAATACCCAAGAATCGTTTATGACATATCTTTGTGTCTAAGGGCCTAACCACCCATTTTTCCCAATTTGGGTCTGATCTATTGCACTTTAGAATGTCATCTACTGTTGTCCCTTCCTGTCAAGTTACATTTTGCCAACCTTCCCATCTGTGATGGTGTTGGAAATCGAGGTGTGTTCAGGTCCTTTACCTTGGCTAATCCAAGACAAGATGTCTGTTGCACAGTTTCGTTCAGAAATATCATCTGCTGTGGAATGAGGCATGCTCTTAATAGCGCTTCTGTTCCCTGGACTTGCCAGTCCCTAGAACCCCAGACTGATTTTAAGTCTATTGTGTCTTTCCATAGGTCAAAACCCTGTTCAGGCAGTTGGGCAATAAAGGAAGCAGAGTAAATCTGTTTGGTGTTTGTCAACATAATTTTCAGTGCTGATGTTGGTGTAACCCTATAATAATATGAGGTTGGGTCAGTGGTGTTAAAACCTGAAAAATATGAAAATTTCTGTGCAAATGTCTGCGAACTACCCTTTGGTGGTGTAGGGCAATGTTCCCATTGATGGTACTCAAACACATTTCTAGGCGAAATAGATTTGTGCAGGAAATGATGACCATAATGTTGGTAACAGTACAAAGTGTCATAGTCTGAATTGCTTTCTAACATTTCAGTGTTCGGAAATGCAGCATTTTTTTCTAAATCAGACAACATGTTATTAACAGTTTCAGTGTCCCAATCATCAGAAAATGTACTGGAGGTAATGATATCACTTAATGAAATTTTAAATTAATGAGGAATTTTTAAAAGTTCAGTCGGACCGAATATTTCGATATCAACCTTGTCCCAAACTATACCATCTGGTATAGGAACCGCTGTGATGTTCACTGATGACAAGTCTCTCTGTTCACAATGAGATGATTGATGTTGTTTTAAAATCAAATTAACTTTCGGGGCTGTAGAGCTCTGTTGAAGATATCGTCTATTAATAAGCATGCTAAAAGTTGTCACTAAGCCTAGCCAGAAAAGAAAAAATAGAATCCCAGTAATTACCCAAAGTTCTAACCAAGGTGATACCAGGTAAGTCTTTTTAAGAAAGTTCAGAAAGTCTTTAGCTTGCTGTTTACGTGATTTTTGGGCTGGCATCGTTTCTGGTTCACTTGGATCTAAAGAAAACGTATCAAAGTTCATGAAGTAGCCAGAAGCAGTTCGATCAATTGTAGGAATTGCATCGGGATTTGTTGAAATCGCATTTTGCTCTCGTCGAGGCATGTTGACGTATACGTTTGTATTTGGTCTGATTGCAACTTGAGTGTTGTTTTGAGTTTCATTTTGTAGATGACCTTCGGGTTCAAGGGGAACGAGTTCCATAGCATTGTTGCTTAGTCCTTCATTCCGTACAGGAGGCTCTTCAAACGTGATAAGTCTTTCTCTTTGAACTTCTTGGATTGTAGTGAGAGGAGGGCGTCTGCTACTGTGGAGTCCACAAGGCCTACTGTTCAGTATTGGCCACATAGTGTGGTTTGATTAAGTCGATTGAGACAAATCTTTTCTCCTTTTTCCCGGCAAGAGGCTGCAAAAGAACAGTTTGTGTTCCTTGGATTGCTAGGACAGGTACAGGCTTTCTGTATGATGGTCCAAATTCTTTCTTGTCCGCTATTTTGTCTCTGACCAGATCCCTGATTTTTGGGATCCAGACAGGTCTTGCCGTGTTTGCCTTGACTTCCCCAGTGGCGGTCTGTTTCTGGACAACGTTGCTTTGTTGTGTCCTGGATTCATTTAGATCCTGTAAAACAGCCAAACGATCATCAATATCAAATGGTTTCTCATCCGCCACTGTGCCTTCATACTCAAGATCAGCTACCCACATTTTTGTCCCAAATAGGACCTCATATGGAGTGACAGCCCCTAGAGAATTTCTTGGATGGTTGTTTAGTGCTCTTTGTACCCCATAAAGGTGACTGACCCAACTACCGCCCTTGCCTAATACCCTAGCTGTTAAAGATTGCTTTAAGTCCCGGTTTTTCCTCTCCACAACCGAATTTCCCTCAGGATGCTACGGAGAGGAGTACCGCAGTGCAACGCCCATATTTTTCATGGCCTCTTTGTAAGCCCGAGAGCTAAACGCCAGGCCACGGTCAGAATGTAACGTGCCAACTACATATGTCCCGATAAAGACTCGCAAATCTTTTATAACAGTTCGAGCGTCAGCTGAGCGCTGAGGCCAAACCCAGAGGAATCTAGAGCAGGAATCCACTGCAACCATGATATACTTGTAAGCCCCAACAGATTGTAAGGGGCCCCAGTGGCCCAGATACACGCATGCGAGAGGTTTGTCAGATATTAGTAATGGTGTCTGCGCCGGGCGTGTCCTGGTGGAGCCTTTCATCTGTTGGCAGATGTCGCATTTCAAGACATAGTCTTTAGTTTGCTTTGTTAGACCGGGCCACCAATAGCGCTGTTTCAACAATGAAATAGTCGCTGTAACGCCTGTATGTGCAGAGCCCAAACCCTTGTGTGCTGCTAGTATTAAACCTTGCCTACGATCCATATTTGGTATTACTCTGTCCCCCACTCCAGGAATCTGAGCAAATGGAATGTTGTTTGCATCTAACTTGTAGGAGTACTTGAGTGGAAATTTCTTTGGTACTGCTCCGCTGTTTTTGCTTGAAGCAATGACAGTGACCATAATCTCACCGTCTATTCTCGTTTTTGAACGAGTGATTGCAGCTACGGAAGCCGTTCACACAGCCCCCTTTGCGGCTTCATCAGCCAATGAATACCCTTCAACGTGAACACCATCACGTTGATGACTCAGTGTGTGTATCACGTGAGCCCTTGGTAGGTCGTTTTTCAACTCCACAACCTGTTCCCATAGCATTTTATGCTTAATTGTGCCACCTTTCGCGTCCTTAAACCCGTTTAGTTCCCAATGATGTAGATACTCATTGTATGACTGCACCCAGTAAAAGGAATCACACACAATTAGTGTGGGGAATTCGTGATCCGTATTTACAAGTACCAGTATCAGTGCTTTTAACTCTGCCAACTGAGACGTGCAGTCTCCTAGAGATTGCGTCTTGGTGCAACTTGGATGGAACTTTCCATCCCGCATGCAACCTTTAACAATTGCACATGCTGCGCTATATTGTTGCTTACTTCCTACGGCCGGTTGAGCAGATCCCTCAGTGTAAATAATATATTCATACTGATCGAGAGGCAAAATCTCATTTGGAAGAGGATATTCTTGTTCGTATTGCAGAAATGCTTGTGTTTTTAGACTTGGGTCAAATCTATATTCAACGTCCGTTGCAGTAAGAGAATTAGCCCATTGTATCCATCTTGGATGAAAGGCTTTAGCATTTGGAATGCTAGCCTTCGTAACAGCTTCGAAAGCTGGTACTGGGGTTACGACAATTATGCGTTTCCCCTAAGCCAGTGCTCTTTCTCTTGCTACAGCGGTCTGAACTGCCGTCAGGATTTTTTCCGTTGAAGTGAAACGCATTTCTGCGTTTGTGTACAGGTGTGATTTGTATGCGAGTGGTACTGTTTCGCCTTCATTGAAGGTTAAGTAAGTGTACCCGCATTGACCCGCTATTACACGGATCACCAAGTTGCGTACGTTTACGTGTGTCTGTAAGTGTTTGGAAGCAATCATGTCTTCTTGTAATGAACGTAGGATATTTGAATGTTCCTGTGCCCAATGTTTGACTGAAAAGTCAGGTTTTATTAAGTCGTAGAAAGATTTTACTCTTTCTGCGTAATCTAAAATGTATGTTCTGCCGAAATTTTGGAATCCCAGTATTGATTGTAGATTTTTTAATGATTTTGGAGGTTGGAGCAGCGCACACGTTTCTAAAAAGTTAGCTGCCAGGCTTTTCCCTTCACTTGAAAGCTCATATCCTAAAAATAGGACATTGAGGTGGGCTATTTTTGATTTTTAAATTAAATTTGTAACCCTCAGAGGCGAATCCCATTATAATGGTGCTCACCCTGGTCAAGTGCTTTTTAAGTCATCGTCCGTCTGATAAATATCATCCACATAGGACAATGCTTCCTCATCAAAATTTTGGAGTAACTCTGTTACTCTTGCTGAGAACACCCCCAGGCTGTTCTTATACCCCTGGGGGAGGCGACAAAATTGCCGTTGGGACCCCAACGCTGAGAATGCGGTCAAATACCTGCTTTGAGGCACTATATTTTGGCAGAAAAATCCAATTGAGATATCTAGTGTAGTTTTGTACTTTTTCCGCACAATGTTATTCATTAATGCGGCACTGTGTGCGTTTTGGATAGCAAATGTCTTTGTGCATGTGTTTAAATGTCTGTAATCTAAAACTAGACGATATGAGTTGTCCGTTTTTGATACTGGAAACAAAGGGTTGTTCATTGATGAGGTGCATGTTTCAATCACCCCTTGGTATGCAAGTTGATCTAAGATCTCCCTGACTTGTTTTTTTAGCTTCTTGCTTTATTGGGTATTGCCTCTGAGCATTTGGTGAAACTTTTAATGGGATCACGTGGTGGGTTGAATCCTCATCCCAACCAGCATGATTTTTGTATAGTGCTGGAGCTAGGGCAACCGCCCACTCCTGTGCATAAACATGTTTAAGATGTATGGGAACGAGGTCGGAGAATGATGGAAAAATTACAGTTTCTCCCCTGGGGCACAGATTTTCCCAAAAGAGACCTTTGACTTTCCTGGGCTTGTCCCCCTCCATTTGGAGTGTTATTTCGTGTAACTTATGTGGGACGCTCTCCCTGGTGTCTGGTGTTTCCACCATGATGTACTCATTCAAGTCCGCTGTCATCAGAAATTCCTTCAGGTTCTGGCGAGCTATTGTTACTTCTGCCGCACTGTCTAGCATCGTCAGAGCCCATTCCCCGTTCAGAAGCGGCGTCCTCAGAATTCTGGGCATGTCTGATCTTTATGCCTGCAACTTTCTTTTTCTTAAACTGTGGTTTTGATTTTGGCTTGTTTTAGAAGTATAGTCTTGAGCGTGCTGCTTGTCTCTGGACTTTGTACGCTCCTCGTTGTGTTCTGACCGTCCTTCTCTCTCGGAGTTTTTCATCGAGCCCTGATAGGAACGAGAGGAACGTGTATCAGTATCCTGATACCTGTCAGGTTTCCTAATATTATCCCTATTCCTGAGGCTATACCTCTTTTCAGAGGGCTCCTGTGGAGATCTGCCCCGGGATTGAGATCTGTTTTTAAAGTTTTGTTGTTTTTTGTTATCCCACTTCTTTTTAGAAGAAGCAGGTGTCTGCTTTGTAGTGTCCTTTTCAGGACTGCCCATCAGTTGTGGTTTTAATGCTTTCCCACCCAAACTGTCTCTGCCTAATTCTGCATATGCAGTTTCAATTATTTTGGGCAGTTCGTGTTGTTGAGCCAACGGACTGAACTCCCTTAGGCGTTGGCGGATTGCCACTGAAGCTGCTTCCCCTTTAATATTATCTAGTATTATGGCTGATACCTGGTCATAGTTATTTAATAACTTCATCCCTAAGTTTAGGGCAGGCTCTGCTCCGTACTCGTTTTGTATCTGTCTCAATACGTCTGGTACTACTGCTAATGAAGGAATACCATGTGTTCTGGTATATATGGCAGCAAAGACTGTGCCCCAAGAGGTGCAGTCCTCTACTTGTGGTGTTATCCCCATGGGCAAGCAGATTGTTAGCATTCTGTGTTTTTCAAATGGGGTAGTATTCGGGAATACTGCCTCGAGCTGAGTTATTTTCTGAGCTACCCAGAATGGCATTTGTTCACATTTCGTGGGCATTTTGCCCATTACTGCGTGTAATGTTTGTGGTGTGATTTTAGTTGCTGTACCCTGAATTTGAGTTCCATTTGTTGCAACTGATGTTGGTTGGACTGTTAAAGTCCTCATGACATACTGTGTCAGGTTTCTGTAGATTTTAATTAAATCCTTGTGTTGTAAGAGTAAGTCTGGCTGTGGCATTGTGTCAATGTCAGGATGTGGTGTGTAGGCCGCTAATATTGGCCATGTTGCACTGTCTCCTCCGAGCGGGCCTAATCTTACTCTGTGTCTTATATGGGGTAGGGCGCCTTTAAACCAGCATAGGTGTTCCTGGTACGTGAGTGGAACCTCTATGTCCTCACAAGGACCGTATTCCACTGGTGCATCTCCTTCTGTATAGAAGTGAAATGTGTAACAATATTTACAATGGCAGTGGTGGTCTAATTGGTAGCACATCTACTCTTTATAGTGCATTAAATGTGTATAGCCAAGTATTGGTGCCCCTCAAGGTTAAAGAAAACAGCACCCCACTACCTAAGGAGCCAAAATACTAGAACCCAAATGGTCCCAGTAAAATGTAAAGTACATATGTAAACCTCGGCACTCTAAATCAATTCAACTATCGATTCATAAAGTTGTTAGATAAAGGCAACTTAAAAATATCAGCAAGAAGTCAATTCAATTTTTGCTAGGTCAATTTTAATGTCTAAAAATCACCAAATCCTGAATTACAAATTTCAAATTCATAACATAATGACAATATATTTGAGAATAGACAGCTTAATACAACAGTCCTTTTTGGGCGTTGAACCGGCAGCCGACACGTGTTTCGTTTCTTTGAAACTTTTTCAAGGCTTTAGTTATTAGATCTCATGAATGGCGCTCACAATGTAAATAAGGGTGTCCAGATCTCTGATGTGATAGTCATCTATTCTTGTCAAATTCTAAATATGTAAAGGTTCTTTGTCGAAGGGAGAACAAATCACGTAAAGTGTGTATACAGTCCAAAGATCGCTATTTAATTTTATACCGTCGCAAGTTAATGGGCTATAATATGCCCTTCATTTTTAGTATCAGCTCACGACGTCGATCTCCTAGTCTTCTTAAATAAAAGCGTCCTCTACTTGTGGTGTTATCCCCATGGGCAAGCAGATTGTTAGCATTCTGTGTTTTTCAAATGGGGTAGTATTCGGGAATACTGCCTCGAGCTGAGTTATTTTCTGAGCTACCCAGAATGGCATTTGTTCACATTTCGTGGGCATTTTGCCCATTACTGCGTGTAATGTTTGTGGTGTGATTTTAGTTGCTGTACCCTGAATTTGAGTTCCATTTGTTGCAACTGATGTTGGTTGGACTGTTAAAGTCCTCATGACATACTGTGTCAGGTTTCTGTAGATTTTAATTAAATCCTTGTGTTGTAAGAGTAAGTCTGGCTGTGGCATTGTGTCAATGTCAGGATGTGGTGTGTAGGCCGCTAATATTGGCCATGTTGCACTGTCTCCTCCGAGCGGGCCTAATCTTACTCTGTGTCTTATATGGGGTAGGGCGCCTTTAAACCAGCATAGGTGTTCCTGGTACGTGAGTGGAACCTCTATGTCCTCACAAGGACCGTATTCCACTGGTGCATCTCCTTCTGTATAGAAGTGAAATGTGTGTGTTCATGCATCTGCTTCTGGGAATGTAACCCATGAATAGAATACCTCTGTTTTGTTTGGTTTGTGTGCCTCAATCACAAAAGCTACTAAACCACCCTAGGTGTTACCCCATATTCTAGTAGTTTCAAGGTGATAGTACGACTGAATTTAGGTGCAATGAGTACTCCATCCACCTCTTCATCTTCTACTGAGATGCGTCTCTCCACCACCGGGTTATCTTGGTTGGTTGTGTCCTCAGTCATTTTGGATAGTAGTTTGTTCAAGGGAACTAAGATAAGGTGTTATGCACAATTTTAGGAACAAAAATGTCCTTCAAGCTTCATTAACCAGTAGCCAATAAATTGGATATTTCGCCTACTCAGCTGTGGCGGAGTTTTGTGCCCACCCACTCCAGACGTCTCTGGCGTTTTGTGAGTAGGGGTCTCTGAGAATAGCACAACTGAACTACTCAGATTCTACTGTTAAATAAGAGCCCAACCATCGTTGGTGGCGCCATGTCGTTTAGTTCCTATAGTACCCATGCAGGACCTACGCGTTTGGAAAACATAAACTGTGGGCTTGGTGGCAGACTGATTCTGTACACCCCCACTGAGAAATGTTAGCCTGTTTGCATTAGCTAGCTCACAGTGCCACTAGTGTCTCCTCTTATCGGGGAGAGATTAGTTTCTGGCAACCTCAGAACATGACAACCCTGATCCCTCAAGATCGTGGAAACAATGTACTACTTTTCGCTCAGTCACTCGTGCTCATTTAGTTTCTCAGAGGTACACACAATAAACAGTCTGGGCGTTTCAATAAGGATTTATTGAACAGTTATTATTCTTGTGTAAAGTATATGAGCTTAAACAACTATTAGACAGTAGCAGAGATATATGATTAGCAGTACTATGAATATAAAAGGATAGTACAGTTCTATCATCTTGCAATAAGCATGAATAAATACATGAATATAAAATGCATTGATAAAAGAGAGTGCATAATCCTACGATGCCTATCTAGATGTACCTAAGTGTACCTAGCATGTGAGTAGGTGTGAAGCCAAGAATCCCTCTAGGATTTAGTCAAACCCCATTACCTGAAGTGTGAATGTAGGAGCCCTGCTTGGTCTTGAGTTGGACACCCTGCAAGGGATGTTCAGACCACTGTCAGCTGGAGCGTCTGCATGCAGGAGCCTCAGCGTCTCTGGTCACTGTTACGGCCTGGAAGTCTCGGTTCCCTCTAACTACTGATAGCAAGAGGTGCTGTATTTATACAGAAAAGTATATAGAGTCCCTTTGTCCCTTGTTCTTGTGTTAGCCATTGTTGGGTATGAGGATGACGTATGGGATGAACCTTGTGCGTAGATATTAGGAAGGTGTTGTATAGCCCCTGCCTGGTTTCCAAGTAGCCTCATGAATATTGTATTCATGCAGTGTCAGTCTAAAGATGAATTCATAGGACACTATTGTTCGGGAAAAACCCTCCTTCTGCACCCAGGCCTAGAACTAGTTAAAACGTTCAGTCCATAAAAGGCCTTCAATCCTTAAAAGGCTGGTTAATGTGTAATGTAGGGGCGGTGATGTAGGTGAAAGGGTATGATGTTACCCGGGCCTATATTAGGGTACCTATATGAAACATAACAGAAGGATAGCAGAAGGATAGAAGAGGAAAAAGGTTTGCATTCATATAGCGCTTGTTACCCCTGATGGGGTGTTGAAGCACTTTTTTTGGCGAGTAGCACGCTACTCCGGAAACCCATAAAGGATTAGTGTTCAAAATTAGTATAGTGAAATATGAAAGTAATTTGAGTGGTGGATATGTTAGTCAGTTATTTAGATTGAGAAGGGTTGGGGAGGGGTAGAAAAGGGAAAAAGGTTTGCATTATATAGCACTTGTAACCCTGATGGGGTGTAGAAGCGCTTTATTGGCGAGTAGCACACTACTCTGGAACCCATAAAGGATTAGTGGTGAATTAGTATAGTGGAATATGAAATTTGAGAAGTGAACATGTTAGTGTGTTATTTTGATTGAAAAGGATAGTGGAGCAATAGAAGAGTGAAGGATTTAGATTTTTTTTTTTTTTTGGAGGTCATAGCAGTAGGAGGCTGCTTTTGGATGAGTAAAAAGGGGTTGTGGAGGGGAAGAGCCAGAGGGAAGAGTTTAGAAAGGTTTGTTTTGGGGGATCGGTTTAGTAAAAGAGGTGTCAGATGATGCAAGGAGGGGTAGAGTAGGGGAGAGTCTAGAAAGGGTTATTTTGGGGATCATAGTAGTGGTATGGGGTTTGGAATAAATGAGAGAGTGGATGTAGATGATATATTGATAGATGTATAGGGTGAGAAATAGGGTAGTGCATTGGAAAGAGTAGTAGAAAGAAATTTGAGATGAGTCAGAAAGTTGGGCTAGAAGATATATTGAGAGAAGTATAGGCTGAGAAATAGGGTAGTGCATTGGAAATGCTAAATTAGAAGAAAGTGATAAATATATAGATCCATAAGTACATTGAAAGTATATAGATGCATAAAGGAGGTAAGTATATGTAGATTAAAGATATTGATAGAGGTACAGGATGAGAAATAGGGTAGTGCATTGGATATGCTTTTTCAGGAGAAAAGTAACAAACACACAGATCCAAGTACATGGAAGGTACATAGATGCACAATGGAAGCAAGTACATGTAGACCAAAGATGCACCAGATAAACTCCGGTGTTTTCAAGTGTTATTGTACTTTAATATATATATTTTTTTACAACATAATTATTCTACATGTCCATACAAAGCAATACACAAAGATAGGTACATATCTATAGTGAAAATAAATGCTTATATACAGAGGGATATGCTGTAAATTTCTGTGTGCATATGGTGCTTATGTTGGGAAGAGCCAATTCTTGAGTAGTTTTCTGAAGATAAAGTGGTTGTCCGTGGATCTTATGTTGGGGGGTAAAGAGTTCCATAGTTTGGCTGCTTGAACAGAGAAGGATGTGCCACCCATGTTTTTTTTCTTGTATCTTGGGATTTTGAGGCGAGGTGCCCCTTTAGAGCGGAGGTTCCTTTGTTGAATGTGTTTGGTGATTTTATTCCTGATGAAGAGCGGTCCCATTCTATGTATTGCTTTGTGGGTGATTCAAAGCAACTTGAACGTGGATCTTCTGGCAACCGGTAACCAATGCAGGGCTTTCAAGGCAGGTGAGATGTAGTCCCGCGGTTTGATATGCAAGAGTAGTCTGGCAGCCGAGTTCTGAATCCGTTGTAGTCTTTTCATGGTCGTTAAAGGTGATCCGTGGTAGAGGCTATTGGCGTAATCAAGTTTGGACAGAACAAGGGAGATGGTAGCTTGGACCTTGTGTGGAAATCCCAAATGAGGGAAAATTTTCGCAGCGTTTTTATAGTGACAAAACTTGATCTTGCTAGTTTGTCCACTTGGGCATTCATCGATAGCTTGGAGTCCATGGTCATTCCGAGGTTTCTTACTTCCTTCGATACTTTAGGCGGTGATCCCAGTTCATCAGGCCAGGCGGCAAGCGGGTCATAATGTTTCCAATCGCCACACGTGAGTATTTCCGTTTTGGAAGCATTCAATTTGAGATGGCTCCAAGTCATCCACTGATCCACGGCTCTGAGACAACTGAAAATTGGGGATTTTCCAATGTCTTCGGGGCATTCCAGTTGAAGGAGTATTTGCATGTCATCTGCATAGTTATAGCACATAAGGTGAAATTGATTGATCAGTACCGGTAAAGACTTCATGGGCGAGATGATAGAGCCTTGAGGGACCCCTGCTTTTGTAGAGTATGGTTTGGACGAGAAAGGTGGGGTACAGATGACTTTAGTTCTGTTTCGAAGGTAGGACCCGATCCTGTCTAGAGCAGTCCCCTCTATGCCGGCTTCATAGAGTCTTTGTTTCAGAGTGTCATGGTCAACCGTGTCAAATGCAGCCGAGAGGTCCAAGAGGAGTAGCGCAGCAACCCCAATGCGGTCTACTGTATTCTTCAGGTCATCCCAGATGGCAAGGAGGGCAGATTCAGTGCCTCTTCCCGGACAGAATCCTGTTTGGAAGTCTGAAAGTATGTCATTCTCTTCAATGAATTGTGACATCTGGGCGAACGCTGCTCTTTCTATCAGTTTGCCCAGAAAAGGTCCATTTGTAATGGGTCTGTAGTTGTCAGGGTTCAGCGGGTCCAAGTTTGTTTTCTTCAGTTAAGGGCGTATGTGTGACTTTTTGAGTTCTTCTGGAAATATTCCGGTAGTTAAGGAATCGTTCATGATTCTTCTTACTGGAGTGGCAGCAGAGGTTGTTAAAAGAATTGTCTTGAAAGTTTGTGGTGGACACAGGTCAGAAGGGCTGCCGGCAGGCCTGCTTGCTTTGACCAGGTCCATAAATTCATCATGTGAGATGTGTTGGAAGGAACGGAGAGGCTGGGTTAGAGTATTCTTGGATTGTTGTTTTGTACAAGGGTTAGTGCTGGTGCTTTGTTTCTGTTTTAAGTATGAGTCCAATGTGTCTGCTTTGTCCGTGTAATGATTTGCCAGTTTGTCTGTGAAATCTTGACTAACAGGATGAGTTCCTTCTAGGCAATTTGGTTTGCGAAATTCATTGAGTATTGTATAGAATTCTTTATTTGCACATTTGGAATTTTTAATTCTGTCTGAATAGTACCTTTTCTTGACTTTTTTGATAGCTGACTTGTATAATCTGTTAATTTTCTGTAGGTGAAGTTTGTCTTGTTTGGCGTTTGTTTTGAGCCAGGTACGTTGCAGCTTTCTAATTTGTTGTTTTATGTCTTTTATCTCTATGTTTCTCCAAGGCCCTTTGTTTCTTTTGTTCTGTTGTTTGGTTTTGAGTGGTATCAGGATGTCAAAAGCTTCCTGTAGCCACTCATATAGTTTTTGAACAGAATTTATTGCTTCCAGATTAGTACTGGATGTTAGTTGTGTTTCTAAGTGTTCCAAATTGAGTTTGTTCCACGGCCGATAGGTGGACGGATGTAAGGCAGTTTTAGGTGAGTCGCTTAGTGTTGTTTTATGTTTGAAAGCAAGCAAATGGTGTTCTGACCATGTGACTGGAGTTATAGTTTGAAAGGTAACTTGTTCAGTATTAGCAAAAATGACATCTAGGATATGTCCAGCGATGTGTGTGGGTTTGTGGACAATCTGATGCAGGTTCAGTGCGTCTAGGCCAGTGATTATTGTTTTTGGATGGGTCATATTGGGTTTGTCAAACCAAATGTTGAAGTCAGCCAGAACGCATAGGTTGGAGTGTATTGTTATTAGGTTTGAAACTGTGTCTAGAAGTGCGTCTGGGAATGTCGCCTTCCTAGATGGAGGTCTGTAAAGGAGCAGGAAGCTACAGGAGGAAGATGGTGCAGGATTGCATCTGGTGAGAAGAGCCTCACAATTCTTTATGGTGATGTCGTCAACTTTAGTGATATGTAATGTTTGCCTGAACACAACAGCTAGACCACCTCCTTTTTGCCTATACGATTTTGGGTGATCGTTTGATAGCCTAGAGGAACTGCTTCATGCAGGACTGGAGCCATATCATCTCCCAACCATGATTCAGTTATGAATAGTATGTCTGGTTTTGCATTGGTGAGAAGATCGTAGATGTGATGTTTGTTTTTAGAGAGGGATTGAGCATTTATTAGTAGACAGTTTAGAGAATGGGCTTCGGTGATAGTGAGACTTTGTTTTGTAGAAGAGTGATCAGTATTGTGTGGGTTTGTAGCAGGTGTGTTTTTAGTGCTGGTATTAGCTGTATTAGGATAGCAATTGTGTAGCTGTTCTGTAACATGTTCCTCATCCAGCATGCTAAGAAGGCATTTTGATGGGTCTGCGTGTGTATGTGGTAGAGTTGGTGTTTGAGAGTGAGTTGGTGTGCACTGTTGTTTTCGTTGTGTAACATTGTTGTGCAGTAGACATGGGGAAGCGAAGTTGTGAGGTGTGGCACGTTGCTTATATTGTTTGTGTGTGTTTAGGGTGGAAGGTGTATGAGTCAGGGGTGGTGATGCAGCATGTGGGTCATGTAGTAAGGTTCTAAATTGTCCAATGGATGAGAGGCGTTTGGAAGAGAGTTGCTGTGTTGCTGTATCTGTGTTAGGTGTGGTGGAAGAGAGAAAGCTTGGCATTGGAGTTTGTTCCTTTGTGTGGTTTGAAAGGTGGGTGTATGTTTGTATTTTGTGATGGTAAGTATTATGAGGTGTTGCGCTTTGAAGATCTTGTGCTGGTGTGTGTGATATGTTTTGTTTTTGAGGAGTAGTGAAAAGGGGTGGTGGTGTATTTGTTTCATGCGATGGATTTGTTTGTATAGTATTGTTCGTGAGAGGAGGTTGTAAGGTAGAGGGGGTGGTGATGTGTTTATGAGTAGAGTGTATGTTGTGTGTAGGATGGAATGAAGTAGAGGTAAGAGTGTTTGTCTTAGACTGGTTTGTTGCAAGAGTTAAAAAGTGTGGTGCAGTGCAGTGTATGTGATGTGCGTTAGTGTTTTTATGGTAGAAGGAAGAGGAGGGTGTTGGTTGGACAAATGATGGAAGGCTGATTATATGTTTGTTAGTGATAAAAAGTTGTCTGTTAGGAGTAATTAGAGCAGCAGGGAGTGTGTGTCTGGATGGGATGTAGTTATGTATGGTGTTGAAAGGTGTTGTGTTAGTGATGAGTGGATTGGTTAGTGGTATAGGATAGAGTTGTGTACTGTTCGTAGGTGATGGTGGAAATGTGTAGTAGATGGGGTAGAAGGGTGTATAGATGTGGTTTGGTTGGTTTTGTAGTGTATACTGGTACATTGGTTTGTGCATAGGGTTGTGTGTGGTGTACATTTGCTGTAATTGTGTTACTATGTTTTTGGATGTGGATGGTGTGGGCTGGGTATTACTGAATGGGAAAATGGGCAGCATTTCTGGCCCTAGTCCCGACCATTCTCGAACAGGGTCAAACAGGCAACTGCCCTTGTCCTCTCCACCCTTAGCCTCGACGCCCGGGCAGAGACGCCCTAAGCCTTGGCCTTTTATAGCCCTATTAATCAGGTGACCCCTTCAGCCAATGGGAACCCTAGCCCTAACACTATCCAATCACAACACCAGCCCTAATATCCAGAACCAATAGGAGACCAGGACCTTACAGCCAATATGAGCCCTAGTCCAAGCACTCAATCAGGTTCAAAAACCCTAATCTCAATGTCCAATAGAGGCCCTAGCCCTAGCAGTAGTCCCAACCCTAATCCCAGCAACCAATGACACAGGAAGCCCTAGTCCCTACTTCCAATAAAAAGACCAACCATAGTCTTAGTATCACACCTAATCCAGCAACAAATCACATAAGAAGCCCTAATCACTACTTCCAATAGAAAGCATAACCCTAGGCCTAGTCCCAACCCTAGTCCAAGCAACCAATCACACAGGAAGCCCTAGTCCCTACTTCCAATAGAAATCCTAACCCTAGCCCTAGCCCCAACCCTACATTGATTGAGTCACAGACCCAGAAACCAATCAGGCCCTCAAATACCCAACCAATGAGGACACTAACCCTAATCCAATAGAAACACCAGATACAACCACCAATCACTGCACACATGTACCAATCAATAGCAGACTATATAAGGGCCCAGCGACCTCAGACAAGGTTTGCTAGGCAGGGAGTTGGAAGCTGCTCCTCTATTCAGAATCTCCTAGGAGACAGACAGGCTCAATCCACACTTTGGACTTCTGCAGGTAAGGGCCTAACAAACTGTCCTCTAACAATACTGTTTGTATAAAACTTTACTCACTCTCCTAGCCAAAAAAACGAAGTGCACAGCCCCTATTAAACACAGCTTAAACAGCTCACAACAGATTACTGCTGTCTCAGAGCACCCTCTGATGTAGAATATCCCTGTTGCTAGGGGGGGGGCTGGTTTCACTCACTTGTTAACACAAAATTGTGGCTGGGGGTGCACTGCTTAACATACAGGTCTTAGCACAGAGCAAGGGAGAAATTTGGAGGGAAAACTGATAGTCACGGGGAATGAGAGGGAAAAACTACAGAGTTTGGACTGCAAATCCCACAATTCAACAGGTTAAATGGAAGAAGTCACGGGCAAGGAAAAACCATAAGTTTCAACACAAAACAGGTGATAGATTATGCAATCACGGCAGGTTAAAACTACAATTTTAAACTGTAACAACCACAGGCAAAGACAGTTAAAGAAATAAAAAGAAAAGATGATGCAATCACGGGTAGGGAAAATCGCTTTTTAACTTTTTAGGAAAGAGACAGCACTAGTCTGCCTCCTTACCACTTCCTGGACTCTGCTTCACTGCAATCTGGGGCACAGGTAGACTGCAACTCACAAGATGGAGGAAAAAACTTGTATCTTGAGTATAAAGTGTTAGAGGAGATGAGGAGGTCAAAAAGGAAAGGGGTAAAAATGAATAAGAAGAAAAAGATCAACGCAACATGAGGTTGTCAAATGTATGGTATGATCAAATATGATCAAATAAGCTTTGCATATCATAATAATAGTAGCAAGTAAAATATTAAATATAGATAATTATCACAATTGAGTATAATTCTATCTAGATAATAATGTACAATTAGATAATATAATTAAATATTAAGACAATTGAATATTAAATATTATCATGTATAAATAATATCATATATACTGGGTAAATAGAGGAGGAGATAGGAGGAACGTGTAAAAGGAATTGATAGAGGGGAAAGTAATAAGTAATAATGCTTATAATTCATTATAAATTCATTTCAAATTTATAACAAAACAAAAATGCGATTATGCATATATGAGGTCAATAAACCTAATACCTATGATATAAAGTTTCAACAAAACCTAATGAGAAAGAAAAATATAGGCAAACAGGCTATGGAAGAAACTGTGGATATAGAAAGATGTTATTATATCGTATATAAATTATAGTAAAGTAAATTTTCATAGAATAGCAATAAAAGTAATTAATATTAAATACCTTCCTAAATAATTATTATAATAATTAAGTATTACCTTACCTAAGAACTAACATAATATAAATAGATATCATCATAGTTAAATATCAAAGCAATTAATTAAACAATAAATGTTAAAACAGTTAATTGATCATCATTTAAATGCTTATTAAGAGGAAAAAAGAGAGAAAAAGGAGAGAAAGTATATAGAAAGCAATCAAAAGAAAGAGAACATTATGAAGTATATAATGTATAACATTTAAGCAGAGGTTCAGGTATGTAGTCATTCTTAATACATATCATATAAATTGTAACAGCACAAAGAGTGCAACTAGTTGACATTTTTGCCTAACAATATAAGGATAGTCAAACTTTATCAAATATACATGTTAGGAAAGGGAGTAGAGAGGGAGAGAATTCGGGTAAGGGAATAGAGAGAATAGAGTGAAAAGAGTGAAATAGGGGCATTATAAAGCAAATAATGCATAACAGAGTAAATATATAGTCAGGTACTCATCCAATTGTCGCTTCGGAGGACCATAAGGTAGTTTCCTTTCATCAGTTCTTCAATATTAAGTAATTAAATAGTGAAGCAAAGTTCAGGACACACCCTCCTCAGTTGATGAAGGGGATTTTAGAGGAGAGCATGATTTGTGTCTATCTCTATCCTGCGTCAGAGCAGCTACTGCTTGAAGGACTTGTGTTCCATCTCCCAGGGAGCGTACATGCCGATCTGGGTCTCTACCCCTACTATTGGACCAACCTGGATTGCGTCGAGCTCCACCAGAAGAAATCTTAGAGTTCAATGAAGGAGTTTGAGATTTAAGCTCAGGTATAGGCACAGCAAAGTTCATGTTCTGAGGGGTAAGGTTGTCTAAGAATTGTCGAAGATCTTCTGGATTAAAGAATTCTTTAGAGATACCATCTTTAGTGATTCGTAGACGTGCCGGCTCAAAGAGGCCATATTTGATATGTAATTGATGCAGGCGAGGTCGAAAAGAGAGAAATGCATTGCGGCGATCATATGTTTCTCTTGAAAAGTCTGCTGCCACTCGAATCTCATGGCCCTCAAATGTGTGTGGCCCATGGATACGAGCATCAGTGATTAATTGACGAGCGTGGTCGTATGTTTTTCCCTCCTTTGACCAATGCAATGTGCTCTCTGCATCTCTAATGGTGGGTCGAAGGTAAGACCTGTGATCTTTGGAAGAATTGTTTTGAGAAAGGATTTAGCATCTGGACCCTCTGTTCTTTCCTGAAAGCCAAAGAAGCGTACATTGTCCTGGCGACTTCTGTCCTCCAAATCTATAATTTTGCTCCTATTGAAAAGACGTTCTTGGTCCTGGTCCGGTATATTGTTAAGGCGATTCTCAACTGCGACAACTCGTTCAGTAAGACCCTCAAATCGGCTTTGGAATCCAGCAATATCTGCGCGTATGGATTTAGTCTCAGCTGTTAGGACAAATATGGACGACTCCATATCCTCTAAGCGTCGTCCTACAGCAGAGATTTCCTGGAGTATGCGGTCCATAGTAGAGTCTAGTGCAGTTGCCATCATAGGATTAGATGATTTTTGAGTTGAGGGAGGGGTGTTCAAAATTCTGAGGCGGTGCGGCCCTGATTTAGAGCTTCAGAATAGAGGGGTTGTTTTATGGATTTACCATTCGTTTTACCAGAAGGCACCCCTTACTGTTCTTATTTTAGATCCTCAAGCAGGTAAGTAATTCTCTTAACTGAGGTCTTCAACGCAATAGGTAATAAAAGTGAGTCTTTGTGGTACAAACTGAGGAGAGATTGTTAGGAGTTCTAGAGTCTCTGGAGAAAATCAGCCTGTATCTGTGTGCTCTTCTTACTTCAGTATAGCTGTCCTTGCTGTCATATATTGATTCTATTGATGGGTAGATCGCCTGTGAAGTTCTTGATGAAGCTGCTAATGGTCTGTAACATTTAATGGCATCAGACCCGATCTGTTCTGGTTAAAGCAAAGGATATGCCGAGGGCATTACTCATTGATTGTTATTATTAATGCAGTAGCACATTCCTGTCATCTGATATTGAAGAGAAGTCAAGTCAGGGTCGTTCGCAAGAAGGAAAAATGCCTGAAGAGGCAGGTACTGCTTCGTAGTTGCCAGAGTAGAAAAATCAAAATGCAAAAGTTGCGACTCGATGGAGGGCTTATAAACTTCTCAGACGTTCTTAACGACATTGTGTTCTATTCACCTCAAAGGTGCGTGGATTCAGAACATATCACCTGAGGAAAAAATACGGGCGGCAGCGTAAGATGCCACTAAGCTGAAGATGCACACTCCCTTCACTTGACTGAACTAAACAGAAGGAAAGAGAAATATTCCAAAGGCGAGTGTTACTCTGAAATTACCCGTCTTCACCTGGTCATAAATATGAATTGGCAGTAATGGAGTTTGAAATCGCCCCAGGCGCATCTGTTCTATAATATCAGCGCACAAATCCAAAACAAATGCTGCAGCTTATTGAGGGAGTCACATACGTCTCAAACGTTCCTACTATTACAGTGCAATAGTCACCTCAAAGCTGTGTAGGATCAGTGCGCATCGCCTGGGTAGAAACACTGGTGGCAACGTCAGAAGTCCCCAAGCTGAAGCAGCATACTCCCCTCACTTGACTGAACCAAGCAGAACAGAAGAGGAATGTTCCCAAGACGAATGACACTCCGAAATTGCCAGTCTTTGCCTGGTCACAATCACGAATTAGCTGAAAAGAGCACGAAATCGCCTCAGGCGCTACCGCTCCACAATGTCAGCGCGCGAATCTAAAACAAATGCTGCGGCTTACTGAGGGACTCACATACGTCTCAGACGTTCCCAATGTTACAGTGCAACATTCACTTCAAAGCCGTGTGAACTCAGTGCGCATCGCCTGAGGAGAAACACGGGCGGCAGCATCGGAAGTCGTTAAACTGTAGTAGCACTTTCTCCTCACCTGACCGAACCATGTAGCAAAGAAGAGAAGCGTCCCAAAGACGAGCGTCCCTCCAAAAATGTCCGTCGCCACTTGGACATCAACATGGAGCAGCAGTAAGTAGCACAAAGTTTCCTTAATCGCTCCTATTGCATAATAACAGCGCACCTCGTTTGAAGGTAGCGTGAGTCCAGACAGTTCTGCCTCGATGACGCCGTAGCACTCCGCTTGACTCTAGACATCCCTCTATGTTTTCTTGCTTAGGGACCATTATATAATTTTATGGCCACCATATCAGCATCTCCAGCTATTCAGTTGCCTTTTTATCAGATATTTATTGTTTTTCATGTTCTAGGGAGCTGCTCGTCGCGGTCTGGGGCTCCCCTCAGCACGGAGCTCCGGAATTAAGTGGCCAGACCACGCACCCCAGTATACGTTTCTTGACTGGAAACGTAGTTGAACCAATGTACCATGTGTCACAGGGGCACGTGATGGCATAAACTACAAAAATCTGTTTTGCAGTTAATTAGCTTAGGGATTCACCATATTTGGGTTGTTCGATCCAATGTCACCTCTTTCACGTTATCGCTAATCTTACATGCCTTGCAACGTCCACATTTAAAGAAACCCTTACTCTGTCCTAACCAATTCATATTGCATTGTGTGAGGTGGCTATGCACTAGCATATCTCTAAGTGATACGTTTTTCTGATAGGTAATGGATGGGTTTGTCCTATTTTGTCTCTTAGGATGGGATCTTGCTTTAATATGTCCCATCTCTGCTTGAGAGCCTTTCTTAGATCACCAACTTGACTGCTAAACTTTGTGATGAATCTGATTGGATTACTGTTATCTTTCCCTTTGTTATCCTTTTTCTTGGGAGGTTTGAAAAGAGCTTCTGCTCCGCTAATCTTAGAGATCCTTCGGCTTGTTTCAATGCCTACACTGGATAGCGTCTTATTTTCAATCTCTCAGTCATACCTCTCTTGGTGTTTTGATAGGATTCCTCCGAGCTGCAATTTCTTTTAGCCCTGAGAAACTCACTAAAGGGAATGATCCATTTCAAATTAGAAGGTTGACAGCTTGCTGCATGTAATATGGAGTTCCCTGTTGTACTTTTTCTGTATAGTATGAGAAAAGAGGGAGCGACCCCACTAGCCAAGAGACAGGGTACTTCAAGTAATGATCAAAGTAAATTCTCTTGGATCAGATAGAAAATTATATTCATAACTTACACTCACAAATATTCATATATCAATTATACAGTCATCCCTATACTCCATACCTCATGAACCCCGAAACCAATTGTATGGACATGTATCTACACGACAATAAATTAAAACAGCGTTATTTTATTGTTGCAAACAATATATCATTATATCATTAATAAAAATCCTTTCTGGATCAATTTAAAAACATCTTCATTCAATTTATACAGTAATACAAAAAAGTTTTACATGCACATAAACACAAACATTGGGAGAGACAATTTGCATGTGAAATATTAAGAAAACATCATCAGCTGGTTATTCCATCTGGAATCAATCACAATGGTCCCCTGTGCACTAGTTAAGTTCGGCCATCCGAATTCCTTGGATATAACCTTGATAAATATGGCGTCGACGCGTTTCAGTGGTAACAAACAGATTATACGACCACCTTCATCGGGACACAATTACTAAGTTGTCTCTCATAATACCTATGTTAAAAAACACAAAATTTAAAAATCACAACCTATTCTGATAACGATATTTATTCTTTGACCAAGAACATTTTATCCATATACATTTAATCTATGATATCTCATAATCAATGAAAACGATTCTAGATAGATGTCCAATACATGTCTTAGAGGTTCACCGATTCATACAGCCCTCCAAATAGGATAGGCAAAAATTATTCTAAATAATCACGTTCATACCTCAGACTCATACAACTCAGTCAATGCGTTATACATCCTCTGCCCTATAGATACCAAGGGTGGAGAGGGTGTATGAATAAATAATAATATGTAGAATAATACAAATCATCCCATATATAAGGTATTTCATTTTGTTTAAATTATGACACCCACCTAAATATGGTGTAATTCAAGCCTGATCAATCAATGATAGTCCAACGAGGATTAGATTTGCGAAGAATAATTTAAAACCTCCTGCAGATATTGCAAAAGAATATACAGCCTAGATTAGGAGATTGTTAAAATAAAATAAATCCTAACTAATATCCATAATTTTATAAATAAAACCTACCCTTTTATTTAAGAGAAGGGTATATTATTCAGAAGGCTATATTATCATCGTATCTTTTACCAAAATAGATATCGATCATCCGTGGTAGAATCACCCAATGCACAACAACGATGCAAAGAATGCTTCACTCAGACCTGTATTAAGTAGAGAATAGGGAAAATATCTAGTCATCTATCCCAAAGACCTTTTTTCCTAAGGTTTATAAGCAAAAACGTGAAGAAGTTTTAGGCATAATACACCTACCTCGCTGAAAATATAAGGGGACTTCCCGTACAATCTTGTCAAGTCGATCTTTTAATATTCGACCAATACACGTGGGCCCGTTATTTCTTTTAAGCAATCGTCTTTATACCTTGCATATCTTCAATCTAAAAAATAATTAGAATGATATATAATAGCACCCATATCTTAGGGGGCATGAGTTCCAAAAATATCTCTTTCGTCCCACATATTAGAAAAGTCATGGCATAATGCGGGCCTTTATAATCCTAAAACACTAGCGTCCTATGCAACTTACTCGATGTTTCCGGCATTATTTACAGATGCCGTATGTTCAATTTGCGTATTGGTTAAAAAAGGGATATGGTTCCTGCAATATCCTCGATGGGTAACATGACCCATATTTTTTATACTCCCAAACATTTTGGATAATTAATGCGGGACATCAACACAAATGCTGACAAACACCCTGACGTTACCAAGTGCCTCCGAAATCGGATCTCCTTACTTGCAACGAGAGACGTCCTATCCACGGCGCAGCCCTTCCTGGAATATCGTTTCGAGTGCTCGTGGCGATACCAGTATAAATACCCATGTATACTGCATTCACCTGTTGTATCTGTGTAACGTCATTTTAAAGCGACCCTGTCTATCAACGGTCGTCTAAATTAATATCGAAAAGGTACTTAAAGAGGCAAGGTTTTTGGTGGGCCCCACTCAACGGTCAGCTGGATTAAAGTCAAAAAGCGTTTAATGCGGCAAGGCTTTTAATGAGCTCCACTCATCTACTTTATTCCCCTACCCTTAGAGACCAAATATGTTACACCCCCTCAAGGTATGCAACATAATAAAGAACCAAGGTTCTACGAGGTGTCTGTAATACTATATAATATATAAACCTCATTTTTTAGAAACAATTAGTCAAAAGGACAAAAGATATATATATATTAGATATTCAAAAAGGCATTATATTATATTAGGCGATCTATTAGAGTTAAAAAAACATATTCATTGTTTATAATCATAAAAACTGCCAATATAACACCCCATAATTAGGACAAAAAATATATATATATATCTATCAAATAGGTTCATGGACACAAAGAACCCAGCAGTCAATAGATGAAACCTGGCTGGTACAGGTCCATCCATCCCTCCGAAGGGTACCCCCATATCCATGAAACCTGTAACTCAATTTAAAGTACATTATCTATTGTCTATTATCAACTCAACCGATAATTCTCATCCAGTCTTCCTTTGTATTTAACCCCATCCTTACAGTATCTAGAATGGAAATGTACCATTGTTCGCGATTTTTGCGTTTAATGCTAAGATCGCCTCCACGTCTATTGCCTTTTATTCTTTCAACAATAACCAACAATAACCAATAACCAATACGCATATTGAACATACGGCATCTGTAAATAATGGCGGAAACATCGAGTAAGTTGCATAGGACGCTAGTGTTGATAGGATTATAAAGGCCCGCATTATGCCATGACTTTTCTAATATGTGGGACGAAAGAGATATTTTTGGAACTCATGCCCCCTAAGATATGGGTCCTATTATATATCATTCTAATTATTTTTTAGATTGAAGATATGCAAGGTATAAAGACGATCGCTTAAAAGAAATAACGGGCCCACGTGTATTGGTCGAATATTAAAAGATCGACTTGACAAGATTGGACGGGAAGTCCCCTATTATTTTCAGCGAGGTAGGTGTATTATGCCTAAAACTTCTTCACGTTTTTGCTTATAAACCTTAGGAAAAAAGGTCTTTGGGATAGATGACTAGATATTTTCCCTATTCTCTACTTAATACAGGTCTGAGTGAAGGATTCTTCGCATCGTTGTTGTGCATTGGGTGATTCTACCACGGATGATCGATATCTATTTTGGTAAAAGATACGATGATAATATAGCTTTCTGAATAATATACCCTTCTCTTAAATAAAAGGATAGGTTTTATTTATAAAATTATGGATATTAGTTAGGATTTATTTTATTTGAACAATCTCCTAATCTAGGCTGTATATTCTTATGCATTATCTGTAGGAGGTTTTAAAATATTCTTCGCAAATCTAATCCTCGTTGGACTATCATTGATTGATCAGGCTTGAATTACACCATATTTAGGTGGGTGTCATAATTTAAACAAAATGAAATACCGTATATATGGGATGATTTGTATTATTCTACATATTAATATTTATTCATACACCCTCTCCACTCTTGGTATCTATAGGGCAGAGGATGTATAACGCATTGACTGAGTTGTATGAGTCTGAGGTATGAATGTGATTATTTAGAATCATTTTTGCCTATCCTATTTGGAAGGCTGTATGAATCGGTGAACCTCTAAGACATGTATTGGACATCTATCTAGAATCGTTTTCATTGATTATGAGATATCATAGATTAAATGTATATGGATAAAATGTTCTTGGTCAAAGAATAACTATTTTCATTGATTATGAGATATCATAGATTAAATGTATATGGATAAAATGTTCTTGGTCAAAGAATAACTATCGGTATCAGAATAGGTTGTGATTTTTAAATTTTGTGTTTTTTAACATAGGTGTTATGAGAGACAACTTATTAATTGTGTCCCGATGAAGGTGGTCGTATAATCTGTTTGTTACCACTGAAACGCGTCGACGCCATATTTATCAAGGTTATACCCAAGAAATTCGGATGGCCCAACTTAACTAGTGCACAGGGGACCATTGTGATTGATTCCAGATGGAATAACCAGCTGATGTTTTCTTAATATTTCGCATGCAAATTGTCTCTCCCAATGTTTGTGTTTATGTGCATGTAAAACTTTTTTGTATTACTGTATAAATTGAATGAAGATGTTTTTAAATTGATCCAGAAAGGATTTTTATTAATGATATAATGATATATTGTTTGCAACAATAAAATAACGCTGTTTTAATTTATTGTCATGTAGATACATGTCCATACAATTGGTTTCGGGGTTCATGAGGTATGGAGTATAGGGATGACTGTATAATTGATATATGAATATTTGTGAGTGTAAGTTATGAATATAATTTTCTATCTGATCCAAGAGAATTTACTTTGATCATTACTTTTTCTGTATAGTTCAGAAGTGAGGATACCATTTTCTACAGTCAGTTTCAGATCTAAGAAAACTATACAGATTTGACTTTTTTGCATGGTAAATTTGAGATTTTAATTGTTTTGGTTTAGCTCACGAAAGAACCTGTCCAGTTCTAGCTCATTGCCGTCCCATACAAAAAAAATGTCGTTGATATATCTCAGCCACAAACTGACTTGATTGGTCCATTTGTCAAAATTGCTACTCCAGATTACCTGCTTCTTCCACCAGCCCACCAACAAATTGTCGTAGCTGTGGGTGAAGCAAGTACCCATGGATGTCCCCTGTATTTGTTTGTAATGTTGTTGATTAAATACTAAGACATTTTCAGTTAGACATATCTCGACCATTTGCAAGATCATGTGAGTGTGTTGTAACTGATGAGTTTTCCTTGTTTTCAAGAAATATTTGCATGCCATGAGTCCGTCAGTATGTCTTATGCTTGTGTACAAGCTTTTAACATCTAGGGTTACCAGCCACGACTCATTGCCCCAAAATACATTATCAGTTTTCTGCAAGAAATCTTTAGTATCCCTAACATTGGAATTTAAAGTTTGTACAAAAGGAAACAAAAAGTGGTCAACATAAACGGATGTATTCTCAAAAAGGCTGTTCTTTGATGAAACTATCGGACGCCCTGGTGGTTCATTGGGGTTTTTATTTTTTGGGGTAAAAGGTACAGAGTGGGTGTCATGGGTGTCTCATTTTTCAAACATTTTAACTCATCCCAGCTAGGTAATTGCTTTTCATGCCAATTAAGTAGCATGCTGCAGTATCTCTCTAGTAGGCTCTTTAGATATGATGCATCTACCTTTTCGTAACATGTTTGATCATTTAGTTGGGCGAAGCGCTTCTTTTACATAGCTGCTTCTACATATGAGAACAACATTCCCTCCCTTATCAGAGAGTTTGATGACAAATTTGTCATCCTTTTGTAAAGCTAAAACAGCCTCCCATTGCTCTTTCGATAAATTCCTTCTCCTGCATGGTTGTTGTGACAATTTGAGTATATCTTGTGCTAGCATGTCACTGAATGTGTCAATGTTGTCTCTTGCTGGTTGTGGGACATGTTTAGAAGAGGCTCTAAAGGAGGTATCTCCTGCTTACCTTGTATGGATGCCAAATATCTGTGGTATTTCCCTAAGGTATTTCGTATCAAAGGGATCTCGGGCTGGGTCAGATATGCCTGTCTGTACTGGTTCGCCCATCTCAATGAGTGTGTGTAAGGCATCAATATCTATGGCTAAGGGTGATCTCAATATTGTGTCGTCCAAGGGCACTGTCTGCTCAGTATGTTTTTACGGAGTGTACGTACCTTGTAAAGCTTCAATTTGCGTGTACACTTATATAAATCTATACGTGTTTGGGCATAATAAAGTTGTGTTTCTGGGCAAAAAGTTAAGCCAAGCTTAAGAACTTGTTCTTCAAATACAGAAATCCCTCTATCCGAGAGATTAATTACCGAAAGTTGCTGAAATTCCTCGGAAAAAGACATTCTTTAAGTATGCGAGGTTGGGATGTTGTCGACTGATTCCTGGTCCGAGCTTAAATCTGTGCATGATTTCCATCTTTCTTTGTCTAATGGTCCCAACAACTTTTCTTTAGCTAATTCAGTGTGTGCTTTGTCATATTTCTTCGCAAAAGTTAGGATGAATCCCATGTTGTAGTCGCGTTCATCTTGCTGGAACTTCCTCTCTTTTCTTTCAATAACTTCCTTTTCATGTTTTTTTATTCTTTCGTTAAGTATTTGTGCCATTAATTATTTGTGTTCTTCCCAGGCACTGTGGATCAAGATCTGCAGCATGACTTTTGAGCAGGCATTCATATTGTACATCCATTCCTTAAGTATCTGTGGTTTAGGGCTGGATAAAGTTGGAATTATAAAGATCCTTAAACCGCATGGAATGCGGTTAACCTCCAAATAATTTTGTAAAGAGGTGGCTTCCCACCAGTGGTGGATGTAACTTTCGTCTGTGAGGAGCTACCCATTGCACTGTCAGCTTTGTTCATTGTATGTTTTAAACAAATTAAAGTTGCTGATGCCTCCCGGCCCTTTAGAAATTTGTCTGCCATCGTTTAAACAAATTGTTGTTGCTTCCAACCGTGCTGAGCAAAGTGCTGCGGCGTAACTTGGCGAGTGATTATATGAAATGCTGAAAGGGATTAATTTAGTCCGTTTTCCTTTAACCAGGAGACCTGTGTCGGCTTCACAGCTGCGGGTTTCTTTTTTGTTCGTTTTCCCTTTTCCAGCTGTTTTGTTGCCAGGATTTCCTGGTCTTTCCTTCTTATGTTGAACCTGGAGACAGAGTGCGGACCGTCACTTCCCTGTGCGGCTGTCAACTTTTTCCAATGTCTTTTTTCCTCTCTCCCCTCTCGGTTCAACCGCCGCGCGCTTCTTTGATGTTGATTTTGCTGTCACGCCTCCACGGCTACACGGATACCTCGTTTATCACTTTGGTATCGTGCGTGGAGACGTTTCCGCTGGAGCCGTCACAATCCTGTGCGGCTGGGGGCTTCTCCAACGCTGTTTCACTTACGGCTGAGTTTCCTGATGCCCATGCTTCTCAGATGCTGGTTGCACTTAAGGTTGATTTTCCCCATGAATCCTCCAGCCGTTCGTACCACTCTGCCGGGGGGCGTTCATTTAGCGTAGAGCTTCAGATCCACATGTAGTGTCAACGGTTAAAATGCCCATCAATATAGGTAAGGGCTCCTCAGGCGGACACCGCCGCCATTAAATTGCAACGATCCTCTCCAGTGATATCCGGTAAGGAAGGAGCCACACCAGTTCGTTCTGCTTTTACAAAGAGTTTATTTCCGGTAACGAAACAAGACACGTTTCGACCACATGACCATTTGCAACAGCTGCAGTCTTTTTAAGGACATCAAACATGACGTAATATGTAAAGGAAATAGAAAACAGTTCAAAATCAATATGATAAAGTGCAACAGTGAAAATTTGAAAGTTTAAAAAGCCCCTATGCAATTTATAATACTGGCTTAATCGCAAAGTATAATTCAAACTAGTCATGCTGTAAGACGTAGTACATTTGTTTCTGCCATTTTCCAGATTAAATCCACACATTCATGTGAAATAATTGTGGAAGTACAACACTATTCATTAGTTTAACATAGAATCATGGTATCGTACCATATGAATACATAATTAATTGTACAGGTTTTCGCTTATGATGTTCTAATCATCTATCACCCAAATTGATACAGACTAGCCATTGGGATGTTGTACATTCAATATGAATATTTAAAATCAGAAAAATCATGGTATAGTACCATATTAGGTGATTTAGTTTGAATTATCATAACTTCATGTTCCGGCAAACGTAAAGATATAAGCATGCAGATCATAGTAGATTTTTATATATATATAGTGTGGACCACAATTATGTGCACAAGTATTTTGTTTTTATTGAATTATGTCCGCCATAACGCGTTTCAGCCGTTACCGGCCTTGATCACATGACAACGCTGGAACTCATGATCGGCTCTTTTAAAGTGACAAGTGCTCAACAATTGATTAATGGATGTGGACAACAGACTATCCAAATGTACGAGTAGATCATTATAGCTGTATTAATATTCATTTAACTGCACCACTGAAATGGCCCCGCACATTTACACGACATTTATACTGTATAAATACATAGTTTTATCTGACACTTATTACGTAGCCCAATGCATTTCCATTACAATCAATTTTGTTTACAATCCCTTATCATTTTGTGCAAATTGTGCTCAGTGAATAGAAATGCTGAAAATTACCAAACCCTAACCGGCTAGGATTTTGTTCAGTAATCAGCTCCTTTAAAGTGACGAATGCTTGTTATCTAATGGATATGCATAACAAATTTAAAATACTTAAAATTGTTAGTTTGACAGGTTAATGTGCTCGTATAAATACTGTTTTTATATACATATATATATATGCACACCCTCTCTCATGTGCATACACACATGTATATATAAATATATATATATTTATATATATATATATATATATATATATTCACTGAAAAAACTATAGGTTTCAGGGGCGTTATAGTTAGTTGGACATTTCACTCGTACAAAACCATAGAAATTCCCCGTTATAGTTAGTTCAGCTAACTATAACTCGCGCACCCGCAATGCACTGCTGATGACGTCACATATTACATCACTCATGACATGGTCAGTGACATCACTCATGACATCACTGATGACATCTCAAATTACATCACTGATGACATCACTGATGACATCATCCTTGTGATAGAGTGGCAGACCTCCTCTCACCCTAATATAACCTTTGATACACACACTCAAAAATACAAACTAACATTTTCAAAACAATGGACATACCAATACCAGTTACAACACACCTATTCAGTAATTCCAAGATCTACACACACATCCACTCATTCACCAACAGTCCCTATACAGTCACTCATGCATGTACTCACTCATCATATGTACTCATACACCTATACATCCTGTTACACACCGCCACTCATCCATAGAGTTACTCACACACATAGTCACACATGCAAACAAAGTATCAAACATCCATTTACTTGCATATACAGTTATACACACACTACCACACTTACTTCTACAGAAACTTACACATACTTACTCTCTTAAACAATCACTCATAGAAACACCTACTTATTTGTACAGGAACTCTTCCAATCTCTCACTCTCACATATACTCACTTATATACACCAATACTCACATATACTAGTTTAAAACATATGTAGTTACTAAAGACACTATTGAGACAGTCATTCACTCACTAACACACCCATACACATACTCATCCACCTATACAGTCCTGCACACATGCTGTCTTCAACACATACAAACAGTGAGTCACTCATTCATGCATCTATGCACTAAGTAATACCCCCACCGAACCATACAGACACTCAGACCCTCATACTGATACTCAAAAAACCAACTAATAACCCATATAGACACTCATGTAGCTACTCACCAACCCATGCAGCCACTTATACACAAAGTGAGAGACTGATACAGATATTTTCATATTTAAACATTACTCACTAACCCATGTATTCACTAAGATACACTTAGTCAGTTATACAATCAATTTTACAAAAAAATCATCCATTTAGACACTTATATACCCATTTATTTTTCCATCGACCTTGAGATATACATATATAAAACATATTTAATTTTCAGAAAAACACACATTCACTGGATGATGTCATCAGTGATGTCATCAGTGATGTCATTTGAGATGTCATCAGTGATGTCATGAGTGATGTCACTGACCATGTCATGAGTGATGTAATATGTGACGTCATCAGCAGTGCATTGCGGGCGCACGAGTTATAGTTAGCTGAACTAACTATAACGGGGGAATTTCTATGGTTTTGTACGAGTGAAATGTCCAACTAACTATAACGCCCCTGAAACCTATGGTTTTTCAGTGAATTTCTAAGGTTTTTAAATGCTAATTTCTAACTATAACGTGCCTGAAACCTATGGTTTTTCTGTGAATTTCTAAGGTTTTTTAAATGCTAATTTCTAACTATAACGTGCCTGAAACCTATGGTTTTTTCAGTGAATATATATATATTTATTATACTATGTATACATGTGAAAATGTCTCGGTCCCCTGTTTGCCTCGGTGGCACGGAAAAAATGGGTGGAACTGACGTCAGCACGCCGACGAGGTCCTCTTATGGCTCCGATGACGTCATACGGTGTCGCGAGCGGAGCCGTGCTCGTTGACGTGGGAGAGCTAGGAAAGAATTTCCGTGGAATGCTGGTGCAGGGGATATTCACCTAAGTGTTCAGGCTAGTCCTTTGGGAGCAACTGTTTATGTTGCCACTCCAGAAACCGAAACCAGTGATCCGAGGGCAGAGGCCCTGCAGATGGCACACGAGGTGGGGTGCCCAGTCGTGTGCACCGGCGGGGCAGCGAAGTGACAAGCACCACAGCCCACAAAAAAGGTAACGAGGGCACTGAATAACACAGGATCTTCTCTTGATATCTGGCAGGAACAACGAAGTTAAAATGCCCTAGTACCAAAATGTAGAATTAGTGCTACAATGGTCTTCAAGAGGACCTGCGATGCCGCTTCTGCCTCCCGTACCCTGGAGGTGGCACATGGGTCACGCGGTGCGGTCATACTGCGGTGGGACGCACACTCGTTGACCTCTCATGGCACTGCTCCACACTTCAGGGAGGACGCTTTCCATTAGCTATGTTTTCTGATGACATGTCGCGCCGGCCCCGTCCAACAACAGAACTCCTTTAGATCCAAACAGACTCTTCCACTCTCTCACCGGAAGTGAAACCAGGCCACGCGGACACTTTCACAATACAACAGCCGGGAATGCACTTTTCGGTAAAAAAACCACATTCCTTCCTCCTAATTAATCAAATAAACGTCTCACTGAAGAACAGGGGCCAGCTTCGATCGGTAAACAGCCGTTACAACGACTTTTTACTTTGCGATACCATTACAACGCATGCATTACCACGCATGCGTTGTACATCACGAAGTCATTACTACGCATTTTTTAGAACGCATGGTCATTTACCACGCATGCCTTTACAACGAATTTTGTTGTAAAGGTATGTATGGTAAATGACCATGCGTTCTAAAAACCATGTACACGATCCATGTCGTTGTAAGGAAACAGAGGCTGTTCCATTTCCTCACAACGACGTGCACCGCCCCTCAGAGATGACGTGAAGCAGGAACCACGAGGAGAGAGGAACCATGAGGAGTGAGAGGTAAGGGGGATTGGGCATGGGGTGGGGGTTTCTTTTCTAGGGTTTAGGGTAGTGCAGTGGTGTTTGGGTGATGTAGGGGGTCGTGCTGGGGGTAGTGTTTTAGGGTTTAGGGTAGTGCAGTGGTGTTTGGGTAATGTAGGGGGTCGTGCTGGGGGTAGTGTTTTAGGGTTTAGGGTAGTGCAGTAGTGTAGGGGGTCGTGCTGGGGGTAGTGTTTTAGGGTTTAGGGTAGTGCAGTGGTGTATGGGTAGTGTAGGGGGTCATGCTGGGGTAGTGTTTTAGGGTTTAGGGTAGTGCAGTGGTGTTTGAGTAGTGTAGGGGGTCATGCTGGTGGTAGTGTTTTAGGGTTTAGGGTAGTGCAGTGGTGTTTGTGTAGTGTAGGGGGTCATGCTGGGGGTAGTGTTTTATGGTTTAGGGTAGTGCAGTGGTGTTTGGGTAGTGTAGGGGGTCATGCTGGGGGTAGATTTAGGGTTTAGGGTAGTGCAGTGGTGTTTGGGTAGTGTAGGGAGTCGTGCTGGGGGTAGTGTTTTAGGGTTTAGGGTAGTGCAGTGGTGTTTGTGTAGTGTAGGGGTTGTGCTGGGGGTAGTGTTTTAGGGTTTATGTTAGTGCAGTGGTGTTTGGGTAGTGTAGGCGGTAGTGCTGGGGTAGTGTTTTAGGGTTTAGGGCAGTGCAGTGGTGTTTGTATAGTGAAGGGGGTCATGCTGTTGGTAGTGTTTTAGGGTTTAGGGTAGTGCAGTCGTGTTTGTGTAGTGTAGGGGGTCGTGTTTTAGGGTATAGGGTAGTGCAGTGGTGTTTGGGTAGTGTAGGGGGTCATGCTGGGGTTAGTGTTTTAGGGTTTAGGGTATTGCAGTGGTGTTTGGGTAGTGTAGGGGTCGTGCTGGGGATAGTGTTTTAGGGTTTAGGGTAGTGCAGTGGTGTTTGTGTAGTGTGGGAGGTCATGCTGGGGGTATATTTAGGGTTTAGTGTAGTGCAGTGGTGTTTGGGTAGTGTAGGGAGTCATGCTGGGGGTAGTGTTTTAGGGTTTAGGGTAGTGCAGTGGTGTTTGGGTAGTGTAGGGAGTCGTGCTGGTGGTAGTGTTTTAGGGTTTAGGGTAGTGCAGTTATGTTTGGGTAGTGTAGGGTGTCGTGCTGGGGGTAGTGTTTTAGGGTTTAGGGTAGTGAAGTGGTGTTTGAGTAGTGGAGGGGGTAGTGTTTTAGGGTTTAGGGTAGTGCGCCCAACCAGCCACAATATCCGTGGACAAAGGGGATCCTGACTCTTTGGAACGCTCCGTCAATTGAATAATTTGGGTCAAGGGCCCTACCACGTCCAAGACCTATCAATTCCTCTCTTGGGATCCCTCATATACTTGGAGAAAAAGGTACATAGTTTCTCATCAATTTCAGGTGTGTGTGCCACCTTCCCCTTCAGTGAGGGCCTGGGGCATTCTCCCCTCATCCTATTCCTGATCTCCCTTTCAAGGGGTTGATGGATTTTCCCCACCACATACTCTGCCACTTTGGCGTCAGGTGTCCACTCTGCCGACCTAGGATGGTAAATTTGGGTAGGCTCGAACATGTCCGAGTGGACCCCGTCCCCAACCGGGGACTGAGAGGAGTGGGACTCTGGACGCCAGGGACGCCCGAGTCCTTATCCTCATCGGAGGAGTAATCGTCCTCCGATACACCCTCTCCCTCTAAGGAAACCCGCCGTCGGGGTCTACAATAGTGGTGACAGTGTCGCAATTTTCTCCGGGCCCCTCCTCCTCCCGGCAGGAGTGCATGATTTAGCGTTCGCGCACTCTTGAGGAAGGTCTCCGTAAGTTTATCAAATCCTTCCAAGTGCCCCGCGTTATGCTTAACGGCCCTTTTATTCCCCATCTGGGAGCTACTTGGACCCGCCACCACCAGATCTGGGTCACTGAACACCCCAGGGATGCTTTTCGCCAGCTTATCAACCTGATCCCTAAGAGGAGCCAGCGCCCTAGAAATAGCCAGAGAGAGGGCTTGGTCCACTGCTGGAGGGAGAAGTTGGGGGGCCATTCCTCCTCCACTTCCTGGTAGGAGGAGTAAAAATGGTCTTCTGGAGAAGACATGATAGCAGAGGGTGTGAGCACAGAACAAATGCCCTTAAAATCCTTAAGACAGCCCCCTCGCCGGTGCTCCAACAGCTGGGCTTTCCCGAAGCTGTTATAAGAATAGACTGAGGCGCAATACCAATTACCACCACCAGGTGGCGCTGGTCACTAACGTGGCCGTGTGGGGAAATCACCGCGTAGCGGTGTCAAAATTAGGCGAGGTTGGTCGGGAATCAAGCGGACACTAAAGGAGTGACCGGATTCCCAAACGCGCGTAAAGACCAGCGGGAGCACTCGGCGGAGCTGCCTCGCTCGGACCAGACGCGCCTGACAGGATCTCACCGCGCGCAGAGCACACAGCGGGAGAAACTGCGAGGGGAGAACGTGCTCAGGCAAGAGCCTGCTGCGCAGGGAATATGAAACAATACCAAGGCAATAATGCTAATAACGTGCACAAGAAACCGCTATACAAACAGCAACAACGTCAGATTAAGCCAAGAATGTAAGGAATGCACTTAACTGACGAGCAGTGAAAGAAAGAGGAAGCGGAAGGGACGTCACGATATTATATACGATGGACTGTGATATGATTGGACTATAGTTGCCTTGGAGACTACCCCCTAATGGTTCATGGGTTGTGTAGTCTTTTGTTTAATGATTGTTGTGTTACGTTTTCTTTGAACTGCTATGCAAATAAAGTGAGGAAAGATATGCATAATCCTCGCCTCCGTCCTGCCATAGAATTCATTAAACTTTATTTGATCTGATTTAGAAACATAGATCATAAAAGTGTACATAAAAACAGTAAATCCTCTTTCCTAATACAATACAGTGAGAATTAATTAAAACCAGTAGGTAAAAACGGGTGTTACAAAGCCCGGTTCAGAGCAACTTCAGGTTAACAGAATCGTAAAGTTCAATGTTTCGCAAGATCAATCTCATGTACTTCGTGCAAAATACGCAATAAGGGGTCCAAGTAAGATGTAACGCTCCAATACCTGACCAGTTTGCACTATATAAAACTGCAGAAAAACTAAAAATAAAAAGTGTTTTGCACACTTCTGTCATTGGGCTATATGTGGGCTACATCTGGGTGATATTTGTGCTACATTTGGGCTCTTTTTTCTCTGGTGGCCATCTTGGGAGACTTATTTGTTATGAAGTTTCCTAATTTCGTCATTTACTGCAGTCTCCTCAGTAGGAAATGCTTTCAGTTTTTACTTTGATTCCATCAAGAAGGCATTCAGATGTGTCACACATTTGCCATAAATTCAGAATGTTAGCACTCTAGTTGTTCATTAGATCACTGTAGTAAAGCTACTGCTCACCAGGGAGTTAACTGGAAGTCTACTGCTGGTATTGAAAGTGATTGTCTCAGTCTGCATGTCAGAATTTTCTAATGAAATAGAAGAGGATTTGAGATCTCACTTAAAACATGCCCTAAATTTTCTTTCTGCAGCACTAACCATAATTTCTATGGCAAAATGAACCCCCTCATTTTGTTCCTTTTTAAATTAAATGTTTTAAGTGTTACCAGTTTATTCCAATCAAGATGGCTTCAGGTGTGCCATACGTTTGTCATAAGTAAGACTGTTAGCGCTCTAGTTGTTCTTTAGAACACTCTGGGAAGCTGCAGTAGAACACAAAGGCATCAACTGACAGGCTGCTCCTGTTGAAATATAACAGGAAGATATTTGAGATCACACTTGAAACATGTCCTAATTTTTCTTTCTACAGCACTAACCATAATTTCTATGACAAAATGAACCCCATCATTTTGTTCCTTTTTAAATTAAATGTTTTAAGTGTTACCAGTTTATTCCAATCAAGATGGCTTCAGGTGTGCCATACTTTTGTCATAAGTAAGGCTGTTAGCACTCTAGTTGTTCTTTAGAACACTCTGGGAAGCTGCAGTAGAACACAAAGGCATCAACTGACAGTCTCTGCCCTTGTTGGATCTACATGTTTTACTGAGAATGTCAAACTTCATTCTCACATGACTGAGAAAGATAATGTGAATTTACAGAAAATATGCTCTCATTTTAGCTTCTGGAGCACCTTCCAAAACTGTATGGGACAAGCATGTGGAAATAGTTTTCTCTCAAACATGATTCATGATATCCCAGCAGAAGGTTTTTCACAAGGTAAAATCACCTTAGAACACACCACAATTCCTGAAATTAGTATGGTACCATCAACAAATGAATTCTAATGTAACTAAAGTCTGTTATCACCCTTTATAGTTCTCCTTTTGGTAACCCTCAGAATCTTCGATTCACTACAATGCATTTCAATGGGGTACTATCATTTATATTGGTCCCAAGATGGCTGCCAGCAATTCCAGGATGAAGTGCTGACAGCCAATCAGATCTCACGATGACATGTGTGGTTAGGCTCCGCCCAGATATATATGTGTTTTCTTTTTCAAATTTCTCAGGAACTACTGAACGGATTTACACCATTGAACCAAAAGGTATGACTCTGAACCAAGGGCTACCTTTTTGCCAAATTTGGTGTAATTCCGTTCAGCAGTTCGGGCTGTAGCTGCGACTAAAGGTTCCTATGGAAAATTGCATGGGGAAAACACGTTTTGGGACCCCCCTTTTTTCTCGGCCCCCACTTGATGAATCACCCCGAGACTTTCAGGATAGGAGCGGACCGGAGCGCCCCACAAGTTTTGAAAATTTCGCGAAGATTCATCAACCGGCGCCAAAGTTATTGGAAATAGAATGTTGTGAATTTCCTATGGAAAATAGGTCCTAACTATAACTACCTACTGGCGACCGCCAGTAGGTAATATATATGTATGTATATATATATATATATATATGGCTTAAAATCCCAACGAATTATCCAACATTCATAAAATATATAAAATATATATGATGAGACTTCGCTAAGATTATACTAACTACAGTACAATACCATTCCTGTCATATTTTTTACATATCCTGTTCAATCTTATGTGCAAATGACAACCCCTAAATAAAGTGACTACGTGCTCGCAAATCCTTCCCAGCCAGTATTTGTTTGTAAAGTGCCCAATGCATAAAGTGCCTAGTTATCCAATTTTCTATTACTAAATACGGCTACAGATTGTACAGCAATATCACATTCGCAGGACCCCTATATAAACATAATGTTTTGTTGGTTCATCTGTGAATATACATAAAGTGCATGGAGAAAATTCATATACAGGTTTCTTATTCAATAAAGTGCATTATTATAGATAAGATCAATTCATCTAAAAGTTGTTATAAAATGCAATAGTAAAACCCTGAAACCTAAAAAATCTTAATGTGCATATGTAAGGTCAACATCATAAAAGCCTACATTCTCATATTGTTGTTGCGCACTGTTACAATATAACTATATTTGATCACAGAAATGTGTGCAAATCCTCACTTGTGTTCAAACCTCCCGGATGCTTTGTGTCCAGTTCTAGGATATACCTTGTTTCCAACCTTCTAAGCCTTTCCTCCCAGTTTCCCCCTCTTTTTTGTGCAGGGACAGCATCAATTATAAAATATTTAAAATATTTAAGATCGCTATTATGGATTTGACTGAAGTGTCTCGCCACCGGGTAACTGGGATCTTTGTTAACTATAGCCCTGGTGTGCTGCAGGATTCTCTTATATGCTTGCAGTTTGGTGCTGCCTACATACTGTAAGCCGCAACTGCATTCCAGTATGTAGACAACATGACCTGTTTTACGTGTTAGATGTTTGTTGATCACCTGCAATTTTTCGCTAAATGCTGTCTGGTAAGACGTCTTATTAATACCGTATTTGCAGGCTGTACAAGCCGTACACTTAAAAAAACCTTTCCTTGCTGTCAGCCAAGTCCCTGTTTGATTATCCTCTGGGCTACTCTTCACTAGAGCATTTCCCATAGATGCTGACTTCCTGTAGGAGATGGAAGGTGTTTTAGGTAAAAGGTGGCCTATTACTGGGTCATCTAAAACAATTGGCCAATTCTGTTTTATAATGCCTCTAAGCTGTTTTCCCTGCTTGGTATATGTTAAAATCAGTCTTGTTGGTTTACTCGTTTGATCACTCTGTGTTTTCTCTACTGTGCCCTTTTTCTTCATATTACATTTTAATAGGTCAGATCTACTCCGTTGTCTGGATTTCACTATGGCGGCATCTATAATTTCAGAGCCTCTTGCCAAAACTCTCTCCTTACTTTCTTGTTGTTTAATGGCTAGGTCTGCCTCATCACTGCATATCCTCCTTATTCTTAACATTTCTCCATAAGGGATACTCTGTATGAGATGTGCAGGATGCGAGCTTGTGGCATGTAGTACTGTGTTACCTGCTGTTTGCTTACAGTGCACAGATGTTGTGATCTTGTTGTTTAAAATGTGAACCTGTACATCTAAAAAGGTCACCTTCTCAGGACTGATGGTAGCGGTAAAATTCAAATTGATATTATTTGCATTAATCTGGGAAATAAACTCCAATGTGCTTTGCTCTGTTCCACACCAGATTATAAATAAGTCATCAATAAACCTGAGCCATGTTATTACATTTTCCTGGAATATGCGGCCAAATTGCTTTTTGAGGACCAGCTCCTCCCACTAGCCCATGTGTAAACAGGCATAGCTGGGGAGAAGCTGGCCCCCATAGCCACACCCTGGACCTGTTGGTAAATCTGTTTTTTAAACAAAAATAGATTATTCTCAAGGCAGAACAAAAGCATGCTAATTAACATCCGGTTATGATGTACATATTTTAGAGGACGATAACTGAGGAACTGCTCAACTGCTCTGATGCCATCCTTATGTCTAATGCTCGTATAGAGCTACGTGACATCAAGAGCTAATAAAAGGTACCCAGGGCGCCATTGTATATTTTCAATTTTGCATAGAAAGTCACTTGTATCTTGTACATATGATTGAAGATTTTTCACGTGCTCCTGCAAGAAATAAGCAATATACCTCGACTTATTCTCTAATGGACCATCACATGCTGCTATGATTGGCCTGCACGGTGGTTTTAGCATATTTTTGGGGACTTTCGGAATAAAATATATAACCGGAATTGTAGGGTGTTCTGTCTTTAAAAATGTATATTCCTCCAAACTTAGTAAGCCCACACTTTTCCACGCTAAAAGTTTGGCATAATAATCATCTTGGGTACTTTTTAATTTTTGATATGAACTTTTCTTGTAGCACTCAATGTCGTTGAGCTGTGATGTTGCTTCTTTCATGCAATCGTCATGTGGCCATAGGACGATGTTGCCTCCTTTATCAGAATTCCTGACCACTACTTGTTTAGGTCGAGCCTGAGCCAGCGCGCATGCGCTGCTCTGGGAGGCTTCCTGTAAGCACTCTAAACTAACTCTGTGTGGGTCTGACTCCCCCCATGCATTGGGTTGGTTGTTGCCCGCGTCTTTTTGGAATCAAAGCCTGTAAATGGCTAAAGGTGGGTGCATGTCCCACCTCTTTTGAAAAGGTTCACTCCCACAGCGTTTTGCTTGCGGGAGCGAGCAGGGGCGCGCAGCAGCTGCAGTGCCTCCTTGGGTGGCAGCTGCATTCTTCGTGGGTCAGGTTACTCTTTCCCGCCGTGCTTTCGCTTGTTATCTCTCTGCTTCAGTAATAGCCCAGACGATTTCAAACGCTGTGCATGGAGCCCGTTTGAGTGAAACAGGCGGCACTGTTGCTTTAAAAAGCAACCCTGCGGGCTCTCTTGTCCCCCCCACCTCCCTCACCCCCTCCTCTCCCATCTACACATGGAGATCATAGAAAGTCCTTTCGACAGCGCAGGAAATGCCTCTCTCCCTCCGTCCGCTGCCTGTGCCTTCTTTCCAGATGGGGAGTGCGGCTCGCTCCGCTGTAACTGCAGTTCCCGCTCTCCCTCTCCTGAGGAAACTTTCAAGGCGCCTTGAAGCCGCTCTGCTGGACTTGTTTGGGCGCTCGGGGAAAAGCAGAGCAGTCCGATCTGAAGAGCGGAAAGACACCGAAGCGACGCTGCGGGTTCCTTTCTTTTCCTCTCAGCCAGTGGAACTTCGGGCATCTCTTTTCCATTCAGATAAACAGACTTCGTGTTCCCTGTCTGTGGAGATGTGTGAGGTATTCTGACTAACTCCCTAAGTGAGAATTTGTTGAGGGAATTAAGGCCACATATCAAAAAACGCGTCCTGGCTTTTCAGAAACTTTCAAGCTTGTGTGGCTTTACAGACCCAGTGTGAAGTGGCAAACTAAATGATTCTGGAGGGTGTGAATATGTAGTTTCCTCGCCTGCTGCTAGAAAGACCCTCAGTGTGGTACTAAGTAGACGTCACTGTAGCACCTAGAGGGCCACCTCTGTCAGGGCTGCCAGGTTTGCAGTTCGCGTTTGTGTGACACTTCTGCCTTTGAAATGTGATTGTGTGAAATGTTCCTGTCCTATGTGTGACATGCCGAGTGACAGTTAATCGCTGGCATTAATACTGCTCGCATTGTTCTTGGATACCTCCCACAAGTATGGGAATACAAGACCACACTCCAACCTCCATAAACCCATAAACGCTCCTCTTCAATATGGTTCCCCTCCAGGACCGCTCCATTGGGTTCAGTGCAGGGCCTTTGCTTCCGGCCTACTCCAACATGGACAACCTAGAGGCCTCTCTTTAAACACAGTACAGACTGGCATCCAGTATCTTGCTTCCCCTCATAAACACTCCACCCAACCAGGGCCGGCCATTAGCACGTGCATACCAAAGTTGGGTTTGCCCAGGGCGCTCACTGCCCACAGGTCAGGCCTTCAGCCAGCCTTATTTAGACCCAGCACTTCTCAAACCTATTACAGGCAGAGTTCCAACACCACCACAGAACTGCCAATTAATTGACCGGGGCCAAACATGAAAGGTTCAGCCAGACCTGGCATTTTTCTAACCCGGTTAGCCAACTGTAATTAAATACCTGTGTGTGTGTGTGTGTGTGTGTGTATATATACATGAAACGAGAAATCCAAAATTGCAAGCTGAAAATTGCGAAATGATGTTGGGATAAAAGCCAGGGCTGGCTGAATGTCTCGCATTACAAGGGTCGCTTGGCTTCTGTGCCCCTGTGACACGCCCCTTTTTCCAGCTCTGTAGGAAAGTAGTATCTGCTTCTTATGGTTACCCCCACTTTTTGCTGATGTCACACTGTTTTTGGACTAGTCTGACCGGGATCCTGCTATCCAAGACCCCAGTCTATCTGCTTTCTCCCTTAAATTGCTATGTATGTACTTTAGGTACACTCCAGATTGGATACTGGGGTACCCTTATCAGTCCCTAGTATATGGTACACCATGTACCCAGGGCATAGGTACCCCAGAGGCCTCCCATGGGTTGAAGCATGTATTATGCCACCCATGAGAGGCCATTCAAAATGACACAACAGGTCTGCTACAGCAGCCTGTGTAAGCTGGTGCTTGGACCACTTATTTAGATATAGGTTCACTATATCTATCTAAATCACTACACTTAAAAACCTATCAGTCACCCCTATGGCAGGCCTTATCAATCCTGAAGGCAGGGTGCTGGGTTTTACGTGAGAGGGTGCCCCTGCATGAGCAGAGCCCCTCTGCAGCCTTCGGAGACTATTCTCCGGGGTTGTCGGTGATGCAGCCAGACATATAGGTTAAGTTGCATTATAACCTCGCCGGTAAATGCTAACTTTAAAACGGCTGCTTAGAAACATGTTGTATTTGGTGTCAAACACCTTGGAATCATACCTCCACACCAGTAACTGGTGGGGGAGGTATGATTCCACCCTTCCAAAGGGACATCTGTGGGTCACCGGTCTACCCGGTACCAGCTTTCTCGACCCGGGTAGCACAAAATGGACGCTGCCAGCCACAGACACGATTCTGCTCTCCTGCTGAGCCAAGCTCAAGCTGAGGAAGGCATGACAATAGGCATCCTGTCACAGGGAGGTGTGACCACCTCCAAGACAGGGTTTAGTGTATTGGGGCTGGGTGGGTGCACTCTGAGAGTGCACTGGGGGCACATTTGGTGTCCCTGTGCATAGTCCAGCTCAAACAAGTTTTGGGAGCCATTGGCTCATAATCTGGCGTGAAACTGGACAAAGGACATGGGTGTAGCCACCCCTCTGTCCTGCCCCTCCCCTAGGAGGGTCCCCAGAATCTTTCCAACCCCTTCCCATGGGTATAAAGTGGGCTACCTGGCTACAGGACTTTAGATTTTACCTGGACAAGATTCTGCTAAGAAGAAACCAAGTACTTTAACTGTCTACACGACGCTGGACGACTGAAGAATCTCCCTTGGAGTAAAGGAGTTACTCCCCTGCAGTAGCAGGCACCTAAGCGCATCTGACCGGCTTGCATCTCCAGAGCTCCTGCGGACTCCAAAGATTTCAGCAACACAGGAGGTGGGTTCCCGAAGGTCCCTGAGGTAGATCTGACCTCTCAGCAATTCTGGGACCAGTATCCCTCGTGGGGGCCGTGCAACCCGAACCCCTGTGCACCGTGTCCATTTGCAAGTGCATATGCTTGTTGGCAATCCCCGAGCTTGTGCATTGGACTCCATGTAGTCCTGCCCCCAGCAGCATTTACACCAAAGATATCCGGCCTTCACTCACCGAGTGCTCTGTGAGCTGGTGCTTTGTAATTTCGCTCGAGGTCTCCTCGCGATCCCTGGTCCGTTGGCCTGTGGGTCCTAGCGAGAGTCACCTTGTTTGTTCTTGGGCTTCTCTGGTTGCTCCAGATGTGCCCTGACTCCCCATTGCTTTGAGAGTCTCCTGGACCTTGCTGGTCCACACCGTAACTTGTTTACTCTGCCCATGTGGGTTGCATTTGCCAAGGCTTGTTGGTGCTCCAGCCAGACATCGACCCCTCAGCACTCGACATTCTTTGTGGGACAGCTCATCTCTGGATCTTGGTTGTCCTCGGCATCTCCTGGTCCCCATGGCTGCAGAGTCAAGCATCCCTTCTTCGCACCTGAAGCGCCCGACATCGGTGGGCATTCGACTACCGAGCCCCTGGTCACCTGAAGTGACCCATACTCTGTCCCCTCTGCTTTCAGGTTCCTCTCACCTAGAATCCAGGCTTGGATTCCACCGGACACTCTTCGCCTTCCCGGCAGCAGTACTTCTTTGCAACTCTCCATTGAAAACGACGAAGGTTTCCGACACCACTTGACCCCTATGCACCCGGCTCCTCTGGGATAGGTAACACGGGTACCTCAGTACTCACTGGTGGGTTGGCCTTAGAACCTCCTATGTTCCAAAGGGTTTGCTCGAAGTCCTCGTAGAAGTGTCCTTAAACTGTAACTTTACAACCGCGACTTTCCCATAGAGTTGCACGGAGCACGCGGTCGTGTTTCCTCACTGCACCCGTCCTCCGTGGGCGCCCCTTGTCACTGCCTTGGGTGGTTCCTTAGGGTCCCAGCGATTCTACGTGCTCTAGGCCCTGTGTCTAGTCAAGTCGTGATTGTTATACCATTTTTTTAGTATACGGTTCGGTCTCCCCCTGGAGCCCGCTGTGTATTTTGCTACTTACAAATGTTTTATTGATTCAGTATTGTGTGCTTTGTGCCCTAATCTCGTGTAGAGACTAGTAGAGAGTGTTATATTAATAAATACATATTTTTATATAACTACTGTGTGGTTCTCCTTTCATTTAGTCATTCAGGAGGTGATACTCTGGTAAAACAAGCTGCTTTACATTCCTTCAAGATTAAGCCTGAAGGCTGCTCTCCACAGCTACCACTAGGATAGCTTTCTAAAGGTTATCTTTGACCTCATACATCATAAGGGTCGTGTGGACTGGTACAGGGTGCCCACTTTAATTAGTGGACAGCATATACCAGGCCACCTTCTCACAAGCTCCCCAAACTAACCTTTTCAATCCTCCAACACTGTACTGGTCAAACTTGCCGCTAAACTGCACAGCACTCGTATAAGGCCTAATCCCGAAACGGTGCCATAAAGGTAATAAAAATGAACAGTAAAATAAGAGTGTAGTCTGCTGACACTATAAGAACGGATTTAAAGGCTGACCTTTACAAGGGTCAAAACATATTTTGAATAGTTGTATTTTCCCCTTGAAATAATATTTGCCATGAATTCTAAGACAAAATTATAAATGCTTTCAGGTTTCTCAACATAACAACAGAAGGACCGTTCAGTCTGAGTAAAGACGCCAAGCGGCTCTTTAGCTGACTGGACTTGCATCCTCGGAGTTAGGGGCACATACTTATGATTAAAATGAAACTTCAAATACCATGATGCAGAGAGGTGTTGAATAACAAGCATTTGCAATGTAATAGGTCTCACATTTACGCGAGTTTAAGCTATTGGCATTGTAAATGACAATGCCTTTTATTTATGTTTTAAAAACGAAAACAAAAATAAAAGGCATTGTTATTTGCAATGTCAATAGCTCAAACTCGACGTAAATGCAAGACCTATTGCATTGCAAATGCTTGTTTTCCTTTTGCAATTTCTCAATTAACTGATGGTATTTCCTTTCATGATTTGTAAATTTCCTCTTTGTCATCCAAGGAATCTCAAGGCATTACCAGAGTAAATTTGGATCGAATTTTAAAGGAGGTATTGGGTTTAACACACATTTCACGAGGCAGTATATTTACACTACTTGTTCTTGGTTGTTGCTCACTTTCTACTCCCCCACTATCAGGGACCGCATTTTCCTTTTGTAGGTCTTGCAGATTTTGGAGTAAGTCCAGGTCCCCCACTGTTAGATTGGATATACTTGGAGACAATGTCAAGGCTATATTGGTGTTGTCGTTCTGTAGAACCCTTTGGAGTCGATGATATTTCTTCAACTTTAATTTTCTTATGAACTTATATACGTCTGTTCTAGTTTGCATATAATTAAAGTTGCTTTCGGGGCAGTAGGATAATCCTAATGTAAGTAATTGTTGTTCGGCTGCATTGAGGTCCACATGCGCTAAGTTGATTATAGTGTTAGCGCTGGGGTTAACACTGGGATGTTGTTGGTTTTCCACTACTTGCGTTTCCAGTGCCCCCGCCCGCGTGCCGGCTTCCTGTTTCCTCCGCTTTCGGCCAGCTTTCGTTGTTACGTTTTATATACATATATATAAAATGTAACTAAAACCCCTCTTTTGACTTTTGAAATAATTTTCACCTGCCTTAAATTAACTTTTATGCTAAAGTTATGAATAATATTCAGGAAAACTGAACATAGAATCACTGTGGACTTTGAATATTGTTGTGTTCCATTCATTAGTATTTACAACCACCAGTCACTCTCCATATCCTTTTAAAAACGTGTTCAGAAAATGTGCCTTGTTATTCATTTGTAATTGCAAATATATGCACTTGTGATGTTGTTGCAAATGCAATACACCTTCGATGCAGCCGATCATCTGATGTCCAACACAACTATAGTCCTACAATGTTGTTTGTGCTGTGTAAATGTTTTATTTAACCCCCATCCCCTCTCCACCACCACCCTTATAATTCAGGACCGAGAGTTGTTATGATTCCTTTAGCACACGCTGCTTTTTCCAGGTGTGTTTTTTTCTTTCTTTGTGGTACACTAGCATTGACATTTTGTGCCAATAAGAGTCAGGCTTTCTGAATATTTCAGGATATTGTAGCGTATTAGGTACTGAAACTATAAATGTTCAGAATGGCAAGGGTTAGGCGGTTGTGAAAGGAAGATTTAATAATTGTGTACACTCTATGGTGCTTTCCTTATTTACCTAATGTCCGCAGACAAGTTTCTTTTGATGTGGTGGAAAAATCGCATGAATCTGAGATGAAAGTTGTCACTCATTGCTGTAAACTTGCCCTACGCATGTCCTCCACACTCCTCCCCACCCTACTCTGAGTTCTTTGACTTGGTTACATTTTGTCCTGTTTAGGGGTCTCCATCAGTTAGTAGCGAAGGGACTCCAGGAAAAAATGCATGTGTTTCACAAATTCCTTACACCACCACGTGGTAACTTTTAGGCGATACTGGCTCATACATATTTGTGAGGAAACCCCCAGATACACACGCTAAACAATTTGTTGAGATGAAAAACAATTTAGTACTTCCAACAACTATACTAGCCTCCTTTACTGGGCTAATATTTGGTTTGGCTGCTGTGGCTTCAGTTTTTGCTTTACAACACACCCTAGGTTTGAGTTCTGCATGGACAGCACATTTTTCCTTCTGTCCTGGTGGGTCAATTTTATAAGTCACTTTTTGAACATAGCAAATGAAATAGCAAGATAGACACAGACAGTAAATGGAACGACCATATCCCTTTCGGTACGTCCCCAATTCCCACTATGCATGTAAACATATTTTTAAAATCATACTCATGCCAAGTTCTGCCCATTGTCATAGCCTTGTGTGTGTTAAATTCTACATTTGCAAAACCTTTCTTAATGATGCTACTTGTTCTGTCAATTTGTCTTTCAGTGAAATCCACTTCCGACCAATGGCACTTTCTGTTAAAATTTACTTTTTCATTGGATTATGCCCCTTACTGTCAAGGGGGCTTTAAGTCGTGTCGTTTTATGTAGAGCTCTATGGCACAATGTGCTCCAAAATGCACAATTTCTCTGGACAATTGTAAAGTAAGACACTACAAAGTGGTGTAGTTTGGAAGCTTTAATCCTCACTGGAACACCCATTAGAAGGTGCAAAGCAGCGCACCCTCTCCTGCCCTCTTGCTCGGCTGGCTCCTCAGGAACTCTCTGTTTAACAATCTAGATCTCCCTGTTACGAGGGAGCGGCACGAGCAAACATATTTGAAGGATGACATTAGAATAACACATCTTCCCCCTTTATGAATAAATACAAATAAAAGAATAAAAATTGCAGGATTCTTAAATTACACATTAAAAATCCAAGTTTACAAGTAACCTTCCCTCGAAGAACAATGAAATGCTAAAAATAAATACATCTAATCACTTACTTCATTGCATTCATAATCAATAATCATTTAGATTTTCTCCTCACTCATTTCCCACCTTCCTTAGTTTCGACATTAACTCGTTGGATTACACACACTTCCCCTCAGTACTGCTGATACTTACACTTGCTTCCATACTTTTTTCCACACCTTGCATGTCTGCACTTCCTTCTCTTGTACTTCCTCCGTCTGCACTCACATCTTCTTCATTAACTTCCTCACTTACTTTTACACTTCCTTCACCATCATCCCAGTCTAGGCTTACTCCTTGCTTATCAGACTCTTCATTTCTTACTATTTCATGGTTAACAACAACAATCCTTTTTAAATTCCAAACATTGCCATCACTTAACATGAGGGCATTATGCAACTCTCAAAGGTTCACAAAATTGTCTCTGACCCTTCTTAACCTTCCAAGGTTTCCTCACCTTGACCATCATGCCAACGTCCACTTTGGTATCCTTAGTGTTTGTCGTCAAATCATATTGCTCCTTATATTTTAAATGAATATCCTCTCCTTTCCTCCTGATAGCCTCCATGGAATTATTAGTTTTGACAGAATCCAAAAGCCATTCTAGATTAGCCTTCGTCCTTGCATCCCTACTTCTCATAGCTTAAAAAGGTGAAACACCCAAAGCATCATGAGTAATTGTCCTGTACGCCCAAATGGTCTTTACCACTTGAACTTCCAAGTCTTCCTTGTTCTTCACAGCCAGTTGCAATTTATTTCTAATTACCTTGTTGAAGCGCTCTATCATTCCGTTGCCACTGGGATTATATAAAGATGCGGTTTTATACTTAATCCCCACCATGGCAAAATAATCCTGTGCCTTACCAGACATGAATTACACATCATTGTCACTTAATAATTGTCTGGAGAGGCCCTCATTAAGGAAAACCTCATCTAGAAACCTCAAAACAGCATCAGAATCAACCCATTTCCACAATTTTAATGGTAGGCCCTCTCGAAAAAGTATCAGTCAAGGCAATTACATACTTTTGTCTCTCTACTATGGGACCTATGATATATATAGCCACAGTTTCCCATGGACCACGCGGAACAACTGGGTTTTAATGTCCTTAGGTCAGTCAGTCAAAAAGATTGTTTATTTAGACCATTGGTCCTTAAACATATACGAACATATCAATCTTCCATTAAAAACCATCTCAAAATATAATCTGTATAAAACCGTATAAAATTCCAATTCCATTAAAAACCATCTTAAAATATAATCTGTATAGAAATTGTATAAATTCCAAATCCATTAATGAAAACGAGTATACATTCCATCATAAACTATACCGATAGGAAAACTACAGTTCTATACATTTTTAAAAACGTTTTTAACTTCAAACATAAACCTCTCTATTGCACATGCTACATCTATAGAGTGCATCTCAGTTAACAAGTCTGCTGCCTATGCACGATTTTTAACATCATATTGTAAAAAGATTGGCCGTAAACGCAGTTTTCATGCACCAAGGACTTTTAGACAGTCTAGTAAGATGTGCAAAATGTCGCATTTTGTGCCTAGGTTACAGGTACACTTTCCTTCGTGGTCTATCATAGCCCCTTTAATCCTTTCATTAACATAACATGGATTGATTCCGATTCGTACCTTTAGTAATTCTTTCCTGAGCCAACGATTGGGAAGTATATCTATATATGGGAACTGTTGATCATTTTGCCATGACTTAATCATAAAATGCACAGATCTTTTCTCGTCCAAGAACTGTCGGTCATGGTCACATGATATTTCTTTCCTTAAGGTCCTAAGTTCCTTCTTACATTTAGTAGGTTGTAAATTCTGCTGGTCAACTCTCAATCCCCTGCCCACCATACCCACTGTTTCCCTAACCCCCTTTGCCCACTTTATTTCACTCTGTAAGATCTCACATTTGCACCAGTGTGATCCTCTCCACAACCCAGGCATTGCCAGAATCTTATTAATGCCATACTTGCCATTTTCTCCCACGATACCATTCCGGTTTCTATTATTGCCTGGATCATGGAGGACCTGGGTAGGGTCAATAACTTTTTTACACATTTTCCTTCTACAGCATCCCACTCCCTCTTACCACTTATATATAGCAATTCAGCACCATATAAGAACTGAGGAGGTACCAGAGCCATATAAGCTTTCAGAACAGGTCTAACTGACATTTCTCCATAGTTATTACATTTTCTCAGGCCACTAACCAAGGTTAGGGCCCGAATTCTAAATGCATCCAGGTGTGTTTTCCACTTTATAGATTTCTCAAACCACATTCCTAGATATTTATACTCCTTAACTATCTCCAATTTTGTCGATCCTAGGAGCCAGCTAAAATTCTTCCTCTTTTTACCAAAACTCAAAAGCTTGGTTTTTTCCAGGTTTAGTGTTAATTTCTTATGGCTACAGTATTCACTAAACACCCTGAGCTTTCTTTGCAGACCTATCTCTGTTTGGTCAAAAATTACCTAGTTGTCTGCATAAAGTAAGCATACAATATGTTTCCCATCTATTTTTGGGCTGGCACCCCGTTCTGTACTCAAAATAGCTGGCAAGTCTGCTATAAATAAGGAGAAAAGCAAAGGAGCCAAGACACACCCCTGTCTTAGCCCATTTCTAATAGATATCTTATGTGACAGAGTCCCCTCTGTATCCAGGATGACCTGAGCCCAATTATGGCTGTACAGCCCTTGTATTATGGGTAGGAGACCCTTAGGGATGTCCAGGACACACAGGGGCCGATTCTGATGCGGGTTGGAAAAGCTTCCCGACCGAATCGGTTGGGAAATGGTGTCCGACCCACTCGGGTCGGGAAAGTCCGACCGGCGGAGTAGGATGCATCCGGATGCTTCCAGATACGATTTAGTAGAACTCCCATTGACTTCAATGGGAACATTTGTTCCTAACCACATCAGAATTGGGCCCTCGGTCGGGAAGACACGTTCCCGATCCGATTTGGAAGGAGCAAATGCGTTAGGAGGCCTTCCTAACCGCATCAGAATCAGGCCCTCGGTCGGGAAGCTTTTCCAACCCGCATCAGAATCGGGCCCTCAGCGTCTCCCATAGCCGTTCTCAATCTACCAAGTCAAAAGCGGTCCGGAAGTAGACAAAACAGCAGAACAGACTACCCCCCTGCTCCATCGACTTCCGTGCCATAGCCCAGAGCCAGGGCCGGACTGGCTACCGGGCGTTTTGGCATGCTGGGGGCTGATGTCACTGCGGTGGGGGCTTATTTCGTTGATGGAGACCTGCGTGTGCTACGAAATAAACAAAGCAAAACAAATTTCGTTCAGCACACGCAGGTCCCCATCAACGAAATCAGCCCCCAGCTTGGCAGCATGCCAAAACGCCCGGTAGCCAGTCCGGCCCTGCCCAGAGCGCAAAGCAATGATCAATTGTGGAGTGGCGCTCCCTAAAGCCACCCTGTTCAGGAGGCACAATTTGGTTATCTTTGGCCCACTCCTTAAATTTTTCCAAAATTATTTTCGCAAACACCTTTTCACTGACATCCAAAAGATTGATTAGCCTGTAATTTTTGGGTATCATTATGTCTCCCCGTTTATGGATAGGTCTTATAATTGCTCCTCTCCAATTTTCCAGCATTACCCCTGAGTCAAGGATGCTATTAAACATTTTGGTAAAGAATTCTGTCCCGCAATCTGGTCTAGTTTTTATAATCACTGCCGGGAGGTCATCAGGGCCAGCTGCTCGGGTTAGTGTTAACTATGATATGATTAATCTTACATTACATACTGTAAAGAGAGATGAGTTTTAATGTTCTTAGGGATTTATCAGATTTGGCGCAGGCACAACAATCCCTCACTCTTCTTTCCACAAACAAGTCTAATCCAGGCCACCAAAACCACTTTTTTTCACAACAACATTTTATTGTCAACAGCCAAAATACGCCTATAAAGGCCATATACCAAAGCAGCAAAATATATATAGTACAAATGTTGATGTCGACATTTTGTAGCCAAATGTGCAAAAAAGAATCATATGCATAGCAACATATTGCAATAACAATTAACTGAAGTGTCATACATACACTGTAAAATATAGAGCATGTGAAGTCAACCCAAGAATGCAGAGTCAAAACTCTAATAATCTGTACACCCCACCATGTAACAGCTGTAATTAACATCAGTCCATCTTACGGTCTGGTTTAGGTTCCAAGTAGATTCCCCGGAAGTCTGCCCATCTCTTCCATATCTTGGGATGTTTCCGAGGACAGCCCCGCGCAGCAAATATAGGTATCTCCAACCCCATATAGAAGTCTAGACCCTTCTTCCAAGCCCCAAGAGAGGGCGAGGAAGAATCTTTCCAGGCCCTCGCAATATCGCGCTTCGCAAGTGTGAGGCCCAGTAGCAGTAAGTGGTGTTTATAGATGTTTCCCACAATGTCATCAGTTATATGCAGAAGGGTTAATCTGGGTGAATGAGGAATGTCCAAGCCCAAAACCCATAACATGCATGCGATAACCCCATGCCAGAATCCGAAAGTGATGTGCATTACCATACGGTATGGATGAAGGTACCATCGGTCGCTCGGCATCGCAAGCAGAGCCGAGAAGCGATGAGCCCCGCCCGCCAGAGCCGATGTCTCGTGTAGTACACCCGGTGTAGGTACTTGAACTGAATGTATCGTAACTGAGTCATTATGGCGGCGCCTCGTGGGGTTGCAAGCGCCTCAGTCCAGTCCTCCTCATCCAAAGGGCCCAGATCGGTCTGCCAGGCCTCCCGTGTTTTAGACAGCTTTGTGTGGCTATTCGTGACAAGTGTGCTGTAAATTTTGGTGATCTTGTGTTCCCCTAGTTCTCCCATAAATACCTTAGCTTCAAGAGGACTAAAGTCGGGTATGGTCTCCTGGAGTGCTAGTTATGGAGAGAAGGCATGGCGAACTTGAAGATATTTGTAAAATTGTGATCGGGGCATCGCATATTCTTGCTGTAATTCCTGAAAGGACTTCAGGGTCTGGCCATGAAGGACATTCCCCACAGTAGAGATTCCTATAGTCTCCCATCCCGAGAAGCCAAGAACGCCAACCAGCTGCGGCATGAGGCCATTATGCCAAAGAGGAGCCTCTTTTGTTATTCTGCCCCACCACCCTAGCTGCCAGAGTGTGCGTTTCCAGATTTGAAAGACCATAGCAGTTCCCGGAGGCAACGCCCTCAGGGTCGGGCCAGCATAAAGGACTGTATGTAAAGGTGTAGTACCCATCAGCCACCACTCGACAACATATGCGGGGTCCGACCTATCACCGTACCACCAATCATTTAAAATGAGAAGGTACGATGTCGCATAGTACGCCTGAACATCCGGTGTTGCCAACCCACCGCAATAGGTTGATTGAAAACATGTCTTCAATGCGACTCGAGCCGAGCTGCCCCCCCAAAGAAAATGCCGGAGAGTAGAGTTTAGTTGCGTGAACCAAATAGGTGGTATCAAATATGGGCGGTTTTGGAGTTGATATAGTAAACGGGGAAGGGAGACCATCTTGAAAATGGCAGACCTACCGAATAGAGAGAGCAGTAGATGCGACCAGGCGCGATTCTGTTCCTTGATTTGCACCCACAGTGGGGCTAGGTTTCTTTCCCCGGACAGGGGCTGCGAAGCGGCCAGATGAACCCCGAGATACCTAAAGCCGTCTTGTACCACTGTAACCTCTTCGGACCATGAGCCCATAGGGCCTGCATTACGCATAGGCCATTGGTAGGATTAACGGGGGTTCAGATATAGCCCAGATGTATTGCCAAAAATCTGCATGATCCTGAGGAGTCTGGGTCCCGATCGGTCGGGTCGCGTAAGGAAAAATAATACGTCATCTGCATATAAAGCTATGCGATCTGACGTCGCCCCCGGCCACTCAAACCCCCGGAATCGAGCATCCATCCGCACCCATGCCGCGAGCGGCTCCATAGCGAGCGCGAAGAGATATGGAGAGAGGGGGCAGCCCTGGCGAGTACCACGCCCAATAGAAAAGGTTCAGGAAACGGTGTCCGCCACACGGATTAAGGCAGTGATATCTGTATAGAGAAGTTCGATATACCTCAGAAGACGAGGGCCAAAATTAAGATGACTAAGAAGCGCGAAGAGATACGTCCAGCTTAGGCAGTCAAAGGCCCTATCTATGTCTGCCAACAGCAGAGCAGCGGGTTCGCCCAGACGATCCACCGATGCAATGGCGTTGTGGGCACGTCGGATATTATGTCGTGTGGCGCGGCCCGGCATGAAGCCCGCTTGGTCCGAGAGGACCAGATCAGAGATGTGTGGAACTATGCGATTAGCTATGATCTTGGCAAGGAGTTTTGCCTCGACATTGAGGAGAGATATTGGACGATATGAAGAGTGAAGTTCAGGGGGTCGGCCTGGCTTCAGAAATATCACTATCTCAGCATGTCGCCAATCCTCTGAAAGAGACCGGTCATCAAGAGCAGCATGAAGTGCGACAAGATAGGGAGCAGTGAGTAGGGACTGATATTTCTTATGGAATTCGCATGGAAAACCATTTGGGCCAGGAGCATTGCCCGAGTGCATCCCAAACAGTGCCTCTTGGACTTCTTCAGTTGTTATCGGGGCATCCAGTGCATCCCTTATCGGATCCGTGAGGGCGCGCGGGGGCAAATCATCAATGAATTTCTGTACTAATTGTGACACGATAGTCTCCCGAGGGGCATACAGCTCCGCATAGTAATCCGCGAAGCTTGTGGCTATCTGAAGGGGTTCCGTGAGAACCCTCCCATCAGAATCTCGCAGGCACGGAATGGAGATGGGGCAGAGTGCCCTTTGACACAGGCGGTGTAGTAAGGCGCCCGATTTGTCGCCCCACTGGTATATTCTGCTTTGGGTAGCCAACCAGGCCACCCGAGCCTCATCCAGCAGTTCCCTGGCGTAGACCTGCTGAGTATGGAGTAGTTGTCTACGCGAACCGTGCCCGTTCGCCTCTCGACCCGCGTGCTCTGCGGCCATTATCTGGGCCTCCAGAAGCATCAGTTTTTCCAGACGTAATTTGCGCTGCGCCGTGCAGTAAGCAACATCTACCCCTCGCAGTGTAGGCTTTATCGCCTCCCACACCACCGCAGGCGACCCAACCGACCCAATATTGAGCGAGAAATATTCTGTAAGGGTGTTGTGCATATGTGACCTATATTTATCATCTAGCAGGAGCCACGGTGAGAGGTGCCAGCGGAAGGGAGGGCGTTCAGTATCCAGTCGCAGATCTAGCTGTAGTGGAGAGTGATCTGAAAGGCCCGGGGCAGTATTTCGTCCGCTACTAATCTATGTAGGTGCGCTGCTGACAGAAAGATGTGGTCAATGCGGGAAAAGGACCGTGTACGCTGGAGAAATAGATGTAGCCCTGTTCAGTGGGGTGAAGTTGTCTCCAAGTGTCCACCCAATCCAATCCCTGCATCATGGACCCGAGGTTGGATTCACGGGGCTCGGCCGAATTCCCTGCACTACGCCACCTGTCTATAGAACGGCATATTGTGTGGTTCCAGTCACCCCTGACCAGGGTCAGTCCCGAGGGAATCTCTACCCACAACCTCATCAAGCATTCCGTCAGGTTCCATGTGAGGGGTGGAGGGGCGTACACACATCCCAGGACGAGCGACCTGCCATACATCGAGCCCGCAACAACCACATATCGACCCTGAGGATCGGTCCATGTTTTCTCATGTACAAAGGGGACTCTGCGGTAGATCAGTATCGCTACCCCCGCAAGCCCTTTGTGAATCCGGAGTGGAAGACCTGTACAAAAGCAAATCATGTTAAGCATGGAAGTCTATTGCCAAGTAGGTGCGTCTCTTGCAAAAGTAGAATATCCGTGCCATAGCATTTAGCTTGGCGCAAAATAGCCCCTCTCTTAACCTTATCTAGCAACCCCCAGACATTCCAACTTATCACCCGAAGACGTCTCTCCACCAACCTAGACATGCTGGAGGTCGGGGCAGACATCAATGTATATGTGCGGGGAACCACATATGGTGATCATAGGCTTAGCAACAGCTGCAGAATGGACATATGTATGACACTGAGAAACAAAAAACAGTAACATTACCCAACATCCCTCCCTCCCCCCCACCCCAATACCTCAAAAACGTAGAAGCATCTGTCGCAGCATGAGAGGTCCCGGGGCCCCAACGGGGTCCGGAGAACTCCCAGCCAATGGATCCCTATGTAGCTACCCCTAGACACAGCGATGCTTCAAGGTCCAGGGAGAGCATTAAGAGGTGCAGCCCATATTAATAAGCCATCAACAATAGAATCTAGGTCACTCATACAATGAGCGACAGAGTAAAGTAGCTTTCATGTGATAGTCCCTATGGGTCATACGTGTGATTTGGTACGAGATTTGGAGCGTTTCTTGGATAAGGACCACCGGCGTTGCTCACCAGGAGGCCGGGATGGTCCCTGGCTTGGCCCCCCAGAAGAATCCGAGTCCAGTCTGGGCGGAGTATGCGGCCTGAGTTTAATATTTTCGTCTGTCCACGCAAAGACTTCCTCAGGGGAATCAAAGAAGTGTGTCCGCTCTCTGTAGTAGACTCGGAGCCTGGCCAGAAACAGCAGAGAATATTGAATCTTAAGATGGCACAATTTGAAGGACTGCCGGCGCTGCTGGACCAGTCTAGTATAGTCCGAAAATATCATGATCTTTTGCGAGGAGAACAGAAGGGGATCTTTAAGTCTAGCCTGTTGTAGGATGATTTCCCTGTCTTTGTAATTTAGGAATTTTGCAATCAAGGGTCTTGGTCTTGCACCTGGCGGTGGTTTCTGCAGCAGGGCCCGATGAGCACGTTCAATATCAAAGCAGGGGTTCATGAGACCCGGGGTAAGCCAGTCTGCCAGCCATTTGGCCAAAAAGTCCGCTGCATCACTGCCCTCGCACCCCTCAGGGAACCCCCACAAAGCGGAGGTTATTGCGGCGGGCGCGCCCCTCCTCGTCCTCCGCTCGCATTGCTAAACCTTTGGCGACGGATTCCAAGGCAGAGACCTTCTTCTGGAGTGTTGTGACCGAGTCCTCCACCGTCGATATCCAGGACTCGGCCTCAGTGATGCGCTGCACTGCGTTACACAGGTCCTGCCTGAGGAGCACAACATCCTCGACTCCTCCCAATCTGGCTTCAGAATGAACCACAGCACGGAAACCGCCCTCCTCGCCGCAACAGATGACATCCGCTCCCTCCTGGACAGAGGACAGACAGTAGCCCTCATCCTCCTCGACCTTTCAGCGGCCTTCGACACAGTCTGTCACCGCACCCTAACATGCAGACTTCATGATGTAGGGATCCGGGACAAGGCCCTCGACTGGATCCGCTCATTCCTCCCTGGCAGAACGCAGCGGATCAGACTCCCCCCCTTCCTCTCAGACCCTACACCGACCACCTGCAGAGTCCCCCAAGGATCCTCCCTCAGCCCTGCATTGTACAATATCTACATGGCTCCGCTCGCCCCCATCGTCAGAACCCACGGACTCAACATTGTTTCATACGCAGATGACACCCAACTCATCCTCTCCCTATCCAACGAACCCAACGCAGCCAAACACAACTTTCAAGAAGGCATGGAAGCAGTGGCCAAATGGATGAAGAGCAGATGTCTACAACTCAACACGGACAAAACAGAAGTACTCATCATGGGCCCACACCCCAATGCCTGGAACGACACCTGGTGGCCTCCCGCCCTCGGAAGCCCGCCGACCCCCATGGACCACGCACGCAACCTCGGAATCATCCTGGACTCCGAACTCAAAATGGACCGCCAGATCAACTCCATCACATCTTCCTGCTTCCACACCCTCCGCCTCCTACGCAAGACCTTCAAATGGATCCCCCTCGAACACAGAAAGACCGTCACTCACGCCCTCGTCACCAGCAGACTTGACTACGGCAACGCACTCTACGCCGGAATAAACAAAAACCTCACCCGCAAGCTTCAAAACATCCAGAATGCCGCCACCAGACTAATCCTCAACCTGCCACGACACTGCCACATCACCCAGCACCTGCGCACACTCCACTGGCTCCCCATCGAGGTAAGAATCACCTTCAAGATTCTCACCCACGCACACAAAGCCCTCCACAACACCTGACCAGCACACCTGAACAGCCAACTCACATTCCACGCACCCCAAAGGACCCTACGATCAGCCCAGCTCTCACACGCCGTGATCCCTCGCACCAGGAAGTCCAGATCGGGAGGCCGCTCCTTCTCCTTCCTCGCGGCCAGAGCCTGGAACGCCCTCCCACTCCACCTCAGACAGACGACATCACTCCGCAACTTCACGAGGGACCTCAAAACATGGCTCTTCGATAGACCTCCTCCTTGATGGGCAGGACCCTGTGCCTCCCCTCCTCCCCCCAGCGCCTTGAGACCCTTATGGGTGAGTAGTCACGCTTAACAAACCCATGAGTGATTGATTGACATCAGACCCGACAGCCCCAATCTTGGCCTCCAGCATGTCCCTTGATTGTGTGATGGCGGCTAATATGGCGGCGTTGTCTGGCATAGCCAACTGTGGGTCGCCTGTAGTATGGGCTTGCGCAACTGTGCCCGTATACTTATCCAAGGTACTCTGCCGGGCCGTCGAGTTTTTATCTTTAGACATGGTGCAGGAGAATGATCTAGGCGGCAGGCACCCCCAACTATGTAGTCAATGGATGGATATATATCCGATGGGAGCACTGGAGAGAAATCGGGGGATGGGACTCGCCGAGCCACAGCACAATGACCTCCACAAAGCAGGGGGGGAACACGAAGGTAGGGGCCACAGTACCAAGCAAGGCGCCCACACGCAATCTGTCTCTCCCCAGAGGGGTCAAAACACCATCCACTTGTGACCCAGGTCGCTCAGATGAGGCAGTCCGTGTTGCGCAGACCCACGTGGCAGGCCTCGCCCAGGTGTGGGATCCCAGTAGACCTAAATCGCCCCAGGGCCCCAGGCCCAGCAACGTGGATAGAGCGGCGCGCTGCAGTGTCCCCTGCTCACCTCAGGACAGGCCCCCCAGGCTGAAATCATCTGCTATCTCTGCGCTGAGGCACAGCGCCACCTGCAATAATCCATGTGCGCCCCTCAAGCGATCCCAGGCCAATAATCTTAATTGCCACCCAGGGCAATAACGCCGTCAGCCACGCCACCACTCAAGGCCGCCCGGGGCGGCTGCAGGCACGGGACGGCCCGAATTGGCCGCTGAGTCAAGCCTGGTCACTCGTACTCGCTCACCCCACTCCTCCAGCGGCGGCGGTATAGCAGTGCAGCACACGTGGCCCCCCAGGGACACACCACCACCACTCAGGCTCACTTCCAGGGATCACCAGGCCTCACCAGCTAGGCAGCATCCACACGCACTCGGCCATCAGAGCCCCAGTGCCGAGTGCGCCGTCAGCAGCGAGGTCACCCACCTCAGCCGGACATCCAGCGCTCTGGGGTGGGGCGACGATACACCGCGGCCCGATGCGGCCGCCGAGCCCAGCAGGCAACACAGCTCCGCAGGACGGAAAGAAGCACGCTGCGGCTCAACGCGGCCGCCAGATCTCATCCGGCGCCCCCTGCCACAGGGAGGGAAAGTGCATCACACCGCGGCTCGACAAGGCCGCCGGGTCTCATCAGGCACTCGGCAGGGTGCCGCTCCTCCACCTCTGATGCACTGCCACCGAGGGGCAGTCCAGCAGTGCAGCGCCCACCGCGGCATGTTGAAGTCCTCTGCGGCAATGCCCCCCACGCAAGGGCAAGGACCCAAAGGCTGCAGACTCTCCCCGGCACCCGGACGCCACCGGGCCAGGTAGACGGGTCGGAATCGGCACACCGGGTGCCGTCAGGCTGCCGGAGTATTCACCCTAGGTATGTGGTCACATGAAAGCCGAGAAACAGCAGGATAGTCGACGGATTAATGCGGGGCTGCGGGAGCTCGTCTAGAGCGCATCCACCATGTTGGACCGCTAGGCCACGCCCCCCACCAAAACCACTTTTTAACCTTTAGTTTAGTCTTAACAATTCCGGCATGTCCTTCATGGCATAGATTGACCAGTTTTTTCTTTACACTATTTGGAAGAACTACTCTTTCTCCTCTTCTTACTGTTATCTTCAATGGCCAGTTCACTTTTTACTTCCTAACAATGTCTCAGATCTGCAGTTAGTTCAGATTTATTTGGCCAACCTGATCTAGTGTACTCCACCAATTTCAGCAATACGGGATAACTAACGCATTCCTCAATCCTTTCCTCTTCTTAATACAAGCTAATCCTTGATCTGAAATGTAAGCTATCCTAGAATCCTCCCATTCAGACTCTTCGCATTCCTTTATATCCAAAGGCATCCTAGACAAAAAATCAGCTGTAACATTACTTTTGCCTGGAACATTCAACAGAATAGATAAAATCTTGCAGCCTAATTGACATTCTAGCGATTCTCACTGAAGCTCTTAACATGCCTTCGGTGGTCAACAATTTAATGAGAGGGTTTGTGATCGGTCCTCACATGTGCTTTACCCCATACAAAAGGTCTAAAACATTCCAACACCCATACACATGCCAATTTTACCTTTTATATAACAGAAAACATTTCTTCAATAGGTGACAAGGCTCTTGATTCAAAAACAATGGTTCTTTCTTGTCCCTTGGCATCCCTTTGTGTCAACACTCCCCCCATCCCTTTGTCACTTGCATCAACAGTAACAACATTTTCAAGATCCGGATCAAACTTTTTAAGTGCTGGTGCATTAGCAATAGCACTTTTAATTGCCTCAAATTCTTGTTGTCACGCTGGAGTGGAACAAAATTTACACTTGCCTTTTAATAATTACCTCGCATTGTAAATTTTGCTGGAAAACCCTCTTACAAACTTGGAGTAAACCTCCACTAGAGCCAAAAAGAATCCTAATTCCTCTTTGCTAGAAGGTGCTGGTGCTTTACTAATGGCCTCAATTAATTTTGGTTTGGGGGAGATTCCCTTCCCACTCCAAACATGGCCTAGATATGAAACAGAACTCTTCACAAATTTGCATATAGAAAATTCAACAGTAAGCTTCTTGTCATTAAGAATCTCTAACACACTATTCAAGGTCATATCATGTTCCTATTTAGATTTTCCATATACCAAAATGTCATCTTGGAAGCATTTTACATTTTTCACCTTGCCTAGAAGTTGATGCATTAATCTCTGAAAAACTGCAGCTGCAGATGCCAACCCAAGGAGCTTTCTCTTATACTGAAAACATCCAATGGGCTTGATGAATGCAGTGTATGTCTTACTGTCCTGTATGGAAATATGATGGTACGCTGCCGATAGATCCAAAGACCTAAACCAACCTACACCTTCCACAGAAGCAAGCATCTCAGAGGTTTTAGGCAATGGAAATTTGTCCATTACAATACTGTTGTTGAGATAGCATAAGTCGATGACTAGCCTAATCTTGCCATTGCTGCATCTGGCAATCACAACTGGAGACTACCATTCAGATGACTCTATTTTTTCAATGATACCCGCATTTAATAATTTGTCAAGTTATTTCTGTACTTCATCTCTTAACAATACAGGAATATTCCTTGCTTTGTGAATTTTAGGTTGTGGGATCTCTTTCAGAACAATGCGATGTTCAAAATTTGTGAGATTCCCAATTTTCCCTGAAGACAAATTTTTACATTTCTCCAACATAACCTTGTCTATTTCTTCTCCATTATCTACCACCATTACAGGTTCAGAACAATTGGGATTTAACACCATTCCAAGGTTGTCCTGATCATGCCACCCCAATACAGATTAGCAATATATAACTTCCCTTGACTTTCCTTATTCTTAAATCGGAAGTGTACTGACCTGTACCCTGAAATCTCAATCCTTTCACCCGAAAAGACTTCCGGGCTAATATTTGTAGGAAGTAATCTCTCTCCAATGTGGTTCACAAATTTGTTTTTCCATACCTCCTCACTAACAAAGATATAAGGTGAACCTGAATCAGCGTACATATGGATTTCCACCCCTCCAATTCTCATTAAACAAAAAGGTTTCTTTCTCAATTTATCATCATCTTTCACATTCAATACAAATGAATCTTTCGTGCTAAACAGCCTATTGATACTCTCCTCTACCCCTGAGTCCTTACTGTCCTCTAGACACTTAACTTTGGAGCCCTTCTTTGACTTGCAAACTTTAGTATAATGACCGATTTTTCCACAATTGGCACATTTCATTTTAAGCGTAGGGCACAATTTACTGTCCGCTAAATGCGACTCGCTGTTACATCGATAGCACTTTAAAGCTTCTTTTCTTTGTTTTGCGGACACTTATAATTTTTCCCTGACACTGAATTTGTTTCCTATCAATGGTTCTTTTTGACATACTATTTCTTTCTTTACCCTGGATTTTGCTTACTACCTCATCCTGTCTATCCCCAATTTCACCTTTGACTTCCTTCATACTACAGCTAGACATCCCTACTTTCCTTACTATGGCCAAGATGTCCTGCAATTCTGCATCACTGTTGATCCATAGTGTTTCTTGGATTGCATGATCTTTAGTATGCATTACAACTTGATCACAAATTAATTGCTCTTTTAGACCTTCAAATTTACCATCAAGTGAAAGCTATATCAAAGCGGCCACGTAATCATTCACATTCTCATTTGCACCATGCTTCCTTTTGAAGAATTTGTATCTGATAATGCCGATACACACATTAGGTGCGAAATACTTATCAAATGCAGCCATGGCTGCATCAAAGACATTGAGATCACCAACACCCAAAGTATTTGGTAACTGCTCAAATACTTTAAAACCCATAGGTCCAAATGAGTGTAAGAATATACTTGGTTTTGTTCTCGTTTAATTTTCCCATCAAGATACATAGTGTCTAGGAAATTTGGGAATTAAGACTTCCAGTCAGGCTATTTCGTGTAAATTCACCCCGCCATCAGGGCAAAATGCTTGGGTAGGGGTCAACAAATAATTCTGGGTACTCATTGTTACGCCTACACTCACCACTCAACAGTGAAAACAATTTAACAACGCTGCCAACAGTGCAGATTAAAATAATGGTAATGTAAATATGCTACTATTAAAATATAGAACACTATTAATTACTGAAAGCTGTGTGCAACAGTGAATCAAGAAGAAACATTATGCGCACTTGTACCTTAAGAGTCTTAATAACAAGCAGTGTGTATCAGCGATTCCTCACCAGAAAGGCAGACACGCTCCTACACAGTTTTCCAATACAGGCTATGCGCATAAGCGAAATTTACAACAGTCACCAACACGCTCAGCTTTCCAATATAGGCTGTGCGCATCAGCGAAGTTCATAATACTCGCCAATCGCTTTAATTCACATAAAAGAAATGCTTCCTGGAAAGCTGTGCGTGCATGCATGGGCGTCCGCAGAAATATTTCCAGGGGGGGGCTAACCTGGCAAATGAAGGGGTGTGGCTAATGTTAATCAATAGGGGCGGGGCTAAAATGGCAGACAATCAGGATCGGGTAATGCTCAGGCCAAGCTGAGAAAAAAAAGTGGTGAATTCTGCATTTGAAACTGGACAACAATTAGAGCACACATGAACCCTAAAATTCCCCCTGGCCCCTTAAAACTCATACATTCCCTGATCCCTAAAATTAGCCCCTGGCACCCCAAAACCCATAACCCATACCCGCCCTGACCCCTAAAATTGTCCCCCTGGCACCCCAAAACCCATACCCACCCTGAACCCTAAAATTACCCCCTGCCCCCAAAACTCATACCCGCCCTGAACCCTAAAATTACCCCCTGGCCCCTTAAAACCCATACCCACCCTGAACCCTAAAATTACCCCCTGGTACCCCAAAATCCATACCCACACTGAACCCTAAAATTATCCCCCTGGCACCCCAAAACCCATACCCACACTGAACCCCACCCATACCCACCTGGAACCCTAAAATTACCCCCTGGCAGCTGGTACCCCAAAACCCATACCCACCCGGAACCCTAAAATTACCCCCTGGCACCCCAATCACTAACCCACCCTGAACCCTACAATTACCCCCTGGCACACCAACACCCATACCTACCTGGAACCCTAAAATTACCCCCTGGCAGCTGGTACCCCAAAACCCACACCCAACCTGAACCCTAAAGTTACCCCCTGGCACCCCAAAAGCTGAACACTACAAGCTCACACTACATTTGCATTTTTGGAGGGGACTGTCCTCCTTGACATTTCCATGCATGCAAGTCTAGAACACTGTTCACTTAGAGTAACCTAGATATGCAGCCAGTAGGTAATGATGATGCTGTAGAATGCATTAAAGTTACTGGAACTTACTTAAAAACTGCTGCCTGCTCTTCTGATACTACTCAGTGGAGTCGGGCTGATCAGCAGCACTGTCGTCCTGGCATCCAGCCCCTCCCGAAGGTCTCACTGTGTAGATCAGAGGTCTTCAAACTTTTTAGGCCAAGCCCCCCTGACAATATTTTTTAGGAGTGGAGGCCCCCCCAATCACTTGAATTTCTGGAAGTTGGTATTTATCATCTTTGGCAACCATTTTTACCCTGAGGTGTTATCTGACAACTAATTTTCACAATTTCGAAACAACATTATCAGTGTTTTGTAAATTTAAGATTTGTGAGTTGTAAATCTGGCCAAAAATCACAGAACTCATGCAACACCATTTGACGGGAAACTTTCTTTTGAGTGAAAACTGCCACAAGGTCAGTGCATGCAACCCCAACTTTCAGGACCCCATCTAGTACTGTGCAGCCCGATCCAGCAAATAATCAGAATGTTGGCAGACTTGGCAACCACATCATTCTCTGGGCAAGGTCTCTGCTCTGAAGATACAACTCAATCTATGGAAATTCCCACTGCCATATATGTTTATTTTGTATTATCCCACTAAAGCAGTATAGATGCCTTGGGCCCTCGTGCAAGCAATGAAAATGGCCTTCTGGACTAAAGCTGGGATTATCAGGGTTTAATGGGCCGGATGTAGCCGCGGTCCGTGCAGGTAAAAGCGGTGGGGCCGGGTGGTGGGGGGGGGGGGTATTTCAACGGATGATGACGAGAGAAAATTAAATAAATAATAAATTTTCACTCGTCATTGTCCATCGAAATCCCCCACCACCCCCACCGCTCTTACCTGCACAGGCTGCGGCTGCCGGATATAAATTAAGGCTGTTGCAGGCAGTTACTTGACAGCACTATCACAAATGAACAGGAGGAAGTGAAAAACTGCAACAAATGGCCTAAATGTGCCTTGTTATTATGGGAAATACTTTGACAAAAGATAAAATGTAATTTTGTCTAAGACTCTGAAATTGCCTGCATCACAGCAGATTTGCAGAATCCAAACTGCTGTTGGCTAAAACGCCAGGACTCACAGTGATAAGTCTCTCAACTGGGGCCTCTTGATAGCAAAGTGCAAGGACACTAGGTGATCAACATTTGCACAGCGCAATTTTGCTGTATGTAAGACCCCATAGCGCCCTATCTTTTTCAGCTTGTTTTCAGTTAATGGTTCCTTTTTGTCTGATCATCGGGGTGTTGCTCTGCCTTTTAGAAACATTCTCAGGAAAGACAGCATCACCTGGACCATGAGCGGCAGAGGGGACTCAGAAGCACCTGTTTGTAAGTTAATAAAATGTCCTTGAGGAAAGAGAATGCAGGCACCTCCAGTATCTGCCACCATATAGTGGTTGTTTGCGTGATTTAACATCTATAAATAGATTTTGACTGGCTGATGCTACAAAAACCTGTTTAGCTAGCCCATCTTCTGCTGCCTCTGCGACAAGCGTGACTAGTGCCATCCAGCCTGTAGTTCTACAGTGGACTTTGTGGCACATGGCCCAAGTGAGTGTCAACTTACCATAACTGCAGGACTGGAATCATCTGTAGTAACAGAGAACAGATCTAATTTTTCAACTGACAAGGGAGAGACAAAACCCAAAACTTATTGGAGGTTTAAGAGTTGAGGGGAGATCCCTCTCTGAATTCTAAGGAGGGGGAGAAGTGTTGGGAGACTCAGTCAGTGTCAGACTGGAGTAGAAAAGGCCCGGATACCAAAATAAGAGGCCCCACTTATGAACTGGGTTCATGAAGCAGAGATGAAAAAGAATAGGCAAGACTCGGAGAAAGAGAGAGAAGTGTAAGGTGGTGAACAGAAGAGGCGTGAGCTGGAATCAAGAGTAAGCAGCCTTGGTATTTGGCCACCCTGGTGTTCAGCAGTGCTGCTGGCAGCTTCTAAGAAAAAAACATTGGGTCCCTAAACCTATTTATTTACTTTTTTTACAAATTAAGTACTGGAAATAGCACTGGAAACAGTACTATAAGAAGACCAAAAGAGAAATGAAGATTGGGAGAATCGGATAGAAACATATTCTTCCTGGTTTTATGTAGTTTGTGCACATTGTACAGTAATTAAGCCAGATCCAGTGCAAGGACTGAGAAAAGTACCCCGAATGATCTGGGAAGTAGACACCCCTTCCTCACAATCAGACAGCAGCTGTAGTTTTTTGGCCCTTATGTCAGAACTCAGAGCAGTGGATTCAACAAAAAGAGAACACCCACTCTATCAGAAAGCTTCGGTACGAAATCATTGGCAATAGTAAGCAGTACACAATATAGTTAGTTAGTCTCAGATCCACTCGGCCTCTCAAGTAATGTTACTTGCACTTGTAATCACAGTCATACTCCTAGCCGGTTAGCCTCACATAAAAATTCCAGTGATCCGTGATGTTCAACGCACGCCACTCTCTGGCCTGGTAGAAGCATCGGATGTAGCTTCAGTTTCGGTTTCGGAGCGGATTCGGAGCACAGCAGAAGGGGTGGTGAAAATATATTTAGTCCCAGACCAGAGGCGCAACTAGAACCCAAATTTCGGGGGGGTGGAGGCTACTACAAATATCGGGGAGGGGGGCTGATTCTTCCAGCAAACAACAAAGCCTCACAAAAAGCCTCGTTAACACGTAAATGGTCTTTTAAAGACCTGTGAAGTACTCGGGTGCAGCTGCAAACAAGACGGTCGCCAGCCCGAGAAGCTGTCTCAGCCCGGGCTGACACACAGGAGGGGGGCAAGGAGGGGCGCTGGGGGGGGCGGGGGGGGGCAAGCGCCCCTCCTTGCCCCTCCCTGCGGACGCCCATGCGTGCATGCGATCTCTCAAAGTGAGCGCTGCACACTGAAGTGGGATGCAAACAAACCGTGACGAAGCATGGCAACAATTGTATTTGCTAGGAGACGTGCAGAGCGGCGCTTGGACGTTGTTGTAACAGGAGATACTGTTGCTAGGAGACAGAAGCTTGCGTCGTCTCAGTAATTCCCCATTGCTGTCACATTCCTAATCACCTGGCTACGTCACCACAACGTTGACGAAGGAGAAGGTTGCTGAAGATAAAATGAGTCTAATAAAAGCAAAGGCGGTAAGGCACCGTAACCACTCATTGCTTGCCTACAATGGCCAAAACCAGGAAACATTCCATGTCAAGCAGAACACCCTTAGAAACACAAGGCTCAATAGTTGCCTCCGAAGGTTTCCAACGGAGACCACCCTTCAGAAACACGAGGCTCGATAATTGCCTCTGAAAATTTCCAACAAAGTAAAAAATAGTTGCGGCTTGATGAGTGCCTCCCAATTTTCGCAGCTTGAGGCCCAAAAATTAAAACAAGGTTGCAGCAAACTTTAAACAAACACACCGCAATTGGATTTTTTGTTGTTGTTGTTAATTAAGCTGACTTTCACTGCAGGGGCAAATCCTCATAGAATCACTTCCTTCGCACACATGGCTTCGCGGTGTTCCACCACTTGTCGCCACTTTGTAAAGTAAAACACTACAAAGTGGTGTAGTTTGAAAGCTTTAATCCTCACTAAAACACCAATAAGAAGATGCAAAGCAGAGCACCTTCTCCTGCCCTCTTGCTCGGCCGGCTCCTCAGTAATTCTCTGTTTAACAATCTAGAATTCCTAATTAAGATCAATAATATGCTCTCTGCAACTGTATTTGTGAAGACATGTCAAGATTGTAACTATGAAAATCAATAAAGTTTGTTTAAAAAAAATAAAATAATAATCTAGAATTCCCTGTCACCAGGGAGCGGCACGAGCAAACATATTTAAAGGATAACATCAGAACATAGCAACAATTATCATAAATTTCCCTAAAGTGCTCTTTAAGCCTTCTTAATTCTCACCAGTGTTTCTGACCCAATACGTTTCAGAATACACAATTTCCTTGATTTAAATAAGAAATAAATATTGGGGAATCCCCACCACCTGTCTCTCTGACCCAGCTCCCTAAATGCTGCAATATGCTTTATGGTGTACACAGCAATCGATTGCTATCACCCTCATTTTGGTTTTGAAACGTTGACAGGTATGAGACTATGTCTCGGTGCAATTAAGATCCTATTACAGGACTGGAGACTTCGCAGAACTACAATGACTCTGGTTCTTCAACTAAAAAACCTACAAGTCCCATCAAGATGATTTTGCACGAGTAACATCTTAGATATTAGTATAAACAGTCCTAACAATCATACCTACGCCTATTTCTTGTTACTCAGTGATTATGAATTTATTTTAATCAGATTCAGATTATTATTGCCTTTATATTGTGAAATAGTACAAATGTTTCTTGAGGATATTTCTACGGAGATCATGGCTATGTGGATATTTTTCCACCCATCGCTGAGTATCGGGTACTCGCAGGTTGATCTTGTCCCTCCTGTGCTTTGTGGCTGGGTGTGTTGTATGCCTTTTTTCTTGCCCATCCACCTGTTCTAATGCATATCCCTTTAATTGGCCGCAAATTGAAATGAGAGTGATCTGTACTGGGAACCAGGTTACACGAACTGTCACTAAACCTGATGGTATTTACTGATAATGTGCTATGTGCAATGGCAGCTGATATGACTGATCGTAAACTGATGTAATGCGTGTGATTTCCTTCTGTACACACCTGTATATATGCTGAAGAGTGTCATGTCTCTTTGTTATGATGAAAATGTCAATAAAGTTCTTAAAAGCATATCCCTTTAATTCCGTGTTGGTGCCATTTTCTCAATCGCCTGACACATAGCTGGAAGCCCTGCTTTCCTCTCCTCCCTTCTGCTTGTCTCGCTTTTCTAGCACCATCCTAGGCCTTCTCCCGATCAGGCTCCCCAGAAGCAATTCCTCACAGACTGGCCCCTTCCTTTTCCTGGCGGCTGTTGCCAATGCAGCTAAGATTTGATTACCAGGAGTTTGGGTTAGACCCTTCCAGGACGTCTTTTCCTTCTGACCTTTTAAGAGATACGTTTGAATCTGATGAGTAGTGCATCCATGCTCCTAAGACTGGGTCCCTTCTGCAAAACTGCAGCCTTTATCCACGTACGAGCAGAATGTCCTAGACCTTCTTTGGATGGTTGTGTTGCAGTATTTACCCTAAACTCTTCACCTTCGTAGGGAAATCCGTTAAACACCCAAAAAAATGGCATGGACAGGGCCTGTCGGACTATCAAGAGAAATTGCTAGATCTTACTTGACCCTTTCCCAAGATTTTAGACTTCGCCTTTGCAGCTGAAGAACAAGGTTCCCACATTGACCCAGACGGCCTAGCAGTCTGGGCATAGAAATATATGACTTTGTTAGGTAATGTGAATTGCCTTCTCTGACCTGAGAGACGCAGGCCCATTCTCTTAACTATCCGCTCAAAGCTCTACAAACTCGGCCCAAATGACGCTGCTTCACCCGTTGGGGGATGTTAGACCTGGCATCCTTGGCGTGGGTCTCCCTTCCATTTTTTCATAATGCCTCCACGGTTGCCGATATGTTTTTGCTGGACTAGATGCTCATGGGCACTTTGCCGCTGCTAATCAGTGCCAAAGTGCAAGTGCTCCCTATCGTTAATTGATGTATGTATTAGTGACTCCATGATTGGATGATTGGTTTACTTGTCAGTCCCTAGTACCGTGCACTGAGTGTGCCCAGGGCTTGTAAATCCAATGCTGCTGGTGGGCTTGCAGCACGGGTTGTGCCACCCACAGAAGCAGCTTGTAAAGTGTGTCTCAGGCCTGCCATTGCAGAGCCTGTGTGCAGCCTAGGGCTGCCATGTCGACTTGGTGAGTGCACCCACTTACCAGTTCCTAAACCTTCCCTTTACTGCATGTTGGTCACCCCTAAAGTAGGCCCTAGGGCAGGGTGCATTGTAAGTATAAGGTAGGACATGCCCTGGTGTGTGTGGCATGTCCTAATAGTGAATTACAGCCATTTTCGTTTTTCACTATTGCAAGGCTACCTGCTCCCCATAGGCCAGAATGGGCAGACTGACTATTACACCTTATAGTCAGAACTGACCCAGGGAACATGGTAGAAAAACGAATTTAGTATGCCTGAACTCAGGATGATAAAATACATCTTTTAGTGAAGTTGGTTTTAACATTCTGTGTTTGAAAATACCACTTTTAGAAAGTGGGTATTTTCTTGCCTAACTATCCAAGCCTGCCTCTGCTAGGTTGTGTATTCCTTGTCTGGAGATTGAGTGACAGGGGCTGGGGGTGGCTACAGGAGACAGGGTGAGTCAGCACAGGGCTGAATAGAAAGATCTGCATCCAGAGTGGAGGGAGGAGTTGCACCTGGGTCTGAATAGGGCTGTGCCTGCCTTCCACAATGCTGGCTCCACCCCTGCCGGGCGGCTGAGTACTCTGCCCCACATTCTGAAAGGAAAGAAGGAGTCAGAAAAACAAAGTGCTCCAGGACTGACCAGAACTGGTTTTGGACTAGGCAGAGGCCTCTCTGCCTCCAGAGAACAAAGAGAATCAGGGTATAAGAGGGGCACCAAGACCCCAGGAAGATTAGATCACTTTTGGGAACATGAAGAAACCTTTGCTGAGGAGCGGAACCAAGAAGAAACTGAGGAGAGACTATCCCTAAGCTGAAGTGCTGCTTGGGGGATTGGCCTGCAGTGGTTTGCCTGACTGCCAAAGAAAGGAGAAAGGAACTTTTGCTTTGCTGTGACTTTCATCAACTTGTGAAGGATCTCCAAGGGCTTGGAAGAGAGCTTGCCCCCTGACCGAAGTCCCAGGACCATTGGACTTCACCCCCTTTGTGAATTGCTGCTGGGAACTCTGTTTCAGTGGCTGCAGAGGTAGGGAGCTGTGACCGACTCTCACGACCGACTCGGTGTCCTGTAAGCACCGCATCGAAGCACCGTCTCGCCCTGCAACGCACGGCCCTGGTCTCACCGACTCCGTCAATGAGCCGCTGCCTGCACCGCATCGAGGGACAACGCGTCCTGCAACGCTTCGCTACGCCGAATCGAACTGGTCCGACCGACACGGTCATTGCTGCTGAGTTCGAGTCCTGTGACCGCACCGGAGTTGGGCACCGCTCGCACGCTTTGCGACGCACCGCCCGACTCGCACCGATGTCCGGACTGATCGACGCCAGCTCCTGAATCCGGCTCCGTCGCCGCACCGCAACCTGCCAGCACCGCATCGAAGCACCGTCTCGCCCTGCAACGCACGGCCCTGGTCTCACCGACTCCGTCTCGACGACGTCAACGAGCCGCTGCCTGCACCGCATCGAGGGACAACGCGTCCTGCAACGCTTCCATTTTTGCATCGCGACCCCGACGAACAGCCATCCGGCTCGCACGCCCGTGCCTGCCGCTTCAAGTAAAAGGTACTGTGACCGAGTCTGTCTACGCTGTGTTGGCCCGTCTCGACGCGGTCAGCTGGATTTGTTAGACTCTGTTTGTTCTCGACATCGCCGTAGCCGGAGGAGGCTACCGACTCGCACAGAACCTTGAATTAAGCCTTTTGATCAGAACTAAGCACTCTTGACAGTATTGTGGATTATTTTTGTCGTTTATGGTCTTGTGATAAATCTATATAAAGTATACCTATTTTTATAAATATATAACCTGTGTGGTGTCCATTTGTAGTGTTGTCACTTGATTACTGTATGTGTTCACAAATGCTTTACACACTGCCTCTGAACTAAGCCTGTCTGCTCGTGCCAAGCTACCAAGAGGGTGAGCAGGGGTTATTTCGGGAGTGTACCTACTTTCCCTGACTAGACTCAAGGGTCCCTAATTGGACAAAGGTACCTACCTCTGCTAACTAGAGACCCCCAAATCTAACATTGGTGGTCAGCGGTGAGGATTCTGGACTTGCATTTGTGACTCATGTACAGTGATTGGTGAACACTACTTAGTGAGTGCAGACCAAAACGCAACCACATACTTCTATAGCATTTTTTCTGGGATTTCCTATTTTTGCAAATGCCAAGTTCAGTCACTATGGAGAAACCAGCATCAGTTGCCTCTGTTGAGTGTGATTGGGAAGAAGAGAGGCTAGAATGCTACACCCTTAAGCAGCTCAGGCAATTCTGCAAAAAGTTTAAAGTGTCCATGACCGGGCTCTCCAGGAAGGAGGACCTCCAAAAGGCGCTGAGGGCCTGGGTCGAATCAAGGAGTGCCCCTGTGGAGGGGGCTGAGAATGCAGAAGGGCAGCTGGAGGGGCTATTGGGTCTAGGGGCTAGAAGACCACCTTCCCCAGTAGGTAGCAGTGTTTCTGCCAGAGGACTGTCTCCAGAGGAGTTGGAGGACAGGAAGGAGAGTAGGATGCACGAAATGCAGATGACCAAGCTCAAGCTGAATGGGCAGTTAGAATTCGAAATGCAAACTAGGAAATTAGCCCTAGAGGAAAAGAAAATGCAGTTTGAACATGAGAAAGTTTTGAGGGAGTTGGAATTGAAGGCCACGAGCTTAGAGATTACTCCCTCTGGTGGCAGTGTACCGCCTGTGCCTGTTGAAGCTAGGGTGTACATTCCCAAAGATGTGGTGAAGGAGTTTTTTAAAAATGATGACATAGGGCAGTGGTTCAAAGCCTATGAGGTAGCCATGTCTTCCCACCGGGTCCCTGAGAAGGATAGGGGAGCGGGGTTGTGGGGACGGTTCCTCAGTGAAGGGCGGGATACCTTGTTGGATTTGCCCTCTGAAGTCTATAATTCGTACAGCCACATGAAGGATGCCTTAATGACTAGGTATGGGTTGACCCCTGAGCTTTATAGGCAAAGGTTCAGGAACTGTAGTAAGATTGAAAGCAGTACCTGGGTTGAATATGTGACCTTCTTTTGCAGAGCCTTGGATGGTTGGGTAAAGGGTAGCAAAGCGACTGATTTTCAGGCGCTCTTTGATTTGATTGCCTGGGAGCACTTGTCCGGTAATTGTTTTCCTGAGCTACGCCAGCACCTGATTGATAGTAAGCTGACTAACCCTAGGCAGCTTGCTGAGGAGGCGGACCGCTGGGTGAGTACCCGGGTCCACAAGGGTCACGTGGGAGACTCCGCCAAGGGTGGGCAGGGTCCCCAGCAGAAGAGTGGGGGGACAAGGGTAAACAGAAGGAGTTCCATAAAGGGCCCCAAAGTAAACCCCAAGGGAACCAAGGGAAAGGTTCCCAGCCTCCCCTGAGAAGAAGCCAGTGGCCCCGACAGGCCCCCTGTTCACCAGGGACCACTGGTATGTTACAAGTGTGGCGCCCCTGGCCACAAGGCAAACGATCCTCGTTGCCCTTTGCATGGAAAACCAGCACCCACGAGTGCAGTCCCCCGGCAGTTGGCTAGTGTAGCCCTGGGGAGGAGTTGGGTGCCCAAGGTGGGGGGATCCCACAGTGTTTTCCCTTGTCTCATTAGGAGACTCTGAGATGGTCCCTAGGACCCCGCTGCCTGAGAACACTAAGAAATACAGGCAGTGGGTGACCATCAATGGCCATAGGGTGGAGGCTCTGAGAGACACAGGAGCCAGTGTGACAGCTGTCAAGTGTCACCTGGTGTCTAAAGAGCAGGTTATCCCTGATGCATTCTATCCGGTTGTTGCCGCTGACAACACAGAGAGTCACTGCAAGGTGGCTCAGGTTCCCTTTGAGTGGGGGGTCTCGGGTACTCTTCAAGTAGCTGTGAGGCCAGCCATGCCTGTTGACTGTTTGTTAGGGAACGATTTGGAGAGCTCACCTTGGGCTAAGGTGGAGCGGAGTGCGCATTTAGAAATGTTGGGCTTACCTGATTGGGCATGTGTGACCACCCGGTCAATGGCAGCTAAAGGTGTTCAAGAGGACCTGGAGCCTGAGAGGGAGGCCCAGGTGCCTGCCGGAGAGAGAGGAGGCAGGGGGCGCGGGAAACCGGCCCCCGAAGTTCCCACGGTCCAGGAGGAGGCAGACCCTGAGGGGGATGCCCTGGAGCCTACAGGGGAACAGGTAGCTGAACTGGGGGACCTACCTGAGCTGACCCATTGGCAGCAAGAAGGAGGACCCTCCAGGGAAGAGTTCTGCAAGGAGCAGAACACATGCCCTTCTCTCGTGGGTCTGAGGCAACAGGCCACAGACCAGGCAGCAGGTGATCAGTCTGGATCACATTGGGTTTACTGGGAGAATGGTCTCCTGTATTCAGAGCCTAAGGTTGCTGAGCCTGGGTCAGCCCGTGTGCTGGTGGTACCCCAGCGCTTCAGAGCCTTCCTACTGGGGTTGGCTCATGATGTACCGTTAGCGGGACATCTGGGGCAGGACAAGACCTTTGACAGGCTTGTTACCCATTTCTATTGGCCCCAAATGCGCAGGAGTGCCGCCACTCACTGCAGAACATGCCAGACTTGCAAGGCAAGTGGAAAGAGTGGGAGGAAGCACAAGGCTCCTCTCCAGCCATTCCCTGTGGTCAGCACCCCCTTTGAACGGGTGGGTATTGACATTGTGGGGCCACTGGACCCCAAGACAGCCATGGGCAACAGGTTTATCCTGGTCTTGGTGGACCATGCCACCCGGTACCCTGAAGCCATCCCTCTGAGGACAGTGACGGCCCCCGTGGTGGGACAGGCACTGATGGGAATTTTCTCACGTGTAGGATTCCCTCAAGAGGTGGTGTCTGACAGAGGTACCAACTTCGTGTCCAAGTACATGAAGTCCCTGTGGCAGGAGTGCGGTGTAACTTACAAGTTCACCACTCCTTACCACCCTCAAGGAAATGGTCTGGTGGAGAGATTCAACCGGACCCTCAAGGGCATGATTATGGGTCTGGAAGAACCCATGAGGCGTAAATGGGACGTCCTCTTACCATGCCTGTTGTTTGCATACCGGGAGGTGCCACAGAAGTCTCTAGGGTTCAGTCCCTTTGAGCTCCTCTATGGACACCCGGTGCGAGGACCTCTGAGTTTGGTCAAGGAAGGCTGGGAGCAATCTCCCAGGAAACCTCCCCAGGATGTATACAGTTACATGCTGGCCTTCAGAAACCAGACTAGGCATTTCAGAGAACTTGCTGAGGCAAATCTGGAAGCCAGCCAGGAGGAGATGAAGCGGTGGTACGACCAGAATGCCACTCTGGTAGAGCTTCAGCCTGGTCAGAAAGTGTGGGTCATGGCCCCTGTGGAGCCTTGTGCGCTCCAGGACAGGTGGACCGGCCCTTTTACGGTGGTGGAGCGCAAGAGTCCAGTTACCTATTTGGTGGACTTGCAATCTCCCAGGAACTCCTTGCGGGTCCTGCATGTGAACCGCCTGAAGCCCCACTTGGAGAGGTCCCAAGTGGGCATGCTCTTAGCTACAGATGATGGAATGGAGGAGGAGACCGAGCCTCTTCCTGACCTCCTGTCAGCCCGAGAGCAAGATGGATCAGTGGAGGGAGTAAACCTCTCTACCTCCCTGACACCTGAGCAGCAGGGTGACTGTCGCCAACTGTTGGGACAGTTCCCTGACCTGTTCTCCCTGGTTCCCAGTGTCACTCATTGGTGCGTCCATGATGTGGACACTGGGGAGAGTCTTCCTGTGAAGCACAAGGCTTACAGGGTAACTGACAGGGTCAGAGCCTGCATCAAGGAGGAGGTCTCCAAGATGTTTGCGCTAGGGGTGATTGAGTCCTCTAACAGCCCTTGGGCCAGCCTAGTGGTCTTGGTTCCAAAGGCTGCCGCGCCTGGTGCCACACCAGAACTCCGGTTCTGTGTGGACTACAGGGGACTCAATTCCGTCACCAGGACTGAAGCCCACCCCATCCCCAGAGCTGATGAGCTCATAGATCGGTTAGGGGCTGCGCGGTACCTCAGCACGTTTGACTTAACGTCTGGGTACTGGCAGATCGCCTTGACTGATGGGGCAAAGAGAGGTCAGCATTCTCCACACCAGATGGGCACTACCAGTTCCGGGTGATGCCCTTTGGGATGAAGAATGCCCCTGCCACCTTTCAGAGGTTGGTCAACCAGGTGTTGGTTGGGCTGGAGGATTTCAGTGCCGCCTACCTGGATGACATCGCAGTGTTCAGTACCAGTTGGGAAGAACATCTGCGCCACCTCTGGGAAGTGTTGATGGCGCTGCGGAGGGCAGGCCTCACAATCAAGGCGAGTAAGTGCCAGATTGGGCAGGGTTCTGTGGTGTACTTGGGACACCAGGTTGGGAGCGGCCAGGTGGCGCCCCTCCAACCGAAAATTGATACCATTCTGGCTTGGGAGCCCCCAAGACCCAGACAGAGGTGAGAGCCTTCCTAGGACTCACCGGGTATTACAGGAGATTCGTCAAGGGGTATGGCAGCATTGTTGCCCCCTTGACAGAGCTGACTTCCAAGAAGCAGCCCAGGAAAGTGATTTGGACTGACGCCTGTCAAAAAGCTTTTGACACCTTGAAGACTGCCATGTGCACGGCGCCTGTGCTCCAGGCACCCAACTTCTCCAATGAGTTCATTGTTCAGACCGACGCTTCAGAGCATGGTGTAGGGGCTGTTCTATCACAGATCAATGAGGAGGGCCTAGACCAACCTGTAGCCTTCATCAGTAGGAGGTTACTTCCCCGGGAACAGAGATGGAGTGCTATTGAGCGTGAGGCATTTGCTGTGGTCTGGGCACTGAAGAAGCTGAGACCATACCTGTTTGGGACTCACTTCCGGGTTCAGACAGACCACAGGCCCCTCAGATGGTTGATGCAGATGAGGGTGAGAATCCAAAGCTGTTGAGGTGGTCCATTTCCCTACAGGGGATGGACTTTACGGTGGAACACCGCCCTGGTACAGAACACGCCAATGCTGATGGACTGTCCAGATTTTTCCGCCTTAGCGATGAGAACTCCCTAGGGGTAGGATAGTTCTCCCCACATTTCAGCTGGAGGGGACACGTGTTAGACCTGGCATCCTTGGCGTGGGTCTCCCTTCCATTTTTTCATAATGCCTCCACGGTTGCCGATATGTTTTTGCTGGACTAGATGCTCATGGGCACTTTGCCGCTGCTAATCAGTGCCAAAGTGCAAGTGCTCCCTATCGTTAATTGATGTATGTATTAGTGACTCCATGATTGGATGATTGGTTTACTTGTCAGTCCCTAGTACCGTGCACTGAGTGTGCCCAGGGCTTGTAAATCCAATGCTGCTGGTGGGCTTGCAGCACGGGTTGTGCCACCCACAGAAGCAGCTTGTAAAGTGTGTCTCAGGCCTGCCATTGCAGAGCCTGTGTGCAGCCTAGGGCTGCCATGTCGACTTGGTGAGTGCACCCACTTACCAGTTCCTAAACCTTCCCTTTACTGCATGTTGGTCACCCCTAAAGTAGGCCCTAGGGCAGGGTGCATTGTAAGTATAAGGTAGGACATGCCCTGGTGTGTGTGGCATGTCCTAATAGTGAATTACAGCCATTTTCGCTTTTCACTATTGCAAGGCTACCTGCTCCCCATAGACCAGAATGGGCAGTCTGACTATTACACCTTATAGTCAGAACTGACCCAGGGAACATGGTAGAAAAACGAATTTAGTATGCCTGAACTCAGGATGATAAAATACATCTTTTAGTGAAGTTGGTTTTAACATTCTGTGTTTGAAAATACCACTTTTAGAAAGTGGGTATTTTCTTGCCTAACTATCCAAGCCTGCCTCTGCTAGGTTGTGTATTCCTTGTCTGGAGATTGAGTGACAGGGGCTGGGGGTGGCTACAGGAGACAGGGTGAGTCAGCACAGGGCTGAATAGAAAGATCTGCATCCAGAGTGGAGGGAGGAGTTGCACCTGGGTCTGAATAGGGCTGTGCCTACCTTCCACAATGCTGGCTCCACCCCCTGCCGGGCGGCTGAGTACTCTGCCCCACATTCTGAAAGGAAAGAAGGAGTCAGAAAAACAAAGTGCTCCAGGACTGACCAGAACTGGTTTTGGACTAGGCAGAGGCCTCTCTGCCTCCAGAGAACAAAGAGAATCAGGGTATAAGAGGGGCACCCAGACCCCAGGAAGATTAGATCACTTTTGGGAACAAGAAGAAACCTTTGCTGAGGAGCGGAACCAAGAAGAAACTGAGGAGAGTCTATCCCTAAGCTGAAGTGCTGCTTGGGGGATTGGCCTGCAGTGGTTTGCCTGACTGCCAAAGAAAGGAGAAAGGAACTTTTGCTTTGCTGTGACTTTCATCAACTTGTGAAGGATCTCCAAGGGCTTGGAAGAGAGCTTGCCCCCTGACCGAAGTCCCAGGACCATTGGACTTCACCCCCTTTGTGAATTGCTGCTGGGAACTCTGTTTCAGTGGCTGCAGAGGTAGGGAGCTGTGACCGACTCTCACGACCGACTCGGTGTCCTGTAAGCACCGCATCGAAGCACCGTCTCGCCCTGCAACGCACGGCCCTGGTCTCACCGACTCCGTCAACGAGCCGCTGCCTGCACCGCATCGAGGGACAACGCGTCCTGCAACGCTTCGCTACGCCGAATCGAACTGGTCCGACCGACACGGTCATTGCTGCTGAGTTCGAGTCCTGTGACCGCACCGGAGTTGGGCACCGCTCGCACGCTTTGCGACGCACCGCCCGACTCGCACCGATGTCCGGACTGATTGACGCCAGCTCCTGAATCCGGCTCCGTCGCCGCACCGCAACCTGCCAGCACTGCATCAAAGCACCGTCTCGCCCTGCAACGCACGGCCCTGGTCTCACCGACTCCGTCTCGACGACGTCAACGAGCCGCTGCCTGCACCGCATCGAGGGACAACGCGTCCTGCAACGCTTCCATTTTTGCATCGCGACCCCGACGAACAGCCATCCGGCTCGCACGCCCGTGCCTGCCGCTTCAAGTAAAAGGTACTGTGACCGAGTCTGTCTACCGACTCGCACAGAACCTTGAATTAAGCCTTTTTGATCAGAACTAAGCACTCTTGACAGTATTGTGGATTATTTTTGTCGTTTATGGTCTTGTGATAAATCTATATAAAGTATACCTATTTTTATAAATATATAACCTGTGTGGTGTCCATTTGTAGTGTTGTCACTTGATTACTGTATGTGTTCACAAATGCTTTACACACTGCCTCTGAACTAAGCCTGTCTGCTCGTGCCAAGCTACCAAGAGGGTGAGCAGGGGTTATTTCGGGAGTGTACCTACTTTCCCTGACTAGACTCAAGGGTCCCTAATTGGACAAAGGTACCTACCTCTGCCAACTAGAGACCCCCAAATCTAACAAGGGATTACTGTTCGTAGACCCATTTGTGAAGGAAGTGAATAGATTTGTGAGCGCATTTACCTTTTAAGACAAAGCACAGGCATCCTTAAGGAAGTTTTTCCAACAAAAGCTTTTTGCTAGTGACGGCAGAGGTAGGAGGCACTTTGTTGCCTACTCTTCCTTCCAGCCCTTCTTTAGATGTTTTTCAAGAAGTTAATGCACCTGGAATGATTATCACTGTGAAGATGTGTTCTTCCCTTCCGAGTCTAAAGCCATCACAGGGCGCGGATATCGTGGAACCGCCTGCAGAGGACCCTCTAACTTCTCTTTCACAGGTGATATTTCAGTTTTCTTCCCAGTAGAATTGGGAGGCAGAATTCCACTTTTCTGCCAAAATTGGGTGCTTGTTAACGTTGTAGTCTTCAGAACAAGATGGCGCCTGAATGAGACGCTGGTTACCTGCTGCTCTCCATACCTTGTGTCTACCTGTCAGTGTATCTGCGGCTGTCCAGAGTATGTGACCAGACTCCGGCGTCGACTGTCGGTCCCTGCTGAGCTAAAGAATGATGATGGATTAAACCCAGATCAGTTGACTGGGGGTGAGTGTTTGATTAGCTCAAGCGCTCCGTCCATCATCCCCTTTGGTATCGCTTTGTTCGCCCTAAGTTGGCAGGGTATGCCCAGACGTGGGTCCCTTGCTCACTTTGCCACTGGATTCAAGCTAGCCTGGCTGATGATGGCTGAGTAGCCAGAAACCAGTCCCAGGATGCTTGTTTCCGGTCCAGGGAAGACATGGCTTGGCAGTTCGGGCTGGACTGTTCCCATGAGGCACAGGGTCAGACTGATTTGCATATGGCCATGTCTGAACTGGGGTGGTGGAGTGAGCTAAAGAATGATGATGGATTAAACCCAGATCAGTTGACTGGGGGTGAGTGTTTGATTAGCTCAAGCGCTCCGTCCATCATCCCCCTTGGTATCGAGCTGAGAGACATAGGCCCATTGTCTTAACTATCAGCCCAAAGCTCTGCAAACTCGCCACAAATGAGGCTGTTTGGAAACCCATTTGTGAAGGAAGTGAATAGATTTGTGAGCGCATTTACTTTTTAAGACAAAACACAGGCATCCTTAAAGAAGTTTTTCCAACAATTTTTTTTTTACTAGGGACAGCAGAGGTAGGAGGCGCTTTGTTGCCTGCACTTCCTTCCAGCCCTTCTTTAGAGGTTTTTCAATAAGATGATACAACTGGAATGATTACCAGTGTGGAGCTGCTTGTTTCCTGTCCAGGTAAGACATGGCTTGGCAGTTCGGGCTGGACTGTTCCCATGAGGCACAGGGTCAAGACTGATTTGCATATAGCTGATGGATTCAACCCAGATCTGTGACTGGGGGTGAGTGTCTGAAAAGTTTCAGCGCTCCGTCCATCATCTCCTTGTGTTTGCTTTGTTCGCCCCAAGTTGGCAGGGTATGCCCAGACGTGGGTCCCTTGCTCACTTTGCCACTGGATTCAAGCTAGCCTGGCTGATGAGGGCTGTTAGCCCAAAACCGGTCCCAGGATGCTTGTTTCCGGTCCACTGGACTCTGTGCACACTATACCTTACTTTGTTATAGTATTTAGAGAGCTAGCTTCCTACAGTATTGATACTAACATACGTGCTAGAAGCGTGAAATTTTAGGTGGTGATATTTGGGAGTGATTTAGATTATGAAAATATTGAAACGATATTGAAAATGTGAAAATACAAAAACGTGTGATTGACCTGAGATAATGAAAGTAACAGTAACTAAGCATACCTAGGCATGAATAACCTGTAGTTGTTAAAATGTTCGATTATTAACATTGATTTTTTAAATTATTATGATTTTAAATGAGTTTAAAGATGCTTATGAAGGTAATAAGGTGAATGTGAAATCAAGCAAAGCTTCATGCTAGGATGACTAGTTTAAACTTGTTCTGAGCTATTAAAAATGGACTAGTGATTTTGGAAATTGTTGCTCTTCCTATTGCAGAGTGTACATTCCAATGGACTGGATGTGATTCGGTTCTCATGAGAATACTGAGACCCTGAAATGAATAACTACAGTATATGCATGTTACTATTATGTTTCTTTTCAACAGCAGATACAGACTCGTATTTTTCCGTTATCATGGAATACATGAGAATTTACAGTGAAGTTTCCATTTTCTAGATGACTTAATTCACATCCTGAACTGGTTATGGTTTTTCGATGGGGGTGTGACACCACCTGACTTGAATATTTGTTAGAAACATTGTAAAGGACACGACCCTGGAGGAGGGGCAACACTTTTTCCATTTTTGTTTCTATGTGATGCAACGCATTTGAATTCTTCTTCTTTAGGTCGCACTTTGATTTATTTGCCTTTCAATCATGACTGATTCTTTGAGGATTTACAATAGCCCTTTTTGGAATTTATGACTCTATGCTACATTCAGTAGCAGATGGACTGAGCTTTACCTTGCCAAACCAGAAACAATCTCCAGTTAGATTATCGCTCTCTTTAGCTGGTGGTCAATGCCCTTAAAGACTTTAAGATTCCCATCCCTGGATTAGAGTAGATTATTTCTGTTAGATTTGGAGAACTATCCCACTACCTAAATGGTAGTTGGGCTCTGTATATCTGTATTCTGAAGCCTGACTTTCTTGCATAAATGCTGAAAGCTTTGATTAAAACGATTGTTTTCTTGATTGAAATGTTGAAAAGATTATTTATCATTATGAATTTTGGATCACAAATACAATAACTTGAACTAAATTTGGTCTGTGACTTTTATTTGTGTAAAATGTTACTTCATTGAACTGTGCAACATTCTGGGAGGCTGGAGAAGGCCTAAATGAAAAGTTAATGACAAAATGTGATAGTGTCTAGAAAATCACCCCTCCTATCATATTAAAAAGATTCTTCGAGATTAGTAGATGCAGTGTAGTTTAATCGTAGGAGGGCCCAGTGCAGTTGGGAAAGGAGAATACGATTTATTTCATAGTATGCGTCCGCACAATAAGATAATATAAGGAGAGGAAGAAAAGATGATAATATAAAATCATGACCTTTGACTTCCTGGTCAGGGAAACTGCTCTCCCTTTGCAGAAGCTCCGTCGTTGCGCCTCTGCCCCCAGCACCGTCTGGCCTCCAGGTAAGGTGTTCGAGGCCCTCCTCTACCCGCAGGCTTCTGCCTGCGCCTCATCCCTGGTGGTCCAGAGGGAGAGCCTTGCTCTTCTGCCGGTCCGCTTTGCCAGCCTTTCTGTTTGTTTTCACTGCTTTTGTCTGTCTGTGCCCTGTTTGTCTGTCTGTGCCTAATTGACCTTTTGTGCAGTTTGTGCTTCTTTGTCTCTTGTGCCTGGTTATCTTTTTGTGCCTTTGTCTCTTGTGCCTGTGTCTTTTTATGCCTTTGTCCCTTGTGCCTTGTTGTCTTTTTTGTGCCTTTGTCCCTTGTGCCTTGTTGTCTTTTTTGTGCCTTTTTGTCTTGTTCACTCCATTTCCCGGCGCTGCTGCCCCCGTGGCCCCTCCCCCCCACCTGTTCCCGCTTCCGCCTCCCAGCTGCTCTCCCTCCCCCCGACCCCTACTTAATGGCGGCCGCTGCGCGACAGGGTGAGCAAGACCTCTGACCTCCTGGTCAGGGAAACTGCTCTCCCCTCGCGCAGCTCCGTCGTTGCGCCTCTGCCTCTTCTGGCCTCCAGGTAAGGTGTTCGAGGCCCTCCCCCATCCGCAGGCTCCAGCCTGCGCCTCATCCCTGGTGGTCCAGTGGGAGAGCCTTGCTCTTCAGTTGGTCCGCTTTGCCAGCCTTTCTGTTTGTTTTCCCTGCTTTTGTCTGTGCCCTGTTTGTCTGTCTGTGCCTAATTGATCGTTTGTGCAGTTTGTGCCTTTGTCTCTTGTGCCTGTGTCTTTTTGTGCCTTTGTCCCTTGTGCCTCATTGTGGTTTTGTGCCTCTGTCTCTTTTGCCTTGTTGCCTTTTGTACCTTTTTGTCTCGTTGTGCCTTTATTGGCCGTTTTTCACTGCTGCCGCTTTCGCTCCCTTTCCTGCAGCTGCTGCCCCCGCTGCCCCTCCCCCCTGCCTGTTCCCGCTCCCGCCTCCCAGCAGCTCTCCTTCCCCCGACCAGTACTTAATGGCGGCCGCTGCGTGACAGGGTGAGCAAGACCTCTGACCTCCTGGTCAGGGAAACTGCTCTCCCCTCGCGCAGCTCCGTCGTTGCGCCTCTGCCCCCAGCACCTTCTGGCCTCCAGGTAAGGTGTTCGAGGCCCTCCTCCACACGCAGGCTCCTGCCTACGCCTCATCCCTGGTGGTCCAGTGGGAGAGCCTTTCTCTTCTGCTGGTCCGCTTTGCCAGCCTTTCTGTTTGTTTTTCCTGCTTTTGTCTGTTTGTGCCCTGTTTGTTTGTCTGTGCCTAATTGACCGTTTGTGCAGTTTGTGCCTCTTTGTCTCTTGTGCCTTGTTGTCTTTTTGTGCCTTTGTCTCTTGTGGCTGTGTCTTTTTGTGCCTTTGTCGCTTGTGCCTCGTTGACTTTTTGTGACTCTGTCTCTTGTACCTTGTTGCCTTTTGTGCCTTTTTGTCTCGTTGTGCCTTTATTGCCGTTTTGCTGTTTTGCATTGCTGCCACTTTTGCTCCCTTTCCCATCAGCTGCTGCCCCCATGGCCCCTCCCTCCTGCCTGTTCCCGCTCCCGCCTCCGAGCTGCTCTCCCTCCACCCAACCCCTACTTAATGGCAGGTGCTGCACGACAGGTTGAGCAAGACCTCTGACCTCCTGGTCAGGGAAACTGCTCTCCCCTTGCAGAAGCTCTGTCGTTATGCCTCTGCCCCCAGCACCTTCTGTCCTCCAGGTACAGTGTTCGAAGCCCTCCTCCACCCGCAGGCTTCTGCCTGCGCCTCATCCCTACTGGTCCAGTGGAAGAGCCTTGCTCTTCTGCTGGTCCGCTTTGCCAGCCTTTCTGTTTGTTTTCCCTGTTTTGTCTGTCTTGGCCCTGTTTGTCTGTCTGTGCCTAATTGCTCGTTTGTGCAGTTTGTGGCTTTGTCTCTTGTGCTTGTGTCTTTTTGTGCCTTTTTCCCTTGTGCCTCATTGTGTTTTTGTGCCTCTGTCTCTTGTTGCCTTTTGTACCTTTTTGTCTCGTTGTGCCTTTATTGCCCGTTTTTCACTGCTGCCGCTTTCGCTCCCTTTCCCATCCGCTGCTGCCCCCGTGGCCCCTCCCCCCATGCCTGTTCCCGCACCCGCCTCCCAGTTGCTTTCCCTCGCACTACTTAGTGGCGGCCGCTGCGCGGCCATGCCCCCGGCGTGCCAAAGGCAAGCCCGTCTTTGCCCGTCCGCGACCCGACCGTGACCAGCACCAGGGACCCTGGTCCTCCGATCCCCCACCGCTACGACTCAGCAACCCTACATGCACTCAACCCCGGAAGAAACAATAACTGCCAGCTGTCAACGCCGAACACCACCCAAGGCCAGTTCTCCTGCCGACACTGCCGTCGCACCTTCACCCACCTCCGGACCCCTACAGCTACCGCCAACTCACCGGACGCCAGCGAGCCCAAACCCCTGAGCTGCAACCTCCTCAATGTACGCTCCCTACACAGACATGCAGTAGAAATCTGGGACCTCCTCAACACCCTCTCGCCTGACGTTACCTTCCTCACAGGGACCTGGACCAACACCAGCTCCGCATCCGACATCGCAACCGCCATCCCCGACGGGTACAAGATCCAGAGGAAAGACCGCCCCAACCTCCCTGGAGGTGGACTCACCATCGTACACAAAAACACCCTCCGACTCTCAACCGCCAGCTCGAATGACTCCTTGCCCCCCCATGGAACACTTCCACTTCCAGATCAACCCCAGAACGACTCTACCCGGAACTCTCACCTACAGACCTCCCGGACCTCGCTCCCCATTCACCATTACCATCACAGACCTCATCGAGCCCCACGCCCTCGCCTCCATTGACTACACACTGCTCGGAGACCTGAACTTCCACCTCGACAACCTCAGCAACCCCAACTCCACGGCAATCATGGACAACCTCGCCAACATCGGACTGAAGCAGCTCGTCACCACCCCCATTCACAAGGCAGGACACACCCTCGACCCCATCTTCGCAGGAGGAAACAACATTTGCTTCAGCCACACCACGCAAACCCCTCTGGACGGACCACTACTGCGTCCACTTCTCGAAACCCACCACACACAAGCCTACACCGTGCCCCGGTGCAGAAACTAAAGCAAGATCACCGAAGAGCACCTCAACTCTGCCCTCAGACGCACTCCTGCACCCACCACGACCAATGCCAACTCTGCAGCCAACAAACTCCACAGATGGATCACCGACTGCGCAAACATGCTCGCCCCCCTCCAGAACTCCAACAGACAACGCACCACGAAAGCCACCTGGTTCACCACAGATCTCCAAGAATCCAAGTGCACGTGCCGATGACTCGAGAAAGCATGGAGGAACAGCAAAACCTCGGAAGCATGCACTGCCTACAAGACAGCCACGACAGAACACCACCAACTCATCAGGTCGATGAAGAGGAACTTCATCCAGGACAGAATCCTCTCCAACTCCTGCAACTCTAAGGAACTCTTCAGCATCATACAATTCACCAAACCCCTCAGCGAAACCCCTGACGTCCATCCCTCCCAGGACCTCTGCAACAAACTCGGCTCCTTCTTCCATCACAAGATTAGGACTCTCTACAACAACTTTGACGAACAGGGACAAGGCACTGACACAGCACCAGCCACCAGCAACGCCACTCAGCCCACCATCACCGCCTGGACCCCTGTCACCACACAAGACATCGCACAGACGAGGAGGAGAAAACACTAAGGAGCTCGCACCAACCCCTGCCCGCCACACATTTTCCACAAAGCCGCCTCCGCCATAGCACCTGAACTACGAAGCACAATCAACTGCACCCTCGAAACAGGCGCATTCCCTGATGACTGGAAACGCACAGAAGTCAAACCCCTCCTCAAAAAGCACTCTGCAGATCCGACGGACCTCAAGAACTACAGACCCATATCTCTCCTCCCCTTCACTGCCAAAGTCACTGAGATGATCGTCAACAACCAGCTCACAAACTACATAGAATCTATCTCGATCCTCGACACTTCTCAATCCGGATTCCGCAGCAACCACAGGACCGAGACATCACCAGGCACAGTTTCCAGGAAGGAATGAAGGACATCGCATCTTGGATGAACAGCAGCTGCCTGAAGCTCAACTCAGAGAAAACAGAAGTCCTCGGATCCACCCCCTATGCGTGGGATGACACCTGGTGGCCCCCCGCCCTCGGCAACCCTCCCACGCCCACGGACCATGTCTGCAACCTCGGCATCATACTCGACTCCTCCCTCACCATGAACAGACAGATCAATGCTGTATCTTCCCCATGCTTCAACACCCTCCGCATACTCCGCAAGACCTTCAAGTGGATCCCCCCCAGAATCCAGTAAGACCGTCACCCATGCACTCATAACCAGCAGACTGGACTACGGGAATGCCCTCTACGCCAGAATCCACAAATCTCTTCTCCACAAACTCCAGACCATCCAGAACGCCGCAGCCAGACTCGTCCTCAGCATCCCACGACAAGACCACATCACCCAGCACCTACGAGACCTCCACTGGCTCCCCGTCAAAAAGAGAGTGACTTTCAAGCTGCTCACACACGCCTACAAATCCCTCCACAACACCGGACCCCAATGCCTCATGAAAGAATCTCCTTCCACGTCCCTAAGAGAAACCTCCGCTCTGCTGACCTCGCCCTGGCCGAAATCCCTCGCATCCGGAGAGCCAGAACGGGAGGAAGAGCCTTCTCCTACATCGCGGCCAAGACCTGGAATGAACTCCCCCTGAGGATCCATAGAACCCCCACACTGCAAGAATTCAGGAAGAGCCTCAAGACCTGGCTTTTTGGATGAGTCGGAGCTGCCCGATATTCCCCCCCCCCAGCACCTTAAGACCCTTACGGGTGAGTAGTGCACTTTACAAATCACTGATTGTTGATTGAAAATGCTCTAAGAACAGTCTGTCTTTTCCAGGATTTGGGTTTTTTCAAACCTGAAGATCAAAGCGCTCAAGAAAGAACTTTGCATAGTCCTGGCAAAGGACAAAGTAACCCAACACTGGATTGCTTGTTTGTGGGTCTGTTGTCTGCCTATATTCAAGCAATCTTCAAGGGCCCTTTACACTACATAGCGTTGCAGTGCCTGAAGGTAATACATCTTTGAAAAGGCCTCTCAAAGGGTAGTCAATTCCGTTATTTTAGGTTAGCTAAAATGGAAGCTTCCTTTGGGGTGCTGTAAGAAAATGGGTTATTAGTTGCGAAAGACGTGAGTCCTTCACCAGTAATAGGTCCAATTTCTTACATTGGTGGCAGTGGTGGGTTTGACCTGGAGTGCCTGGCCCCTAGAGCTTTCCATACGGGCCTAAAAACCCTTGCACAAGGGAAAGACAGTTAAGAAGATACTGGATGTTGAGGCAATACCGGCGGAAAAATGCCCACCTGGAAGGAAAAGCCACCTGATGCCATGCAAGGATGGACTAAGGACTTAGGGTCTGATTTAGATGATGGCAGTTTTCCTGCAGGACCGCCGCCTTGGCGGTCCGAGGAAGACCGCCAAGCTGTCTACAGTCCCGCCCATGGGATTACAACAGTAATCCAAGGCGGGCGGTGCAGCGGTGTCATGATGGCGAGAATGTTTAGCTCATAGAAGAGCCTAAAGAGCATCCGGCCGCCGTGACATCGCCTCCAGCACGTCCTCACACGCTGTGGTAAGCACCAGGTTGTGCATGCCACTCAGTGCATGCATGACCATGCACTTTTGGGGGTTTGGGGGGGCACATCATGTGCCCCCTGTACGCACCCCTATGGGAAGATATGCCTGAGGGCCCTGTTGGGGGCCCCTTTACAGGCCTTTCTGCCAAGCATTTCATGGCGGGGTCCCCACCATGAAATGCTTGGAGGAAAGGCAGGTCGGAATCTGCTCGGCGGTGCCGCGATTCCCGCCTGCTTTCCCCACTACCGTGGGATCCTGAATCCTGGCAGCAGTGGCGGTCTTGTGGTGGTCCCACCGCCACCCTCGTGATCGGGCTGAAAGGCCCCACACGCTATGGCGGCTGTGAGACCGCCATCCACAGGTACAGCGGTCCCAGGACCGCCAGCATCTAAATCAGGCCCTCTAATCCCCCCTTAAGGACCATTTGAAGGAAAGGACCAGGACTCTGCAGCCTGGGGATTATGGCAAGAAGGGTGTTCTGCTTACTGGTTGCCAAGGGGCTGTGCAAGATGCCCCCATCAGCAGAAGAGGAGCACCCGACATTAGGCCGAGGACAACGCTGGCAAAGGGAGCCAGAAAATACAGCTCCTCACAAAATGTTCCTCTTTGGAGGACAGGAGCTCTGACGAGAAAGCTCCTAGCGGCTAGGCCTGGCCACCAGGGGCAACACAAGCCAGAAAGGAAGAAAATTAACCCAATGGGGACCAAGATATACTTGTTTCAAGATTTGCCCCATCTAAATACTCAAACAGAGAAACTAAGCTTGAGGCGCTCTGCTGTACTTTTGCGGATTTCCCCCAGACAGGGTCAAACCCATTTATCATTTGTGAATGAAGAGGGAGCCTGCATGGAACCTACTCCCCAGAGGCTCTTTTGGCCACTGAGACTCCATCATCTGAGCCTGCGGAAAACACACTGTCCCTGTGACCCTCATCCACCAGGACACCTGTCAGGCCTCACATCGCCCCTGTCACTTACACCACCTTTTGGCCCAGACGGTAGAAGCCTGGAGGCAGAGACTCACACGCACACACAAGCAGACACTCACATGCACACACATGCTGGGGGGACACATGTTAGGCCACCCAGCAGCCTAGAACCACCGGACCGGTTGCCCTGTGGTCGCACGAGATTTGGAAGTCTCGGTGGCCATGTTGCGGCCTCAAAATATAAATAGCCACGCCCAATGCCACCCCGTGCTCGGTGCTCGGCAATCCAGCATCCGAGCAGCAACAAACTTTTCCTTACCTGAATTTGCGGATTCCCGACTCTAGCGACGACACCCATCCAGGCAATCCAGCTTCTCCCGACACAGCAATCCTCAGAGCCACTGCGACCGTCGCCCAGCTGCAACACAAAGAAATAACGCTAAGTACAAACTTGATTTAATGCGCACCAGGGACTGGGCTTTCCACTCATTCTGCATAAAAGACAATCACTCACTCAAAAGGCTCAGGATTATGAAGACTGCCGATTTCCAACTTATTAAGACTACCTGGGAAGGGTTTCCCTTGTCATTGCCACACAAGTTGGGCCATACATTATCAGTCAAAGGATGTATTGGTATGTAGAGTGGCTTAAGCGCTTTATTTTATTTTTTTATTTGAAAAGTTTTATAAAGCGCGAACAAGACCCAGACGGGTATCAGAGCCCTGTACAAAAAGAAACTAACGTTGACATGAAGAAACAGTATGAGTACAATACAATAAGGCAACATAAGAGGAACCTGAAACATAAAAGTAACTGTGGGTGCTAGGGGAAGACAAGGTAGCACGTGATCAAACCGGTAAAAGCCCTACTAGACGGGGCCGTGCCGTTTTAGCAGTGCACTAAGTCAAAAGAACGACAAAATACATTTCAAAACACAAAGTAAAAATGATTATCAAGCATACATTTCAACACACAAAGTAAAAATGATTGTCAAGCAAGAGAAGGAAGTATCTAGCAAATGACCTAGAGGCTATTGCTGATGAAGTTCATCCAAAAGTAGCCATTTGACCTGTTTTTTTAATGAAGCAGTCGAGGGGTTGGCTCTGATCTCCGTCGGAAGGGCATTCCAAATTCTTGGAGCCAGCCCTGAGAAGGTGCGATTGTAAGTTCTTTTTTTGTTGAATTTAGGTGGTTTCAGTAGTAGGGTATTGGAGCTTCTTAAGTTTCGACTGGAACCGGAGAGCTCGAGTTTTTTTGCCAGGTAAACGGGGCTATTGAAGTGTATAGCTTTATGTGTCAGACAGGCTATCTTGAAGCGGATCCTTGCTTCAATGGAAAGCCAGTTAAGTTGAATTAAGTCAGGAGTAATATGATCATGCTTTCTGGAGCCTGTGATTAGTCTGGCAGAGGCGTTCAGAGTAGCTCTTACCGGAGCTAACCTAGATTTAGGAAGCCCAGCTAGGGTCACCAAGCCATATTCCACTTGTGAGATAACTAGGGATTGGACTGCTGACTGGATGTCCTCGGGAGGTAGGAAAGGTTTGATTTTCCTAAGGGTGTTGAGCTGTTGATTGGCACTCTTAATGGTGGCACTGATGTGACCTTGCATGTTTAGGAATTTGTCCAGGGTGACGCCTAAAGAACAAGCGGAGTCCACCATATGCGGGGTGCAGTTGAGTGCTGAGATTTGTTTGATCCAGTTTTGCGTAGGGGCCGCGTGGTATGGGGGGTAATCAGGAGAAATTCTGTTTTGAGGGTATTTAGTAACAGATGGTTATGCGTTAGCCATTGTTGAGTTTTTTGAAGCGCCCCATTAAGAGTTTTAATGTCATCTGGAGAGGAGATCTTCAAATACAGTTGCGTGTCATCCACGTACATACGGTACTGACTGTTAGAACCGTTCAGAATAGCAGTTAGAGGTTCCATGAAGAGATTGAAGAGCGTGGCGAGAGTGCAGATCCTTGAGGTAGCCCAATAGAGACCGTGGTGCTGGCAGCCAAAGATTGGTTGACTTTGATTCTTTGTGTTCGGTTATGCAGGAAAGAGGCAAACCAATTTAAGACAGGTCCAGATAACCCCATCCGATATTGAAGAAGGTTAATCAAGTTATCATGTTTGATAGTGTCAAAAGCAGAGGACAAGTCCAGAAGAATTAGAAGACAAGGCGCATCTTGGTCAAGAGCTCTAAAGGCGTCATCAACAATGTGAGATAGAGCTGTTTCTGTACTATGACCTGATCTAAAGCCTGACTGATGTCGGTCTAGGAGCTGAAATTTCTCGATGTGGTCACAGAGCTGTGTGTGAACGCATTTCTTGAGCAATTTCGCTAAAGACATGATGTTGGTGATCGGCCGGAAGTTATTGGGATCCGTTAGGTCTGCATTAGGCTTCTTGGGGATGGGTGTGACTTGCCCCATTTTAAGGCAGTCGGGAATCCCCTGTAAGAGAGATTGTTGGATGATTCTAGAGCAGAGAGGCAGAATGGCCACGTTGAGGTCTTTGAGCAACTTAGCGGGAAGTGGATCACTGAAATGGATGGATGGTTTAAGAGATGCCAAAGAATGTGACAACTCCTCCAAATCCGGGAGCAGGAAGGTATTCCAGCAGGCATTGTTTTTGGGAGTGTACTCTGTGGGGTACAGCGGAGCACACACTGCCGCAGGTACTGCCGAACCCAAGGCGCTCTTAGACAACAGGTTATCAGCGGCACGTTGAAGCTCCCGATCAATAATCCTCGACTTTTCAGAAAAGTGCGCTGAGAAGTCCTGCTCACTGGGTCCAGAGGTATTGATTGCTGGAATAGGATTGGTATATTGATTAGCCTGTTGTTTGATGATATCAAACAGTTTCTTGGGTCGGTTTTTAGCGCTGTCAAGCTGATCCCTGAAATGATCTGATTTAGCAATGCGAATGTGTTTGTTATAAGAGCTTCTCATCTTCCTTAACTGCTTGAGACTAGAGGTGGAGGAGGCATTTCTCCAGCGTCTCTCAGAGAGCCTCAGTTTGCGACGTTCATCATTAAGGGCGCTATTGAACCAAGGTTTGGATTGTTTGCAAGGAATCCTTTTGAGTTGCTTCGGGGCGGAAGAGTCGAGAATATTTGACATGGCGTTGATGTAATGATCCGTCAACTCTTCCAAATTATTCAAGTTAGTGGGAGGTTCCAGCAGATTCTTGCTCAAGTTGGAAAGGTTAGAGATGTTGATGTCTCTCAGATTACGAGTCAGTTGCTTGTTTTTGAGCGGTTGACCTTGTCTGAGCATTACCTTTTCCTGAATGTGAAAGGAGATTTGGTGATGATCCGACCAATCACATGGTACAATGTCGTCCAGTTGAATGATGTGATCTCTGGCTATGATAAGGTCAAGGGTAGCGCCCTTGTAGTGGGTGAGTCCGTTGCAGGCCTGTATATAGTTGAGGTCGGAGAGGAAAGCCTTAAAAGAGCAAACTAGTGGATCATTTGTGTCATTTCAGTGAAGGTTGAAGTCACCGAGGAAGATATGGTTAGTGTGGAGAGCCGAGCTGGCAGAGATGGATTCCATCAATTGCTCTACGAAACGCAAGTTATCCCCAGGGGGATGATAGATCGAGTGAAGCACACAAACAATCTTGCCCTTGTTCCAAATTTCAGTGACTAGGAGCTCACAGGAGGACATCAGATCCTTATGAGTCTGCTGCAATACGAGGCTAGAACGATGGATGCAGGCAATGCCCCCCCCCAGATTTAATAGATTCATCGCATCTGATTATGTCATAGTCAGGAGGAATTAAGATGTCGAGTATTGGGGAAGAGGAGTCATTAAGCCACGTTTCCGTAAGAATCAGGAGGTCTAATTCTTGTGAAATGATGAGTTCAGAGATATCCGCTGCGTGTTTCACTGCTGATCTGCAGTTGAGAAGCATCGATTTGATATGAGAGTTTGTAGTTGCTTACACTAGGTGCGACGTGGCGACCTGAAGTAAGTTATCCTTATTCATGGATCTAAAGTTAACGCTAGGTTCTCTATCCGGATCAGATGTGATAGTGGGTATGATGCTAGGGGAGACCGCATAGTCATCATAAGATAGTAAGAGTGCGAGCATGTCATCATCAGACAACTGAGGCTGGAATCTAAGTGGTCTAGAATGGAGGTTGGGAAGAGGTTGAGAGGGCCAACGTGGGTTACTAGGGTAAGTATCTGAGGATCTTTCCATTCCACCACGTAAAGTAGTTGCTGGAGGAGTAGGAAGATTAGTCCCCGGGGGAGGATAGGGTTTGCACAACTTCTCATTCTTCAATGAGCAGTGTAGGAGGGTCTGGAGGCTATCCTTTACAGTAAGGAGGTCCAGCTTCAGTTCAGCCAGTTTTTCCTCAATCCGGCGAAGGCTGTCACAGTCAGGTACCCGCCCAGAATAAGATGAAGGGAGAGGTCCCTTCTCCTCACCTCGCTTGAGATGAAGTGCTGCATTTTGAACAATACACTAGGCCATGCAATACTGGATTAAGTGTGCTTGTATGAAGAGTGTTTGAAATCGTAGTGTGATTGGAATACTCATAGTGAGAGAGAGAGCAAATCAAGTGAGTGAGAATATGTCCTTTAAACTCCTTTGTATAGTCATTCCACCCGAATTCCACTCTGAGGATGAGTGCTCAGCTCCCTCTGTTTCTCTTGAATCTGCCTCAAGCCGAGCTAGGACTTCAACCTTCAGAACCTGACCAGAGCTTCGACCCCTTGTTAAGGCTAATGGAGACAAGGAACCATATATCATTGCCTAAGCTCAGAATATCACCCTACTCTCGCACAATCTGGGGAGAGGATGTGGTCTCACGGCTAGGCTGCCGACTTTGGAGCGGGGAAACCAAGGTTCGAGCCTCGGGGTCGACTACACATCCTGTGGTTCTTGGCAAATCACTTAACTCCCCGTGCCTAACAAAAAAATGAATAAATGTGTTCTTGTGTAACGTAACTGGTGCTCATGTAAAGCTCTCCAATACCTTCGGGTCGAGTTCGCGGTATATAAATCTGCAAAAAAAATAATTATCGACACAATCATTGCTCAGCTAGGGACCGTTCATAATGGTGATTTATCTCCTCTAGGATTTCGTTAGCCTAAGGGTTGCGCATTCGACCCATCCAGGGGCCTGATTTGGTACATCAGTGGACAGTCACAGGCAGAATGAAAGTGAACACTCATGCAGATTCTCTTTGTCTCCTTCCCTTGTTTGCTTTCCCCCTTTCCCCCTCTGCGATTTCTCCTGGTGAACGATTGGAACGCTCATCCAGGTCAGCGCGGTTCGGCATTTGTTGGATTGTTCCTCGCGAGCATCTCTCCTGTTGGGTCAGGATGAGGCAGGCTAAGGTCGGTGCCAACATCATGCTTATTTGGAATTGCACTGAAAGACCTGACAACACCAAAGGGAAGGCCGTGTTTTGGGGGTTGGGGGGGCGGAATGGGCGGGCGCGCCAGCCTCGTTGCCCACCCTGCTTTAAAGCAGGGGACTGGGCATTGCAAAAGGAGGATGTTCCTACTTGGCAGGAAAGCATGCCGCTCGCTCCGCATGGCACTGATAAAGAGGTGCTGTGTACAAGGACCCGACAGGGTCATGGGGGCCTTGGGGCTCCTCCCTACAGCCCCCAAGGGGCTGTACAGCTGTAGTTGCCCCGGGTGGGACTGGGGCACCCATTAAAAAAAAGAAACAAAGTAAAATGCGGCAAGATTGCACAATATAAAGAAGAGAGCATGTGAATCCGCTCATTAAATATTCACCGCACCTGGCTGGAGCGCCCCATAATGGTTGTTTTCATACTAGCTAATTTCTGCGGTGCCTCAAAATGGCCAAGGGCACCGCAAACAGTTGGCTGTTTTTTGTGGGGGCTGCAGAAGGTACATCAGCCACCAGGAATGGTTTCTCAGAAGTCACCCTACCTCTCCCAGGGAAGTGAACCCCTGACCTCAGATGGTGATTTGAAGCATTCCCAGGGCTGGAGCGTTTTGCTCTTGGGCTCTTTAGTGCGTGGACCCTTTGTATTGTGTCCTATGGCTTTTGTGTATATTGTGAAGAAAGACTTAGACACACAAGTTGCTTTGAATTCAAATGCTTTATGATGATCTGGAGATTAAACAATTAATGTTTACCATTACAATGAAGGCATATGACTAATAGTACTGGTTCCATTGATTTTAATGATGATGCAAGGTTGACACCTGGCCTGATTCTGTTAATGTAGAGACACCCTTACAAAGCCAGTAGGCCTGTCTTATATATACTGACACCCCTTAGAATGTGTTACACTGACAAAGGATGCCTTTTTTTATTAATGTGGTGACCCACTGACAAAACCAGTAGACCTGCCTTATTTAAAATGACTGTTCAGGACCCACTATGGGTGTAAAGTGATATGAGGGTGACACCAAAGGTATTTCCATCTACCTCATGTACATATTTGTAATTTAATGTATAACATGTAGTAGTGTGTGGGTGTAACAAGGTACTTTTTCTTTTTTAAAGAAAAAGCACTGACTTGACAATAATTCATGTTGTTGCATGCCAGCGAATTGGGATTGCTAGCCACACCACCTCCCCCGAGTAGGCCTTGTACTGCTCTGCTTTTTCACCCTGAGAGAGTCAAGTGCTACAGTGGGGTACTTGGTTCCAGGTAAAACTACAATTATAGACCTATTACGTGTGAAGGACTCATATCCTTCACATCTACTAATCCAATTTTTTACAGGTGTGCCATCTTCGGACTTTCAACAGATATTGTGATCAAGTTGGACTGGAGTGACTCTAAGCTGGGGAGCAATAGGCAGAGAGATCTCCTTAGGGGCAGATGTTCCCAGGACGAACTGAAGCACCACATCAATTCCCTCAAGCTTTTGGCAGGGTTGTTTACAATTTGACTTCCGCCCCCCAAAAAATCACACTGTTGTTTCTGATGGATACTTCTAACCGCAGATTCCTTCACCTTATGAATATTCCTCCAGGAATGGGATTGGGAAATTCAAAAGAAGTATTCCTGCGCACTGGCTTGTGCCAACATGCGGCTCTGCACCGATGCCGTTCTGCTTCGAAAGTGACAAGCGGGGCTGCAAATAAGCGGTAACAGATGCACTGATGCCAGTTCCTTTCTATCCATGCCTTCAGGCGCAGATCTCAAACTTATTCTTGTCATCTTTTATGAGTACTTTCTCCTAAATATTCTTTTGCCAGAGTGCAAGGGCCAATATGTCACCTTCCAAAATGACAGGGACTGTTGCAAAAAAAAAAAAAATTGTGACAGATCCCAATGAGGCATGTCCGTGGTGCCTGGGAACGGAACACAAATCCAGGGCCAGCGATGAATGTGCCCAGATGAACCCTAAGGCCATGTGGACCGCAAGCCGAAACTCTATGTAGCTTATCATCTGAAGACTCCTCCTGTGGCCAATCAAATTTGGAGAAAATACCTGTTCCCGCTCCCGTAGTCATTACAATGGCAGATCCCCATCGGGGCTTCAGGTAAGTATAAAAAGAAGGACAATAAATTAAAGCAGCAATCAGCCCCTTCCCGCTACTCTCAAACTCAAGAGAGAGCACAAAAAGCCTCAAAGTGCCTCCCAGTCTTGCTTCCAAACTCCTGAGGAGACAATTCTGAGTTTGGTCCCAATACAACCTGAATTTCGGGACCATCGACAATGTTGTAGCAAATGCAAGCCTTAAGGGAGGCCTTGCTGCGCATCTATGGCATGCTTCCTGCTCCTACTGGAACGTATTTGAGCCCTAAGGCTCTGTAGAGGCCTCCAGTTGCGAGTCCTGCCATCACCCTCAGCAAAGTCTGTGGTTCCAAAGCAACTTCGGTGAAGACTTCAGTCCCAGCACCACTCCCTGCACCCCAATCAACATCGGTGCCAGAAGAGGAGCTGTTACCTTAACTGTCTCTAACTTCGAGTTGACTTCAACTCAAACCTTGATGAACCCATGCTCTGATGCCACAGGGGCGCAGTCTATAACCAATCCTTCATAATCCGATACCTAAAACGGGGCAAAGCTCATACATTACATCAGCTCTTTGGATCTGATTCTGACAATAATGACTATGATGAATGGGACGAATTTGCATCTCACCACAATGAGAACAATTGGAATGGCCAACTACAGGATTCCAGTGATCGGAGCACCTCCTCAGGCACTGAACTAGTCTCTCCTCCTGGTACTGCCCCTGAGGAGAATGCCTCTCTTGCTAGGATCATGAGGCAGGCTTCTGAGGCCTTTGACCTGCAGCTCCCTACAATGAAAATCAAAAATAATGTCTCAACTGAGGTTCTTCAGCCTGTCCAAGCACCTATTGAACCTGCCTTGCCCTTCAGTGGGCCTAAACGGATCGTCTCTTAGGCACTTGGGTAAAGCCATGTTCTGACCCCCTCCCCTGATAATAGACAGGGAGCCCGTCGCCATAGACAGGCACCAGGCGATCCTGACTCATTGACACAATACCCTATGTCTGAGAGCTTGGTGGTCCAGGCATCCACCAGCACAGTCAACCCTAATGCCTTTCCCATGACTCCTCCTGCAAACTTTTGGCAAGTGCATGTTTTCATCAGCTAGTCTTACTTTGCGCTCGGTCAAAGCCAGCTGCCTTCTAGGCTGCTACGGTCATGCCTTATGGGATGTAGTTGGTCAAATCTGTTCACAGTCCCAGAGGGTCTACAGGCGTCTTTAGCCCAAACCATACAGGATGGCTGGGATGTGACAACATTTGTTAAACAGCCTCGCCTTGATATAACTGCTTGGGTCACTAATGGACACGAGTGTGCTGCTTCGGCATCACGCCTCAATGAGGTCTACAGGCTTCTCTGGGGATGTCCAGTCAACTTTGATGAACGTGCCATTTGATGGCTCTCGCCTTTTTGGTGAGAAAGTGGGCTCATCCATGGAGCGCTTTAAGGAGAGCTGTGTCACAGTCCATTCCTTGGGTCTCTCTGCCCCTATCAGACAATTTCCTCTGCAGTTTTGCCCCTTTAATGGCTACACAAGGAGTTTTCAATACCGCCATCACTGGACCCCGCCACTGGCACAAAAGCCTGTTCAACAATTTTGTGCCTGAGGCCCCAGCACTGAGAGACCACATTCAGGACATCAGGAACAATATGCAGCTCAAGCTCTCCCCCCTCCGGCAAACAACAATACAAAACCGCATTAGTGTATCCTTTTCGATAGACACCCGCCCTGTAAAATGGTGCTTGCACTTTTCCTTTTAGATATAAGGATTTCCTTCTATCCCGGTCACTCAACTCTTAACCTATAAGTCACCCCTAAGGTAGGCCCTTCAGTCCAAGGGCAGGGTGCATGGTTCTAAGTGTGTGGGTACTGCTGCACAAGCAATGGTACCCCTACAAATCCTGGACTCCATTCTCTGGGCTTTGTAAGTGTGGAGAAGCCATTATAAGGTATGTAGTGGACACTGGCAAGTTGAGATGTTCAACTACATAATGGCTGCTCCAAACCTTGTCATGTTTGGTATCAACCATGTTGGAATCATGCAACCACACCAATTCCAGTGTTAGTTGCATGATGCCATGTACTGGCGGGCTCCTTGGAGGACCCCCAAATACCTACATGTGTAGCCTTACAGGGTCTGCCTGCCAGCCCGCGCTGCTGCCGACCCTAGACAGTGTCCTGCCCGCCCCCTGCTGATGAGCTTAACTCAGGCAGGGGAAGCTGAACAAAGGATTTCCTGTGAAGGCGGTGTGACCTCAGAATTAGGTAGAAGGGGGGCACTTCCGAGGGCCACCAGACTGCCGTGAAGGGCACATTTGGTGTCCTTCTTGCATAAATCAGTTTAGCCCTGTTCAGGAGCCCTTGGCTCCTGCTCAAGCACAAAACTACACAAAGGGCAGGGGAGTGTCACCCCCCTGTCCAGCTCCTCCCTAGGGATGTGCCCAGAGCTCCTTCAGCTGGCCACTTGATTCTGACATGTTGAATCTTGGCCCTTTGGAGCCTCTGACTGGCTAGGCCAGCTGACTAGCATCCTTGACCCCCTCTGATAGGAGGGTCACCAGAGAAGAGGTCCTTCCAGTGGCGTAGCTAGGCAGTTTGCCACCTGTGGCGGTCCCAGCCTTTGCCGCCCCGGTGGCCGTAAGAGCGGGGAGGGGTGCTGGCGAATGAATCCTGCATTTGCCGCCTCACACAACCACAGGTAAGAGCAGGGGAGGAGGCCGCCACCCCCAACACTCATGCAGCTCCCCACTTGCAACACCACTGAGTCCTTCCCCTTTTTAGGGTTACTTAAGGGCTCCCTTGAGGGTGGGTCCTTAGATTCATCCTCACAACAACTTCAAGATCCAACTGTCTCTCGTCTGAAGACTATCCAAACACTCTTCTGATGGTGGACAATGGAACCCTGCTGTTCTTCAAGCCAGGACCAAAGACAAGACTGCTTTTGGTGGGAAGAGTCCTGATGCATCTTCTTCCCTGTGTTTCTTCAAGTTCTGCAACTCTGTATTCTTGCATCTTCCGAGTCACCAAGGCCTACATCCAAGCAAGAAGGAATCTCCCTTGGAGTGAAGGAGTCACTTCCCTGCATCCGCAGACACCTCTACATCGATGACTGGTTTGCTGATCCTGTTATCCCATGGACATCACCCAGCTCTGCAACACAGGTGGTAGTTTGTTGGTTCTCCAGAGGCCTGACCAGTCTTCCCTGCAACTTGGGCAACTGTAATCTCCCTCCAGCCGATGTTAACTGCCTCCCTGTGCACCGTGTCTGTTTGCCGTTGCCAAGGCTTGTTGGCTCTCTCCATGAAAGATCTTCAAGCTCCAAGAAGCCCCAATCTCCAGCATTGCACAGCTCCAAGAACTACGTCATGCCTGCATCCTCTACAACTTGGGCCTTCATCCCCTCTGTGCTGTTGATGCTTCCCTTGCGACTCCCTGTGCCTGCTGCCAGAGGGTCCTCGAGGGGGCTCCACTGATTCCTGATGGTTCTTCTGCGTGCTGAGGGCTGACCCTGACTTACCCTTGCTGGTTTAGTCCCACAGACCTTGCTAGTGTGCAACACAACATCTTCTTCGAGGAACCGTTGTTTGCATTTGCCAAGGCTTGTTGGTGGTTCTGTCAGCCACTGACCTTCCTGCACTCGTCGACTGGCGTGGTACAGCTCCTTGATGGCTCCTGTGCTCCTGCATCATCGCCTGGTCTCCACAGATGCTGGTTCAACCTCACTGTGCTACAGCAAGAACCTCCAACAAGGGCTAGTATTGTGCGCCTGTGCCTCCTGGTCACCTCCGGTGGTTTGGACTCTGTCCCCTCTGCTTTCAGGTTCTTCTCATCTGGGTTCCATGTCCTGGTTCCACCGGCTTGGTCCACGAGACTCTGTAGCTGCTGATCTTCCACGATCCTCAATTGGCGTCTACGGGCGGTTCCGACACCCCTTCATCCCTATGCACATGGGCTCCCTGGTGTAGGTATCCTGGTTCCTGCGGTATCCATGGGTGGGCTGGCTCTCCAACCTTCCTTGATCCAAGTGTTTTCTTCGGGGTCCTTTGGGAAGGGTCCTAGAACTTCAAAAATCTAACCCCAACTTACCCTGTGTTATCCTATGGTCATTTGACCCGGTGTAACCACTCAACACCTGGGTGCCTTGGGGTCCCTGGCAACTCACCTTGGGGGGTTCTGTGTTTCCCCTGGGGTCCTCCATCCTTGAGTACTAGTCCTGTTTTGGTACTTACCTCACATTTCACTATTTTAGTATATGGTTTGGCCCACAGGTCGAACTCTTATGTGTTTTCCTATGCTACTTACCTATTTCTGAAGTATTTCTTGTGTGTATTTGATATCTCCGGGTAGGAGATATACTACGTTAATGTCTAGTGTGTGTTAATAAATACAAAGTATTTTTATACTCACCTGGTGTGGTTCTTTCTTGGGTGAAAAGCTTACTGACTGACTATAGTGGTAAATGCAACCTTTTTACACCCTCCTGAATAAGCCTTAGCTGCTCTCCACAGCTACCCCTTGAGAGCTCTGGTTTTCAGGGACCTGAACACTATCACTAAGGGTTGCCTGGACTCAGTGCACAGCGCCTCACCATAAGTGGACACTATATACTGAGCCAGTTTCCTACATTGGTGGTGCAGTGGTTGGGAGAAAGACTTACATTTGCTTTACCGCTTTGTCATAAGTAAGGTTTCCATAAGAAACCACTACTACCTTTGGTAATTACACTATACTTGTTAGGTAAGACATTTCTAAACTTTTAAGTTATTTTTCAAGGGTCTAGCATAGACCTTTCTCCAATCTTGTTTTTGAAAGTTTAGATTGCTAGAGTAAGATACACTACACTAGCACCATGCCCACTGCTGATGAATCTAGCCAGCCTCAGGAGTCTAAGTACAGTGCCCATAGGTTTCAGGAACTTAGGACCCTCTGCACAGCTAGAGGACTTAGGACAGGTAGTAACCCAATTAGGTTTTTTGGAGTTATTCCTCCAAGATGACATCCAGAATACTGGAAGGCTACTGGAGGAGAACGGCCTTACAGGACAAGTGCAAGAGGTACACAGTACCACTGGCTCTGTCACTGGACATGGCCGTGCGGAGTCTGAAGACAATCTCATGGACAACACTGTACCTGTAGAGGGGGTACTTATTGCACTGGATGGGGTCATGATAGTAGCCCCCCCCCCCCTGGGTTGGTTCACAGGGTTCCTAGGAGGAGGTCTTCCTCTTCCTCATCTTCACTTTCCTCAGCATCAGTTGCTGGATCCACTCACTCTAATCTAAATGAGGCCATCCTAGATAGGCGGAACAATCTGCTCAAGCTTGAGAAGGCTAAACTCAAGCTGAAGAGAGATCAGTTGGCCCTTGAAAGGGAAGACCTAGAAGCCGAGAAAGAGAGGAAGAACGTGGGGTTTGACCTCAATGCCCAATGGTGGCAGCAATAAAGAGACCAGAGTCAGGGAGGAACACTTTGATTTTAGGACTCTCAGCAGGATAATGCCCCTTTTTCAAATTGGATTACTGCTATGGAGAGGGCCTGCAAAGTCCAGAAGGTCCCCCAGAAGCAGAGGGCAGCTATCCTGTTGCTCTCCTTTGCAGACAAGGGTAGTATACCGACAACTATAAGGTTTTGAAAGAGGCACCTTTTGAACGATTAGGACTTACTTCTGAAGGATGCACGATTAAGTTCAGATATAGTCAGAAGACCTCTTCACAAGACTGGGTTGCTTTCATAAACTGTGTGTTAAGGCTCTGGAAGGCTGGTTACATGGTAGTAATGTACATGACTATAAAGCACTATAATTTGTTCATGAGAGCACATCCTTAATAACTGTGTGTCTGAGAAACTGCACCAATACCTGGTGGACTCTGATCTGACCCCTCCTCAAGAATTGGGAAAGAAGGAAGACAAATGGTTTGCACCAGGGTGAGCAATACGTCTCATGGTGGGGGTGACCAGAAAAAGAAAGATACATCTAAGTCCCAAGAGAAAGGTGGGGAGAAACCTAAAGTTAGCAAGATAGAGTCTTCTTCGGGTCCACAAAAATCTTCCTCTGGGGGTGGGTCACAGTTCTCCTCTTCTACTAGTAATAAACCTCCTTGGCGCTTTGTATGTAAGTAAAAAGTCCATAAAACAACTGATCCTGGTTGTCTTAAGAAAGGCAACAAGACTGCTACAACTCCCCCCAGTGCCCCTAGCAGTAGCAATAGTAGCAGTAAACCCAACAGTGTGTAGCTGGGTTCACCTTGGGTACTACAGTGAGCTCTGGCCTAGTCAGAGAAGTCACTAAGGCTGTCCTGATATCAGAGGGTGGCATTGACCTTGCCACTTTGGCTGCCTGGCCTCCTAATATGAGGAAATACAGGCAGTCTCCCCCGTCATCAATGGTATTGAAGCAGAAGCTTACAGGGACACAGGTGCCAGTTTTGCTATGGTGGCTCAAAAACTGGTATCACCTGAGCAATACTTACTTGGGTACACTTACCAAGTAACCAACACAGACAATATCACTAATAGCAAACCCATGGCAGTGGTCAATCTCAGCTGGGGTGAACGGGTGGTTACTGGCCCTAAAAAGGTTGTGGTATCCACTAATCTTCCTGTACAGTGTCTTATGGGCCATCAATGAGTTAGAGACGTCAGCATGGGCTGAAGTGGAGTTGAGGACTCATGCAGCCATACTTGGAATCTTTAGGAATGTGCTTGTGATGACTAGAGCACAGGCAAGAAACAGGGAGCTCAAGGAGCAGTGGACCCGGTAATAATGCCCCAGACTGATACCAACAAGAGAGATAGAAAGTGTAAAAAGTTATCCTTCCCCCAGAATACATGTGAGGATCAGTCTTCTCAGTAAGATGATCTTGCCCCTTGTGAGGGAACTGCCCCAGAGGAGCTTGAGCCTAACACGGCAGAGCTGCTGGGAGAAGGGGGATCCTCTGGGGAGGAATTGAGTCTGGAGCAGAAATTCTGCCCCTCTCTTGAGAGCCTCAGGCAGTAAGCTGCTGCAGAGGCAGGGGATGTCTGTGGGACCCACAAGGTCTATTGTAAGGATGGACTCCTTTATTCTGAGGCTAAGGACCCCAACCCTGGTGCCAACGGGAGGTTGGTGATTCCTTAGAAGTTTAGGGAGTTCCTCCTGACCCTAGCACATGACATAACCCTTGCTGGGCATCTTGGGCAAAGCAAGACTTGGGACAGGCTCGTCCCACATGTTCACTAGCCCAACATATCTGAAGATACCAAGGAGTTTTGTCGCTCCTGTGTCACCTGCCAATCCAGTCGTAAGTCAGGTGGCACTAAGAAAGGCCCCCTTAATCCCACTACCAGTGATTGGGGTTCCCTTTGAAAGGTTAGGGATCTACATTGTTGGTCCCCTAGACCCTCCTACAGCCTCTGGGAACAGTTATATCCTGGTGGTGGTGGGCCATACCACCAGATACCCAGAGGCTAATCCCCTTAGGACCACTACAGCTCCTGCAGTAGCCAATGCCCTCTTAGGAATCTTTTCCTGAGTGGGCTTTCCTAAGGAGGTGGTGTCAGAACAAGGTGCAAACTTCATGTCTGGTTACCTTAAAGCCATGTGGAAAGAGTGTGATGTCAACTATAAGTTCACTACACCCTACCATCTGTAGGGTAACAAGTTAGTTGAAAAATTCAACCAAGCCCTCAAAGGTATGACAAGCTCAGAAGGAGTTGGGATGTCCGATTACCTTGCCATCCTTTTGCCTACAGAGAGGTTCCATAGAAGGGAGTGAGTTACAGCCCATTTGAACTTCTATTTGGACATCCAGTTAGGGGTCCACTTTGTCTAGTGAAGGAGGGGTGGGAGCAGCTTCTCAAACCTCCAAAGCAGAACATTGTGGATTATGTGCTAAGCCTGTGTTCACACATGGCTGAGTACATGAAGAAGGCCACCAAAAACCTAGAGGCCAACCAACAACTTCAGAAGTTGTGCCATGACCAAAAGGCTGTTCTGACTGTTTACCAACCAGGGCAGAAAGTATGGGTCTTGGAGCCTGTGGCCCCAGGAGCACTCCAAGACAAGTGGAGTGGCCCCCATACCATTCCAGAGAAGAAAGGTGAGGTCACCTACCTGGTAGACCTGGGTACTCCTAGAAGCCCCCACAGGGTACTTCATGTGATCCGCCTAAAGCCTTACTTTGACAGGGCTGACATGAGCTTGTTCATGGCTACCGATGAGGGACATGAGGAAGACACATTTCCTGATCTCCTCTCACACAACCTTGTTGATGGAGTAGTCTTGGCACTCAGCCTCACTGACCAACAACAAGCTGACTGCAGGGAGGTTTTCAGTCAGTTCCCAGAACGATTTTCCCTAACACCCAGTCAAACTACCTGGTATGCACATGAGGTGGACACAGGTGATAGTCTGCTTGTCAAAAGTAACACCTACAGGCAGCCTGACCATGTCAGGGATTGCATCAGGACAGAGGTCCAGAAGATGCTGGAGTTAGGGGTCATTGAGCTTTCAGATAGCCCCTGGGCTAGTCCAGTAGTCCTTGTGCCAAACCCTCACTCCCAGGATGGAAAGAGAGAAATGAGGTCTTGTGTAGACTACAGAGGCCTCAATGCAGTCACTAAGACTGATGACCATCCTATTCGTGGGGCATGAGCACCTAATGAGCAGTGGTATTTAGTTGGGTAAATGAAGGCGCCACTCGGGAGAGATAACACAAATATTTGATATTTACTTGCTGTATTGATCACGGTGCTGCAAGGTGAAGAGAACCACTGACCTCCTCAAAATACAAAATGGCCTTGGCCAATTGACAGATATACAAAGGAATTCCTCAGCACACGTCTGTTATGTCACAATATACATAAACATGCTTGATGTGAGCATAAGTAAAATACAAGTAGGTAAGTTCTTATTTCTTTTTTCCTTTTTATTTTCCGATGTTCAGACAGCCGACACGTGTTTCGTCGCTTACATGGGAATTAATCCCGCGACTTTATCAAGGCTATTGTCTTCCTGTGTATAACCTTTATTAGTGGTGTTAATTCCAACCCACACTGGGATTCAATATCTCGCGACGTCTCACTTCTCAATGTTAAATCCAAGGGATCCCTGTATGTCCCAGAAGTCCAGAATCTTATTTCACCGTACTCGGCAACACGAGGAGCGACGTCCGTGTGTGGGATCAAACTACTAAGAAATATCAAGCATGTTTATGTATATTGTGACATAACAGACGTGTGCTGAGGAATTCCTTTCTATTCGTGGGGCAGATGAATTGATAAATATGCTAGCTTCCGCCAAGCATCTCAGCTCCTTTGACCTAACTGCAGGGTATTGGCAGATCAGACTCACAGGTGCTGCAAAACCTAAGACGGCAACCCCTGGAGGGCACTTCCAGTTTACTGTAATGCTCTTTGGTTTGAAAAATGCACCTGCCACATTTCAGAGGCTGGCGAATCAAATTTTGTCAGGTCTGGAGGATTGTAGTGCAGCATATCTAGATGATATAGCTGTCTTTAGCTCCACCTGGCAGGATCACCTGGTCCACCTCAGGAATGCACTTGAGGCCCAGCAGAAGGCAGGCCTCACTGTCAAGTATAGTAAGGGCCAGATAGGGCAGAGTGAAGTTGTATACTTGGGCCACCGGGTAGGTGGAGGCCATGTTCAACCATTGGAGAGCAAAATTCAAACCATTGTGGAGTGGGTTGCTCCCACTACTCATACTTAGGTCAGAGCTTTTCTAGGCCTGACTGGTTACTACAGAAGATTTGTTAAGGCGCATGGGTCCATTGTGACCCCCGCCCCTTAATGGCCTCACATGTAAGAAGAGGCCTAAGAAGGTGAATTGGACAGATAGCTGTCAAGAGGCCTTTGATCCCCTGAAGAAGATAATGTGCTCAGCTCCCATTCTGCAGTCCTGACTACTCCAAACAATTTATTGTCCACACAGATGTCTCTGAGATAGGAATAGGAGCAGTGTTGTCACAACCTAATGAAGAGGGCCGGGATCAACCAGTAGCTTTTAACAGCAGAAGGTTGACCCCCAGAGAGAAACATTGGTCAGCTATTGAGAGGGAAGCCTTTGCTGTGGTCTGGGCCTTGAAGAAGTTGAGGCCATACTTGTTTGGCACTCACTTCATTGTTCAGACAGATCATAAGCCCCTCCTATGGCTAAACCAGATGAAGGGTGAAAATCCCAAACTTTTGAGGTGGTCCATTTCCCTACAGGGGATGGACTTTTCAGTGGAACATAGGCCTGGGAGTAACCATACCAGCGCAGATGGACTTTCCAGATATTTACACTTAGAAAATGAAGACTCAACTGGGCAAGGATATTCTTATCTGCTTTTGTTTGGGAGGGGTTACATAGGAAAGTAGGATCTTTATGGCACAGATACCCCAACTTTTTGTCTGGTGTCAGTGTGTTTTGACTGTAGTTCACTGGGATCCTGCTAACCAGGACGCCAGTGGCAGTGCTCTCTCCTCTAAATTCCATGGTAAGTACTTTGTACACTGCACAATTGGCATACTGGGGTACCATTATAAGTTCCTAGTATATGGTACTGAGGTACCCAGAGCATTGGTACACTAGGGGTCACCCATGGGCTGCAGCATTTATTATGCCGCCCATGAGAGCCTATGCAAATAGTGTCTGCAGAGCTGCCATCGCAGTCTGCGTGAAATGGTGCTTGCACATTTCACTTTAGATATAAGATTTCTCCTTCGTTAGTTTCAAAACAACTTTTCTGGCCAATCTTGTTTGCTTGATTTTTCTTTTCAAAGGAAAATTGAGTATAACAATCACTAAAGAGTATTTTATACAACCGCAAATGAAATCTCGACCAGCGTGAAATCACCCTAATCAATGCAGCTTCTCCCTGTGTACAATCAGGTTCCGCTAACACCAATCAATATTAGTCAATCACAACAGTTTGTCCCTAACTTTACCGATGGAAGTGATGCTACCTCACACTCCACATCAACTGATCTCTTTGCAAACAAGATTAATATCTTGGGATCTTTTGACTTCATTGAGCCTGTAACTCCAATCTCTTCTCATCATCAACTATTTAGCGATGTCTTTTCTTCCTCAACTATTTATCAATCTCTTCGACACTCACTCATGCATTCACTCATAATACTGCAATCTAACCCAAAAAACTTTCCGCAAATGCAATTACTACAAACCAAATTACTGTAAATGATATTACCACAAACACAATTACCGCAACCAACATTTCTCCCTATTTATACTCATGCTGTGTTCAGCAACTGCCTTCTTGTATCGCCATCTAATACCACTTTGCCAATCTTCAAGTTCTGGGCATTGGAATCTGGACTTTTTAAGACTTGGGCATTCATTCTAACTTGAGCAATTATTTTGTAGCTCCATTCAAGGTGTTAACTTAATCTCTGCTCCATTCAGAGCGTTAACCATTACTCTGCTACCAGAAACTGCAGGAAAGTCTATGAGGATTTTACCAAATGAGTATGTAAGTCTAAACACCCCAGCTTACATATTTTGTCCTTTGGAAATCCTAATAGTTTTCCTTTGGGGCTGTTAGAACTGGGGGTCTCTAGTTGGCAGAGGTAGGTACCTTTGACCAAGTAGGGACCCTTGCTTCTAGTCAGGGTAAGGGGGCTACACTCCTAAATAACCCCTGCTCACCCCCTTGGTAGCTTGGCACGAGCAGGCAGGCTTATCTCAGAGGCAGTGTGTAAAGCATTTGTGAGCACATACAGTAATACAGTGAAAACACTACAAATGGACACCACACCAGTTTAGAAAAATAAGTAATCTTTACTAGACTTCACACAAGACCAAACGACAAAAGTCCACAATACTGTAATCAAAAATAAGTCTTTTAAATTGGTAGAAATAGCTTAGTTCACTGTAGATGGTAAATGCAACACTTTACTCTCACAGTACCTTAGATGCGTCACGCAATACAAACAAAAAGGGTCGCAGGGAAGTTGATGCGCCGTTCCTTACACTCAGGGGAGTAGATGCGTCGTTCCTTACTGCTACGCAGGGGAGTTGAGGCTCGCTTCCTTACTGTGTGGGGAATTGATGCGTCGTTTCTTACTGCGTTCCGGTTGCGATGCGACAAGATGGCGCCTCGATGTGGTGCGACGATCCGGGGCGATGCGACAAAATGGCGTTTTTCATGCGATGCGACAACGTGGGATGCGATGCGTGCACGCCCGACGGACGTGCGGTGAACTCGGTAACTTCTGAGCCGCAACAGGCCCTGCGACACGCTTCTCTGGGAATGCGACGGTGACCTCTGCGGCGGCGACACGCCTCTCCGGTGATGCGACACGCTTCGTCGGTGATGCAACGGCGAACAGCTGCGGCGGCGACACGCTTCTTCCGCGATGCGACCGCAACTGCTGCGGCGGCGACACGCTTCTCCTTGTTGCGTCGCGCTTCCAGCTCCCAGCGACACGCAGTCTTCTCAGAGGGCCCAAACAACAGCAGGTACCTCTCTGGCAGGTAGAATTCCCAGCAAGGGAATTCAGGGGAGCTGGTGGTGAAGTCTTGTATCCCTGAGACTTCAGGCAGGAGGCAAGCACACTTCAAGCCCTTGGAGCTTCTTCTTCAAGATGATGAAAAGTTCACAAAAGTCCTCTTCTCCTTTCCTTGGCAAATAAAGTAACCACTGCAGGCCAACCCCAGAAATAGCACAACAGCACTGGGGCAGTCACCTCCTTCAGCTTTCTTGGTTCTTCTCCTTGGTAAAGGTTCGTCTTGATTCCCAGAAGTGATCTAAAGTTCTGGGGTCTGGGTTCCCACATTTATACTCAAAAATCCTTTGTCTCTGAAGGCAGAGAGTGTCTGTGCCTGACCAAAACCAGTTCTGTGCAGCTTCCTGGCAGGAGGTGGAGACAGCATTGTTGAAAGCAGACCTGGCCCAGGTAGCTGAAAGTAAATCTCCTCCCCCTACTCTCTAGTCTATGCAGGTCCTATTCAGCCCAGCCCTGACCCATCAGACTGCTGGAGCCAAGGCCCTCTCCAGCCCGCTGTCACTCACAAACCAGACAGTGAATACACAAACCTAGCAGAGGCATGCTTGATGGTTAGGCAAGAAAATACCTACTTTCTAAAAGTGGTATTTTCAAACACAGAATGTAAAAATCACCCACACTAAAAGATGTATTTTAACATTCTGAGTTCAGGCATACTAAACTTTATTTTCCTATCTTGTTCCCTGGGTCAGTTAGGATTATAAGATGTTATAATCAAACTGCCCATTCTGACCTATGGGAACAGATAGCCTTGCAATAGTGAAAAACGAAATTGGCTGTTGTTGTAACCCTTCAGTTTGTATAAAGTATTGCAGAAACAGGTTTGGTTGCACCACACTGATAACACACATGCTGGTTCCTGGGTGACGTGTAATGGAATCCCAGCAAGGTATTTAACTGACGTCATGAGATGCCTGAGGCGCTTTTGAGTCAGCTGTTCCCCTGACAGCCACGCTGCTTGCCGGCTGTTTGTGGGCCTTAATATTACTTTTATTCTTATTAATAAATAACTTCATTGATTACAATCAAGAGCACTTCGTGTTTCTTCGCCGATACTTCAATTTGGCGACGAGGACTCTCGGCGAATTTCGGAATATTTCTTCAGGCTCACGACAGACCGTAGAGGAATTAACATTTGATTCATTCAACGACGAAAGAAATTCTTTTCCAGGCAAGTTACTACGTTGTTGTAAGTATGTGGTAATTGAACCTTGACTAATTTCAGAATGCTTCTGCATTCAATTTCTTCTGTCATAGCTTGCTATTGAAGTCGATGACAGTTGGATTTCAGCAGTTGGGAGATCCGTTAGCGGCCTCTGCAGATCTCAGCTGTAACTGTCCAGGTGACACATTCTACTGTAGAGTCTACGGACGCACGCCACGTAACGTAATGTGTGTGACTCCATTTTCAGACCAGGCAATTTGCATGTAAGTTACCGGAGCTTTGTTGTTTTCGTCAAAGGATCACAGGGCAATTGCGAGCAACAGCGTTTACAAGGTATTAAGGCGCAAATTTCATTAAATTAATACCGCAACGTATTTAAGGATTGTTGGGCATTCTAAGTAATTTAAGTTTGTTTTGGAATAGAGTGGGAATCTTTGAACCAATGTGACTTTGTGGCAAAGAAGTTTCTAGGTATACAATTCATTACACGGCAATATTTTTACAACAGTGGCTGTTCAATAAATTCGGTATCCACATATGTACAAAAATTGATTCTAAAATTAAAGTGGAAGAAGGCTACTGTGCAGAGAACAGCATGTCACAAAACTCAAATATTAATGTACCAGCAGCATTTTTGGCTGAGCCAGGCAAACCGTCAATGAAGTGGAAGAACTGGGTACGTGCTTTTGAGAACTATTTGGTAGCAATTGACGGAAAAAATATGAGCCAGACAGAAAAAAAGCCATTATGTTTGGGTTACTGGGTATTGCCGGTCAAGAGTTATTTGATAGTCTACCTGAATGCGAAGCTCCACATGGGGAAGATGTTACATGGGATGAATATCAGGAAGCATTAAGACGGTTAGAAAAACAATTCGGTGAGGAACCAAATATAATGATTGGCAGACACCGGTTTGCTATGCGTAAGCAACATGAGAATGAGCATGTGGAAGACTATATTGCCAGTCTAAGAGTGTTAGCCACTAAATGTGAATTCAATGAAATGGTAGATGTGTACATTCGAGATCAATTTGTGTTTCATTGTTTTGAAAAGAAAATACAGGAAAGACTTTTGGCGTGCAGAAATCCATCGCTACAAGAAGTAATAGACATCGCCAAAGGAATCGAGCGCTCGTTAGAAAGTTCAAGGGAACTGTCGGCAGATAAGAATCCTAAAGAAAATGTTTTTTCTCTTCATGATAAAAGGAAATTTGTTGTAAATAATGAACAAAGAAACAAAGCCAGCAGTTTTGTAGATTCTAAAACATTTGTTTGTTTCAGATGTGGATCAAAATACCACAAGGCTGATTTTGCAGGATGTCCAGCGCTTGGTTAGAAATGTACAAAATGTTTTAAAATTGGGCATTTTGCTGGTGTATGTAGACATTTTAGACCAGGAAATGTACAAAGGGTTAAAGTAAGCAATATTGAAGAATTTGATGAAGAGATGTGCTCAAACATTGTACTTACGATTGAAGATAAACATGGCACTATAAAAGGACCACTTGGTGTTGCTCACATTGGTGATGTAGAAGTGAATATAATGGCGGATTCCGGTTCCCCTATCACAATCGTGTCTGACACAAAGTATAGTGACTACTGGTCACATGTGGGGTTAATTGAGTCAGATGTTAATCCAAAAGCATTCGGTGATTTTGACATAAATATGTTAGGCTACTTTCAGGAGAATTTGAATGTGAAAGGAAGGTCAATTTTGACAAAAATTTATGTTGCTGAACGTGGCCGCAACATAGTGGGCTGGAAAGATTTAGCACTATTAGGCATCATATTAAAACCTGGGGCTGAGGATCCGATCATTCTCAGTGAAGTCGTTGCATCTGTCCAGTTTTCTTGTGTCCCTTTTTCATGTCACAACAATTTAGATGCAGTGTTATGCAAATATGAATCCTTGTTTGAAGATCGAATAGGATGTGTAAAAGGATATGAGCATTCTATCAAGATAAAGAAGAATGCGATACCTATCAAACATAAGGTAAGAGCAGTGCCATTGTCTATCAGGAAGGACTTACAAAAATTACTAGATAAGTTAGTTGAAGAGGAAGTCATTGAACCAGCTGATTCCGCAGAATGGATTTCTTCTATTGTGATCATTAAGAAAAAGAATGGAGATTTGCGTCTATGTGCCGACTTGAGGTCTTTGAATAGAAATATATTGGTGGATTGCCACCCCTTACCAAAAATTCAGGAGATATTAGCTGCTACCTCCGGATCCATATATTTTTCATTGATTGATCTCAAGTCGGCCTATCATCAGGTCAAACTTGCTGATGATTCTAAAGATTATACAACCTTTATTACTCCATTAGGGGCATTCAGATTTATTAGACTCCCTTTTGGATTAGCGTCATCAGCAAGTGTTTTCCAAAAACTGATTGAAAATATTCTCAAAGGTGTGAAAGGAGTAGAGAAATTTCAAGATGACATTTTGATTCATGCCTCTACTATTGCAGAACACAATAACATTCTAGATACCGTACTTCACAAACTCAACGAAAGAGGCATGACTGTAGCAAGAGATAAGTGCAAATTTTTACAGCAAGAAATAGAATATTTAGGACATGTTATCAGTGGTAATGGCATTTCACCTAAATTAGATCTAGTTAAGGCCATTTCAGAAGCACCCAAACCTGAGGACAAGGATTCACTGAGGTCATTCTTAGGCCTCAGCGAATATTACTCACGATTTATAGAAAACTATGCAGACAAGGTAGAACCATTACGGAGTCTTCTTCGCAAAGGTGAAAAATGTGTATGGTCCGATGACCAAGAGTCAGCTTTTTCAGAGATAAAAGTTTCAATTGTTAATGCTCCAACATTACACCCGTTTGATGCTGAAGGCAAAAATATTATAACTGTTGATGCTAGCTCAGTTGGTTTAGGAGCTATTTTCACTCAGAGAGTTAAGAATTCAATTCATACTGTGGCCTTCATTTCCAGGCGCTTGCATGATTCTGAGTGTCATTACAGCACTATAGAAAGAGAAACACTAGCGTGTGTTTGGGCAGTGGAGAAACTGAAAATGTACCTATGGGGTAGGCAATTTGAATTGGTCACTGACCACAAACCGTTGACTTACATGATGGATGGGTGTGGTAGAGGTAACGGTAAGGCCTCTGCCAGGTTAGTTAGACTAATTGCAAGGCTCCAAGAGTACAATTTCACCATTAAACACATTTCTGGCAAGGACAATGTCCGTGCAGACTTTTTGTCGAGGTTACCTTTATTGTCTTTAGAGCCACAAGTGGAAGAAGACACTGAATGTGTAGTAGCTTCGGTTGATATTGCTACAAACATGGAACAGACTTGTAGTGAGTCTGAATGGTTAGAAATCAGCAGCAAAGACCATGTGTTGAATAAAGTTAAAGAGTATGTTGTAGGTAACTGGCCACCGTTAAGAAATTTGTCTCAGGAGTTGAAAACTTACTGCCAAGTTAAAAGTGAACTAAGCCTTGTAAAGAATTTTCTCTTCCGGGGAGATCTTTTGATTCCACCGTTGAAATTAAGGAAGCAGTTAATCGAAATTGCACATAGAACCCATCCTGGCTCTACACTTACAAAAAAAATGTTAAAAATGCATTATTGGTGGCCAGGAATGGATACAGATGGTGACTTATTTGTAGACACTTGCGTAGTTTGTTTAAAATCTGATAAACACTGGAAACCAAGAGTAAATGAGATGCAATTAGTTTCTATTCCTAACATGTCTTGGAGCAAAATTGCTATTGATTTTGCGGGTCCATTTAGCCTATTGGAATATAATTTGAGATTTATGGTAGTTGTTAGTGACTATTACAGCAAGTGGATCTACTTTGATTTTGTAACGACAATAGACACCAATTCTGTTATCACTTTCCTGGAAAAATGTTTTGCAATAGAAGGACTTCCAAGTACTTTAGTGTCTGACAAAGGAAAACAGCTCACTTCGGAAAAAATGGTGTCATTTTTAGAGCGAAATAGTATTAAACAAGAAAAAACACCATTTTATTCTCCAAAATCAAACGGACAAGTTGAAAGAGTCAACAGATTTTTGAAAGAAGGCATACAACTTGCCATTGCGTCCAAATTCCCAGTGAAAGAATTCATACAGGAAAAGGTTAACGCTTACAATAACACTACAAACAGTGTTACGGGACATTCCCCTTTTTTCCTGATGAGAGGCAGGAAGAGTAAAACGTTACTTACCCCCAAGTTTGATTGTCGTGGGAAAGGTGGATCCAAAGTTGTGGAGATCAATGATGAACTCTTAAAAGTTAAGGAAAGAATCCAGGAGCGGCAACTCAAATATAAGACTTACCATGATAAAATCCATAGAACAATCAGCAAAGACTTTTCTAAGGGTGATTGGGTCATAGTTATGAAACCGTTCAGAGTTCAAAAAGGAGAATCCAAGTACTCAGCACCCTCTGAGGTGGTGGAAGTCACTCATAGCTCTGTTCTTTTGGACAAGTTAGGGTGGAGAAGCAAAAGTGACGTGGTTAAGCTCAAACCGGGGCAAAGAGAACTCATCGAAGAGTCCATGAAGAATAACCTGGAATTGGAAAAGGATTATTGGTGTTTTCCTTCTGAGTCCTGTGAGTTAAGTCACAATGTGACACCCAGTGAGTCAGGTAGTACAGTTCCTATACAGAGTAATGAGTATGTAAGTGGAAGCTCTTCCTTACCTGTTCACTTGTCATCTGAAATTGATCAAGAATCTGAAAAGAATGTGAGTACAGAGAGTTTGCATGCAACTGAGGTTCCCACATCAGCAAACAATGTACCTGGAGATGATGCCTTACCTAGAAGTGATTTATTTGAGGGTACTTGTACCAGCTCTGGTAGAATATCACACTTACCTAACATATATAAGGAGTATGTTTTGTATTGACTCACCCATGTATTGTTGCTGTTTGAAAAAAGGGAGATGTTGTAACCCTTCAGTTTGTATAAATTATTGCAGAAACAGGTTTGGTTGCACCACACTGATAACACACATGCTGGTTCCTGGGTGACGTGTAATGGAATCCCAGCAAGGTATTTAACTGACGTCATGAGATGCCTGAGGCGCTTTTGAGTCAGCTGTTCCCCTGACAGCCACGCTGCTTGCCGGCTGTTTGTGGGCCTTAATATTACTTTTATTCTTATTAATAAATAACTTCATTGATTACAATCAAGAGCACTTCGTGTTTCTTCGCCGATACTTCAGCTGTAATTCACTATTAGGACATGCCACACACATCAGGGCATGTCCTACCTTTTACATACAATGCACCCTGCCCTTGGGCCTACCTTAGGGGTGACTAATATGTAGAAAAGGGAAGGTTTAGGGACTGGCAAGTGGGTGCACTTGCCAAGTCGACATGGCAGTCCCAGACTGCACACAGGCTCTGCAATGGCAGGCCTGAGACTTATTTTACAAGCTGCTTCTGTGGGTGGCACAATCAGTGCTGCAAGCCCACCAGCAGCATTTGATTTACAGGCCCTGGGCACACATGGTGCACTGTACTAGGGTCTGCCAAGTAAATCAAATAAGCCAATCATGGAGTCACTAATCCATTACAACAATTTACAATAGGGAGCACTTGCACTTTGGCACTGAATAGCAGTGGCAAAGTGCCCAAAGCATCTAGACCAGCAAAAACATAGCAAAAACACAGGAGGCAATAGCAAAAAAATGGAAGGGAGACCCACGCCAATGGTGCCAGGTCTAACAGGGGCCAATGGACCTTTGCCCCAGTTTTCTGAAGGAACAATAACTCAAATAGAACACACAGGTTATGCATCATCAACTCTAAAGTGCTTTATATTGAGTCAATGATGAGAGTTTGTGAGTAGTTTAAAGGGTTTCATTTTATAATTAAAGATAGAGGTTTCTCTGAGTCTTTATTTATTAGCCAAATATCAGTTAGGTTACAGAATTGATAATAGAAAAATATAATTAGTGCAGATCATATTATAATAAGCATAAAGTGTGTTCCCTTAAGGAAGGAATCCCTATTCCAAGAATTGGGGCACAAATGATGCCAGTCAGAACCCACAAAGAGTTAAAAAATAAAGGCAAGAATGAGATTAGCATGGAGCTAATTAATCAATAATTAGTAATTGCTGAGTTTTCCATAAAGAGAAAATAAAGCATAGTGCAAATAAGCCTTGGTAAAGCCAATTAGTCAAAGCATAAAGCTTGGGGTTTTAATAAATGTCACAGGGGCACAAAGCCTGTCGTTCTGCTCTGCAGCTCTGCCTCCCCCTCTCCAGCTGAATCTGTTTTTCGTCTAAAGGAATCTCACTTCTCCCGTGCTCTAATCTGAATCAAACTCTGCACTGCATCTCCTCTCTGCCGATTTCCCAGTCTCAGCCCTGCCCTCTTCAGTTCCAGTTCTCCTCCTTTCTAGTTCTGAAAGTTATGAAGCGCTTAATCTAGGAACGCGTTTAGAAATCTGTAAATGTTGCATAAAGTATGGCATGTTTCTTCATCTCCTCCAATGGAAATACAGCATTCTCCTAAAGGCACATCTCCCCTTTCCTGTTGTCCACACGTCCTTTATCATGCGCTGCCTATCACTTTGTTCTCACGCCACATGAATCTTATTTAAAATGATCTAATTTCCTAAACTTATGATAGAGAAAGGGTGTTATTCTAACTAAACACCTTACATTAGCTGCAAGAGAAAAGTATTGTTTAATTAGGAAAAACATTAGAAACATATCGTGGGAATGTATTTTGAAATATGTGCGCTTTACATCTCTTTAGAGTAAGTAAATGAGGTTATGAGTTAGTTTATGGAAAGAGCTCTGTTTAAGATAATATTCTACCAGCAACTAACACGATATTAGGAAGGCTCCGAGATTACATTCTGCGCGTCTCTATTGCACAGCACATTTCTACTGTTATCTGCAAGGTCAAATGAAGCTTCTTCCGAGCAAGCTGCAAACCACTAATTCTATTTAGCTGTCACTGCTCTAGTGCAATTGTTTAAAATGTTGTGTGAATTTAATAAGAACTATACAGTTACTGCTGCACACATAATTAAAATAAAATCTAAACTAGTGACATTAAGTATGAATTATACTTGCACGTTTTAACATTTATAAAGAACATGATTTATTATAGGAGAAAGCGTCTGATTAAAAGCCTTTGAAGCCTCCTTTTTTCCATTATCTGTACCAAATGTCTGTGTGTCATTTTTAAAAGCCCAAGGCAGCTTGTCATTCTAATTCGTTTTGCAAATTGAATTTGTTTCCTACACAAGTATGCATGTTTGTTTTAAATTGTCAAGTTAACCTCGCAATAGCACACAAACACGCCACGTGCCAATAAAGTGAGCCCAGCCAACGAGTGTATAAAAACAACAACTGATCTTCCAAAGCAGCGCTTCTCCAGTCCTCCCTTCACATCCAGCAGTACAGTGAGGTTACCAGCAGGGCTTTAAGTGGGCCGGGTCCTGCCGAAAAAAGCAGATGGTGAGACAGGTCCCTATTGGGCTCTCTGTTTTTGCCCTCAGCATAGGGCTTTAAGTGGGATTAAAAAACTGGAGGGTCTCTCATAGGGGCGTGCCTGATGTAATTAAGGGCGCGGCTTAAAACACGTAAGCTGAAAATCTATGCTTAGTTTTGATAGAGCGCGATAGTGCTCTTTAATTTGTTGGGGTGCATTATAATCATGGGTAGCTCGCACCTACACATATAATCCTTTGTCGTGTTAACATTTGCTTATTAGAACGTATAATGTAATAACGTGTAAAGTGAAGTAATAGAGATATTTCCGACAACGTGAAGAAATTAACATTGTAATTGTGATCTACATGATGAAGCTTTAATATTTTGAGTTCACGAGTGACTAATGAGAAAGTTGAGTTGCTGTCATGTAACGCACTGATTTAAATATGCACAGTAATAATGCTTATGTATACGTGTGCCTAATGGAGTTGCATATTGATTCTTACGTTAGCCGAATTTGTAGGCATCGTGTCTTTTTTTCCCTGGCTCTCTAGACGAGTTTGCTAGTAAAATTCATGTGTATGCAGAATCTTTTATTTCTCACGTTTCTGTTGCAGGTGGAAAACTCGTCTTTTGTTAGTTAGAATAACGCTTTTGTTTTAGGAGTTAGGCTTAGGGAGGAGGGGATACATTTGAACAAGCGGTACTGATAACATGGGACGGTGTTCACTCTCACTGGAGAAGGCCTGGAAATCAAGGTAATTGAGCAGGAACATGGGAGCATCGCTACCGCATGGAAAGTTACCTACGAAGAGGTGTCCAGCTGGATGGAACGATCGTGTGATGTGATGATGGGTGTGTCTTATGATTCTTGTGTTGGGGTTAGGGACTGAGTCCAGGGACTTCTGTCGTGCTTGTGAAAGAAAGAGCATCTTAGAACGAGCTCTGTAGCTTTACGCTACTTGACCGATTCAACGTGAGTGTACTTCTTAGGAAGTCTTCACGCCCTGACATCTTTTCCTGTGCTTGCCTGGTAAAAACTAAGTAGGGGTGTCCCATTAGAGGTAGTGTAGGGACAGACTAATGCTTTTTACTTACCAACCTCCAATGAAGGAGATTCTTGATGTCGGCGCCATTATATTCTGCGTCCTGATTCTAGTACTGGTCATTCTTTGTATGCTTCATAGACTCAACTTTACCCGTAGGGTTGGCTTTGTATTAGTTCCAATGTATTTCTACACCCTCATCTTGAGGTGCTTGTATGTCCAATTGTTCCTGGCTTTGTAATAAACTAAGTAAACTTTGAATCAGGAGTTGGTGATTCTTCGGAGTCATGGTTCATTGAAATTGTGATATCTGATTGGCAAAGGATTTCTCTCCCCTCTACACTTTTAAGCAGGCACCAACGATCCTTCGGCCAGGGGTTCCAGGGTAAGTTTAGAACGTGGAACCCGGCTCCATCAGTTTAGTGTGCCGCCCCACGGGTATTTTGCTACGTCTGTCGTTAAATCCAGATATATAATACAGCAAGTAACATTACACTTACAACAAGCAAGTACTATTGGCTTTGTCAATGTTTGTTAGTTGCATAAGATAAATAGGCAACAACCATGCCTTGGTAGTATAGCATATTGAAAATGCTTCAGTTCTGAAATGGTGGAACAGTGAAAGAACTATAACGAGCCTCTTTGAAGTTACATCAAAGGCAGTGAAGGCTGGTATTGCTGCAGATTTATTTTTTCATGGTGAGGGCACAAAGGGAGAGCCCGATAGGGACCCGTCTCGGCACCTACGTGGAACCCGGCTCCATCAGTTTAGTGTGCCGCCCCACGGGTATTTTGCTACGTCTGTCGTTAAATCCAGATATACAATACAGCAAGTAACATTACACTTACAACAAGCAAGTACTATTGGCTTTGTCAATGGTTGTTAGTTGCATAAGATAAATAGGCAACAACCATGCCTTGGTAGTATAGCATATTGAAAATGCTTCAGTTCTGAAATGGTGGAACTGTGAAAGAACTATAACGAGCCTCTTTGAAGTTACATCAAAGGCAGTGAAGGCTGGTATTGCTGCAGAGTTAAGATTTATTTTTTCATGGTGAGGGCACAAAGGGAGAGCCCGATAGGGACCCGTCTCGGCACCTACTTTTTTAAGACCTGCCGGTGCTCAGCACCGGCAAGACCCAGCCCACTTAAAGCCCTGTCTCACCCTCAGGGTGAAAAAAAAATCTTAACTCTGCAGTAGTAACAAGATTCACTACTGCCTTTGAGGTAACTTCAAAGAGACTTGTTATATTTCTTTCAGTCTCATCGTTTCAGAATGGAAGCATTTTCAATATTATATACTACGAAGCCAAAGTTGTTCCTATTTATCTTATGCAACTGACAACCATTGGCAAATCCAATATTCCTAGCTTTTAGGTGTAAGATTACTTTTTGAATTATATATCAGGATGCACTGACAGGGAGAAGATGTAACCTTAGGGCTAGAGCTGCTGACTTTGGAGCTGGAGAATGGGGTTCAAGCTTCCTCGTAGGCTCGACATCCTGTGATCCTGGGCAAATCACTTAATCTCCCTGCGCCTACCAAATAATGAATGTGCCCTTGTAACGTAACTGGTGCTCATATAAAGCGCTCCAATACCTTCGGGTCGAGTTCGCGCTATATAAATCTCCCCAAAAAATGATTTTACAGCAAGGCCCGGAGGCCAACATTATGCACAATACCTTTATTGCGCTCAAAATACAGCAGCAACAAAACTAGAATTTAGAACACTTAGAACACTTCTAGAACGTTGAACATGTATATCCACTTCGAACGTGCAGCCATCTTCCTCTTTTGTTGCTGCTCAAGATACAGATAAGTCGTTTTCAAAATAGATAAAGGAATAAGAAGTTTAAATAATTTAATGAGCAGATAAATGAAATTTTGGTTGGGGATTTTAAAGCAAAGGTTTTGTGGGAAGGTATTGGAAGAGGGACAATGTCTTAGGATAATTATTGTAAAGCCATGTTTCGTGTACAAAGCGAATGGAAGGGGATTTAATTAAAGAGGAACAGGGGAGCCTTTTAAAATCAAAAGTAATAAGTAGTTAAGGAAGAAGCGTATGGCATCGGTGAAGAGTTACCGTTTGTCTGTGGCGGTTGAAGTGAGCACGCAGGGAGCGTGGGTCAGTACTGCGGACGCTTGGCTCGAGCTGCCGTCATCGTAGGAGAAGGAGGTTGGTATGCGCGCGCAGTGCGAGCGAGCTAGAGAAGTGAAGTTTGTCAGAGAATGGAGTCCGTAGGCACGTAAACGTGCGGCGGCCATTTTGACAAATCGGGAACGTGTGATTGAAGTGAAGGGGATTTAAGGAGGACATGTTTTGGGAAGAATCGGAGTCTGACAGAACGCGGGTCAGTTTCAGTCAGACTGCGGTTTTCGGTTGAAGGAGAGGTCGAGTATCGGGGAATTGACATAAGAAGGAGTAGAAGGGGATATTAAGAGTAAAGTGTTGGTTTGATGGAGAGGAGTTAGGAAGGTTAAGAGAGGCATTAAGGATATCGTTTTTAGGGTGATAGTTTATTATTAGTGGAGGAGGAAATCTACTTATTGAATAAATAATGGAAAACGTAGAGGTTGGTTTTGAGGAGAAAATGAAGAGCTACATGGAGAAAATGTTTGGGGAGATGAGTGCATCTCTGGATAAAAAAATAGAGAGTAGTATGGAAAAATCTATGCAGAAGAAGCATAGAGGTGGCGAAGATGAGAGCTTTTGGACCACAGAGGAGATGGAAGTGGTTGCAGGAGGGTCAGGCCAGGGAAAGAAAAAATCTCAAAAGAGGAAATATGTGGAGATAAAGAGCAAGCGTAAGGTTCAGAAGGGATCCGCAATAAAGGCGAAAGAGAGCGCTATAAAGGCGAAAGAGAGCGCTATAAAGGCGCATAAGGTGAAGCACACAGCGGTGGCTTGTGACTCAAGTTCCTCAAGTGGGGACGTAGAGCTAACATGTAGCTCAAGTATAGATGAGTCGGACGAAGAGGAGGTGCCACTAAAAAGGAGGAAGGTGAGAGAGAGGGAGATTAAAAAAGAGGAAAAGGATATCATTGATCCTCAGGGAGAGGAGATGTTTGATCCATTATTGATTCAGCACCCACTTTCTCCACAATGGAGCCCTGTAGGGCACGTAGCCCAATACGTAAATGTTAGAAATGGGGGTCTCTAGTTGGCAATGGCGGGCCACTGTCCAAGTAGGGACCCTTCTTCCTAAGTCAGAGTGAGAGGGCTACCCTCTTTAATACCCCTGCTCAACCCTGTGGTAACGTAGCACAAGCAGGTAGGCTTATCTCAGAGGCAGGGTGTGAAGCATTTATGATCATACACAGTAACACAATGAGGAACACTACAAAGGGACACCACACAAGTAGTTATTATAAAAAATAAGTATCTTTATATAAAGGCAGACTTATCACAAGACCAATAACTGTAAAAGCCACAATACTGTCAAAAATAGTATAGCTGTTGAAGGGCTGTCAAAAATAGTTCAAAGGTTGCAAAAATAAGGTTCAAGTTCAAAGCAGTGGTCTCTGCGACCCTTTCTTTCACAAAGTACCTGGGTTTAGTTGCAAAACCAACAAAGTGTCGCAAAGAAGCTGTAGCGATGATTCTCGGCACGCGAGGCCGGCGATGCGTTGAAATCCTTGCCGCAAGGGAGGATGATGCGCCGATCTGCGGGATGCGTGCGGAGACGATGCGACAAACTTCTGCACGCTGGACCGCCGATGCGATGACTTTCTTGCCACGTGGGAGAAGTCGATGCGGTGATCCTGTTGCGCTGTGCGATCGTGTTGCGATGCGAAGACAAGACGCTCCGCGAGGGAGCGACGAAATCCGGTGTGATGCGATCAAAGTGGCGAACGCACGGCGTCCGCACTGCGATGTCTCGAAGCGATGATTTCTGTCAGGGTTGCGAGTGCGCGGCGAAAGCAGCGCGATGATCTTTCCAGCGCGTCTCGGCTGCAGCGGCTCGCAAAGGGGCGTCAGCGATGGTTTCGGGTTGCGGGCCCTCGGCGGCAGCAGCGCGATGATTTTCCCAGCGCTCTCGACTGCAGCGGCCCGCAAAGATGCGTTAGCGTTGATTTCTTACCCTCTTCTCTCTGATGCAAAATAGAGGCCCTGGAACTCACAGGAGCCTCCTCAGCAGATAGCAGTCCTCGCAGGGAGGAAGCAGGAGGTTGGTGGTGGAGTCTGTTGTGCCTGAGACTCCAGCAGGAGGCTAGCTCTTTTCCTAGCCCTTGGGTGATTGCTGTACAAAAATAAAAGTTCTCTCAATAGTTCCTTTTCCTCTTCTTCAAGGTCCAGTGGTCACTGCTGCAGGCCAGTGCAAGAAACAACACACAAGCACAAGGACAGTCACTTCCTGCAGATTCCTCCAGTGGCACGGACAGAGTTTCCTCTCCAGATCCAAAAGCAATACAAAAATAGGGGTTTGAGCACAGATATTTATACCCCAAAAGCCTTTGATCCTTGAAGCTACCAGTCCCTGAACCTAGCCAGAACCAGTTCTGCTCAGGCCTGGAGCACTTTGTTTACCAGGCTGCATCCTTCCTTTCAGAAAGAGGGGTCTGCTAGCAGACACACAGTGGGAGGTGGAGCCAGCATTCACCTTGCCAGGCACAGCCCTATTCAGATCAAAGAGCCACCCTTCCCCACACTCTAAATGCAGATCTCTCTATTCCACCAAGGTCTGACTCAGCCTGTCCTGCCCCTCTAAAACCAGACAGCCAATACACATAACGGCAGAGCACACTGGAAGGCTTAGGCAAGTAAATACCTACTTTCTAAAAGTGGTATTTTCAAACACAGAATATAAAAATAAACTTCACTAAAAGGTGTATTTTAATATTCTGAGCTCAGGCATACTAAATTCGTTTTTCTACCATGTCCCTGGGGTCAGTTAGGACTATAGCATGTAATAGTCAAACTGCCCATTCTAGCCTATGAGGAACAGGTAGCCTTACAGTAGTGAAAAACGAAATGGTGCATAATTCACTACCAGGACATGCTACACACACCAAGGCATGTCCTACCTTACACATACAATGCACCCTACCCGAGGGGCGACTTACAGGATGCCAAGGGAAGGTTCAGGGGCTGGGAAGTGGTTGCACTTCACAGCCAAGATGGCAGTTCTGGACTGCACACAGACACTGCAGTGGCAGGTCTGAGACACACTTTACAAGCTGCTTCTGTGGGTGGCACACATCAGTGCTGCAGGCCCACCAGCAGCATTTGGTTTACCAGCCCTGGGCACACATAGGCCACACTACTAGGGACTAACAGGTAAACCAAATAAGCCAATCAGGGATATACCAATTCACATAGACATATTTATACAGGGAGCATTCGCGCTGTGACACTGAATGGCAGTGGCACAGCGCCCAGAGCATCTAACACCAGTAAAACAGAGGAGACAACAGCGAAAAATGGAAGGGAGACCCACGCCAATGGTGCCAGGTCTAACACACGTCCCCTCCAGCTGAAATGTGGGGAGAACTACCCATCCCCTTGGAAGTTCTCATCGCTAAGGCGGAAAAATCTGGACAGACCATCAGCATTGGCGTGTTCTGTACCAGGGCGGTGTTCCACCGTGAAGTCCATACCCTGTAGGGAAATGGACCACCTCAACAACTTGGGATTCTCACCCCTCATCTGCATCAGCCATCTGAGGGGCCTGTGGTCTGTCTGAACCCGGAAGTGAGTCCCAAACAGGTATGGTCTCAGCTTCTTCAGTGCCCAGACCACAGCAAATGCCTCACGCTCAATTGCACTCCACCTCTGTTCCCGTGGAAGTAACCTCCTACTGATGAAGGCTACAGGTTGGTCTAGTCCCTCCTCATTTATCTGTGACAGAACGGCCCCCACCCCATGCTCTGAAGCGTCTGTCTGGACAACAAATTCCTTAGCAAAATTGGGCGCCTGGAGTACGGGTGCTGTACACATAGCAGTTTTGAGGGCATCAAAGGCTTTCTGACAGGTGTCAGTCCAGTTCACAATCTTTGGCCGCTTCTTGGAAGTCAGCTCAGTCAAGGGTGCAACAATGTTGCCATACCCCTTGACAAACCTCCTGTAATAACCCGTGAGTCCTAAGAAGGCCCTCACCTGGGTCTGGGTCCTTGGGGGCTCCCAAGTCAGGATGGTTTCAATCTTGGGCTGCAGGGGCGCCACCTGGCCGCTCCCCACCTGGTGTCCCAAGTACACCACAGAACCCTGCCCAATCTGGCACTTACTGGCCTTGATTGTGAGGCCTGCTCTGCGCAGCGCCATCAACACTTCCCAGAGGTGGCGCAAGTGGTCCTCCCAGGAGGAACTAAACACTGCAATGTCATCCAGGTAGGCGGCACTGAAAGCCTCCAGCCCAACCAACACCTGGTTGACCAATCTCTGGAAGGTGGCAGGGGCATTCTTCATCCCAAAGGGCATCACACGGAACTGGTAGTGCCCATCTGGTGTGGAGAATGCTGACCTCTCCTTTGCCCCATCCGTTAAGGCGATCTGCCAGTACCCAGACGTCAGATCAAACGTGCTGAGGTACCGGGCAGCCCCTAACCGGTCTATGAGCTCATCAGCTCTGGGGATGGGGTGCGCGTCGGTCTTGGTGACCGAATTGAGACCTCGGTAGTCCACACAGAACCTAAGTTCAGGAGTGGCACCAGGCGTCGCAGCTTTTGGTACCAAGACCACGGGGCTGGACCAGGGGCTGCTAGAGGACTCAACCACCCCTAGGGCGAACATTTTGGAGACCTCCTCCTTAATGCAAGCCCTGACCCTGTCAGTTACCCTGTAAGCCTTGTGCTTGACAGGAGAACTGTCCCCGGTATCCACCTCATGGACGCACCAATCAGTGACACCAGGTACCAGGGAGAACAAATCAGAAAATTGCCCCAACAGGTGGTGACAATCTCTCTGCTGCTCAGGGGTCAGTGTGGTGGAGAGGATCACACCCTCCACTGACCCATCCTTCTCTTCTGCACACAGGAGGTCAGGGAGAGGCTCACTCTCCTCCTCAACCCCATCATCTGTGGCAAGAAGCATGCCCACTTCAGACCTCTCAAAGTGGGGCTTTAGGCGGTTCACATGCAGGACCCGCAAGGGGTTCCTGGGAGACTGAAAGTCCACCAAGTAGGTAACTGGACTTTTGCGCTCCACCACCTCAAAGGGACCGGTCCACTTATCTTGGAGCGCACAAGGCTCCACTGGGGCCAGTACCCAAACCTTCTGACCAGGTTGAAATTCGACCAGAGTGGCATTCTGGTCGTGCCAACGTTTCATTTCTTCTTGGCTGGCTTCCAGATTTGCCTCAGCAATTTTTCTGAAACGCCGAGTCTGGTTCCTGAAGGCCAACATGTAGCTAAATACATCTTGGGGAGGTTTCCTGGGAGATTGCTCCCAGCCTTCCTTGACCAGACTCAGAGGTCCTCTAACCGGGTGGCCATAGAGGAGTTCAAAGGGACTGAACCCTAAGGACTTCTGTGGCACCTCCCGGTAGGCAAACAACAGGCATGGCAAGAGGACGTCCCACTTACGCCTCAGGGGCTCTTCTAGGCCCATGATCATGCCCTTCAAGGTCCGGTTGAACCTTTCAACCAGACCATTACCTTGGGGGTGGTAAGGAGTGGTGAACTTATACGTTACCCCACACTCCTTCCACAGAGACTTCATGTACTGGGAGATGAAGTTGGTCCCCCTGTCAGACACCACCTCTCTGGGGAATCCCACACGGGAGAAAATCCCCATCAGTGCACGTCCCACCACGGGGGCCGTCACTGTCCTGAGCGGGATGGCTTCAGGGTACCGGGTGGCATGGTCCACCAAGACCAGGATGAACCTGTTGCCCATGGCTGTCTTGGGGTCCAGAGGCCCCACAATGTCAATGCCCACTCGCTCGAATGGGGTACTCACAACTGGAAAGGGCTGGAGTGGGGCCTTGATCTTCCCCCACTCTTCCCACTTGCCTGGCAAGTCTCACAGGTCCTGCAATGAGAGTCTGAACTCTTGTGCATCTGGGGCCAATAAAAGTGGGCAGCCAGCCTCTCAAAGGTCTTGGTCTGCCCCAGATGTCCTGCCAATGGAATGTCATGAGCCAACCCCAGTAGGAAGGTTCTGAAGCACTCGGGTACCACCAGCACACGGGCTGACCCTGGCTCAGCAACCTTAGGCTCACTATACAGGAGACTGTTCTCCCAATAAATCAGATGTGAACCAGACATGTCACCTTCTGCCTGGGCTGCAGCCTGTCGCCGCATACCCTCAAGAGAGGGGCAAACTCTCTGCTGCTCACAAAATTCCTCCCTGGTGGGTCCCCCTTCCTGCTGCCAATGGGTCAGCTCAGGCAGGTCCCCCAGTTCGGTGATCTGCTCCCCGGTAGGCTCCAGGGCATCCCCCTCAGGGTCTGCTTCTTCCTGGGCCGTGGGAACCAAGGGGGCCGGCTTCCCGCGCCCCTTGCCCCTTCTCTCTAAGGCAGGGATCTGGGCCCTACTCTCAGGCTCCAGATCCTTTTCAACACCCTCCTTGGCTGCCATGGACCGCGTGGTAGCACACGCCCACTCAGGCAGACCCAACATCTCTAAGTGAGCCTTCCTCTCCACCGTAGCCCACGGGGAGTCCTCTAAATCATTGCCCAGCAGACAGTCTACAGGCATGGCGGGCCTCACAGCTACCTGAAGAGTTCCTGAGACCCCCCCCACTCAAAGGGAACCTGAGCCACCTCACATTGGCTCTCTGAGTTGTCGGCGGACACTACTGGGTAGAATGCATGGGGGACAACCTGCTCTTTGGACACCAACCGGGAGCTGACAGCAGTTACACTGGCCCCTGTGTCTCTTAGAGCCTCCACCCTATGGCCATTGATGGTCACCCACTGCCTGTATTTTTTAGTGTTAGCAGGCAGTGCAGGCTTGGGGACCATCTCAAAGTCCCCTAATGAGACAAGGGTCAATTCTACGGGATCCCACCCCTCTGGGGCACCCATCTCCTCCTCTCCCAGGGCTACATTAGCAATCTGGCGGGGTGGTGCACGGGGGTGCACTGGCCCCCTTTGGGGGCACTGGGGATCAAAATATCTGTGGCCCACTTGACCACAGTTGTAACACGTGGGGGCCCCCTGGGAACAGGCCTACCTGTTGGGGGCCCGGTCCTCCTTTCTTGGGGGGCTGGGACACCACTGCTTGGTTCCCTGGGGGATTACTTTGGGGCCCTCGGGGAACTCCCTCTGTTGACCCTTGTCCCCCCACTCCTCTGCTGGGGACCCTGCCCACCTTTGGCGACGTCTCCCACTGGACCCTTGCGGACCCGGGTGCTCACCCAGCGGTCCGCCTCCTCAGCAAGCTTTCTAGGGTTAGTCAGCTTGCAATCAATTAGGTGCTGGCGTAGCTCAGGAAAACAATTGCTAGATAAATGCTCCCATGCAATCAAATCATAAAACTGTGCAAAAGTTTCTACTTTGCTACCTCTTACCCAGCGTTCCATGGCTCTGCAAAAAAAGGACACATATTCAACCCACGTGGTACCCTCTAGCTTCTTACAGACCCTAAACCTCTGTCTATACATCTCAGGGGTCAAACCATAGCGGGTCACCAACGCTTCCTTCATGTGGGCGTAAACCATCCTACTTTCTGGGGGCAGGTCCAACAAGGTATCCCTCCCCTCACTCACAAAGCGTCCCCACAACCCTGCTCCCCAATCCTTCTCAGGGACCCGGTGGGACACCATGGCTACTTCATAAGCGGCAAACCATTGCCCAATATCTTCACTTTTGTGGAAATCTTTAATAACCTCCTTGGGTATATAAAACCCTACTCTCAGGGTGCACTACAGGTACGCTGCCACCAGAGGGGGAGATTTCCATGCTCTTAGCTTTAATCTCCAACTCCCTCAATACTCTCTCATGCTCAAGCTTCATCCTCATAATCTCAATTTCTAACTTCTTGTTCTCTAGGTCCCGGTGACCATCCATTTTAAGCTTAGCCAACTCCATATTATGCCGCCTATCTCTCTCCCTGTCCTCCAGCTCTTCTGGGGACAGACCCTTAGCGGACACGCTAGAGCCCGGGTTGGAAAGGGCTGGGTCTCCTACTAAGTCTACTACATCGCCCTGCTGCTCTCCTCCCTCCACAAGCTCTCCTAGATCCTTAGGGGCATCCCTGGCTTCTAGCCAGGCCTTCAGCGCCTTGTAATACTCCTCCCTCCTAGTGAGACCTGTGATAGGGACTGTGAATTGCTTGCAAAAATATTTGAGCTGCTTGGCATTGTAGGTTTCTATTTTCTCTTCTTCCCAGGAGAGATCTTCTGAGGCATTGGATCTGGGCTTGCCCATTGTAGAAATAACTGGCAATATCAATAAAGGACAGAAGAAAACTTCTCAAAAAATGTAAGCGGGTGAAAAATCACCGGCAATATCAATCACAATATAGGATCCTAAAAAATTCTCAGAAATGTGCGCGGGTGAAAAATCACCAGCAATATCAATCACAATAGGGGATCAAAAACTTTCAATAAATGTGCGCGGGTGAAAAATCACCGGCAATATCAATCACAATACAGGATCCCCAAAAATTCTCAGAAATGTGCGTGGGTGAAAAATCACCAGCAATATCAATCACAATAGGGGATCAAAAACTTTCAATAAATGGGCGCGGGTGAAAAATCACCGGCAATATCAATCACAATATAGGATCCCAAAAACTCTCAGAAAATGTGCGCGGGTGAAAAATCACCGGCAATATCAATCACAATATAGAAGCAAAAAAAAACAATTCTCAAAAAAAATGTATGCGGTACGTTATGGTCTGCACTCACTAGTAGTGTACACTATAATTACTGTATGCGATCATAAATGCAAGTCCAGATCCTCACCGCTGACCACCAATGTTAGAAATGGGGGTCTCTAGTTGGCAATGGCGGGCCACTGTCCAAGTAGGGACCCTTCTTCCTAAGTCAGAGTGAGAGGGCTACCCTCTTTAATACCCCTGCTCAACCCTGTGGTAACATAGCACGAGCAGGTAGGCTTATCTCAGAGGCAGGGTGTGAAGCATTTATGATAATACACAGTAACACAATGAGGAACACTACAAAGGGACACCACACAAGTAGTTATTATAAAAAATAAGTATCTTTATATAAAGGCAGACTTATCACAAGACCAATAACTGTAAAAGCCACAATACTGTCAAAAATAGTATAGCTGTTGAAGGGCTGTCAAAAATAGTTCAAAGGTTGCAAAAATAAGGTTCAAGTTCAAAGCAGTGGTCTCTGCGACCCTTTCTTTCACAAAGTACCTGGGTTTAGTTGCAAAACCAACAAAGTGTCGCAAAGAAGCTGTAGCGATGATTCTCGGCACGCGAGGCCGGCGATGCGTTGAAATCCTTGCCGCAAGGGAGGATGATGCGCCGATCTGCGGGATGCGTGCGGAGACGATGCGACAAACTTCTGCATGCTGGACCGCCGATGCGATGACTTTCTTGCCGCGTGGGAGAAGTCGATGCGGTGATCCTGTTGCGCTGTGCGATCGTGTTGCGATGCGAAGACAAGACGCTCCGCGAGGGAGCGACGAAATCCGGTGTGATGCGATCAAAGTGGCGAACGCACGGCGTCCGCACTGCGATGTCTCGAAGCGATGATTTCTGTCAGGGTTGCGAGTGCGCGGCGACAGCCGCGCGATGATCTTTCCAGCGCGTCTCGGCTGCAGCGGCTCGCAAAGGGGCGTCAGCGATGGTTTCGGGTTGCGGGCCCTCGGCGGCAGCAGCGCGATGATTTTCCCAGCGCTCTCGACTGCAGCGGCCCGCAAAGATGCGTTAGCGTCGATTTCTTACCCTCTTCTCTCTGATGCAAAATAGAGGCCCTGGAACTCACAGGAGCCTCCTCAGCAGATAGCAGTCCTCGCAGGGAGGAAGCTGGAGGTTGGTGGTGGAGTCTGTTGTGCCTGAGACTCCAGCAGGAGGCTAGCTCTTTTCCTAGCCCTTGGGTGATTGCTGTACAAAAATAAAAGTTCTCTCAATAGTTCCTTTTCCTCTTCTTCAAGGTCCAGTGGTCACTGCTGCAGGCCAGTGCAAGAAACAACACACAAGCACAAGGACAGTCACTTCCTGCAGATTCCTCCAGTGGCACGGACAGAGTTTCCTCTCCAGATCCAAAAGCAATACAAAAAATAGGGGGTTTGAGCACAGATATTTATACCCCAAAAGCCTTTGATCCTTGAAGCTACCAGTCCCTGAACCTAGCCAGAACCAGTTCTGCTCAGGCCTGGAGCACTTTGTTTACCAGGCTGCATCCTTCCTTTCAGAAAGAGGGGTCTGCTAGCAGACACACAGTGGGAGGTGGAGCCAGCATTCACCTTGCCAGGCACAGCCCTATTCAGATCAAAGAGCCACCCTTCCCCACACTCTAAATGCAGATCTCTCTATTCCACCAAGGTCTGACTCAGCCTGTCCTGCCCCTCTAAAACCAGACAGCCAATACACATAACGGCAGAGCACACTGGAAGGCTTAGGCAAGAAAATACCTACTTTCTAAAAGTGGTATTTTCAAACACAGAATATAGAAATAAACTTCACTAAAAGGTGTATTTTAATATTCTGAGCTCAGGCATACTAAATTCGTTTTTCTACCATGTCCCTGGGGTCAGTTAGGACTATAGCATGTAATAGTCAAACTGCCCATTCTAGCCTATGAGGAACAGGTAGCCTTACAGTAGTGAAAAACGAAATGGTGCATAATTCACTACCAGGACATGCTACACACACCAAGGCATGTCCTACCTTACACATACAATGCACCCTACCCGAGGGGCGACTTACAGGATGCCAAGGGAAGGTTCAGGGGCTGGGAAGTGGTTGCACTTCACAGCCAAGATGGCAGTTCTGGACTGCACACAGACACTGCAGTGGCAGGTCTGAGACACACTTTACAAGCTGCTTCTGTGGGTGGCACACATCAGTGCTGCAGGCCCACCAGCAGCATTTGGTTTACCAGCCCTGGGCACACATAGGCCACACTACTAGGGACTAACAGGTAAACCAAATAAGCCAATCAGGGATATACCAATTCACATAGACATATTTATACAGGGAGCATTCGCGCTGTGACACTGAATGGCAGTGGCACAGCGCCCAGAGCATCTAACACCAGTAAAACAGAGGAGACAACAGCGAAAAATGGAAGGGAGACCCACGCCAATGGTGCCAGGTCTAACAGTAAGGTATTGGATTAGAAGGGAAATACCGAAGGAGGTGAGGACTAGGATGAGGAGTGAATGTCCTAGACCAAGTCTTGAAAGTAAGGTGGCATATACGCCTGAACTGGACCAGAGAATGATGGCGTTCATTATTAAGAATGGGAAGGACCCTAGAAGAGGTCTTGAAAAAGGATTGAAGGGGTGTCAGGACAGACTCCTGGATATATTAGGTCCTTTGACAAAAATCTTTGATATGTGCGAGGAAGCGCATTCAAGTAATACGGGGATTGACGTGGCTGAAATGCGTCAATGGGTGCAAAGGGCTATTTGCCTCCTTGGTAATAGTAACACTGCGCTATGCGTAGAGCGAAGGAAAAGTATTCTTTTTAAGATTGACCCTAAGTTAGCAGATCTTGCTAACAAGGAGCCAGGGGAGCGAAGTGATGGCTTACTTTTTGGGGACGATTTCGTGAAAGAAATGTCCAGATATGTGGGTACCTTTAGCTCACTGGAGAAGGCGCAAAAAGACATGAGGAGAGTTTTTGGCATGGCCGGGCGAATGCGGGGTCGGTTCCCTGGCCGTGGGCAAGGTATTTCTAGAGGGAACTTTGGAAGAGGATACAGACCTTATGGTGGAGGATATGGTGCAAATAACAACAGAACGAGATGGGGGCAGGGAAGTTTCTTCCCTCAAAGGCAGAGAAGTAGAGCGAGAGGCATGCGATCAGAGAGGCGGTCAAGGGGAACCTCAGGTAAGCTGTTTGCAAGACCCTTTTTCTATCCAAATAAAGTTGGGCGGCAGACTAGCCCATTTTGTTTCGAGATGGAAAGAAATTAATCAGGATCCATGGGTGTTGGAAACGGTGTCTGGTTACAGAATAGATTTCATACAGACGCCAGTGCAGGAGAGGTCTCCGAATATTCTGAGGTTCTCAGAGGAAATGGAGGACATGGTGACAAAAGAGATAGAAGCATTGGAAAAAAAGGGGGCAATAGAACCGGCAAGGAAAGTGAGAGAAGGTTTCATAAGCAATGTATTTTTAGTGAAGAAAAAAGGGAAAGGTATGCGACCGGTAATCAATCTGAGAGAGTTGAACGATTGGGTTTCTTACAATCACTTCAAGATGGAGGGCATCCATATGTTGAGGGATTTGTTGAGGAAAGGGGATTGGTTGACAAGGTTGGATTTAAAGGATGCCTATTTGACTATTCATATGTGCAAAGAACAAAGAGATTACCTTCAGTTCAGATGGAGGGGAAGGTTTTGGAGGTTCAGGAGTCTCCCGTTTGGTTTGAGTTCGGCCCCATGGTGTTTTACAAAAGTAATGAGACCAGTGGTAGCTTGGTTGAGATCAAGAGGAATTCGTTTGATTGTTTATCTGGACGATGTGTTGATTTTGGCGGAGGAGAAGAAGTTAGCAGAGGAGCAAACGGAGTTTGCAGTGAGGGTTCTGGAGGATTTAGGTTTTGTGGTCAACAAGGAGAAGTCTTGTGTGGAGCCTCAGCAGGTGATGCAGTTTTTAGGTTTTCAGATATTGACGTTGGAATGTGTGTTGAAGTTGCCTATGGAGAAGGTGAGGAAAATCAGGAAGGAGGTGAAGAGAATAAGGAAGGCGGAATGGATTACCTTGAGGCAGTTAGCGAGGTTGCTGGGTTTGCTATCTGCATCGATTCAAGCGATCTTTCCAGCTCCTCTTCATTACAGAGCATTGCAGAGGTTGAAGGGTTATCATTTGAGAAGAGGGGCGAAGTACTCACAGAAGGTGGTTCTGGATCAGGATTCAAGGGAGGAGTTGAATTGGTGGTTGATGAGTTTGGAAGCCTGGAATGGAAGGGCGATCTTTGGAGAGATGCCTGAAGTAGAGATAGAATCGGACGCGAGTCAGCACGGATGGGGAGCACGTTGTGGGATGGTGTCAACAGGGGGTCAATGGTCAGAGAAGGAGAGAGAGATGCATATAAACTGCCTGGAGTTGCTGGCGGGATCGTTTGCAATAAAGAGTTTTCTAAAGGATCAGGTGAAGTGTTGTGTCCTGTTGAAAATGGACAACTTGTCAGCAGTGAGATATGTGAACAAGTTGGGGGGCCCGAGATCGAGGGGCTTGGCGAATCTGGCAAAAGAGTTCTGGAAGTTTTGTTTGGAAAAGGAGATTATGGTTCAGGCGCAGTATATTCCGGGGCAGTACAACGTAGAAGCGGATTGGTATTCAAGGTATCTCAGGGATGTGAGCAATTGGAGGTTGAGCAAGGAAGTGTTTATGAAATTACAACAGAGATGGGGTCCGTTGCGAGTGGATCTTTTTGCGGACAGACTGAATTGTCAGATGAAGAACTTTTACAGTTGGAGACCGGATCCAGAGGCGTTAGGGATAGATGCTTTTCTGCAAGATTGGAGCGAAGGAAGGAATTATGCATTTCCTCCCTTCGCGTTGATTCAGAGGGTGTAGATGAAAGTAAAGAGGGAGAAAGCAGAATTAGTCATGGTAACGCCATTCTGGAGAGCTCAGGTATGGTTTCCGGATATGATGAGTTTGGTAATGGAGGATCCAGTGTTGTTGCCAAACATAAGGGAGATTATTCAGGACCCGGAAGGGAATGTACACGATTTGGTCGTGTCAGGCCAGTTAAGGTTAGTGGCTTGGCTGATTTCAGGAGAGTATGGCAGGTGCATGGACTATCAAAGGAGGCTGAGGACCTTATCGCTGGGTCATGGTCTAAGGGAACCTCCAAGGTTTATAGATCAGCATGGAGAAGATGGTCTGGTTGGTGTGTTGAGAGGAATTTGGATTCCGTATCAGCACCTGTAGTGGAAGTAGTGAATTACTTATCGGAGCTGTTTAAGAGTGGTCTGGCATATAATACTGTTAACATAAGCAGATCAGCAATTTCAGCAGGACATGTTCTGGAGGGTGGTTTGCCGGTGGGGCAACACGTGTTGGTTAAAAGATTGGTTAAGAGCGTTAGAGTAGCTGTGCCTCCAAAAGCCAAGTATAGTGTGCTCTGGGATGTTTCAGTGGTCTTGAAGGAATTGAATAGTTGGGGTGTTAATTCTTCGTTGGAGCTTAAATTCCTATCATGGAAATTGACCATGCTGCTCTGTTTGGTTTCTTTTAGAAGAGTTTCAGACATTAGGGCTTTAGACGTGGATTCTAGGTATTTTCAGCCAGAGGGTGTGTATTTTGAGATCAGGAGAAGGACAAAGACTATGTCTAGGTCAATTTTTTACCCCCTTTTGGAGGGGCATGATAATTTGTGTGTGGTCGGTTGTCTTAGGGAATACGAGAAAAGGACTGTGGGTCTGAGGCAGGTTGGTTGCTCTCAACTTTTGATTTCTTATAGGAAGCCATATAAAGCAGTGTCAATACCCACGTTGGCTAGGTGGGTGAGAGAGGTTATGTCTAGGGCAGGAGTAGATGTGAGTGTTTTTGGTGCACACTCTTTTAGAGGGGCTGTGGCTAGCAAAGCAGTGATGAGAGGTTTTAGCTTAAGTGGGATTATGAGAGCGGCAGATTGGTCGAATGAATCAACGTTTAAGAGGTTCTATTTTAAACCGGTAGAAAATGTGTTGGAAAGAGTTTTAGATGAACTTTGAACATGCATAATGTTGGCCTCCGGGCCTTGCTGTAAAATGCAGATTTTCCACAGTTTTAATGGGTAGAAAATCTTGATTTTAATAAAGGCACGGAGGCTAATATTATCCCTCCACTGAACCCGCCCTGTTTATTAATCGTTTGTTTTTTGTATGCAGGATGAAGATGGAGGGTCGTTAAGATGAAGCTGTTTCAGGAGGATTAAGAAACGCTTGAAGTTTAGGTGGTGGATGGTGTTTTATGTTGGGACTTTGTTTATTCGCAGCACCTAAAGAGGAAGATGGCTGCACGTTCGAAGTGGATATACATGTTCAACGTTCTAGAAGTGTTCTAAATTCTAGTTTTGTTGCTGCTGTATTTTGAGCGCAATAAAGGTATTGTGCATAATGTTAGCCTCCGTGCCTTTATTAAAATCAAGATTTTCTACCCATTAAAACTGTGGAAAATCTGCATTTAACCAGCAAAATACCAGACTTCTAGCGTAGGTGTTTTTAAGCTACGCCCTTAATTACATCGGCCACGCCCCTTTGAGAGACCACTCCCGAAGTTTTTTCATCCCACTTTAAGTCCTGGTTACCAACAATTCTTCGGCGGGCGACGCTATGAATTTTCCATCGTCGACAAATTGTAGTGTAGAAAGAAGTATAGACGCAAGCAACAGAAGTAGAACAACTCAACAGGTTTATTTGTATGGTCGAGAATTGTCCAATAACAACTCCCAAGAAAAGCAGGCAGGAGCATCTGCAAACGCTGCTGTTCAAGCCGATCATTCAGTTGGAATGTCAGATGGACAGCAGCAGCAACCATGGAACAGAATACACAACCAAAAGTAAACATGTAAGATGACAGGTGCACATAAGGAACGCGTGCATACGCGTACTCTCTTTGCTGGCTATCCTGCACGCTGTTTTGTCCTCCGCTGGGCACGCTGTGCTGGTCTGGCGTCGGCGGTGTGGTGGTTGCATCCACGTGCATCCTCCGTCGTGTGGTGCGGATGCGTTGCATCGTTAGCGGGCCTCTTCTGTTCTCGAGTCTTAGGGGGCACGAGCAGGAGCAGCCGAGGGCGCATGAACAGGGCGCTGCCAAGGTGGTGTGGAGGAAGTAGGCTCTCTGCGCTGGTAGTGATGGCGGTGATCGTCTGAGTCTCCCGCCCGGCCCCGAGCAACTTCAAGCAGGGCGGTGCGCTTGGATCCGATGTGCGGCTGGGACCCCCGAGGCAGCGGCTGTATCTGGCACAAGTCGGGAGAGCGGAGGACACCCTGTGAACTCAGAGGGGTGACTGGCTCGGCGATCGTGACCCGTTCCCCCGGAGCGCCCCTCGCTCATACCCGGTAGGGGGCACTTGACTGGGGGTGTGGGGGACCCCTGCTGGCTATGGAGTCTCCCCCAGTAAGGCAGTGGATTGCCCCCTGAAGCCCCCTGAATGCCTGGATTTAACGGGGAGCAGACCGGGTGCCTGGCGCCTGACCCTAAGATGGCGGCCAGCGCTGCCATTTCATGCCTGCCAATACGAGGCTGTAAGGAATCAATATAGAGGGAAGGAGGGTCCTGCCCCAAGGATAACGCACAAAGGGCCATGATCCAAGCGGCCTGCTTCATACCTTGGCAGTTAGGAGTGAGATGCCCTCCCTTAGCCCGGACCTTCACAGCTGCGCAGCACTTAGTGCCAGCTGCAACGTTTAGTCCTGCGCAGATTGCGCACCCTTGACTTTCGCTGCTTAGGCAGCTGCAACGTTTAGACCTGGGTTGGGGGACATACCTTTGGCATTCAGGAGTGAGATGCCCTCCTTCAGCCCTGACCTTCACAGCTGCGCAGCACTTAGTGCCAGCTGCAACGTTTAGACCTGGGTTGGGGGACATACCTTGGCAGTCAGGAGTGAGATGCCCTCCTTTAGCCCTGACCTTCACAGCTGCGCAGCACTTAGTGCCAGCTGCAACGTTTAGACCTGGGTTGGGGACATACCTTGGCAGTTAGGAGTGAGATGCCCTCCCTTAGCCCGGACCTTCACAGCTGCGCAGCACTTAGTGCCAGCTGCAACGTTTAGTCCTGCGCAGATTGCGCACCCTTGACTTTCGCTACTTAGGCAGCGCGCCAGGAACTTTTGGGTCATAGGGCATTTGAGCCCCTCTTTGAGATGGCCAGTTGGCCCGGGGGACTGTTAGGATTGCAGGGCGCCAGGCCCGATTGCCGGCCTAATATACCCACGCGTTGCTGGCTGGTATCGTCAACCACCGTAGGGTGTACTGCGACTCTGAGTGGTACTTGTTGGTCCAAGGAGCCATCTGGTTGCTAGTAGTCCTGCTGCGGTGAAACTATCCTGTCTATCCCTTCGTTTTGCAAGTAACAAGCACGGGATCACGGTCACTTGGGTTTAATGACTCTCACATTTTGCTGACATTTTTCTAACTGGTGTCCCTGACTGGGTGTGGTGTTTCCTATTGGGCTGTCCTGGCTCGATCGGTGGCCCATGGGATGAGTAATTCACATAATTGGCGCCCACTTTGCTCTCCTCTAATTGTGCTCTTGGTTGAGGTATGGTGTCCATTTGGGCCTCCTCCCTGGGGAGCCGAAGAATGTCCTTCCCCATCACTGCGATCCTATAGGCAACTCCCATTTCCATGCGGGTTTCCACACTGGGAGGTCCCAATCCCGGGTGGTAGGGTTTGCCCCGGTATGATCCCACACCCTCTCCACTGCTGGAGGCAAGCCAGCCTTCTATCCCACCGGTATGATGTTTTATTAGGGAGTTAGACCAGAGTCCCTGGACCTGCATGTCTAGTAGTCTCCTGACTGCTATCTCATTGGATTATCCGCACTCATCCTCCGGCTTATGTGCCCTCCTCTTCATATTTTTCTTTTTTGCTCTATCGCTACCCTAGTGACCCTCTTCTCCCTATCATGGCTTCCATTCGAATTAGGTCGGGAGTTAACTGCTTCAAAGTCATCTATCCCCCCAATCTGTCCAAAGCAGCAGCAAAACGGTTCAAGCACAACACCATTGAACACTTCCCTGATTCCCTCTTTGTTGATCAATTCCATAATGGGCACCTAGGGAAGCTAAAAAATGACTTAATTTTTTTCACCCATGACATCCCTTCCTGGTCCACCAGCTTCTTCAATTTCTTCAACGTCTCCTCCTCCTCATCTATCCCGCATGGACAGCGGCTAAAAATTTCCCCTCCTCGAGCTTTAAGGGCTCGCTCACCATAACACTCTACAATAATGGCACCGTCATGATTCAAGCGACAGACTCCTGTCTCTCCCTCTTTGACCATCTCTTCCACTCCCTTCGTCCAACCCACACAACTATGATTTCCCCCAACTCCTCTTTGAACTCCTCTCCTTTCTCCCTTTCTCCCCCCCAGGCCCCCCGATACTCCAGCAGGCCGCTATCCCGGGAGGCACAGGCCTACCCTTGGTTCCCCCCCGCCACTGCTCCCTCATCTCCCTCTCTTCCCCCTTCCCAAAATGCCCCTCCCCCTATCTTGTCTTTCCGGCCTCTGGCCTCCACCCCCCTCCCCACCCTGCACCTGCTCGATTCTCCAACATTTTCGCCGCCCCCTAATCCCACTAAATCTTCCCTCCGCCCCCCTCTTAACTCACCTCTCGTACAACCTGGTCTTCCGATCAACTGTCCTTACCTTCCCCCTTCCCTCCCCCTCTCGCCTCATCCCTTTCCGCTCTTCCCCGTCCCCCGTACCCTAAACTCTTCTCTTCCACCTCCCATCTATCCTCAACCCCACCTTCCTCTTGCCTTGCTTCCCAACCTTGTCTCCCTCCCTGACAATTCCTTCCTCGTCTCTCCCTCTGACCTTGCAGTCCCTTTCTCCTCTCTCAGTTTCCCTCTAGTCAATTCCCCCCCACTCCAACTGTTACCTGTCCCCCACATTCGCCTTGCATAGCCTACAGTACCTATCTTGCACCATCCTCTCCTTTCTCCCCATTCCTCTGGCCCTCCTCGGACACCCCGCCCTCCCCCCTTTACAGCCCCCTTTTCTTTCGGCTCCACGCACATTCGGACCTCATCTGTCCCCCCGCCCACCCCGCCCGGGTCAGTCTCGTCTCCCCTCGTCTCCCCTCGTCTCCCCTTTCCTCCGGCCTTCTTTTGTCCCCCTTCCTACCCCTCAACTTCCTCCTCTGACGTATGCCCTCTTCTCTTCCCCTCTGTTCAACTCCAGTAAAAATATTTCTCTTCCCACCACTGTTTCACCATCCACTCCCTCTGTCCACCATCGTTCCTCACCTCCTTCCCTTGCTCCCCACCCATTCCCCCACCCCTCCCCTCCCTCCCTCACCCTCTGCACTCCCTCCCTTATCCCATTCCACCACCCCCGCCCCGTCCTCCCTCACCCTCTGCACTCCCTCTCATATCCTGCTCCTCCAGCCCACCTTGTCCTCCCTTACCTTCTGCACCACCGCCCTCAACTCGTTCCCCCACCCCTCCCTGTCCTCCCTCACCCTCTGCACTCCCTCCTTTATCCATCAAGCCACCAATCACTCCGTGCTCAGCTCTCCTCTCTCTGGAAAATAAACTTGATTCTCTCAACTATTCCATCTCCCAGCTTGTAGCGTCCATCTCACGTTTAAGCGCCAAGTTGTCCCCTGTCCCTAACACCCTCCCGAGGAGTTCCTTGCTCCCGCGCCCCAATAAAACCAACCACAGTCTGCCCTCTGCAGACATCACCAATTTACGGGCCAGTCTCAAGACCACCAACGTCACTCCCCCTCCGCCTTCCTCTCCTAAGAATTTTACGCAGTTTCCTATTCAGATCATCTCCTCTGTCAGACCTCATCAACCTCCCTCTTGCCGGGCTCCCTCATTCAAGAATCTTATCCCTATCTCCCTGAACAACCCTAACACCCCCATCACCAAAACATCTGCGTCAGAGCTGCACTGCTTGCTCCACAACTGCAGATCTGCAATCAAACACAAAGTGGAAATCTCTGACACTATCACACACCAAAATCTTGACATGTTCTTCCTCACTGAGACCTGGTTTAATGACTCCTCTCATACTCTGTTTGATCTGTTGGTACCCACTGACTATTCTATCCTCAGAAATGACAGGGCAGACAAAATTGGAGGAGGTGTCGCTATCATCTTCAGAAACTCCCTTCAAATTAAAGCGGTTCCAACCACCCTCTTCCGTACATTCGAATGCCTTTCCCTAGAACTTCAAATACATCACGGCTCACCCTTTAGATTCCATGCCATCTACCACCCGCCTGGTTACTGCTCTTCCTTTGTGGAGGAACTGACTGACTTCATCAGTGACCAATTCTCTCAAAGTGACAGACAGATCTTCCTGGGTGACTTTAATCTCCACTGGGGCTCCTTGGAAGACTCGGCTGCCAACAAGCTTGCCTCCTTTCTCTCAGCCAATGATCTCCTCCAACATTGCTCGGAAACCACACATTCTAAGGGCTCTATTCTGGACCTTATCATATCCAAAGCAGACCTGCTGACCACTGCTCCCCCGATCCATGTAGACTGGTCTGACCACCTCCTCATTCCCTTCCGTCTTCACCTATCGCACGTTATAACTCTCGGCCAACCTAAAAGAGCTACTACCTGGTTCCGTAACGCTAAGAACATTGATCTTGACACTTTTTGTGATTCCGCTATGCGGGCACTTCCTAGACTAGACCCTAGCGTGGATGTCAACGTTCTCACCTCTCAGTGCCTCTCAGGACTAGCAGTCGAAATCGACATTGTTGCTCCTCTCCAAAGCAAAAGGAAAAGACCCACCCCCTCAGCACCTTGGTTCAATAAAGCGCTCTACGATGAAAGGAAAAACCTTAGATTCCTGGAGAAGCATTGGAGAAAATCTCCTTCCACCTCCAATCTCTCTCTTTACGCTCAGCAAGATCCAAATATCACAACCACATCTTCCTTGAAAAAGCATCACATTTCAGATCCCTCCTTGACTCAGCCAAAAACAGACCCAAAAAGCTTTCTGACCTCTTCAAAAACCCAACCTGTTCTCCCCCAACCATTAAGCCTGAGGATTCCTCAAAGAAAGCAGCAGATTTCGCTATATTCTTCGATGAAAAGGTCAAAGCACTGGTGGATCAGGTCGCCCACCCCCCCCCCATGGAGGAGCGGAAATCCTTAGTCACCTGGCAGAACTTTGACATCATCTCGGAAGATGACCTCCTCAAATGCATCCGCGAAACTAAACCCTCCAACCATTCCTCCGACCCAATCCCTAGCGACATCTCCATCGATTTCTACACCTATACTCTCTCTTACTGGACCAAGCTAGTCAATCTCTTCCTCAGTCAAGGCTCCCTCCCGGTTGCCCTCAAATCAGGTCAAGTCACCCCTCTTCTAAAAACCCGCCGCCGACGCGAACGACCTCAACAACTTCCGCCCTATCACCAACCTCCCTTTTCTTTCGAAAATCACCGAAAAATGTGTTGCGAAACAACTTTCCTCACATATTTTGGACAATAACCTCCTCGACGTCTTCCAGTCGGGCTTCATCCAAAATTGCAGCACTGAAACAGCCCTGCTGCAAGTGATTGACGATGCGCTGCATATTCTCGACTCTGGGGAATCATGTCTTCTGATTCTTCTAGACCTCTCTGCAGCCTTTGACACTGTTAATCATAGCACCCTCCTCAACACTCTTCAACAGAGAATGGGACTGGATGGCACAGTGCTCAAATGGTTTGCCTCTTTCCTCTCAGACAGATCCCAAAGGATCAAGATAGGGAACAGTCTTTCATCTCCTGTGGCCGTAGGTCAAGGCGTCCCTCAAGGTTCTATCCTGGCACCCACCTTGTTTAATCTCTACCTGGAACCTTTAGGGAACCTCCTAAGCAAATCTGGGATCCTTTACCATCTGTATGCGGACGACACGCAAATCTACCTTAAGGTGTCCTCCGCACACGATCTCTCCCTACTCAATTCTACCCTCAACTCTATTCACAACTGGATGTCAGCCCACCAACTCATTCTGAATCCCGCCAAAACTGAATTCCTCCTCCTCTCTACCTCTCTCTCACCTCCTCCTTGACAAATCTTGGATGGATCAGCTGAACCTATTCAACAACAAACCCATCATTGTCGACAGCGCTAAATCCCTAGGTGTCATTCTTGACAAAAGACTCAACCTAATCTCCCACATCAACTCTATTGCTAAGAACGCACGGTACCAGCTGCGCCTTCTGTGGGGGATCCGTCGGTTCTTCCCGGAGAATGACTTAAAAACCTTGGTACAATCTCTGGTTCTCTCAAGACTTGATTATTGCAATTCTCTTCTGACTGGCCTAACCAAATCCCACCTCTCCCCTCTCAAATCCATCCTCCATTCAGCAGCTCGCTTCATTTCAGGGTCTAAACGAAGCGACCACATCACTCCTATCCTGTCCTCTCTTCGATGGCTTCCGATCGAGGCAAGATCTATTTATAAAACTGCCTGCATCACACACAAAGCCTTACACACGTCCTCCCCCTCGTTACCTGGCGAATAAATTGAAATTGTCCGGTGGCTCTCGCCCTTCTCGCTATGCGGAAAAGCTTCTGCTTGAGCCCCCGTCTTCAAAAGGGAAAGATCGATGGCTCAATCCTTCTCGGGCAATGCAGTGAGAATCTGGAACTCGCTTCCCCCACTGCTCCGTGCCACCTCTTCTACCCGGATCTTCAAAGCTGACCTCAAGTCTCTTCTCTTCCAAAGACACTTCCAGAACTAATACTTTCGTTCTCAGACCCCTCTAGGAAGTTCGCTCGTCAGTGTAAAATTGTACTTTTGTCTGTTCATTCCTTATTTTGTGTGTTGTGTTGGTTTTTTATGTGCGTGTTCCCCTCTTTACAAGTCCCCTGTGAAGTCACGCCCTCTCTATACCTCAAGGAAGCTTTTCCACTATAGCAGTCCTGCCAAGTATCACGCATCAGGCGTGACACTACCGCATTTCAGTGTGGTGTTCCGCATCACCGCACTGAAATGCATTGTCACGCATTTTAATGACACTGACTCCCTGCTGTACCAGCGCTGAAAGTAACTGCTAGCGTGCGCGCCTGTGGCCTGCGCCGGCTCTGCTGCTCCCCACAGATTTGCCGTGGCGCTGCCAGCAGCACAGGCTCAGTAACAGTTAATCTTGTGCAGCACTGCTGCTGCAATGTATCTTTTTAGCCTGCTGTATTGAAATTCCCGCCCGCGGCGCTGTAACAGATTTACCCGACGCGCGTATTAGTTCATGATGCTGCGGCGCAAGTGGTGAGCAGACTGACTGCAGTCTGAATAAACTAATGGCAGGCTACAGGGTGTGGTAATGGGAGCGGCGCACTGCACGCACCGTGACAGAGTTCTGTGCCGGGGGTATTTTATTATCTCCGTCAAACACTTGAGGGTCCTGACCGGCGGCGGCCTCTGGAGTTGCTCCTCAGCAGCCTAGAAGCACACCAGCCCCTCCTGTGCAGCTGCTTCGAGCCACACAATTATGCCAATGTTTATTGCGGAGGTAGTCATTGCGGCGAGGTCGGGCCCGTACAATTGCCACTCCTCGAGAGGTATCAGTTTTCTTCAAAGTGTACTTTACATTTTATTAATAGCGCTAGCGCGCTGCGTGTGCTGCCGGTCCTAATACTTTCAGTGCCAGTTTGTGACCTGAGTTGTTTGTACTAAATAGTAAAAGGTTGTGCTGCTTATTCACAGCGAAACCCTCTTCTATGCAGTCCCGGCTATGTTTTTGCTTACTGGAGTGGCATCGTTCAATAAGAATGGAAAATGTGTTCAATTTGTAGCGTTCCTTAAAAAGTAAAAATGTCTTTAATTGCAAATTGTCCTTGATTTATGTGTGGTACGACGTTCCCGTTGTGCGCTCTCCATCAACATGTAACTAGCGTGTGTGGCAGAGTTTTTTTTTTTTTACAAGACATGCGAATACATTGTAGGTGTCTTATTCCATTGTTGTAAAGACAGAGGCCTCATTTGTCACAATTGTCTAAGCTATTCAGCTAAGTTGTGCCAATGTAGCTTTGTTTTTAGACTGAATTAATCTATTTAGTAAACGGGTTCTCTTGGTTTCTTCTAGCGAACTTAATTCAGCACAGCTCACGTGCTCAGTATCTATGTAGTAGCTCTGTGACAGCACCTTCTGAAAACAAATGTGTGCAGGGGCCCTTCTGTTCATCTGGGCAGTGTGCGGGCTCTGCATTCACATTATAATGTTATGCAATTATTTCATAACCTGTTGCAGAGGCCTGCTTGGGAATTGTTTAGCAGTGACACTAGTGTATTTAAAACCGAACCCCTCTTGTTTTGCACATACTCCGGTTCTTATCTACACGACTGCGTTTTTGTCTAAACTATTGCATTGTATTTTCCGTGGGCTGTTTCTTTAGTACACTGTGGCGTCTTGAGGTCACCTAAAAGCGATCATGGGAGTTCTGTACTTCGTTTTCAAGTTACACCTAGTAGTGCTGTCATCCGTACTGGAGTGTGCACGTGCCCTGCTCTCCACATGCGCCCTAAGCAGAATATTGCTTGTAAGACCTGAACGCTTCTGTTTTTATAAATGCCAAAACAAAAACCTTTTTTGAAAAGCAGTATGAAAACGGAAAAGTGAGAAATGGTCCCTTAAAAAAACATCCTGCTTGGACTAGTTACAGTGCACATTTAATGGTTTTAAAAATTATTTCTTAATTACCATGATTGATCATCTGTGTGCAATTTATATCCCATGAAGTTTTAAAACACAAGCCTTTTGCTAGCATGAATTATAAAATGGGTTCTCTCAGGTCCCCTTCCTGTAACATTCATCTTAGAAAGGGGCAGTAGGTTAGTAAGTTTGCAATGCAGGGGCTATGCAGCAGCTTGCAAGTCTTTCCAAAGCTTATTACTGTTTTAAAGGGCGTAATTTCTGATATTTAGCTTTTTCCATGGACTTATGTGCTTGGTTTTATTTCAGGGGGAAAATGTCTCTGTCACTGAGAACTGCAGTCATGCAGTCTGTCTCCGGTTAGTGCCCTTCCATTTCTGGTGCTTTGCTGCAGTTTTAAGACCTTGTTAGAGTTTCTTGTTGCTCAAATGGGTGTAATTTCTGATATTTATCTGTTTCCCTAATCTTCATTACTTGATTTTGCCCGCCATGAGACATTGTCACTCATAGTCATTGAAATGTCACTCATAATTTCACTGAAATTATGAAAATATCACACATAGCAATCTGAAACCTTGGCAGCTATGCTATAGGAAATTCTGTATTCCAAGCCTATAGAAGTGCCTTCCCAGTGTGTTTTGAGTTACTGCCACTTATTACAGTATTATGCCTTTAGTTGTATTTTGTACCCCATGTATCATATATTTTGCACCCCATGTACCCCCTGCTGTATTCACGCCCTCTCTACTACCTCAAGGAAGTTCTTCCTCTATAGGAAATTCTGTACTCCAAGCCTATAGAAGTGCCTTCCCAGTGTGTTATGAGTGACCGCCACTTATTGCAGTATTATACCTCTATTTGTATTTTGTACCCCATGTTTCATGCACACCTGTCACTTTGTCCTCTTGGAACTTATTCCTCTTTTTGTATTTGGTTTGTTTGTTTTTTGCACAATTGTCACTCTTCCTCATGCAATGTAACGCTTGCCTTTGTATTATGCTCATTTGTATCCTCCTCCTTATGTAATGTTGCTGTTCCTGTTGTGAAGCGCTCTGACACCCTCGGGTAAAGTCCGCGCTATATAAAAACGGATAAATAAATAAATAAATAAATAAAGCCCCAATACAACACATCCAAACCCAAAGATGTTAATGGCGGGCAGTTTCGTTGTTGCTGTATCTTATCTATTAGAAGAAGGTGCGATACAAGTGCGTGTTTTGTTGCCATGCATTGTGTTCTGTAAAAACGTTAGGATACAGCAAGGGGGTTTAGACTAGCTGCGCCCCAAAATCGCCCCGTAATAACTTTGCTGCTCCTAACATGGCTGCCCCTAGTCTCAACTTTTTGAGTGAGTGGTGCGCGCTCCAGTGTCTGGTGGTTCTCTGACAGGATCTGTAAAGGAGTCTGTCTGTCGGTTGTCCTATGTCTATTTTGGCGGCGTGCTGCTGCCGAGTGTTTCTATCTGCGCCAGGGCAGGCGTGGGAGAAAGTGCGCGGGAGACCAGGGCTCACCGAGGCCATGTCCTCCTCCAGGACCCATCCAGAGAAGTTCCGGGTGAGTGCGCTGCTCAGCCTGCGGTCCGACATTAAGGCCCTTTACGTGGGGTGGGCTCCTATGTCTACTACCGGCGGAGCTACTAGTACACTTTGGAGTGGTATGGCAATCCAGCAAGAAAATAGACTACTGTAGTCGAGCTCCCTGTACCATGAGGTTCTCTGCTACCTAGCAGCGCTCATTGCTTTACATGTTGCTAGTAGTTCCATTATTTTTGGCCATAGGTTAGTAAGGTCAAAATGATAAGACTGAAATGTAATGTATCAGTGAGGAATAAACTACAAAGTTAAAGGAAGTGGACAAACTGCACAGTCCGCAAATCTGTCTAAAAGTTGTGACGAGGGGGCCTCTGACTGACGTACAGATAGATTGAAATAAATGTCCTTATTTTGAAAGACTTGTTACGTCGCAAAGCCAATTGCAATGCAATTACACCTAGCAGTCCCTTCGAGTTTTACAGATTTTCAACCTCGCAGGAGAATAATTAAAATATATAGGAGAATAACGATCTGGCCCCCTATGATGCTTTCTTCACTTTGGATAGCAACGTTACGGAACATCTCTGGGCGGCTTTAAAACGAGCATTTGTTGACTAGTATTGGCAATATTTTTGCTTTTAAAATGGAAACAGTATAAACAATTTACAAATGAGAACGACATTGACTAAATAACTAGTGCCAGTTCTCTTTTCTGTTTTTTGCTACGTGCTTAGTACTTTACGTTACGTATTTTTGTATATAATTATGAGCAGTGATATATAACGTATGAACTGTGACTTGTGGGAACAAGCATTTGCAATGCAATAGGTCTCGCATTTATGCGTGTTTGAGCTATTGGCACTGTAAATGACAATGCCTTTTGTTTATGTTTTGGTTTTAAAACATAAATAAAAGGCATTGTCATTTACAATGCCAATAGCTTAAACACGCGTAAATGCGAGACCTATTGCATTGCAAATGCTTGTTTTAATGGGGTTCAGTCTGGTATGCAAATCTCCTAGTATCGCGGCAGCCTCACGGACACATCCTCCTCGCCTCCACCCAATCCACAGGAAATAAGTACCAGAGCAGCTGCACAGATGCGAAGAGAGAGGGCTCAGATTCTACAAAGAGCAGCTATATAGGCTTACAACTCTATGCACCATTGCGTATTTGAAGTTCGTTCCCCCCCTACAGGTGGGATAGCCACAGACATGAAAATGAACTCCTGTAAGATACAGGGGCAATGGCTGCCCAGAGTATGAGAACTGAGCAGTTGCGTCTGTGCAGCTGCTGCCACTGTTCAGCAGCGGGAGACACTCACCCCTGGTGGATGCCGCCAGGAAGCCAATACGCTGCCGTTAAAACGCTCACGCCGCCCGCCCTGACTGCTGAAAAGTCAACAGAGACACAAAATAAAAAAAATAATAAACCGCTATCTCTATACACATGCTACTGTCTGTTGGCGCAGCTTACGTATTAATAACTCCCTATTTATATTTTTTCTATGTACTTTTTTTCAAATGCATGCTGTCGTATACTTTTTTCTACCTTACTTTTTCAATGTACTATTTACAAACACTCGTGACACAAGGACTATTGATTAAAAAGCCGTAAACGCGATAAAAAAGACCAAAAAGTAAAACGCACTTAATGTAGCACAGAATGTATTGAATAAAGCAGGGCGAAAGAATAGAAAAAGTTTGCACCTGTGATTTACTAGTACAGTTGCCCTAGAATTGGGAGTCTTGCAGTAATTTCCTTCCTTTACTTCTGTTTCTGCAAACTGACACATGGCATAGTCCCAAAAGTTTTCGTAAAGGTCCTTTAAACGTCAGCTGGAAGCGTTTTACAGTTGACTTTTAGAGGGCAAATAAGGACATTATTTTTATTGGTTGCTAGTAATCCGCTTTTCGTACTCTTCTAACACAGCTGTGACTCCACCCATTGACACACATACACAAACACATAGAGGTGCCCACACAGAGAGACACACACACAGACACATAGAAACATATATAGATATTAAGGTACAAACAGATGCAGATATATCTAGGCACACACTGACAAGCACATACATACAAGAGAAACAGAAATAAAGATACACACTTAGAATAAGGCACAAATAAAAACACAGAAAATGAAAAAATGAGAGAAAGCGAGAGAGTGAAAATGAACGCGATCGCGATAGGGAAAACAAAGAAGCCTGCAAGTGGTGCACGCGCGCCACAGCTAAGCATGTGATTTCAATTATCACGCCCGTGTCTGGTCACGATAATTGAAACCACATGGCCTATTGGTGTCTATTACGCGCACCAAGCGCGTAATAGACACCAATAGGCCATGGGCGGAGCAATGCGCCCGCCTTTGGCCAATTGCGTGCAGTCTTTTTATAAAACACGCACGAAAAGGCCAATGGGGTAGCACAAAAGGAATCGCGCACGAGCGTGTGCGATTCCTAGGTCAGTGCTGAATCCCCGTTTTTCACCTACTAAATGTCTCGCGCTGCGCGAGCACTGCTGCGCAGTGCAACGCTAGGCGCGAGAACTAAAAATGACACACAGGGATTGAAAAGTCATACTCTGAAAAGGATGATGTTGTGCTCCTGTACCTGCCTGTTATCACTTGGGAATAAAGTACTTCAAGCAACTTCCGTGGTTCAATCATTTAACAAATGGCGACGAGTGGGATCTAAACCAACCGGACCACCACAGTACGAAGTTTACCACTTGAAAGACTCAAGTGAAAGCTACAGGCAGAGTTTACGGCACTTTACATATCGGAATGATGGATTTATGCCGCATTTGATCTCACGATACTCTGGTGAGCTACGCATTTTATTTTTATAATAAACTTTATTAAATACTTTGATCCAGGCCCTACCGCACGACGTTTCGAACGCCCCGTTCAAACTCCTGCTGCCTGGCAACGCGCTGCTGTTCCTCGGGCTAAGCTTCGCTGCTGTTCCTCGGGCTAAGCTTCTGCCTCTCTTTTCGTCATTCTGCCGATTCATCCAGCATTCGATAGGGCACGCTGTGCGCTACCACGCCAAGTGTCACGACGTCACGCACAGCGGCCATTTTGGCTTGGGAAATTTTTTTTTTCTTATCGTTTTCAAGCGCTGATCACATTACTCGTTTTGTTTTTATTGATTTTCAAGCGAAAACGAAGCGCAACGTCAGCGTTTGATAAATAACCCTGGAACATTGTAAAAGCCAGCGTCTGTTGCTTTAAAAAAAAAAAAAAACATTACAAGACTAAGTGGTGAAGTATGGACAGTATTTTCAAATAATTACTGAACAATTCCACTGAACTATTCCTTTTTGAACATTGTTTTTTTTTTTTTTTTTTGGAACAACTTTCTCTGAAATCCTTTCTGTGCAAACATGAGTAAACAGACATTTTCGCTTTCTCCCCCTCAAGCCTTCTGGTCTAGTGGATCTGAGCCTTTTCTTAAATGGACTGAGTGGAAAAAATATTTTGTAAACTATATTGAAACGGTAGACTCTGATGGAAAAATGTCTGCTCAGCACAAAAAACGTATTTTATTACATTCCTTAGGTCCACAAGGTCTCGGCAGTTACCTTCTCTGGGGACGCTGCTAGCTGCGGAGTGCGTGCCTTCAAGCTGGAGCTCTGTATGAAAGTATTTTACTTATTTTAAGACGGCTGCCACTTGTTTGTTTTAAAGCTAAATTTGGATTTTAACTCTCATTTTGCACTTTGCACACTTTGAATTCCCACCTGTCTTTCTCCCTGGCCTCGGTCCGACGCGGCAAGTGCCGTTTGTTCGGAGGGCTTCCGGGAGCAGCAACAACTTCCTGTTGGGGTTAGCTCACTAGTCTTGGCGCCCCCACCAGTACTTGGGTTTACCCTGATGCGCACGCGCAGCTGACGCGTGCAGCGGGCGCGCCAAAGGCAAGCCTGTCTGCGCCCGTCCGTGCCAGGAGCGGGCCTAGGCCCCCCCCCCCCCGGTCCTGGATCTTCAGATTATAAGAAAATAAGCTACTCGGGTATGGAACTTCTAAGTCTACGCCCGGTACCTAATATGGCGTGTTCCTGTATGGACTTAGATGCCACCAGTGAGTCTAGTGGACTCTGTATGGCTTGTCCCCATTGTAAATTCATACCTTCTCTGCTATCTAACCCGAATGTTTCTAAAGCACATTCCCCCTATCTTGATAGTGGAAATATCGCCGCAGCACTTATAAATGCGCGATCACTAGGGAAACATAAATATGAGATTGCAGACTTGATAATTGATTATAATCTTGATATTCTCTTTATAACTGAGACCTGGATAGACCCGTCATCAGGACCTGACCTCAACGCGGCCACCCCAGAAGGCTATATAGCCATAAGACAAGATAGAACAAAAAAAAAAAAAGAGGTGGTGGGCTGGCGATAATTCATCGCAGCAATTTCACAACAAAAATTGATCACATTCCATCCTTGACCTGTGAAGCAATATATTTCTCTATCCAGCTTACCCCTTCTCAAATCTTTAAAGGCATTTTACTTTACCGCCCACCTGGACCTAGAACAGAGTTTCTCTCCACACTAAGTACTCTGGTAGAACCTATAGCTGCCGAACCCACCCTCACGATTTTGGGGGATTTTAATTTTCATCTAGAAAATCATCTTGATAAAGACACCAATACACTGCTCTCTGACCTGGAAGCGGTCGGTTTATTACAGCGAGTCTTAAACCCTACGCACATAGCTGGCCACACTTTAGATGGCCTATTTTCAAACTCTAAAGCTATTCTTTTAAACCGTATTTTACCTTTAGTATGGACTGACCATTATGCGGTTCTTTTTAGCATTCATATCCATACTAAGCCCTCGCCCAACACTTTAATAAATAAGCCGGCTGTAATAAAAGCCTGGAAGAGTATAGATCACCAGCAACTTAAGACGCATCTAAGCTCTACCCTCCCAGTTGTTTCTGCAGACCCTAACCTTGCTTCAGTAAATTATACCAATTGGCTGCACAATGCAATCAATCTGCTGGTGCCAAACAAAACCTTCTCAAAAAATCGGCTTTCGCCGTCAGCCCCTTGGTTTTCTGAACTCCTTAGAGAACAGAAAAAATTGTGTAGAAATCGTGAAAGACAATGGCGCAAATCTTATAACTGTCAGGAGAAACTCTTATATAAAGAAGAGCTTAGCTAATATAAATTACTAATTATGCAGGAAAAAAGTAAATATTTCACTGCTCAGATTGAATCTGCACAAGACTCTAATAAACAGCTTTACCAAGTAGTTGCCAAACTGTCAGGGCAAACATCCTCCTGCTCTTTAGCCCCCCGACAGTCTCTATGTGACTCTCTAGCGAACTACTTTTTTGAAAAAGTAAATGATGTTTATTCTAATTTCGCATCCAAGGCCAATACTACTAACCAGTCTTTAGCAAGGAATACGGCTGAATTTTCCTTACTACAATTTGATAACACTACACCTGATCAGATTGCAACCCTAATCTCCTGTAAAATCAGGCTCTGCTATTGACCCTTGTCCTCCGGCTGTACTTTCTTTAGTCACAGAATATGTGGCACCTGTTCTATCTAGCATTGGTAATACCATGTTTGCCTCAGGCATATACCCCATGGCCTGGAAGAAAACTATTATAAAACCACTGCTAAAAAAAGTAAACTTAGACCCTAATGACACAAAAAATTATAGGCCAATAGCCAGCTTGCCTTTTCCAGCTAAAATCTTTGAAAAGGTGATGAATACTCAACTTTCTAAGTATCTTGAAGATCATCATCTGTTAGAAGATACTCAATTTGTTTTTCGTAAAGGCCATGGAACAGAGACTGCACTCATTAAAGCAGCTGAAGACATTAGAATCATTTTGGATCAGGGAGGCACAGCTGTTCTGGTATTGTTGGATCTCTCAGCAGCTTTTGACACGGTCGATCATACCATCTTGATCGACCGTGTCACCAAAATGGGTATCCAACACAATGCAAGAGCACTGTTGACTTCCTTTCTCACCAACCGAACTCAGTCGGTAAATTTTGGCACCTTCCAATCTGCCCAATTGGCCCTCCCATGTGGTGTCCCACAAGGGTCATCCCTAAGTCCGACACTATTTAATATCAATGTGTCGGACTTAGCTAGAGTAATCAAGGTTCATGGGATGGGCCTTACATCGTATGCCGACGATACGCAACTGGTGTTGACTATACACAATGATGGTGAAAAGGTAGCAGCCAACTTTCAAAAAGGCATGCTTGCAATTAGCAGCTGGATGACCAGCAATTGCCTCAAATTAAACTCTGATAAAACAGAGGTTATGACATTTGGCAAGCTATCTCCTATTTGGTCCTCCTCTTGGTGGCCTGTCTCACTGGGTTCCCCCCCACTCCCAGTCACCAGGGTTAGGAACCTGGGCGTCATATACGATGACAAATTGACTTTTTTGCCTCATGCTAACTCAGTGGTCTCCGCTTCATTCCACAAGTTACGTATGATAAAAATACCATTTCTGCCGTTGACTGCAGGGAAAACTCTGGTTAGTACATTAGTTATGTCTACTATTGATTACTGCAACGGGCTTCTTGTAAATGCCCCAAAAAAAGTCATCCATAAGCTACAGTCAGTCCAAAACGCAGCCGCCAGGATGCTATCAGGAACCCCTAAATACAAGCCAATCTCTCACGTTATTCGGAAGTATCACTGGCTTTCTGTGAAGAACTGTATAAAGTTCAAGGCCTTATGTATTGCCTATAAAGCCTCTCGTAAAACAGGACCTCAGTTTCTAATCAGGGAGCTAGCAGCTTACATTCCGGTCCGAGCCCTTCGCTCATCCACTGCTTTTCTGCTTAGGGTCCCTCGCACTAAAACAGCCTCATGGGGCGATAAACGTTTTATAGTCGCCACTGCAAAACTTTGGAATTCTCTTCCACTAAAGATCAGATCTTCTCAATCTTTGCTAACCTTTAGGAAAATGACAAAGACCTGGCTGTTCAATCAGTAAGTTTCTCCGATATATGGCATCTGCCTGCTGTCCTTAGCGCCGAGACACCCATGGGTAATTAAGCGCTTTACAAATCTCATAAATAAATAAAAAGTATAACCAAATGAACAAGCCTGTTATTGGTAGTGGTGATAGCAATGTTTTTAATGTAGCTCTTGCCAATTTAGATAAATATTTTGCCCCCAAAGTATGCATTGGCATTACTCGCTACAAATTTTTCCACAGGAAACAACTAAAGAATGAATCTGTTGATGATTGTTAGTGAGTTAAAGAAATTGGCTGCTGATTGTGCGTTTGGAGGGTTATTAGAGGATCTTATACGTGACCAAGTGGTCATGCATGCATCTCATCCTGCTATTCAGGAACACCTTTGGATCAATGGTGATGCATGTCTGGATGACATTCTCGCTATTGTCCGTAAGGCTGAGACATCTAGTAGATGTGCTAATGCTTTAAAAACAGAAACGGATAGTAATGATACTGTAGCCAAAATTAGAAATAGTGGTAAGAAAAGTTTCAGCAGCAGACAAAAAACTGAAAATTGGGGCAAGTATAAACCTCACAATGAACCTCCTAAATGTTATAGATGCGGCAGTCTGGAACATTTAGCTTTTGCAAAAAGTTGCCCTGCTAGGAGAGTTAAATGTAGTACGTGTGGTGTATATGGGCATTATACTAAAATGTGCAGAAGAAATAATAAATGTGTTCAAGAAGACGCTAATTCTGACAGTGAACTTAGCAGTAATGATGAGCAAGTCTCTGAGTGTTCATATGCTGTTAAAAATAAATTGTTTCTAAACATCACGGATGGATGTTTACTTATTGAAAACAAACCTGAAGTTTGGATTCACATAGGTGTTAAAACGTATGCCGACTCTGGCTCACCTTACTCACTAGTCAATGAAGACATTTGGAATAAATATTTTGTTTGCAAGGTGGGTTCTAAACTATTTAGCTCCGACATTGACCCAGAAGGTTATGGTGGTGAGAAAATCGATATTTTAGGTTATAGATGGTTCAAATTTGAATTCAAGAATCGCCATTCATATGGCAAATTGTACATTTCAAGAAAAGGTCCGTCTGTCCTTGGATGGAAGGAACAGAAAAACGTACACATTATTTTGGATCCTAACTCTGCTGAGCAAGTTTTGGTCATGGACGAGGGCACTAGAATTGGTGAAAAACTTAAAAAAAATTCCCTCTGTTTTCCAAAAGAACATAGGCAAACTAAAGGGTTTTGAAGACAAAATAATCCTTAAGGACAACGCTATTCCCAAAATCCATAAAGTCAGGAGTATTCCTTTAGCTCTTAGAGAGGATGTTGCTAAAGAACTTGACAGGTTGGTGTCATCTGATATTATTGAACCTGTTGAGGCTTCATCATGGGTTTCTCCCTTAGTTGTCGTTAAACGCAGTAATGGAAAGTTGAGACTTTGTGTGGATTTACGCCATTTAAATGAAAATATAGTAATTGATCAATTCCCATTACCAAAAATTAACGAGATGTTAGCGTTATTAGATGGTGCAAAGTGGTTTCCCACAATTCATCTATCCGCTGCCTATCACCAGATTCCCCTTTCTAAAGGCAGTAAGAAATTTACTACTTTTGTTACCCCGCAAGGTTGTTATCAATTTAAGAGGATGCCTTTTGGCTTGGCGTCCGCTGCAGCTGTTTTTCAGCGTTTGATGCACCAATTATTTTCTAATGTGAAACACACTAAATTCTTTCAGGACGACATTCTTGTCTATGGAAAAGACAAGATTGAACATGATAGAACTTTAAATGATGTGTTGTCTTTTAGAGTCAAAAGGATTAACTATTGAGTTTTCTAAATGTACCTTTGCTAGCAACAATGTTACATATTTAGGGCATGTTGTTGACTGTAATGATATCAGACCAAAGTCCAATCTTATTGATGCCATTAAGTGTGCTCCTGCTCCATCTAGCAAAGATGATGTTAGATCTTTTATTGGTCTTGCTGAATTTTGTTCAAAATATATTCAGAATTTTGCATCAAGAACATTTAATATTCGGCAATTGTTAAAAAACAGAAACAAATTTGAGTGGTCCCCTGAGTGCCAAAAGGATTTTGACGATATCAAAGATTGCATTACTAAAGTAGCTTCTTTAAAAAGCTTTAACCCTGAAGCTAAGTGCATTATCACAACAGATGCCAGTATCAAAGGTCTGGCTTCTGTACTTGCTCAGGTCACTGCTAATGGAGAGGAGCATATCATTGCGTATGCTTCAAGATCCTTATCACCCACTGAAGAAAAATACTCGGTTATCGAGAAAGAGACATTAGCTTGTGTGTGGGCTGTTGACCATTTCCGTGCATTTGTGTGGGGTAAACAGTTTATTCTGCGATGCGATCACAAACCTTTACTCAGGGTTCTTACTACTGAAGGCACTATTAATACCTCCGCAAGAGTTGCCAGATTGGCAATTAGACTACAAGACTATTGTTACAAGATGGAATTTGTTCCTGGTAAAAGAAACTGTATTGCTGATTTTCTTTCTAGGATGCCCAAACAACTTGATGTATGTGAGGACGAAATTTGGAATTCATTTCAGGTCGCTTTGGTTCGTGATAGTGGCATTTTGAAAGAGGAATGGGATAATGAATATTTGAAAGATGCTGAATTATGTCAGGTTAAATCACATCTTAGACAATCTTGGCCACAGTGGTTAGGATCATTCCCTCAAGCCGTTTTGGGAGGTAAGATTTGAATTGAGTATTCAAGATGAAAATATCTGGAGAGGTGAAAGAGTCATTCCCCCTAAAAGTTTACGTTCATCCATTATTGCTTTATGTCATGAAGGGCATTTTGGCATTGTTCGCTCAAAACAGATGGTTAAGTTGTCATTTTGGTGGCCTGGCATGGATGTTGACATAGAGGCATTTGTACGGAATTGTGAGTTATGTAAGTGTGCTGACAAATCGTTAGTCACCTTCAAACCTCCGTTGGGTGTCATGTCCAAACCAAGATCTCCTTGGGAATATACAGCTATTGACATCATGGGTCCTATAGGTCTAGAACAGAAATACATCTTGGTTCTTATGGATCTGTTTTCTAGATGACCTTTTGTTAAGGTTGTCGGTAAAGCTGACACCGATGCTGTTTTTCAATTTTTGGACCAATCATTCCAGATGGGGGGTATTGCGTCGGTTTTATTGCGTGACAATGGGGTACAGTTAATGTCAAATAAAGCCAAGGAATATTTCAAGAAGTTGGGGATTAAGCACAGAACCACGTCTCTTTATAATCCAAACAGCAATGGTATGGTCGAGTGCTTTAATAGGGTTATAAAAAACAGTATTCAAATGTCTGCCAAACTTGGTGATTGGGAAACTCAAGTTTTGAAAATGGCGTGGGCCTATTGAGTATCAATTTGTGATGCCACTGGTTACTCACCTTTTTGTCCTTATGCGTGGTAGAAATCCTAAGACCAAATTTACTCCTGGGTGGTTATTCAAATCCTAGGATGCTTGATTCCGGTCCAGGGAAGACATGGCTTGGCAGTTCGGTCTGGACTGTTCCCATGAGGCACAGGGTCAAGACTGATTTGCATATGGCTATGTCTGAACTGGGGTGGCGTGGTGAAGCAAAATAACGTTGGATTTAACCCAGATCTGTGACTGGGGGTGAATGTTTGCCAATGTGCAGCATTCCGTCCATCATCTTGTGTGTTTTGGTTATTCAAATCCAACATTGTTCATTGGTCTGAGGATGCTGTTAGAGAAAAAGCTAATGCTCTTCAAACAAAAAGGAAAAATTGGTATGACTCTAAACATGGTGTGAAAGAGCCCAATTTGTCCGTAGGGCAGTGGGTCAGGATAAAGAAACCTGGTAAGGTACCTAAAGAAACCAGCAGTTTTTATGAACCTCTGCAGGTGATTGAAATTTTGAACAATGCCATTTGTTAAATGATTAAACCACGGAAGTTGCTTGAAGTACTTTATTCCCAAGTGATAACAGGCAGGTACAGGAGCACAACAGGCGCGTCTACTCAGCTCACAGTCCTGGTTGTAACTCCCTCCTTCTACCTCGCAGGCATCGCGTTCCATATTCCATGGAACGCGAGGTCAGTAAGACAAGGAGATACACATACTCTATGGTCATACTAATACCTAACATAACAGATGATCTACAATTAAAATCTAGGTAGCGGTGTGATATAGGGTGGTTTACATTTACTTTAGGGTATAAAGATTTGGTGTGGGCTGACGTCTGCACAGATAACATCGTAGGGTGGACCAAATCAGTTAAAAGATATAATTTCTTCTTGATAAAGCTGGACAATTTCGATCTTATATAAATGGCACACACTGTTCAACCATTGAGAATGTTATGGTACCTTCTGTTTTCCTTAAGGCAGTGATGTTGTTAGATACAGCTAAGCAGAATGTTTTTGAGTTTTATTTGGTGCGGTGTAAGAGTGTCAGGTTAGTGAGAGCAAGTAATTCCCAAAAGGAAGAAAATGCCAGATAAGGGAAGATCTTAAGAATATAGAAGTGTTGGGACTCAACTATGGAGTGTTATGTGTTAACATAGTTAATGAATGTTTAGGGAATATAGAATCTCAAGAAAGGAAGTTGAACTGGGAGGTGGTGGTTGCAGCATGTATTGAGAAGTCCTGCTGTTTACTGTATGCTGTAACATGAATAAACTCTTACCTGGTGATCTCCGACTTTATTTGGCAACAAGTTGTTAACACAGCAGGATGAGCGAGAGATCCACGCGTGATTCCTGTATCCGGTTTTATTAATGCCAGCACCAGTCAGAGAATCCCCTGCAACGCTATTCTTAGTAGAGCGACTAAGGCAGTGTTTACCTATTGCCCCCGAGACCCTGGGGCTCTCAACAGTGTGCAAATATGCCAGAAAAAGGTACTGTAATTAAAGCACTTCTCTCTAATGATGGTGCGAGGCATTCCTCGTGCGCTGAACTTGATTGAGGTATTTATGGCATTCAATGCGAGCTCCCCACGTGCAGCCTAGATTTGTGACGTCATACTTCACGTCACAATGTTGTACGCAGAACATGCCGCCGCCATCCTTTATTGGGGGCTTGCATGCAGAAAGAACTGCAAAATACTGCTCATCGACCTACGATGCGCACACCTCTTTTTCGGCTATTATAAAAGTGTTGCGCGCGTTCACGCCACATCAAAGTGCCCCGCCATATTTAATTCGGTGCCTTGCATGCTAAAGCATTTTAAAGTGGTATATAATAAATAATTGCAATGATTCGACACTCATTTCAAAATGGTATTAAATCTTATTCACGATAATTTAGCACAAGTTCATAATTTTCCATGCACAACTTCAATAATTCATATTCTCCAATAGCTGAGGTTTGAATATAATTCTTTATTCATGTTCCCATTCTTCTTCTTTTTTTATAGAAAAGGATAACCACAGTAGCCAACGCGTTTTGTCCTGCTGGACTTCTTCAGGGCTCTATTTAGAAAGAAGTTCCTATTGAGGATAGTATTCATTTGGAACTGGTGAATTTTCATTAAAGAACTTATCCCTTCGAGTACTGTGAAGTAGTACTTTTAAGGGATGGTAATGGTGACGGGGGTGTGGATGAGTACGCATCTGCAATAAAGTACTTAAATGTACGGTTTAAAGCATGCAAAATATCATCGTGGAGGGGTGCAAGTTCTACAAAAGAGTACAAATTGCTAGGGAATTGGCAACATTTTTTTTGTAGGAGCCTTGAGGATTCTAGCTGTGTCCTACAAATACAAAGCCTTTGAGGAAGACATTATTAGGGACTAACTTGTTGCAAAAACCCACAACAAAAAGGTCCAAGAGGCCCTATTGTCAACACCAAATTTAACATTACAGAAGGCAATGGAAATAGCAACTAGAATTGAGAGCACAACCTCGTACATGGAACAAGTGACTGTTTCAGAGGCCAAGTCTCATCCTCAGAATGTGTTAGTTATTAAAATTAATATCAGAAAGGGAGAAAGAAGGATGGAACGGACAAAATTGTCTGAAAAATCTAACAAAACTGAAAGTGTACAAAAAGCAACCCTTTAAATAGTTAGTGTTACAGATGTGGAAGCACATCTCATTTAGGAAATGCCAGTGTTTTCCCTGCCATAGATCGTTCTTGTGCTAAATGCATGAAAAAGGGGCACTTTGCCAGGGTGCTCATGTCTGAAAGCAAAATAGACTCTAACAAGATACACAGGGTTGAATCTAGTAAGATAACCGAACATTATCTCTCCAATAGTGACAAAGGTGAAGTACTGACTAATAAAGAGGTAGCATTGGAGGAACATACTCTGAATGGTAATAATCGGGTGTGTATCCTTGAATTTGATAAAAAGACCTTAGTGTATGCTAGTGATAAACTGGGTAGAAGTAAAAGTTATGGCAGACTCTGGATCTCCATTCACCTTGTTGAGCGGAAAGAAATTGAAGCGGTAATGGAATTCAATTGAAGAGTTCTGTTATCCGGCCTATTGGTTATGGAGGCAAGCTCATCGAGGTGGTGGGAGAGTTTGAAGTAGAACTTAATTTAAAAAACAATATAACACCAGGCATTGTGTACGTGGCTAAAGTCGATGCTTGTTTATTGGGTTGGCATGTCCACTTTCTAATACCACAGAGACGCTATCCACACTTAAAGGAGGTAGGGATTTTAGTTTGCTCGATGTGGCCTTGGCATACCACCAGATATTCTACTTCTTTCATAACCCCAGAAGGCTTGTATCAATTCAAGCGCATGCCCTTCAGGCTAGCGTCGGCCATATTATAAAGGGTAGTGAAAAGTCTGTTTAAAGACATAGAAGGTGCTGTTGCATTCCAGGACGATGTGCTAGTTTTTGGAAAAGATCAGTTGCAACATGATGATAAATTACATCTGGTGCTTTCCATTTTAGAAAGCAGAGGGGTGACGCTCAGTGCTGAAAAAATGTAAATTCAGCACTCCCATCATTTGATTATTTAGGCTACCAATTGTCAGCCAAGGGGGTCAAACTTAAAGCAAGCCTGGTTAAGGCCATTGGAGATTTCAGTCTACCAGAATACAAGGATCAATTACGATCTTTCATGGGATTAGTTGAATTTTATAATAGATTCATTCCCAGTTGTGCAGAAAAACCATATCTTATGAGATCTTTTGAAAAAGAACACCAAATTTGAATGGAGTGGAGAGTGTGATCAGGAGTTCTATCTGGTTAAAAATGAGGTAGTGCATGCTAATCCATTGAAATCTTTTGATGTTCAAGATGAAAGTATAATCATGACTGATGCCAGTTAATTTCATAAATAGCCCCGGGGAGGTGGTGGTCCCCAGGGCTTTTATAAAGTCTTGAAGGGGGGGCTCCATTTGCCCCTCTCCTTTAGACTTGTGATGCCTGCGTGCCGCTGGGTTTTTGCCCACTGGGAGGCTTCCTTACAAAGATGCTTGTGAGCCTGCACTTTTTATTTTTTTATTTTGCTGCGGATCCACCTGCGATTTTGCAGCAAAATTGATATAAAAATGTTTTAAACACTCAGCCGGGTCCCTGTGGGAGCCCACCACCAGTTCTAGGGCGTCAGGGTAGTCCTATCCTGCCCCTCTTTTGTTTATTTTGTAAATTCTTAGTGGGACTCGGCTCCAGCTGAGTCCCAAGATGGCTGCCAACACTTTCTGGTTGAAGTGTTGGCAGCCAATCAGATTTTAGCACGGACTGTTGGATCCGCAGAAGAACCGTATCCCTATATTTACAAATTTGTTTTCCGGTTAATATCTCTAAAACTACTGAACGGATTTACACCAAATAAGTGAAAGTGTGATCTGTGTAACCAAATTTACCTTTCGCCCAAATTCAGTCTCATTCCGTCCAGCTGTTCAGGCTGTAACCTTGTTCAAAGGTCCTATGGGAATTAACATAGGAAAATGCGTTTTGAACCCACTCCCTCCTGCCCCTGCTTGCCGGGCCGGCTGAAACTTTCCAATCACAAGCTGACGTGAGCGTCGAATTTTGGGGGGAAATTTGTGAACATTTGTCAACCGGCTCCAAAGATCTAGGCAACAGGAAAACTTTTTAATACAAATCAAGTCCTACCTATAACTACCTACTGGCGAATATATAATTTTATAATTTTTTGGAGCCCCACAATCCTGTGGGAGCCAGCACATTCCCGTGTACTCCTTTCGGACCACTCCCCCCTCGGTATTTAGATACTGCTGCCAGCAATATAGGGCACGGATCCTCACCTGGCGGTTAGCGATCGCCATGCTGCAAGATAGGGCACACATGCAAACGCTTCAGGAAGAGTTAATACACTATTTCAGACATAACGACAATTCCATGGCTGTCAGGGGTACAGAATGGGCAGCAATGAAGGTGGTTACGAAGGGCTAATAATCTCCACTGTCGTCACCACAAAGAGTATGCTAGAGAGCGAGTTTAAAACACTAGAACAGAGACTTGGGGCCCTTCAAACCTGACCAACTCCAGGGGACACAGCAACTAGCCAGGAATACGTAAAAGCTGAAATTATATGGAACAAGCAGACAAAGAGGAATTACATAATGTTTAACACCGTCCGCTGGTAGGAGGATAGGCCTAGAAAGTTACTGGCATGGCTTCTCTGTCATGAAGTTGCCTCTGTCACTATTACTGCACTGCAGAACGAGCAGTGGGTCACAGTCCATATGCAGCTGCAAATCAATGAGGCTTTTTGTAATAATTACAAAATGCTTTACAGTGCAACGCCTCTTCTACAGGAAGAGGATGGTTACCTGGTGCTGCGTTCATAGTCGAGACGTAAAAAATTGCACAAACAGAATGAGTCACTAGCGACACTGGTCATGCAGACTGAAATCAAGGCGGCAGTAGCCGATCTGATTACATCAAAAACTCCTTGGCCAAATGGCATCCCGGCAAAGTGGTACCAAACGTTCCCAGGGATATTGTCTGAAAAGCTCATGGCGGTATATCAGGAATCTCTCTAGCGGGATGAACTCACCAAGATGATGAGAGAGGCAGTCATTCTCTTATTGAAATAGGGTAAAGAACTGATGGATTGTCAGGCATATAGATGCTAGTCTATTCTACATTCTCGGTAAAATATTGGCAAAGCGATTGAAAGGTGTTCTTATGGACCTGTTGCATACCGTCCAGAACGCATTTCCAGGCTAGCTGCATTAAATATTAGACGTTTGGCCAATGCGCTGGGTGAGGTGGAAATTCGTGACCAAGATCTTGCTTTGGTATCGCTAGATACTGAGACAGTGTTCTCTTGTGATGCCGGTTTGCTACCCTGGAAACAATAAATTTCGATCAGCAGTTCATAAGACTGGCCTCACTCTTGTATACAAAGCCACTGGCCAGGGTCAAAATTAATGCATATATATCCCCCAAGTTGGAGCTGGAGAGAGGCTCTAGACCGGGATGCCCTTTATCCCACTTGCTGTTCACCTTGGCCATAGAGCTGTTGGTGTGCAGCTTGAGGCAGGTTATGGATTCTTGGGCTGTCAAACAGTGGACACAGAAGCATGTTGTGTCCCTGTACACAGATGATCTACTTGTATATGTAACGGACCCAACAAACTCCATGGGGTTTTTCCAAACTGAATTGGATCACTTTGGTAGGCAGACTTGTTTGAAAGTTACAATGCAAAAAACCTCCTTATATCCCTTTAGAATGCCTACAGCGCGTGCCCCAATCTACATTAATGCAAACGGCCATACCTTGGAACATCGATTCGATACAGTACATGGAAATAGCTGTTACAAGTGATGAAAATAGGTGGCTGGAGATGAACTCAATGCAGTTATTTACAAATCTATGTAAGAATGTGGATTGCTGGTTGACCTTGCTTCTGTCACTTTCTGGCAGAATAGCTATCCTGAAGATGCTAGTGCTCCCTTGTTGCTTACATCTTTTTCAGAGCTGCATTTTCTCTATAGCACCAGAAATGTTGAAGCAATTGAGATCACTATTGGTCATCTTAGTGTGGGGGGAAAACAGTCGGATCAGGATGGACACATTAAAGTTCTCCGAGGAGCTGGGGGTACTTAAAGTGCCAGATCTAGAGGCATATTATCAGGTGGCACGGCATGCTGCGGGCTGGTACGACCTGTTAAACCGTATTGATGGGAGATTGCTGGAAGAGGCCCCACTAGTAGAGTCCCATATGGCGTTATGCCGAGGCCATAATAAATTGGATGACCTACACATAATCCAGATTACGTTGCGCGCATGGCAAATGTTTCTGGCTAGATGAGGCAGAGGACTTCCCTAGGCCCAAAATGTACCGATATGAGACATACTGGAGTTCCGATGCAAGGTTGAGAGTCTGGGCATGACCAGGTGGAAGGATGCTGGGTAGGAGGGGATCTCTATGCAGACGGCTCTCTGCTCTCTAGCAGGCTAGCGAGCAATTCTGACGGGGACAATTCTTGCACTACTACGCTATACGCCCTCTGAAGGGATGGGGAACAGTAACTGAAACCCCACACACATTTCATGCCCGAGGACGGTTTCTCCAAGCGGATGGGGCAGAGGAGTCATAACGCTGGTATGCTTGGTGTTAAGGGATGATCTTCGGAAATCCTTGCTTAAATAGTCAAGTATTAACTGACAATCAATGGGATGAAACCTTAGCATTGAGTCATGCTTGAAATCGACGGCTCTTTGTCTTCCTTTTTTGAGCTTTTGCATCCCCATGAGCATGTGTAAGTTTACTGTATCATGTTGCAAATCGTGTGTAGGAAGCTGGCTCTATATATACCATACCAAAGTAAGGTATAGTGTGTACAGAGTCCAGTGGATCCGCAGAGGTATAGCAGAGGCTAAAGTAGAGAATACCTTACTCTCTTTTGTGGTAGTATGGTTTATTCTTTTCTTATTTTTACTGTCTTTCACACAGAGTACCTAATATTAGTCTGCTTTTACTTCCTTACACTTGATTAGACAGTCACTACACTTTTTTGATATGACGGAGAACACAGGACTAGCTTTTGATGAGGATACAGTACAGGCGATACTACTAACACCCAGTATACTGGATACACATATTTCAGACACTATCTCAAACGGAGGACTGGACCAAACTTAGCAACACCAAGAAACAACATGTAAGAACTATTCTACACGCTGCCATTCTCAGGGAATATCTTAGAGGGAACATTGCTCCACCCGGATTAATAGTATCGAATGCTCCCAGACTTTCTTGACAGTGTTTGTCACCAATTGGTCCAAAATAGCCTGGCGTTGTACCAGAGATTGGTTGGTGCTCATAATCACTACAGCGAAAGACAGCCAATTTATTGATGATCGAGATACAGGCCATAGAAAATCAGCTAAAATCAGGTATACAAGTAACTGTATATAAGAAGAAATTTCCAAGAATCTAAACGAGATAAAAGACGATCTGGTCAAATTTAAAATCAACAAATTAAAAAAGGACCTAGATAGATTTTCTTTGGAAAAGGTCTACCCGTATACTGCTGACGGATATCAGACAACATCGAACAAGAAGATTAATAAGAGAGGCACCTGAGGTTGGCGAAAAGACACTGACGAGTGGACATCCAACGCGGACGAGTGGAGTGATTCCAGCTACTCTGATACAGATCAGACAACTAAGAATACCTTCAGGAGAGGTAGAGGACGAGGAACACCACAACCCTTCCATCAACAGGCACCATGGTGGCCGTCACAACCATGGTCTTTTCCACCTCATCCTTACAACCCCTGTCCTCCCTTTGGTGGTCCACCTTACCAGCCTTTTTTTGGGCAGGACAGAGGAAGAAGAGGACGAAGGAGAGGCAACAGAGGCCGAACATCAGGGAATCAACAACAAGTGAGTTGGGATCCAGCGTTGGAACAGAGAGTAACGAGGAGCATGACGGCATCTACAAGCGACCTGACAATTTGATTGTGAATCTTAGTACCAAAATCCTCACTGAATTAGAAGAGGAAGTCCTGGCTAAAGGCTTGGGTTTTGTCCCTACAAAACATGGTGATGACTTTATGGTACACAAAGAATTGGCAGATTTTTTTTTCCCGGAAAGTGCACTTGCACTTTTTCTTTGCTAATGTGGACAAAAAGGAGTCTCTTACCTCTGTTCCCAACACGGGTCTGAGGAATAAATCCACATTTCTACCATCCACACAACAAGTACCTTCGGAGTTTGTGACTTTTGAGAAGGCTGTGCTCGAGGAATATGAGTCACCTATGGATCAAGCAAAGAGTGTTTTGTAATATTTCCAATGAAGAAAAACAATGTATTGCTGCACTGGGCAATGACGCTAATATCACTATCAAACCAGCGGATAAAGGGGGAGCAACGGTTTTATTGGACACTGAGGTCTATCGCAATGAATGCCTAAGGTAATTGAACAATGACAAATTCTATACTCTGATCACACAAGATCCAACGATGCGATTACAACACCAAATCAAATCCCTTGTTGAGGAGGGGAGTGAATCCGGTTGGATTACTTAAGGTGAAGCCGATTTCCTGGTTCAAAAACATCCCAGAGTGCCGGCTTTTTACATCTTACCAAAAATACACAAAGCTCAGAGACCCCCAACTGGCAGGCCAATCGTGTCAGGCATTGGTTCTATTTTAGAACCACTCTCCAAATTCGTGGATCATTTTCTTCGACCAATAGTGGCAGATATGCCTTTGTGTCTGCAGGATACGAAACATGTCCTTTCCCTCCTGGAAACCATTCCTTTTGACCCCCTACTCAACATAATGGTGACATATGATGTAGAATTGTTATTAGGGCTCCCGGTTTTATGGTATTTATTATTTTACCATTTCCGTCTGTATTTATCCATATTTATTTTTTGGCCACCTTATTGGTATTTATCCATATTTAATTTTTTGTTTTGAGAATAAATGGAGTCATGAATTGGTATATTTCCACATATATTTTACTAATAAATATGCATTCATACTTTTGTGCCTGTCACATTTTAGCATATTAAACAGCCAAATATAGTGAAACACTACACCCACAGGTAAATCACAGCGTTATAATACAAATATATGTGAATGTATGCCTGTATTTAGGGAAATCTCAACCTGTTTTTTAATTTCCCATGCTGTCTATCTGCTCAGCTTTTGTCCTGGACATAACAAAGACAGCATGGAGAGTCACTCACATGAAGCACAATTTTCCACATTTTTCTGCTTTTAAAAATAAATACAGACCGGAAACGCACTGTTTTCTGTCTGTATTTATCTGTAAAAACGGAAAACTGGGAGCCTTAATCGTTATATACGAACATCCCCCAAGACGACACATTGGATACCATACAGCAACTCCTGGAGTGCTACCCTCGTGAAGATCAAATGCCCAATTCTTTTCTTATGCGTTGTGCCAAGATGGCATTAAAAGAATTTTTTTTCAGCTTTGAAAGGGATCTATATTGGCAAACCACAGGTACTTCAATGGGCAGCACCTGTGCTCTGAGCATGGCTAATTTGTATATGCGCGGTTTTGAAACAAAATATATATATTCCGTCACTAACCCCTTCCAAAACAGATTGAAGCTTTGGAGACGTTATATAGACGACATCTTGGTCATCTGGGAAGGTGACCAGATGTCCCTCGTCATCTTTTTCAATTGGCTAAATTCATGTGACAGGAATTTGAGATTCACTGGGGAAGCAAGTACCAGAGTTCTCTTACTGTATCCCAAAGAAGGAAGGATTTATACAGAATTTTCAGAAACCCATGGCGAGGAATTCGCTGTTAAGTTACCATAGCTTTCATCTGCCTGCCCTACTTACCAATCTCCCGGTGGGGCAATTCCTTAGGATGCGTAGAAATTGTACTGAGCTAGCTAAGTATAAAAAACATGCAAAAAATTTGAGTGACGAACTTGCGGCCAGACAATATCCGGACCGACTTGTACAGGGAGCAGCGAAGAGAGCCCGAAATAATAACAGGGAGGCGTTGCTTGAGTCACATGAGAAAACGAAGAGTGACAGAATGGTTTGTGTGACTACCTTCAGCAATTTAACGGAGAACATCAAGAAGGCCATTAATAAAAATTGGCATATCCTAAACACGTAGACGTACCTTGGAGAAACCATTGTTTGCTCTAAAACGCAGCAACAACCTTCGTGATCTGTTGGTACATACGAGACCGAGAGAAAGACAGACACTGGTTAGACAACCGATATTATGGGGAGCATCCCCAGTGACAGGGCATTTCCCTTGTGGTTCCTGTTCTGTGTGCCCATTCACTCGACACACTACACAACTTGATATGGCCCTAGAAACACCATGGCGACTTAATCATACCAATTGTAATACTAGTGGAGTGATCTACATGATTGTGTCCTTGTTCACTTCGGTACATTGGTATGACCACACGGAAAGTTAAACATAGGATTGTCGAGCATCGGAGTGCTTTTAGATGTAAGAAGTCCAATACATGCATGACTAGACATTACCTAGAGATGGCCCATTCAGAAAATGATCTGGCGTGGGTCATAATTGACAAACCCAGATATGATGTCAACATGGGTCCTTTAGAAAGAGTTCTCTTTCGACCCGAACAGCGATGGGTGTTTCGTACCAAGAGTCCTATCATAGGACTCAATGAAGACATTCCTTGGTGCTCGCTCTAACATAGACATTAGGGCATCAGAAATATTACTCACGATCTTGAGCACTGCATTACCACGCTGAGAGTATATCAGCATGGGACCATCTATATGATACCACAATGAAGGCAACACACTGTTTATTGTTGTCCTTTTATTGTTATTAAGTCCTTATTACACTATTGCGTTTGACCTGTTCCTTTGTTATCACTACACACAACAACCTATAACAGTAGTGTGTGGCATCTCCAGTGTCACTGATATCTATGCTAGACCGGTCTCCCAAATACAAACTGTTGACACTAGCATATCCTGTAGTATTTGTGGACAGATGAGATTAACCTCCATAATGCAATTCGAAACTTGTGTAAATAACATTTTGTTTTTATATCCCAACATTTTTAACATTTGGTAAATGCCAATTTACATCTTGTAAACATGGCAGTTCGTTCTATATCCCAATAGTATGAACATACATGTGTTTTTCTTTATTGGGATGTATTTGAGAATCGAGACTACATTTCCCATGAATATTGGGAACCGGAAGTACAAGTGACTACATCCAGGTCACTACGCGATTCCGAGCGTTAAGAAACATTTATAACCGGAGGGTTACAAGTACTTCTCCCCCTTCGGTCTTTACCCTGATGAGGCAGACAACAGAGATTTAGGTAAGGTGGCGCCGCTTTTGTCCTACTTCAGAGCTGCGGTATATCTTGCAAGTCCGGGCGGTTGACGATGTCTTGGTGCCCACCCAGACGTTTGTAATAATCCCAAGTACGTCCTCTGGCATCCATTCGGGTGGTAGGGACGCCGTTAGCGCTGTACAAGCGCGGAATATGCACAAGTAGAATTGAGGTATGCCCAACACGTAGTAAGAGCTCAGAAATGATGATACGAGTTTACACTACATACCTGTTACTGTGTGACATATACAGCCCTATTGAGTGGGGATGGTCTTTGATCTATTGAGTTAACCGCTCTGGGATATTAGTTATACACAAGTATGAGCAGATACATAGGAAGGTGAAGGATATAGTCAATTGAGTTTAGCGTCTCGTACATACGATGTCTGTACATTGATAGCATACATCATTGTCTATACTGAGAAAAGGTATACAAGATACAGACTAATATTGTACACCATTGCAGTAATATGTGAGATGTTGTATGCCTCTTGTAGCAGTGAACATTCTTTGTATACTAAGAAACAAGAGGAACAACACATTACATAATAAGCCAAGCATAAGTGATTGAATTGAATAGGTTCTGTGTGTTAATTTCACTACTATATTTTTACACCTTCAGACTCCTGAGATCTGTCAGTAAAGGACCTCTTGAAGGTGGAGGTACACTAATAGTACCGAATTGGTGAGACAACCTTCTGCTCTAGCATGCAATATTGAATTTTTTGTCACGTGTGCTGTGAGGTGGTGTTCACACCAGTGTTTGCGTACACATACAATGTGGGAAGTGTATTGGGTTTGCATACTATGAAATAATTTTAACTGAATGTCCGTATTTTTCACAGATAGTGGACCGGACTGCAGCTGATACCACGTTGACTGATGCCATTAAACTAGAGTATGGTATTTTTTTACATTTAATTTTCTCACGAAAATAGCAGAGTGACTACAAGTGGGTCCTGAAGAATGCCATGAACCAGTTGGTCAAACAGGCAGAAACATGTCGACCCCAACCCAAAAGGGAACATCCATACCCCTATTTTTCACTTGGCTTTTTAGCCCTAACCATTGGGGACACTTATTAAAGTTCTTTGTCTCCCATGAGTTGGTTTTAATTCACTTTTTGTATTTTTCATTATTTGCACTCTGCCCCTCACTCCGTCTTCCATTGGATGATTGAAAACACCTCACGCTCCTCTCCTGAGGGAGAGTTGTAGCCCACACTGTGTACCTTGCGGTCACAGTGTGCAAGAGGGAACCCAATGATGAATCATCTCACCTTTGGGTGAGTGAGGGTTCTCGTCTAAATAAGACTAATTGCCCATTCCCCTACACTTACACCTTAGTATGTTAGCCCAGCAGTCAAACCATCCTGTTAATTTTTTGTGAGTATAGTATGGTTGAGCAGTCCGGCTTATCAGGAGGGTAGTGTTAAGCATTTGTTGTGCACACTCTGGCAAGAAATGATGTCGCATACTCGAAAGACTGAATCCAGACCAACTGTTTGTATAAAAAGTTATCTTGTTTTACTTCTAGAACCAACGTTTACTTGGTAGCTTGGTAAGTGCAGACACAATGACCCGGTTTAAAAACTGCATGATCCATATCAACAACTGGATGGGCAATAACAAACTTCAGCTTAACGGCAGCAAGACAGAGATTATCTTGTTTGGCAGGGCTGAAGAGTATTGGTCCAACGACTGGTGGCCCCAGGCATTGGGCCCGTGCCCATCCCTTAAACAAGCAGTGCGTAATCTTGGAATAACAATTGATGACAAATTGTCTATGAAAAACCATGTCAATCTCGTATTAGGCACTTGCTATGGGATCCTGCGGAAATTACGCAAAATCTTTAAATGGATCCCGATTGAATCCAGGAAACCTTTGGTGCAGGGTCTTATTGTAAGACGTCTGGACTACGGGAATGCCTTATTAGCTTCCCTAAATGAAGATCTATTTTCCAAACTTCAGATCCTGCAGAACACTGCTGCTCAACTTATTCTAAATCTTCCACCGAGATCTCCTTCAGCCCCTAGTCTAAGGATTCTCCACTGGCTTCCGGTAAGAAAGAGAGGCCGTTTTAAAATTCTATGCCTCACCCACAAGATCATATACGGTACCGGACCCTGTTATTTAGCGAAAAAGCTAAACCGGTATCAGCCAGGAAGACTTTTAAGATCAAGCACAAAACTTCTCCTTACCCCGCTACGAATTCGCACTGCACTAAGCGGGGGACAATCCTTTTCTTTTCTTGCCCCAGACCTCTGGAACAAGCTTCCGTCTCATCTTCTTTCCATCTCTGATCACAAGCTTTTTCGGAGGGAATTAAAAAATGTGGCTAATTGATCATAAATAACGTTGTTCAGTTCTGACTGCCAGCCTTTTACGGAGTTCCGCAAGCGCCATGAGACCTTTCAGGTGATTTGTGCGCTCAATAAGTGCCTTTGACTTTGACTTAAACTCTTTATACAATGTTACTTTTCACACGACCGTGAATGCTGGCTTGGAAAGAACATTTAGATTACTTTTGCAGTGAGAAAAACAATTGTGAGAAAAACAATTGTGAGAAAAACAATTGGTAAACTGTTCAAAAACACTTTAAATTACTGTAAGATTACTTTTGGATTACTTGATGATTACTTTTGTGGTATGACCTGAAACACATTCCTAACACAATTCAAGCAACACAGGACATGTGTAAGCAGGTTAACTTTTGTGAAAGCCATACTTTACTTTTTGTGCAGTACAAGACAGATCAACACTTAGCAGAATTTTCAGAGAAACCCTACCCCCTCCTCCCCCCCCCCTCACCACCTCCATTCAGTCTTATGGAGAAAAACAAAGAATTATGTTTACAGTTAAGTAGGCAGTTTTGTAATAAGAGTTTTTGGGGGTAGAACCAAGGTTCGGATTGGCGCTCGAGGGGCACCACCAGCAGCACTAGGGCGGCCTGGTGCAGAGTTGGTGCCAATGTTAACCAATGGGGCACCTCGGTTGGGGGCTACTCGCGGGCATGCCACTCTCTCAGGAGCCAAACTCCTAGTGTTAAGGTCAGGGCAAAGGGGGTCCCAGGTTAGCCCAAATCTACACCACCAGCGACGGCCGGTTGCAGGGTGCTCAGAAGGTGTCGGGAGCCCAATGCGTTTCAGTGGAGGATGTTGGTCCCGAAAAAGGGCTGACAGCTGGAGCCAAAAGACCGGACGAAGGGAACCAACGACTGGAGGATGAAGATGAAGAGTTGCTGGACAACAGGACACTGTTGGTCGGGCACCTCATGACTCGGGAGCTGCGAGTGCAGGGGTGTCCTTTCGTGTTGGGTTTTTCCGTCCGGTCACGTTTGGGGGGGCCTTTCTGGATGAGACTGCAGGTGTTGGGGAGAAAGTCGGTGAAGGTTGTCCAACGGTGGATCACAGGTAAGTATCGTTGGGGGGCGGGGAGGGACCTCGCTTGGGTGTTGAGCCACTCGGGCTGTAGGCGTCGGCTGCAGAGTGGTGAGAACTTGCGGATCTGGCGTTCTGGCTTGGGTTCTTGGAGGCTGCTGGCTGCAGGACACGCCGGGTTCAGCTCGCAGGGGTTTCAGAGCAGGAGACAGGCCGGTGGGGCTGGGGCCAAAGCAGTTGTCGTTGTCCTCTTCTGCAGCATGGCTCTTCGGTCCTCCTTCGGTCCTCCTTCTTGTCACTTCAAATCTGAAGAGGCAGTGTTCAGAGGTGCCCATAAATACTAGATTCAGGGGCGTTACAGGGGTGTGCAGGTTGGGACCAATGGGTCTCTTCCCTGGGGTGTCTTCACCTAGTATGCCACTCCAGTGGGAGGGGGTCATAAGCCTCTTCCAGTTTGGAGGGTTCCCCCATCTACAAGATGGGGGCGGGGAGAATGAGACGTGGGCTTCACCTCTCCTCCCCCACCTGAGGGGTGGTGTTGATAAAGGTGGACACACCTCCCTTCCTAGCTAGGTTTTCGCGCCGGTTCTCGTGCCCAAAATAGGGTTCAGAACCGATGGGGGCCGGTTGCTGATAGCAGCAAAAGGTTGGGGCCAGCTAACAAAGGCGGCAGGCCTTTGAAGCTCCCTCTTCGAGGACCCTGCCCATTTTGGGGGAGGAGGCATGACAGGATGTGCTTTGTTTCCAGACCCAGTGAGCGGAGGGCTCTCTACCCACGGGGTCCAGAAACCTGTCTGGTGGTGGCAGATGGCTGGGGAGCCAGTCATTAACCACACCAGAGTTGTTCGTTTTTCAGGGGGCATCTCGAAGATGGCCTCTGTGTGCATTTTTAATTAACTCCAACACTGGCATCAGTGTGGATTCAATGTGCTGGGAAGTTTGATACCAAACTTCCCAGACTTCAGTAAAAACATCATAGAGCTGTGGAGTTTGTGTTGACAAACTCCCAGTCCATGTACTCAAAATGGCTCCACTGCACCTACAATGTCTGTGAATGGCACAGGCACTGTAGGGGCATATTGCTCATGCAGCTATGCCCTCACCTGTGGTATGCTGCACCCTGCCTTTAGGGCTGTAAGGCCTATTAGAGGGCAGTGTTGGTGTGCATGGCACACAGGGGTGTGTGCCATGTCGAATCTTTTGTTTGGTCTGCACCAAAGCACTCTGTCGGCAATGGCAGGGTGGGGGTGTTAAGGTGAGGGGTCTCTGAGGTTGGTATAATACATGCTGCAGCCCCCAGAGCCCTCTCTGGTCACAAACAAGGCCCTTGGTACCAGGGGTATCTTTCACAAAGGACTTGCATATGGCCCAGAGGTGTGACAATTGTGGGTACAAAGTTACAGTTTTGTGACAGAACACCGGTGCCGGCCCTGTAGGGAGATGGACCACCTCAAGTGTTTGGGATTTTCACCTTTCTTTTGTATTTGCCGTCTGAGAGGTCTGTGGTCAGGTTGGATTAGGAAGTGAGTCCCTAACTGATAGGGTCTCTTCTTCTTCAGGGACCAACCCACAGCAAAGGCCTCCCTCTCAGTGGCACTCCAACGCTGTTCCCTGGGCAGTAGCCTCCTGCTTATAAAAGCAACAGGTTGGTCCTGGCCATAATCATTGGTCTGGGATAGGACCTCTCCTGTCCCTAGCTCAGAGGAATCAGTCTGCACAATAAACTGCTTGGAGTAGTCTGGAGCCTTGAAAATAGGTGCTGAGCACATTGCCTCTTTTAAGGTGTCATAAGCCTTTTGACAGCCAACTAACTGTCCTGTACACTTTCTTTGGCATCTTATTTGAGGTAAGTTCTGTGAGGGGGGTCACAATGGACCCAATTACCTTCACAAACCACCTGTAATACCCAGTCAAGCCAAGGAAGGCCCTGACTTGGGTCTGGGTTGTTGGAGCCTCCCAGTCCAGAATTGTCTGGATCTTGGGCTGTGGGCTGTAGAGCTTGCACTTGGCCTCCACCTACAAGGGGGCCCAAGTAAGCAACAGTGCCCTGCCCTATCTGGCATGTAGATACCTTGATTGTTAGGCCTGCAGTTTGCAGAGACTGTAAACCCTTCCCCAGGTGGATCAGGTGATCCTTTCAGGAAGAGCTAAAGAGAGCAATGCCATCAAGATATGTTGCAATAAAGTTCTCCAATCCAGCAAGGACTTGATTCACCAACCTTTGGAAGGTGGCAGGGGCATTCTGCAAAGCAAAGGGCATTACAGTGAACTGATAATGGCCATCAGGTGTGAAGAATGCAGTTTTTCCTTTGGGTCCTGGGGCCATGCCAATCTGCCAGGACCCTGCAGTTAAGTCCAAGGTGCTGAGGAATTTGGCTACCCCTAGTTTATCAATTCATCAGCTCTGGGTATGGGGTGAGCATCTGTCTTAATGACAGCATTGAGCCATCTATAGTCCTCACAGAACCTCATCTATCTCTTTCCACCCTGGGGGTGAGGTTTGGGGACTAAGACCACTGGGCTGGCCCAGGGACTTTCAGAGGGTTCAATCACCCCCAGCTTTGATGCTCACCTTAACTTGGTCAGATTGTTGATAGATTTTGGTCTTGATGACAGGTACACTGTCCCCAGTGTCCACAGCATGGGTAAACCAGTGGGTCTGACCAGGGGTTAGGGAGAAGAGTTCCGCATACTGTTGCAGGACATGCTTGCAGTCAGCCTGCTGTTGGGCAGTGACGGTTTCTGAATAGATAACTCCACCAACTGACCCATCTAAGGGACTGTAGAGGGGGTCACTTTCTGTCTCCTGATCCTCCTCAGTGGCCAACAGCATGGACACATCAGCCCTGTCACAGTAGAGTTTCAGGCGGTTTACATGGATCACTGTCTTGGTGTTCCTGCTGGTGCCCAGGTCTACCAAGTAGGTAACCTCACTCTTTTTCTGAAGGACAGGGTAAGGGCCACTCCATCTGTCCTGGAGGGCCCTTGGTGCCACGGGCTCCAAAACCCACACCTTCTGGCCTGGTTGGAACTCCATCAGTGCAGCCTTTTGGTCATACCACAGCTTCTGAAGCTGTTGGCTGGTCTCAAGACTTTTGGATGCCTTTTCCACGTACTCTGCCATCCTGGAATGAAGGCCTAGCACATAGACCACCACATCCTTTTTAGAGTCGTGGAGAGGCCTCTCCCAACCTTCTTTTCCAAGTTCAAGTGGTCCCCTCACAGGATGACCAAACAGAAGTTCAAAGGGGAAAAACTCTTCTCCCTTCTGAGGCACTTCCTGTAAGCGAAGAGCAGGCATGGCAAGAGGACATCCCTTCTCTTTTTGAGTTTTTCAGGGAGCCCCATGATCATGCCCTTTAATGTCTTGTTGAATCTCTCAACAAGGCCATTGGTTTGTAGGTGCTACGGGGTAGTGAATTTGTAGTTAACTCCACACTCATCCCACATGTGCTTCAAGTATGCAGACATGAAGTTGGTACCTCTGTCTGACACCAATTCCTTAGGAAACCCTACCCCTGGTGAAGACACCAATAAGGGCCTTGACTACTGCAGGAGCTGTAGTACCCCTAAGGGGAATTGCTTCAGGATACCTGGTAGCAGGATCCACTACTACCAGTATGAATTTGTTTTCTAAGGCTGTGGGTGGTTAATGCTTTGGTTACATGATAACTAAATAATTGCTCCCACAATCGGCTAGCTCATCAAATTTCTATATTATTGTAGAGGTATAGGGACTAACATAACGTAATTACTTTTTGTGTCATGGTAAATGATGTTTCATGCACTCCTTGAAATAATTAAGACTCCACATTTAAATAAGTCTGGTTTATTTTTTAGCTGATTCGTTGAAGACCAATGATTTGTTTGTTCCGGTGAGAAAGTATTAATGTGATATAAACAAGATACAGAGTGTTTCTTTTATAACCTCAATTGTAGACTGTTTACATTGACGTTTTCTTTTCCACTAGCCGATAACACCGGTCTGTGATGCAGAAGAAGACCGAAGATCCAGGTCTTTATACCGTAAGTAGCTCTTATTTTCTGGTTGCTGAATGAAGAATCTTTCAAATGAATTGTGCTTGGATATCTTTAGTTAATTCTTTTTAAATTCTGGGTCTCTTAATTTTTGAGTAGGTGACTTGTTCAAGTACTTCATTAGGGACTAAGTAGTTTGTAGAAAGACTTTCCTATCTCCCGTTTTTGTACATGCAAAATTAAGTCTGCTGTTTCTATTCTCGCGAGATTTCCACATTCAAATTGGAAAAAGCACAGACTGCTAACTGTTGAAATCCCACAACTGCATCCCCGCTGTTTTCAACAAGCAGGATGCTAAAGTTCAAACCTCAGCATCTCCTTTAGTATTCCGTTACAGTAAATAGTGTCTAGGGCTTATCAGCATTGCTCCCAACTCTTTATTCCCAGTCCCTATCATATTATTACAAAAATACATTCAACCACATATTGAGCTCTGGATTAGTCCAAGAGGCTCTATTTAGTTGAATTCCCCACCTTTAAAGTAGAAATTGTCTTCCTCCTCATCCAGTTCATGAGGACCTCCATCCTTTGAGCGTATGCCCCTAGCATGCTAAACATGCCATCATCTCCCCATCTCAATAGCCCAGTACAGATCTGGAGGTACTGGTGATGTCAATTAATCTCACTCGAAGCTTGACTTTCCTCTTACCTTGAATAGAACGATCACCTTAATTGTTTACCAGTTAGAATTCGAATCCAGTGGTACTGAAAACACGTACATGGTTATTAGGATAAGAAGTGCTCACCACCAGAGATCAAAGTTCCATGTAGCAGGATCCTGCTCAGTCGCCTTGTGGCCTTTGACTCAGTCGATCATTGTATACTTTTAAGTTGAAAGGAATAAATGCATAAACATATATGTCTGTTCTAAAATGGTTTACTCCTTGCCTCTAGAGCCACATCCTATCCACCAAGTGAAATAAGTAACCTTTACATACTGAACAGTAAATGTATTTTGTGACTTTGTTGACTCAAACACTATGGATTTACAAGATTAGGTACCATTGTATATTTAGGGCCTCTAGCTCCAGCTGCACAAGGGAGAGGTGGACGTCATTAACTTTCATGAACTGTGTCCTGTATATCAAGGGCTTGAGCACTAATCCCCCTTCTCCAGAAGCTAGTTGAAAGGACAGTCCATTCATGGTGTTCTACCCATCTTATACCTTCTACCTGTCGGATTAGTTATCATCCTGACAGTGTTTCTTTCATGACTTTAATATAGCAATGGAATCTATGCTGGACTGCCAGCAAACAAATCTAACAACCCCAGAGCTAGTGCAAATCTATGCTGCCTACCTCATTTTTGGTTTAATGTTCGTGCACAGTATCTCTCCAGCATTGAAGGCCTCTGGCTAGCAAGAAAAGAAACACATTAGATTCAAGATGGTTTGTCTGACTCTCAAAGCTGTCTTACGTCCTACTAGCTTGCTGTTGCATTTTATGTTTAGCCGACCACAGGGTTAAGGGAGACTCTAAACCTTGCTTGGTGTATATACCAAACAAAGCATGATCATTTTTATGTCAAAGCCTCCTAGACAGCACAGCTGTCTGGTTTGCTAAAGACATCTTGGGGACATTCGGAAAGCTTCCCTGGGAATACATTCCACCCATTGACTTTGTGGTTTTTAACTGACATTTGCTTGCTTTCTGTTTATTTGTTTTAGGCTGTCCAGCTTGAGTTTGTCCCTGATGAAGAGCATTCCTTATTTAGTGTATCCTTCTGAATGCTCCCTTTCTGTAAACAGGCCTTTAAAAACTGTTCTTATCTTGTCACATTTGCTGTGTATTCAAAGGCAAAGGTCAAATGTCAGGTTCTGTCTTCCGAGGGAGATTGGTGTTTACTTTTCTTTCTCTTACTTAAATGTGAGTGGGTGGGAAAAGAGGGGGGGGGTGGGTGGCAGTGCTCAGTCGTAGGCACCTGACCACAGAAGTGGTCGTAGCAGAAAGTTTGGAAGGGGCAGAAGTCTTGTGGGTAAAAATAAGCCTGAAGCCCTCGTGCCTGATGGTGGTGGTAGTATACAGCCCCCCGGCCTACCCCTCTATTCAATGACCTGTGTATGGAAGTGATCAGTAACCTCTGCTCTAGATACCAACATATTATGGTGGTGGGAGACTTCAACTATCACTGGGACCAGGTACCAAGAGACCCCCAGGCCAGTAGGTTTGGAGAAGAGATGAGCTTGCTGGGCCCCCCACCCACGATAAAGGCCATACTCTGGACCTGATCTGGACAACTCTGCCTCCTGTAAAGTTGTTGGAGATTGAGCCATGTAGCTGGTCAGATCACTATCTAATCAGACTCATGATCCCATTGCCTAGCCAACCAAAGTACTAACCCCCAGAGTGGAGGACGGTTCAGAACTGGAATAAAATAGAGGAAGCCAAGCTTAAGGAGGCACTAAAGGAAACCATGCACCCGGGGAGTCATGGAAAGTACTTAGATCAGGAGAGCGAGAGGTTCACAAGAAGGTTGACAGAAGCCATTGGCCAGGTTGCCCCTGAGCGGAGCGAAAGAGTAAGGAATGGAGATAAGGGTGCACCCTGGTACACAGAGGAATTAAGGGGAAGGAAGCAATTATTACGCTAGTTTGAAAGAAAATGGCGTAAGCAATATGATCCTGAGGCCTCCGAGGAATATAAAATAATGTTAGCCTTATATAAAAAGGCCATCATGGCAAGGAAGTCGGCATTTTATGAGCTAAGGATCAGGGAGGTGGATGATACACAGAAGGAGACCTTTAAAGTACTGAGGGAACTCGGCCAATGGCAGGAGCAGAAGGCTATTGCTAACCTGAAGGACTGTAACAAGATGCAGAACTTCTTCCTAAAGAAAGTTAGGAACATCTTAACAGTAATAAGCAACACCTGTATCACTCCTTGCCCCTTGCTAGTGGACGAGCCACCTGATTATCGGGGTGAGAAGCTCTTGGCATTTCCAACTGTGGATCTAGACTCCCTATCACGCATCATGGCTAGAGTTAAAACCGGTTCACCAGAGGACACCTGCCCACCTAAGGTGTTCAAAATGGCACTCCCTGTGGTAGGGATGGAACTGCTGTCCTTGTTAAATCACTCCCTGGCAACCGGGAAGGTTCCGCTTAATAGTAAGGAAGCTTTGGTAACCTCCCTTCTGAAGAAGGTAGGGGCAGACCCTAAAACCCTGAAGAACTATCGGCCTATATCTAGGCTCCCCTTCCTAGCAAAAATAGTGGAACAACATGTACTCCGAACTCTCTCTCCCTATTCTTAGAAGAACATCAGCTGCTTCACGCGCGGCAGACGGGCTTCAGGGCTCCCCATTGTACGGAATTGGTGATGCTCTCAGTGCTGGATGAACTGAGGCTAGCAGCTGATCCAGCGCGGCTAATATACATTTTTCCTTCTGACACTAATCCAGAAAAACACCTACGCAACCTTGATCACTTGAAACTTATGTCGGTGGGGCCCATAACACCGCATACATACATTCATTCAATTTTCTGGATCAAACGCTAAGGAAAATGAGCTGCTGGACAAACGGGGTACCTTATTAAAATGACAATTATAACCTATACATTATATCCATTAACTTAGGATCCTGTCGGTTCTAAACATCCAGGTACTCCGCTATTCGGTCGATGGACCAACTAGAATCAGTTGATGGCGATTAAGTCCAGCTCAATCACAATTAAAACCTTTGACACTTATTAATCACAATTTTATTTAAAGAACCACAGACTCATTTAGAGTTAGCATAGAGTTTTATCGAAATTCTTTAGGCAAAAAGTAAAGTTCATTTTAGGCAAATACATTTATTCTATCAGTAAGCATTTAAGTAAAAGGTTAAAAAATAAAGATGGGAAATACTCATTACCCTTGGCCATAGGGCGATGACTAGAATGGTTCATCAGGAAAGAAAAATGAACCGCAGATCACAGGATGGACTCCCAAAACTGACTGACTGTCCCGCTAACCTCCTCGGACGCAATCTCCTCCCGGGCAACTCCCGCAACGGTCTCGTTCCTTCCCCAGTCAAAGTTCGTAGTCCAAAATGGCAGAGTCTCTCGCAGCATCAGGATTGAAGAAGCGAAGTTTTTGCATAACGTAAGAGCAGACTCTCTTATACCCTATTCTCCGACTCCCTACACTTAAAGTTGCAATCTTTAGGGGCAGAAATCACGCTAATTGGTCCATTGGAGGGGTGGTGATGGTCACCTCATCGCCCTCCTTGTTCGAACCGGTTTGGGGACAATAAAGCATATATTAAGTCTCATGATTAACAATGTCCAAAGGTAGTTCAATTTGTTAATGTAATTTGTAACAAACTCCGATGGTCACATATTAGTTCATCCCCTGTCGCACGATTTTCTCATCCGTTCCCATGCATATATGCTGAACTCTTGGCACGATTCTCGTTGCAGGTCAGATTGGCCTTGACATCTCTCACTCCGGGCACAGGCCGCATACACGTGACTGGAGCATCCACACTGTTCATGCGTGGGGGCCATTTTATTCAGCGCACGCAATCTCTTCCTTTCCAGCAGCCATTTTCGAAGCATGGCCTAGCAGGCCCGAACGAAACTAATATAAGAGCAAACACAACAGAAATTAAAACATGGAAAATAAGCCTTTCTGTTTACCACCCGCCATTCTAAAGACCCGTGTTGGGTATTACCTAGCAGAAGCGACATTTAAAGCCATTTTACTTACCACCTGCATTCTTTGCCACATTGGAATTTTACTACGCAACACAAATCATGCAATTTACTCTATTTACTACTCAATCACAATACTTATGTTATTTTGCTTCACATTTGTAAATAAATTAGATTTTGCAATGCCAGCAAGTTGCCCACGTGTAATGTTTAATAAAAGGTGCATTTGTTGATTAGTTCATGCATTTCAAACGGTTAGTATCATTAATCGTTATGGGGTCATTAACTTCCAAGGGGTGCAAAAAAATATTTCGTTTCCCCTGCTCCATCAATTCCCCCCTTTGGTGATTTTTAACATCACCACTAAAACTTATTCCTACAAAATGTATTAGAAAAATGTTTCTTGTCCACTTGCATTTGTTATTTTAGACAATTGTGTTCTTTTCATCTTGTCTTTTAGACCTTTTGTACATGTTCTCTTTAAACTCTTCCAATTCGATCTCTCCCATCTCCCGTTCTCTTTCCTTATTTTTCTCATTTTCTCTTTTTGCTCTGTTTTGTCTTTTTCTTCTTTTAATACACACATATGCTAATCTCAATATTGATATTATCACTATTACTAAGGTCACTGGAATTAGTATTTTCCCAATTGGAGAACTACCTATTTCGGTGAACCATTTCTTCGTTGAGGAAAAACTCTTACCAAGTCTCTCCCAAGCACCTTCAACCTCCAGTGGGGCAATTTCTTTATGCAAATCAGTAATGTTCTTGATATACTTCTGTATATTCTGACTTTTGTCTGGAATGTAAGTGCAACAATGTTGTACTTTCAGCATTCCACAGACTCCACCCTCTTTGCCAAAAGAATGTCAAGGGCAAGTCAATTTTGCATTACCATAGCTCTCATGGCAACCATGTCAGTATTTCACCCACTTGTTCAGTCTTTTTCTGGGTTCTCGTGACTGCTATCAACTTCTTTAATGTCAGGCAGTGCTATGTATACCCATTCAGGTGACTTGTTTTTCAAGTTAGGTCTTTTCACTCTTTTGGGTCTCTGCAATTGTTTTTCACTTGTTTTTCTTTGTCTTTCCTGACTTATTTCATTTACTTGTTCTGCATTGTCTTTGTTCAAATTTATTAACTTATATCTCAGTCTTTTAATTTCGTTGGGCCAATTGTCTCCTTTTCTTGGCCTTTTCAGTTCACTTTCTTTTTCTCCTCGTTCCGCTCTCCAAGTTCTCTTTCTTGGTCCTATTCTTTGCCTTATTTCTTCTTCACTTTCTTCAGATTCTGTCTCAGATCTCACTTCACTTTCTCTAACTTTGAACTTTATGATCTCAGTCTCTTTGTCTGAATCTCCTTGTGTTTCTTCTGCTTGTAATTCTGAGTCTAATCCTCCTCGTGTTTCTTCCACAATTTCCTCAATCTCTCTATCTGAATCTAAATTTCCTTGTGTTTCTTCTGCTTGTAATTCTGAGTCTAATCCTCCTCGTGTTTTTACCACACTTTCCTCAATCTCTCTATCTGAATCTGAATTTTCTTGAGTTACCTCTACAATTTCCGGAGGAATTTCCCCAAAGCTTGTACTTGGCTGTTCGCCGTCACTGTCTATTGGTTCAGTTTCTCCTGTTTCAATATCAGTTCTTTTGTTTTCGGATTCTTCCTTTTGTCTTTCACTGGATTCAGGTTGGTCTGCTTCAGATGCCGAACTGGTATCTGATATTTCCAGATGTCGACTTACAGGTCGAGCTTCAGGATCTGGAACTCTAATTGTTTCAGTTTCTTCTTCAGTTGCCGAACTGGTACCTGATTTTTCCAGATGTCGACTTGCAGGTCGAGCTTCAGGATCTGGAACTCTGATAGTATGGCTGGCATGAATCCAATTTTTGACACCTGCACACTTCACAGCAGTTGTCACCAGAATCACTTGACGTGGCTTGTCCCAGCGTGGAACCAAGCAATTTCTTCTTCTGTGAACTTTTATGCGGACCCAGTCTCCTGGACTCGGATCATGAGCTGGTTTTCTCTCAAGAGTGGTCGCATCCGGACCAACCTGATGAAACACAGAATGTACCACATCAGCCAATACTTTGCAATAGTCCAGTATGAGATCATCAGTTATAGTCAGCAGTTTGTTGACAGGTGCATATGCTTGTCTCCTTGCTCGTCCCATTATTATCTCATGAGGACTCAGACCTGTTTTTCTGTCAGGTATGCTTCTTATGCTCATCAGCACTAATGGTAAGGCATCGGGCCATTTGAGTCCTGTGGCTTGACACATTTTCCCTAGCCTGTTCTTTATTGTGCCATTTACTTGCTCTACCACTCCAGAAGCCTCTGGTCTGTAGGCACAATGCAGCTTTTGTTGAATATCTAGTGCTTCACATATCAGTTGGATAATTTCATTTTGGAAATGTGTTCCTCTATCTGTTTCTATCGTTACTGGAAAGCCATATCTAGGAATGAATTCTCTCAGTAGGAGCTTAGCTACAGTAACTCCATCATTCCTTCTTGTCGGATAGGCCTCCACCCAACGAGAAAACAAACAGACGACCACCAGGACATACCTCAATCTGTTACTCGGGGGCATTTCAATAAAATCTAATTGCATTCTGGTAAAAGGACCTCCTTCACGTCCTATTGTTCCCAAACTCACTACTGTCTTCCTTCCAGGATTTATCTGTTGGCATATACGGCATCTTTGGCAAAGGCTTTCAGCTATAGCCCTAAACTTTGGGTTGTACCAGGTCTGTTTGAAAAGTCTGATCATGGCATCTCTACCTATGTGTGCCTGTCCATGGTACATCCGTGCCATGTTAGAGATCATGCTATCGGGCATAACTGGTCTTTCATCCCTGTAAACCCAGACTCCATCTTCCTCTCTCCGTCTGCAACCTGATTTTATCCAAACGTCTTTTTCCTCATCACTTGCCTCTTCCTGCAATTGTTTCACTTCCCATGTTTCAACTGGGTTAGTAAACAGCAAGGGACATGAAACATTTTCTTTTTCCCTTCTCCAATTCATTGAGGTCATATTTCTGGCACAATATTGAGCTAATTCATCAGCAAAATTGTTACCTACTGCAATGTAATCGGTTCCATTTTTGTGAGCAGTGCATTTTACCACCGCAATCTGTTTAGGCAGCTGTATCGCCTCAAGCAACTTCTTCACAAACTCACCATTCCTAATAGGAGACCCTGAGGAAGTCAGGAATCCCTTCTGGGACCAGATCTGTCCAATCATGGACCACTCCGAAGCCATACTGGCTATCCGTGATCACAGTAATTCGGAAATTCTTTCCCAGTTTGTACGCTCGAATCAGAGCAATCAACTCAGCAACTTGGTCTGAACGTATTCCTCTCAAACAGGATGCTTCCATTATGGTTGCCACCGTACATACAGCATACGCAGCACTTAAAACGCCTTCATTTGTCCTCAGGCATGACCCGTCCACAAACATCACATAATCTGACTCTTTTAATGGTTCATCTCTAATATCAGGGCGGGGCTTTGTGCAAAACTCAAGCACATCCAAACAGTTATGATCAACATCATCTTTAACCTCTGCATTTACTGCATCTGGCAGTGAGGTGGAAGGATTCACACTTGTGCATCTTACAATGGTTACATTGTCTGCACCCAAGATCACTTTTTCATACCTAGTGAGCCGACTATGTGTCATGAATTGTGTTTTTGTTCTGGTTAGAAGGATTTCAACTGAATGTGGGACATATACTCTCAAAGGATATCCCATCACAATGCACTCACTCTGTTCCAGACTCACACAAGTAGCAGCTACTGCTTTCAGACATCCAGGCAACGCTTTTGCTACTGGGTCTAAAACAGCTGAAAAATAAGCTATTGGTAGTTTAATTCTTCCATGCCTCTGCACCAATACTGAAAGTGCACATCCGTCTCTTTCACTACAATTCAGCTCAAATTCTTTCTCATAATCAGGCATTCCCAATGCTGGTGCCTCACACAAACTTGTTCTCAGTTCCTCGAAAGCCTTCATTTCCACCTCATCCAGTGCAATCGGATCTTTGACATCCCTCTTTGTCAATCGCTGTAAAGGTTTTGCAATCAATGAAAATCCACTTATCCACTGTCTGCAATAACCAACCATTCCAAGGAACATTCTCACCTCTTTGTGTCATTGGGGCTCTCATTCCTTTAATAATCCTTATTCTTTCTGTTGTCACTTTTCTCATCCCTTTCTCACTCTTATGACCTAGGTACTGTACTTCCTGTTGACAGAATTGCAGTTTTGATGGGGACACCTTGTGTCCTCCTTCTGCCAAATGATTCAGTAAAGCAATTGTGTCCGTAACACATGCTTCTCTGGTCTTTGATGCCACCAATAAGTCATCGATGTATTGGACCATCACAGATTTTTCAGGCATTATTAAACTTTCTAATGATTTCTTCAGAATCTGATTAAAAATAGGACTTTCAGTATACCCTTGAGGAATTCGGCACCATGCAAAAATACGCTCTCCGAACCGAAACGCAAATAATGGCTGGCTGTCTGGGTGCAATGGAATAGAGAACAAGCATTGAAAATGTAATAGGTCTCGCCTTTGATTAAGTTAAAGCCATTTGCTTTGCTAATGGTATTGTATAGCAAACCAAATGGCTTTAACTTAATCTGCCTGCGTCACTATAGCTAAGTTCACAAACCTTTGGTGGTTTCACTTTAATGAAGTGGGCCTGTTTGCTGGTGGTGTTGGGTTGAAACTAAGGGCTTGCTTCCTGTTGGGTGGCTGCAGTGCCGTGGATAAAATCACAACCATAGGCGTTTTTGGCTAAAAAAAACAAGCCACTCAAGATGGTAAAACTCATTATTGGAGTCTGGTCGATTTATTCAACAGATTTAGCTGAAACCATTTATGATCAATGTCGATTTCTGTTCCCAGCGAGCTTCTCCCCGTAATACAAGTTTGCCAACCCAATCCCTAGGTAAAAGGGTGCTATATTGGAGGTGCAGCCTGCAGGAGTGCAGGTGTACGCCTCTTTTAGCTAAGATTAAAAACAACACCATTTATCAAAACTCGCGTCCCCCTTGGCAGCAGGACTTAAATGGCTGTATAGAAAGACAAGAAACCTTTTCAGGGAGTAGAGGAAGCGACCGAGCCACATCATTAAGTTACAGTGTCAAGTTGTAGGTAAATAGTGTCTCCTCCATAGGACTGAGACACTATTCTTAGATAAAACGGACTGACTGAGTGCCAGCCTCTCCTTCGCATTTTTTAGTTGACAGTGGCCAGATCTGATCTGCTTGTGACCTGCTGTACTCCCCTGATCAAAATAAAGCCCCTCTGTCACCTAAATACACCAGTTCCTCACTCACTCACAAACTCTGCGTAGGAGCATTTGCTGTTTCTGAATGTTCCTGGAAAATTGTGTTTAGGGCTATTAGGTTGTTTTTGTAAATATCCACCAGAGGGCGCAGTTTCTTATGGATTCGCCTGAGCTGAGCCGTCGATAGTAATCGCTCTGCCCTATGGCTAGCTCCTACCATCTAGGACTCCTTTTGTGCTTTTATAGTGCACAGCTGCCCCATTCCACCCTGTTATGCGAAACGACCTGCCTTTCTCTTCGTGTCCCATGAACAGACCTCTACCGCGCCTTACAATGTCCTTGACAGACTTTTCTTACCAGCAATGGATTGCTTTACATTCACCATCAAATAGCATTCGAGGAGACAACACTTCCATAAATGTAAAAGAACAAGCATGCAAACACTCGCTCCAATGAGCACAATCAAAGATTGCCGACTCTTTTTTTTTTCAATATTTGATGCTTTTAGTAAGCAGCGCAGCATGCCGCGCTGCTTATTAAAGCATCAAATAATGAAAAATACAGTTTGCCGAGCCCACAAAAAAGTCCCCAGTGTGTCACGCTGCCAGTGAAGCATCCAGTCCTACACGTGCACATCTTCTGTCCGTCCGCGTGCACATCTAGCTTGGAATCCGTATTGATTCCAAAAGGCCCTGGCATGTAACATTGCTTTAGTTAAAAGCAATCTCAGACATGGTGGTCTGCTGACCCCAGCTGACCCCAGCAGGCACCACCATCCCTGTGATTTTTTGCGATTCCCAATGGAAGTCAAACTGACACCTACCTCATTAATATTCATGAGGTAAGTCTATTTGCGACACATTGGGAATCGCAAAATGCGTAAATCACACATTTGCACATGGGTTTTGCGATTATCAAATAGCGAATCACAAAAATCTATTTGGTAATCACAAATGATTACCTACTGTACACCTGGCCCCTACTGCTTAAACGCCTTGTCTGTCACTCGTTTTTCTTCAAAATCACCCTATAGGAAGTAAAAACACAGATAGAAGTATAACTCTGGCCTCACGCAAAGAAAATACTACCATTACAAGTAGATTGGCCAGGCAACCCAGATTTGCTGGAATAGTTAAGTTTTTTTCACCGTTTCAGTAAAATTAGCAGTCCCGGTTTTCAGAGACTCTCACTAAACACAGAGGGAGGCACGTTTTCATGTGTTCCAGTGTGGAATGCATTTAACTCTATAGCAGAAGGCAATTTAGTTAACACTGCAGAGTGTAAACGTTGGATTTAATTCCGCTTTAACAAGCTGGTAAGCACTTGAGTCAAAGCAAAATATTGGTCCTACTTCTGTGTTTGTGGAATGTCCCAAATTCTAGGCTTCAAAATCTGGTCACTATATACAAGCCATTAGACATAAACACACTTTTCCATCCGTCAGACTCGCACCGAGTAGAGCGGTACCCATTTCAAAATGCGCTTCGGCACCCCGTCGGGTGCAAAAAGCGCTATAAAACAATCCAACTACAATGCTGTAGAATACTCCGTCCATTCGCTCTCATTTCCTCCCGTTTCCCCATCCCCCAATACTCATTTCCTTCTGTACAGCTCTACGTTGTTTCCCAGCTATCTTTGCTCTTTATGACTCCACAGATTCATTCATACATACATACTGGTGAGGGGTAGAGCCAGCCACAATGTCCTGTTGCCCTGTGAAAGACTGGACAAGAGTCAGTCTCATGAGAGTGGCTCTGCCCCTGGCTTTTCAGAAACACAGGCCTGCTGACGGATATGCGTTCTATTTTTATGTACATTTATTTGGAATTTATTTGGGAGGTGTAGGCGATTGTAAAGCGCTACTAATCATTGTGGCTAGAGTGACGCTATACATGGAACAGACACACCGAAAATCGATGACAGGGTCCTCTTTTTGGCAATGCTCTCATAGCAACCAGCCCCCACCGCCCCCCTCCCTCAGCAGCCCGGGAATCGATTTGCAGAGAACGGCAATTCATTGAAACCCACCGCCGGAGGAGGGCCGGAAAATACACTAACAGAGAGTGACTGAAAGATTGCCGACTCTTTTTTTTTTTTTTTTCTCTTCAATATTTGATGCTTTTAGTAAGCAGCGCAGCATGGCGCGCTGCATACTAAAATATAGGGCAGCCAGTGCATGCATCTGTTGTGCACACCTACCTTCAAGCGAAGTGAAATGACGTGTGTTCGCAGGTGTGCATGGATCTACAAGTGTGGGCTGTTGTGCTCTTTTTATGGTGGTAACAATGAATTGTCTGTGGTGTTTGACACACACACGCACGCACGCACACACACACACACACACACACACACACACACACACACACACTTGCAGCCTCAGATGAAGTGCTGTCATGTTGTGCCATCCATGGGCTGGTTCCCAAGCCTGTGTCTTCTCAGCGGTTACTGCACACACTGTGAGGCGAGACATGCACACCACGTGCGCCTAGAAGCACGCAGATACAAGTAGTGCCAATGCACCGCACGCGCATAGCAGTCTGAGGCGTGTATTGAAGGCGCTTTACTCCCCTGCCAAGCGCTCATCCGATCCAACGGAAAACAGGAAGAGTCCCCCGCACACCCTCCATGCGCGTGAACCTCTACAAAGATGTGCCAAGGCTGACGTCAAGTTACTGTCCTTGTAACCCACACATACCACTAACAAAGTGACACTACACGCTGGAACCGTGGATGGATTCCCCCCCTCCTCAAACCCCCATCCTCGCAAAACAACGTAACCGTGAGAATGTGCTAGGAAGCTTAGGCGTGGTAGTAAGCGCTATAGAAATTCCAATGGCGTATGGCAGACACTAGCGTCATAGGCCTCTGGCTTCTAGGAGCAATGGGAAGAACCCAGGTCGGTGCGACAGCTGTCAGCTAAGCTCTCGTAATATTTGCACTTCTTGAGTCTCCTTAAAGTGCAACCGACCTCGGTTTAAGACGTCTGACCAATAACGTTGTCCCCCTACTTGGGGTGCTCTGTTTCGGGGCCCCAAGCCATAGTCGGGAGCAGAGTGAACCCCCCGGTTCTCTTCGGCAGACCGGGTATAAACAGTGAATGATCATATATGTCAATGAGTAGAAAGCGCCTCAATGACAGGGCTGCAGGGAGGCTGCAACTCTTTCAGGGAGAAATCAAATCCAGCCAGGCGAGGGGTGCCATTAGCAACCAGCGCGGTCCCGAAAGTGAAAGGAGGATTGCGCTGCAGAACAATGAGAGAGCTGACTGGCGCATGCTCCAGGCGTGAAGCCAGCGTGGCTGCAGGACACCTGGTGCATGCTCCTTCACGGCTCTCGTGAAGACATTTCTTATCAGCTTGTTTAATAAACAAGCTGATAAGAAATGTCTTCAAGACAGCCGTGAGGCAGGCGAGACAGTCCACCAAAAAGCCAAAGGGAGGCAACGAAAAACCCTCCTTTCCAATGGGAAGCCAGCGTTTACCTAAACGCTGACGCTACCCAATGGAAATGAGGGGCGGGGCTCGAGTTCCCTTCTCGAAACTGACTTGTTGACTATAGCTCTCGCAGGCGAGGAGCGCATGCGCGCTCCAACGCCAGCCAAGAACTAAAAATGCATGGCACAAATCAATAACTGTGTACCATTCTGCATCATGAGGGATTTGATACAGTATTACAGCAGGGTTTGGCACAATTGGGCAACAAGGAATAACCATTTTGTTCACCTTCCTCAAATCTTGTACTATTCTATATGTTCCATTTGGCTTTTTCAAACCCATTATAGGAGAATTACATGGGCTGCTCATTATTTCTCTCAAAATCCCTTGTTCAATCATCTTATTAATTACAGGTGTTATTCCTTCAATAATTTCTGGCGTCAGTTTGTATTGCGGGGTGTTTGGGTAATTCGTCCCTTCTTTTACAGTAATTTTTACAGGATTAACTTCTCTCATTAGTCCAATATCTTCACCTGTGAAATCCCATACATCAGACCTGACTGGTTCTTTCAATTCAGTATGGATTTTCTCTGCATCGAACACAGGAAACGTATCATACATTCCTGGTTCTAGTTCTGTCATCGTCAACTTATACAGAACATCATCATCTGGTGTCTGGAAAGCAATACCATCTGGAGTACAGTAGATGGTACAATTCATTTTACAAAGCACATCGCGTCCTAATAAATTTACAGGACTACAATTACACACCACAAAACGGTGCATGTCTTTGAATGGACCAATTTCCACCTCTACTGGTTTTGTAAGAGGGGTTTTAATTTGCCTGTTTGAAACACCTACAACTTGGATGTATTCTCCTGAGAGAGGAAGGTTTGGAATTTCCACTGACCTGACAGTAGAACGGGTAGCGCCAGTGTCCACAAGGAAAGTAACATTTACACCATTCACTTTTCCATCCACAAATGGACCTGACAGTTCTACCTCTAGAGTTGCGCCAAGCACGCACTCTTCTTCCTCTCCTAGGCACCGTCATAAGCTTTCATCCGATTAATCTCCATCTTGCCGTAACCAATATTGTGAAAAAGCAGCTGCGTGCGGCAATTTTGTTACCTGCTCTCCTCCGTAGAATCCTGCCTCTGTACTGTATCTTTGAGGATTTACACTCTTTGGAAGAGGTGGTTGCGGCACCTGACACTGAGTAACTACCTGCGGCTGTTGGTAACTCACCTCATTCTGCACCTGTGGATTCAATGATTGATTCTCGGTATTAACTCTTGGAGGAAATTTACACTTGTTTCTCCAGTGCCCTAATTTTCCGCAATTATGACATGGCCATTTCTTTTTAGCTTCTTCTATACTCATCTGACCTTTTCCCTTACCAATATTCGGTTTGGACTTGGTCTGTCCTGCGTCACTAGACTGATTATTCATCTGAGCTTCTTGCTTCTCTGCAACCTTTACTTGTGCCCACATTGCCTTTTCCTTGAGTTTACGCTGTCTACACTCAATATCGTCACTGCAATATTTTGCATACCGTAATACCTCATCTACTGTGCTAGTCTGCCAACATAACATATGCTGCTTAATCATTTCACTTCTCAGGTCTCCGACCATATACAAATCGATCACAAAATGACATGTCTTTTTCACTCAAATTCTCGTATCCACTATACTGTTTAAAAACCAAAAGCAATCTCTCCTAATAAGCATGTACATATTCCTTATTCTCCTGAGGTGTTCTATCAATCTTTACCCAGTCCGTTTCTTTTGGTGAAATTTTATTTTTCAGAAACGTGATTGCCTGTTCATATTTTCTCATTACTTCTGAACCTGGGGCTCCTGTTTTTGCATCTCTAGGATATTCTTCCTTCGGCCAGTCAATTGTAATTTTACACTCTGTCCATAAATCTGCAGGAACAACAATCTCAAACAATCCATCCAGATCTTCCCACAACATTTTTGAAACTTTTACAAACCTGTCTACCATTCTACAGGTTTTTCTCTCAATCTTGGAAAATCATTTGTAAATGAAAATATATCTTGTCTGGACCATGGGACATGTACATAACTTCCTCCTGGAGTTTCTCTCATTGGACATTCGATTACCGTTGGTTCTTTCTCTTTAACTAGAAAAGCCAATGATGCTTTATCAGTTGTTCCCTCCTTTCTCCTTATCCACCTACTTCTCCACTTGTCTACATCTCCCCATTTTCTCAGTAAAACAATCAGTTCTTTTATCTGTTAGTCGTCCTGAAGTGTTCAGATTTTCTATGTCCTTTTCACTAAAATCTACCCTGTACGGTTTCTGCAATCCCCTAATTTTTGCAAAATCTACTCCTAGTTCATTCGCTGTTTCTTCCAATTTCTCATGCAAGTTCCTAGCTCTCCAAGTGATGCTTTTACACATAAACATTAATTCATCATCTTGATAGGACTTCAATCGATCTGTACCAATAGTCCCTAGAATTAATTCCTCCATATCTATCTTTAATCTGACTACATCCAGAGGTTGTGGTTCGGCATCTTTTTTCTGCAGTCTCCTCACCCAATCATTTAATTCCTCTGTAGTCGGACCCACAGGGGTTTTATTTAATTCTATCCAATTTGCACTTCTCTCCGGGGTTTCAGTTGCTGACTCGGCTCCCATAGGAATCTTATTTATCTGACTCATGAATTGTCAAATTTACAGGTGGACTTGACCTAAATGGACCAACAGAATCTTCTTTCTCTCTATTTTCTGGAATTATCCCTTCTCTTATTTTTTGCATACTGGAATTTAATGGAATTGTTAGTGTTCATCTATCTTTTGATTTTCAAATACTGGGATTACTGGCCCTATACTTACTGGCACAGTCACAGCTTCCATATTCTTTGTCAGTTCTCTTATCTTTTCAGTCAACTCTCTTGTGGTTCTGGCTAATTCAGCTGTATTACCATTATCATGTTCCCAGTCTGTGGTGTTTCTAGTTTATTAAATGGACTATTTATTTCAGACAATCGTTCAGAGCTTTGGTTTCTTACAGTTTCCATTGACGGTGTATTTGGTGTCACCACCACAGAATCCTGTTGATATGGAGGGGGTCTTTTATTTAAAATGTCCTCCAGCAACTCATCCTCTGTGTCGCTAACTCCATACCCATATCTCTCTGTTACTGCATGCTTCTTTTTCTCCGTACACTTTTTCCCTGTAAATTCTTCAACTGTTCTGACAGGAAACATGCCATCTGTCATGTTAGCATACCGCCATCGTCTCATCCTGTCTTCATGATTCAAACCCCATACTCTTCCATGAATTAAACTATAATTCTTTGCACCTCTGTGTCGTTCCCTTTCATACATCTCATCTTCCCATTCACCTAAGGCTTCGAACTGTGTCGGTCTAGGTCTCGGTTCAAGTCTCATCCTTTCTCTCAAATTTCGAAGTACCGCTGTGCTAAACGAACCATTTTCTGGAAATGCCAATACTCACTCGTCTTTGGTATACTTCGCCCAATTTACCAACCAAATGCAAGTATGATAGCCATATTTCATCATCATATAAGATGCTGGTGTTTTCGGCGGAGGAAGTACTTCTCCTTCCCTAGTCACAACCTTTTTATCTTTCTTGAAAAGATATTTTTAAGCTTCGCAAACCATGACGGTTTCGCTCTATCATATTCATTATAATAAGCCATTTCACTGTTGTTTTGCCGAAGCAATTCACACAATCCTTCACCAATCAGTTCTTTCTACTGCTCGGCTATTCGGACATATCCCAGCACGTCTCACACAAACGCACCAATCAGAAAACTCTTCGTTCTTCCACAACTGGCCAATACCAGCGCGGTTCTTGTTGACGTCAGCTCTACTCCTGCTTCTACTGACCCCTCCTTTACAAAAATTATCGGCACTTTTCTTAACTTTTCTTTTCAACAAAATCGATTAGTTACAACGTAAAACACATTACCATTGTCTGTTTCTCTAAACAAAAGAGAGAGTTTATTCCCACTTACAAGAATACTGTTTCGTTCGATAAGTGTAGCACTTCTCTCTACCTTACCCTTCTCTCAAGCAAGAGGTAAACCCGTTTCTCTGGGGATAAAACACATGTGGAGACTACACTGCTCCTGAGAATTAAGGCCAAAGTTTCACAAGAAAACCTGTTGCTATTTCACTCAAATTCAATTCATACATGAAATTTCCCTAACATAACAGTCTTGTGTTCTCACCAAATTTTGAAATCAGACAATGCACAATTCCATGTGACTTCTCTTGCCACACGTGTCCACTTCCTACTTCCCGGAAGCTTCAAAATTCTGACTACACATAACGGAATACAAACTCAAAATCGATAACCAATAATCTCCAAACTAATCTATAGTAACCATAACTCTGCTACCAAGAAATCTGATCCAGCGCGGCTAATATAAATTTTTCCTTATGACACTAATCCAGAAAAACACCTACGCAACCTTGATCACTTGAAACTTATGTCGGTGGGGCCCATAACACCACATACATTCATTCAATTTTCTGGATCAAACGCTAAGGAAAATGAGCTGCTGGACAAACGGGGTACCTTATTAAAATGACAGAATTATAACCTATACATTCTATCCATTAACTTAGGATCCTGTTGGTTCTAAACATCAAGGTACTCCGCTATTCGGTTGATGGACCAACTAGAATCAGTTGATGGCGATTAAGTCCAGCTCAATCACAATTAAAACCTTTGACACTTATTAATCACAATTTTATTTAAAGAACCACAGACTCATTTAGAGTTAGCATAGAGTTTTATCGAAATTCTTTAGGCAAAAAGTAAAGTTCATTTTAGGCAAATACATTTATTCTATCCGTAAGCATTTAAGTAAAAGGTTAAAAAATAAAGATGGGAAATACTCATTACCCTTGGCCATAGGGAGATGACGAGAATGGTTCATCAGGAAAGAAAACGAACCGCAGATCACAGGATGGACTCCCAAAACTGACTGACTGTCCCGCTAACCTCCTCGGACGCAATCTCCTCCCGGGCAACTCCCGCAACGGTCTCGTTCCTTCCCCAGTCAAAGTTCGTAGTCCCAAATGGCAGAGTCTCTCGCAGCATCAGGATAGAAGAAGCGAAGTTTTTGCATAACGTAAGAGCAGACTCTCTTATACCCTATTCTCCGACTCCCTACACTTAAAGTTGCAATCTTTAGGGGCAGAAATCACGCTAATTGGTCCATTGGAGGGGTGGTGATGGTCACCTCATCGCCCTCCGTGTTCGAACCGGTTTGGGGACAATAACGCATATATTAAGTCTCATGATTAACAATGTCCAAAGGTAGTTCAATTTGTTAATGTAATTTGTAACAAACTCCGATGGTCACACATTAGTTCATCCCCTGTCGCACGATTTTCTCATCCGTTCCCATGCATATATGCTGAACTCTTGGCACGATTCTCGTTGCAGGTCAGATTGGCCTCGACATCTCTCACTCCGGGCACAGGCCGCATACATGTGACTGGAGCATCCACACTGTTCATACGCGGGGGCCATTTTATTCAGCGCACGCGATCTCGTCCTTTCCAGCTGCCATTTTCGAAGCATGGCCTAGCAGGCCCGAACGAAACTAATATAAGAGCAAACACAACAGAAATTAAAACATGGAAAATAAATAAGCCTTTCTGTTTACCACCCACCATTCTAAAGACCCGTGTTGGGTATTACCTAGCAGAAGTGACATTTAAAGCCATTTTACTTACCACCTGCATTCTTTGCCACGGTGCAATATTACTACGCAACACAAATCATGCAATTTACTCTATTTACTACTCAAAATCACAATACTTGTTATTTTGCTTCACATTTGTAAATCAATTAGGTTTTGCAATGCCAGCAAGTTGCCCACGTGTAATGTTTAATAAAAGGTGCATTTGTTGATTAGTTCATGCATTTCAAACGGTTAGTATCATTAATCGTTATGGGGTCATTAACTTCCAAGGGGTACAAAAAAATATTTTGTTTCCCCTGCTCCATCACAGCGCATAAGAAGAAGCTTTGGTGCTGAACCTACTGGATCTCACAGCCGTGTTTGACACGGTGGACCATGCACAGCTGCTGAACCGTATTCAAAAACAGGGAATCATAGATGTGACTTTTAAGTGCATTTCCTCTTTTATGAAGGATCGGACACAAAAGGTTCAGCTGGGTGACCATGTATCCAGCAAATGAGCACTGTTATGTGGAGTCCCCCAGGGTTCCCCACTGCTTTTTAACATCTACCGCCAACCACTGGTGGCGGCACTAACTCAAATGGACTGCCAAGTGTTCAATTATGCGGTTGACACGCAATTGATCCTCCGCATTGACAATGCTCCACAAGCACAGTTTAGAGCGCAGAGCATCCTCAGGTTCACTATGAACTGGATGACTGCTAACCTGCTTAAAGTAAATCCAGACAACACTGAGGTCCTATTAGTCTCCACGGGTGGCATCCCCTGGTCAAACTCTCCTAGCCACAAGAGCTAGGCGCCACCCCTACACCGGTGCCCGTTGTAAAGAGCCTAGGCATTAAGCTGGATAGTAAGCGGACACTGACCAAACAGAATGATGACAGTGGTAGGGAATTGCGTAGGCCTTCTGAGGCAACTTCGGAAATTGGTACCCCTTTTATCCTTCTCAACTATGCGAACTGTGTTGATGGCACTGATTGTGTCCTGACTGGTCTACAGTAATGAGCTATATATTGGGCTACAGGACCAGTGGCTAGGTAAACTACAGGTAAATATGAACGGTGCAGCAAGACTTCTTTTTAAGCTCCCAAGGCGATCACATGTCACACCGTTATTGCAACAACTGCACTGCCTCCCAATTAAGCAAAGGAGGAGGTTTAAGCGCCTGTGTATTGCACATACAGCCCTGTACTGGGCGGCACCAGATTACATCAAAGACAGTCTAAAGAGTTATGTGCCAGGACGATGCCCCCGTTCGTCCAAGGCAGGTCTGTTGTCTTGCCCACGGTTTGCAAAAGCTACCATGGGCGGACGAGCCTTTTCAGTTTTGATTCCCCAGCTATGGAATAAGCTGCTGGATAATGTGCAAGGGGATGCGCCTCTCCTTCCATTTAGGAAAAAGTTGAAACCCTTTTTATTCACACAGGCTTTTGGAAAAGATCAGCTCTAGCAGAGTGGTGCTGTGCAGATAACTTCTGAGGTTGTTACAGTTCTCTCACAAGCGCTAAGAGACCATTGGTGATTATGCGCTATACCATTGAGATATAACACAACATTTATGTGACACTCTTGATGTGAAAAGCTTTTTTTCTAGCACACAACAAAGTTTAAATGTCAGTACTGAATTGTGCAGACATTTCAGAGTATATCGGAATTTGGAACGTGCAAATAAAGCAATAGTTTTGTAATTCTGAAGTGTGGTGAAAACAAATATTTTAATACTATCAAAACAAATCGATAAACTAGGTGATAACATTTCCACACAGTATCGTTTGTGTGCTGCATACTTTTATTAGTTAAACTGTATGTCAGTAAAAAAAAAAAAATCAAAAAAAAAATCAGTGCATATGTTATGGTCTTCAACTGTAAATATGTCCTCTGTAATGGCAGTGCGCTTCCACACCATGCATACTACACTTGCCGCTCCATGCCACTGCATTCTACTCTGCACCACTCCACGCTATTGCACTCTACACCACTTCACTCTATGCCTCACTGCTCTACTGAGCACAGCTCTACTTTGTCAATGCACTCTACTGGCCTCTTTGCCACTGCCCTCTTTGCCACTGCCCTCTTTGCCACTGCCCTCTTTGCCACTCCAGTGTACACCACTCCACTCTAAACCACTCCACGCCACTTCACTATGCACCACTGTACTCCGCGCCGCCCTACCCCTGCGCCGCCCTACCCCTGCGCCGCCCTACCCCTGCGCCGCCCTACCCCTGCGCCGCCCTACCCCTGCGCCGCGGACTCTTCACTCTACGACTCTTCACTCTACGACTCTTCACTCTACGACTCTTCACTCTACGACTCTTCACTCTACGACTCTTCACTCTACGACTCTTCACTCTACGACTCTTCACTCTACGACTCTTCACGCCACTTTACTCTTCACTCTACTCCGCTTCACTCTACGACTCTTCACGCCACTTTACTCTTCACTCTACTCCGCTTCACTCTACGACTCTTCACGCCACTTTACTCTTCACTCTTCGCCCAGCGCTTCTTCGCCCAGCGCTTCTTCGCCCAGCGCCTCTTCGCCCAGCGCCTCTTCGCTCTGCGCCTCTTCGCTATGCCACTTCGCTCTATGCCTCTTCGCTCTTCGCTCTATGCCTCTTCGCTCTTCGCTCTATGCCTCTTCGCTCTTCGCTCTATGCCTCTTCGCTCTATGCCTCTTCGCTCTATGCCTCTTCGCTCTATGCCTCTTCGCTCTATGCCTCTTCGCTCTATGCCTCTTCGCTCTATGCCTCTTCGCTCTATGCCTCTTCGCTCTTCGCTCTATGCCTCTTCGCTCTATGCCTCTTCGCTCTATGCCTCTTCGCTCTTCGCTCTATGCCTCTTCGCTCTATGCCTCTTCGCTCTTCGCTCTATGCCTCTTCGCTCTATGCCTCTTCGCTCTTCTCTCTATGCCTCTTCGCTCTATGCCTCTTCGCTCTATGCCTCTTCGCTCTTCGCTCTATGCCTCTTCGCTCTATGCCTCTTCGCTCTTCGCTCTATGCCTCTTCGCTCTTCGCTCTATGCCTCTTCGCTCTTCGCTCTATGCCTCTTCGCTCTTCGCTCTATGCCTCTTCGCTCTTCGCTCTATGCCTCTTCGCTCTTCGCTCTATGCCTCTTCGCTCTTGCGCTCTATGCCTCTTCGCTCTTCGCTCTATGCCTCTTCGCTCTTCGCTCTATGCCTCTTCGCTCTTCGCTCTATGCCTCTTCGCTCTTCGCTCTATGCCTCTTCGCTCTTCGCTCTATGCCTCTTCGCTCTTCGCTCTATGCCTCTTCGCTCTATGCCTCTTCGCTCTTCGCTCTATCGCTCTTCGCTCTATGCCTCTTCGCTCTTCGCTCTATGCCTCTTCGCTCTGTCGCTCTATGCCTCTTCGCTCTATGCCTCTTCGCTCTATGCCTCTTCGCTCTTCGCTCTATGCCTCTTCGCTCTTCGCTCTATGCCTCTTCGCTCTTGCGCTCTATGCCTCTTCGCTCTTCGCTCTATGCCTCTTCGCTCTTCGCTCTATGCCTCTTCGCTCTTCGCTCTATGCCTCTTCGCTCTTCGCTCTATGCCTCTTCGCTCTATGCCTCTTCGCTCTATGCCTCTTCGCTCTATGCCTCTTCGCTCTATGCCTCTTCGCTCTATGCCTCTTCGCCTCTTCGCTCTATGCCTCTTCGCTCTTCGCTCTATGCCTCTTCGCTCTATGCCTCTTCGCTCTATGCCTCTTCGCTCTTCGCTCTATGCCTCTTCGCTCTTCGCTCTATGCCTCTTCGCTCTATGCCTCTTCGCTCTATGCCTCTTCGCTCTATGCCTCTTCGCTCTATGCCTCTTCGCTCTATGCCTCTTCGCTCTATGCCTCTTCGCTCTATGCCTCTTCGCTCTATGCCTCTTCGCTCTATGCCTCTTCGCTCTATGCCTCTTCGCTCTATGCTCTATGCCTCTTCGCTCTATGCTCTACGCCTCTTCGCTCTATGCTCTATGCCTCTTCGCTCTATGCTCTACGCCTCTTCGCTCTATGCTCTATGCCTCTTCGCTCTATGCTCTACGCCTCTTCGCTCTATGCTCTACGCCTCTTCGCTCTATGCTCTACGCCTCTTCGCTCTATGCTCTACGCCTCTTCGCTCTACGCCACTTCGCTCTTCGCTCTACGCCACTTCGCTCTTCGCTCTACGCCACTTCGCTCTTCGCTCTACGCCACTTCGCTCTTCGCTCTACGCCACTTCGCTCTTCGCTCTACGCCACTTCGCTCTTCGCTCTCACGCCACTTCGCTCTTCGCTCTACGCCACTTCGCTCTTCGCTCTACGCCACTTCGCTCTTCCCTCTACGCCACTTCGCTCTTCCCTCTACGCCACTTCGCTCTTCCCTCTACGCCACTTCGCTCTTCCCTCTACGCCACTTCGCTCTTCCCTCTACGCCACTTCGCTCTTCCTCTACGCCACTTCGCTCTTCCCTCTACGCCACTTCGCTCTTCCCTCTACGCCACTTCGCTCTTCCCTCTACGCCACTTCGCTCTTCCCTCTACGCCACTTCGCTCTTCCCTCTACGCCACTTCGCTCTTCCCTCTACGCCACTTCGCTCTTCCTCTGCGCCACTTCGCTCTTCCCTCTCCTCGCCACTTCGCTCTTCCCTCTACGCCACTTCGCTCTTCCTCTACGCCACTTCGCTCTTCCCTCTACGCCACTTCGCTCTTCCCTCTACGCCACTTCGCTCTTCCTCTCGCCACTTCGCTCTTCCCTCTACGCCACTTCGCTCTTCCTCTACGCCACTTCGCTCTTCCCTCTACGCCCGCTTCGCTCTTCCTCTACGCCACTTCGCTCTTCCCTCTCGCCACTTCGCTCTTCCCTCTACGCCACTTCGCTCTTCCTCTCGCCACTCGCTCTTCCCTCTACGCCACTTCGCTCTTCCTCTACGCCACTTCGCTCTTCCTCTCGCCACTTCGCTCTTCCCTCTACGCCACTTCGCTCTTCCCTCTACGCCACTTCGCTCTTCCCTCTACGCCACTTCGCTCTTCCCTCTACGCCACTTCGCTCTTCCCTCTACGCCACTTCGCTCTTCCCTCTACGCCACTTCGCTCTTCCCTCTACGCCACTTCGCTCTTCCCTCTACGCCACTTCACTCTTCCCTCTACGCCACTTCACTCTTCCCTCTACGCCACTTCACTCTTCCCTCTACGCCACTTCACTCTTCCCTCTACGCCACTTCACTCTTCCCTCTACGCCACTTCACTCTTCCCTCTACGCCTCTTCACTCTTCCCTCTACGCCTCTTCACTCTTCCCTCTACGCCTCTTCACTCTGCCTGTTGCTGTAGATTTTTGAGCCAGAATTCAGAACAATGGTACTACCTAATTTTGGAGAGTAAATATTCTTATGAAGAGGAGAATTACAACTATGTTAAACTGGTCTATAAAGATACTGAGGACTTAATCAGGTTACACAATGACCGGACGTTATGGAGTGATGATATGAGCCCTGATGTCAGTCAGTGGCTTATACACCAAATGACGAAACACGTGTTGGCTACAGGATCGACTCAAGTGGTTACCTGATTCATTTGAAGATATCTGAATTCATGTGAAGAAGAAGGAATAAAAGATGAAGAAAGAACACTCTGTTTTGTTCTGACCTCTTTTTGGACATTAGTTGCTCAGGGGTTATATTTTTTTGTTTAAGTTGAGGACCACCGTCCTCTTCTAAGTTGTGGGTGTCAGTGGCCACCCTTTTCCCCTCGGAGCAACCGAGTATAATTTATGATTTACATGAGGGTACACATAGGTTTGCGCAACTGATAAACTTGCCACACAGATTGTCTGTGCAATGCTTACTGGGCCACATCGTCTACAAGAGCAATAACGTGTAGGCCCAGGTTAGACTAAACCATCCTTTTTTTTCTCTGGAGATCTGTGTCCCAAGCCTTGATTAGTGGGTCGCAGAATATTCACCGACCAAATGCTGGTGATGATTTTGTGCGTTGGGTCGGTGATTATTCTGCGTTCCACTAATCAAATCCTTCTTTGAATATACTGACTGGACTGATACTCTCATATAAATGGTGATGACCAACGCGTCTAATGAGAAAATGCTACAAGAACTATTTTAAACTGGGTGAACAGACCGAGTGATTTGCAGGACTGCACACAGAAATTGCCATAACTCTGAGGAAGTCCTTATGAACGAAACACTTTGGCCCAGCTGACTGATCTAAAGCTTAAAAGAAAAATAAGAGAAGAATTTACCACATGAATGCGTGCCTCCGTTGCTATATGACTTATGTCTCTTGTACTAAATTGGCATTTAAAAGAGAACACACCATCATTGCTTACTGAATATCCCTTAATTGGGACTGATATTTTTACTATACAAGCGCTTCTGTTCCGATCCGTTTTTTACTTTATTAATGTACCCCATTATTAACTGGTCCAGTGTTCCCATACATGGATTTCTTAGGTGTGGGAACACCAGACCTGATTTTACCAGCTGACTAATCCAGCCAGTAAAGTCTCTTGATCTCGGGCTGCAGACCTATTCCTACCTCTGCCCCAGCCTGACACACTCCCATGGCACAGGAGAAGCCCTGGCACCCTTCTCCTTACAATCCCAGGTTCAGTTTACCACCTCTTCAGAGCAGGTGGTAAGTGGAAGTGGATTCATCCCAGAAATGTGTACACCATATTCAGATTTGGACCAGGTAATTCCAGCTGCCCAGGTTAGTCCCCATTCCGGAAGCAAATATTTGTAACGGCAGGATTTATGTGCAAGTGTCCAACCGGAATTTTTTTTTCTTTCCTGCCACAAGGTATCCCTGCACATAAATCTGAATGCTTTGTAATTGGGGATAGAATTGCTATCAAAGGGGATGTTGTCAGCGACTGGATGTGTAACTTTGGGAGGAGTGGGGAGGGAATCCCATATAGTAATCTAGTCTTATGAGAATTGGTATTTTACCTGCATTAAAGTCAGAGAGCTCATTTGCAAACGTTCCAAACCTATTTAGAGGAAAAAATACATTTACTGATTTTCTAAAAATGTAATAAGTTGATTAAGGGAATGGTCAGATGTGAGTTTGAGAAGAAGAATGTGAAGAAAATCACAAGAAACAATAGGGGTATAAAATAAAATGTTTGGCTTTGTGTTTTACCAAAAGTGACGACCGGAGGGCACACTTGCTCCAAAAAAGCATAATGCTGTTCCTAGCAGTGTAGGAGGCTGGCTTAGTATATTGTGCACACTTATTTAAGTGAAGCACCCTGCACTAATCCAGACAATCCTTATGGTGATTTTAGTGGTCTTAGACAACCTTAGAAAGCTCTCTAAGTGGTAGCTGTGGAGAGCAGCCTTAAGGTTTAGTCCAGAAGGAGTGTTAAGCAGCTTGTTTCACCAGTACTAATAAAGTAATGTAGGTTAAACGGAAAAGAACCACACAGTGTAGTTATAAAAATAGTAATACTTCTTAAATACACTCACTAACCTATTGGTATATCTCCTACCCAGAGATATAAACACAATACACCTAATATTTTAAAAGGAGAACAGGTAAGTAGCACAAATACACAGTGGTCTCCAGGGGGAGATCAAACCATATACCAATAAAGTGGAATGCGAACTGCGACCAAAATTGAGACTTGAACCAGAAGATTTAGAAGAGCTAGGGACCCAAGGGACCACCCAAGGTAAGTACCCAGGAATCCCACGGAGGCTGTGTGCAGAGTGGAAACACAACTGCTTGCTCAATGCAAGTCAGTGGGGAAGTCGTGGTTGCAGTTTTGCAGAAGGACCCTTCCTGAAGAAACCCCGTAGAAAACAGAAGGTTGAAGAGTCACCCCACCTGTGGATACCCCAGGGACCAGGATACCTACACCAGGGAAGCCGGGTGCATAGGTGCGAATTGATGTCAGAAACCGCTGTAGACCACAATGGAGGACTTCAGTGAAGATGCCGCTGGCAAAGAAGGTGAGAGTACGGTGGAATCCAACGGTGGATTCTTGAAGAGGAGTACCTGCAAACAGAGGGGACAGAGTCTATGCCACTCCGGAGTGACCAGGAGGCATAGAAGACCAATGACCACTGATGACGGAAGATGCAAGAGGACCGATGGTGACCTTGTTGCTGCAGCTGTGAGGACCAGGCAACACTGTGGAAGACCAGGAGCCGTTCACTAGCTGTCCCACGTCGGAAGTCGAGAACCAGTGGGTCGGTGTCCGGCGGGAGCAGCAACAAGCCTTGGCAGAGGCAACCGATTTGGAAAACGAAGGTGCAGTATCGGGACCAGCAAGGTCCAAGGGACTCACTAAGTGCAGGAGAGTCAGAGCAGGCCTAGAGCAAGGAGGGGAGCCCACAGGAGCCAAAGAAGACCTGCAAGAGGACCTCGAGCAGCTCACCAAAGATGCAGGCCCATGGTGCAGAGGATGCAGTGAGGACGAAGATCTTGGCAGGAAGAGATGCTGGAGCTTCATGAAGCCCGAAGATCTCTGGAGAAGAGTCGACAAGCCTTAGCAACAAGTCGGCGCGGTGCACACAGGTGCTGTTCCATTAGTTCGAGGGATACTGGCCTCAAACTCGGTGAAAAGACCGTGTAGGCCTCGAGGAAGTTGAAGAACCACCACCTGTGTTGCGGGAGCAGCAGACCGGTCAGCTCCGTTGCGGTGCTTGCAGATGCAGAGGAGTGACTCCTTTACTCCAAGGGAGATTTCTTCGGTGTCTTTGATGCCCACAGGCCTGGAGAAGAACCTGGATGAAGCACAGGCGACGCAGAAGACTGGCAGGGCGACGAGACCAGGAGCAACAGGAGTCTTCCCAGATACAATCTTGGTTCCCAAAGCGAAGTCCAAAGTGCCCAGACAGTAGAAGTGGTTTCGGACCTGAATCTTGTCCTATGATTAATCTCAAGAGCCACCCACAGGTAAGCCCTTGAGTACCCAAAGGAAAGGGTTGGGACGATTCAGGGGTCCCTCCCAGGGGAGTGGCTGGAAACTGGGGTGGATACTCCCATGTCCCTTGCCCAGTTTCGCGCCAGAGCGGGAGCCAACGGCTCCCTGAACTGGTTTCAACTGGAGTATGCAAGGAGGGCACCAAATGTACCCTTCAAAGCAGTCTGGTGGCGTTGGCAAGCGCCCCCACCCCAGCCTAATACACGAATTCCTGTCTGAGAAGTGGTCACACCTCTCTGTGACAGGAAACTTATTGTTCTACCTTCCCCTGCTCGAGCCTGGATCAGCAGCAGGAGAGCAGAATTGTGCCTGTGGTCGGCAGCAGCACTAGCTTGCTGTTAGACCCTGAAAGGCTGGTACCGGGAATTCGGGGGGGTCCCTAGGGGAGCCCCCCAGTACATGGGGTCCTACATCCAACACTGGGATAGGTGTTTGGGTAGGATTCCAACATGGTTGATGCCGTTTTCGGTGCAGCTAATATATAGTTAAACATCTCGTAATTGACTTGATGATCACTATATGTGTAACATGGCTGTCTGCACAAAGCGAGGAAAATTGACTCCTGGGTTTGTAGGGGGGGTGCTCATGCAGGGCACCCTCACACTTATAACCAAGCACCCTGCCTTCAGGATTGAAAGGCCTACCTTAGGGGTGACTTATAGGTTTTAAGTGGCATGGTGAGCAAAAGAATGATGGATTTAACCCAGATCTCTTGACTGGGGGGTGAATGTTTTGATTTGTTCTGCATTCCGTCTATCAATTGTGTGTCTTTTTATAGGTTTTAAGTGCTGTGACCTCCGATATAAGGAAAGGTATATCTGTTGTGAGTGGTGCTAGCACCAGCTCACACAGGCTGCAATGGCAGGCCTGTAGTCACAATTTGAGTCGTCTCTCATGGGTGGCATAATCTATGCTGCAGCCCATCGGATACCCCTGGTGTAACTATGCCCTGGGTACCTCAGTACCATATACTAGGTACTTGGAAGAGTATACCAGTAGCCAATTAGGAAGGTACCAAAGTACTTACCATAGTCCAATTTAGGGAGAGAGCATAGTGACTGGGGTCTTAATTAGCAGGATCCCAGTCAGGCTAGTTAAAAAACAGAACGACACCAGCAAAAAGTGGGTGTAACCATGAAAGCAGATCCTACTTTCCTACAAGCAGTCTTCTCATGCCCACACGTACAGGAGAAGTAGGGCCGAGTCCTTCACCTTGCAGGCTGGGGCACTCTGGTGCTTACAATCCGAGTTCTTGTAGGGTGACCAGAGTCCTTGTTCCAGGGAGTGGGGGGGAGGGGGTGAAGACCTTCTCCTCAGCTTCTCTACCACAGGACCAGTCTCTCCCCCTCTCCCGTTCCAAGACCAGTGATGATCTGATTTCCAGAACGTTGGAGCCCCATGAAATAGTGGTACATGTGTAGTTGCTGGTACAGGGCCTGGGGCCTATTCCCGGACTATGACCCACGTCGCTATAAAGCACTGTTCCCATCTTATGCTAACAGCAATCTAAAGAATCACTATTCCATAGGGTTTGTTTTTGTAAACTGGCAATAGACTGTTTCCATTGTAAGAGCTCTGCTAGACTGCTTGCAAGTGTTTGTTAAAATTGATGCGCCTCCCCTGCATACCGGTAGGAAGCCCATCTAAACTTGTTCTGTTTCTCTGTGACTGTCTGACTAACTGAAACCACCCAGACAGTTGGCCAGTCCCATTTGAAAGGGAGGTCCACACTAACTCTTAGTATAAGCATGGAATCTTCACTGGTTCCTACCACTGCCCAGTGGCCATTTGATTACCAAGCCGCTTTTCCCCACTCACATTCTTCAGAAAACAATTCTCCCCATCTTCCTACTAGTGATGCTCCTGCATCTAAGCTGGCCTCCAAAGACCCTTTGATCTTCCGTTGGACAGGATGGGGGCTGTATACATTTTAACCGCGTCAGCTTCAAGTGAAGAAAGCTTCATCTTAGGCAGGCTTCAGCTTGTTCACTGTAGAAAATGCAATCATCCTTGTACTAAACCACATGGCCTTGCACGCACCAAGGAACTTTAGGTTTTTCAACATGGCAAAATCAGCTTACTATGTGCAGCTTTCAGCCACTCTAGTTTGGGGCTTCAATAGTATCTGTGCAACCATGCTTTTAGAATCCCTCATGGAGAGGGTGTAAATCCACACTGCTGTTGTATTCCTCTTAGGGTGTCCGTATATAGGTTTTCCTGTATCATGTCCTTATATAGGCACAATTCGCCCTGCCCTTATATAGGCATGAAATCCCAGTCCTTATTTAGGCATTAAACCGTGCACTCCAAATACAGGCATGGTCTCCGACATCCGTCCACCCTAACGTCACAACGAGTTCTTGAAGAACAGACCCTTAGGCTTCGGGAGTTTCCCTAGCACAGGACTATTGATTTCTTCAAGGACTCTTCTATTATGCATGAACCGTTTACCTTAGGGGTTCATTCATGACGTCTTCCGCTGTCCGATTCACGTCAACGCTAACATTCTGAGGTACCCCTCCGGTATAAATATACCTTCCCTAGCCCATGTAAACTAGAGGAGACCTCGACTTCAGAGGAGCCCATTTCCCGGCCTGACGCACTGAGAAGACGCTGTCATCCCTGCACGCAGAGAGTCCAGCTTCCAGTGATCTGACTTCCCTCGCGGGGTGTTGGAGTTCGAGTCTGGCAAGAGATTCCTACCTCTCTCATTCTTAAGGTATGGGGCTGACTAGAACCTAGAGGGACTCTTGGCATACTAGGCGTAATATACTCTTAGTATACCATAGTAAGGAATACTTCACCTACTTCATACCTCTCCCTACACCTAGGTTAGGTACATTGGGTTAGAACTACCTTAGAAACGGATCGTATGAGTACTCTCATTTTTAGTCTGTGTTATTTATGTAAATGAATATCTACTAAAGATCATGCTAGCGCAGTATTATTTATTTCTTCTGCTTACGCTGTACATTTATCTTGCATACTGTCTTGTGATCGTAACAGCACATTTTACTTACACGAGAAACAAGACTGTTCAATTAACCTTTTATTGAAACGCCCGTCTATTCTTTCTGTGTAACTTTGAGGAAAACTAAGTGTGCACGAGTGAGCTGAGTGAAATAGTTATCTATTGTTTCCACGACTCTGGGACACGTTCTGATTCTAAAGGGAAACAAAGTGGTCATGTTTTGCGGCTGCCAGAAACTACTCCCTTCTTGTTTGTCAAGGAGTTTCTAGTAGCCTCTGAGCTAGCTGGCACAAGTAATTAAGTTTAATATACTCGATGGGGACATAGGACTAAGGTCAGTATGTCAAACATATAGGGGATATTATTCCAATGCGCAGAGCCTATTAGGGAAATAGGAGCCACACTACACTGCAGCTCACGCAACACCAGACACTTATGATAGTGGTGCATTTTTATGCATCGTACTACCATAACCATGTTGAAACCCGATATGCCAGCAAGAATTAATCTTTGGTACCTTGTTTAAAGCGAAGAACACATGCCAATAGCAAGCTGTATAGCCGTCTTTTCATGCTAAAAATCTAATATGCCATCAAATCCAGTAAAGGCAAATGGAGAACCGCTCCAAGAGATGCGGTTTGCTACAGGTGGTGATCAGAAGAATTGTTTAGTGGATAATCATGGCGCCTGTACTACAGTGAAACGTGGCAGAACTGTGGAGATGGAAAGGGATAATTTCAGAACCACTACTATTAGCTGGGAAACCGTTTCAGGATGTCAAGACTGAGTATAGAATAAGTAATTAAGTTTAATATACTCGATAGGGACATACTGACCGTAGTCCTATGTCAAACCTATAGGGGATATTATTCCAATGCGCAGAGCCTATTAGGGAAATAGGAGCTACACTACATGGCGCCCAACGTTTGGTAAGGCGGTAATTCAACGCTAGATACTGAGTAACTCAGCCGTGCTTTTTCTCTCAGAGACCCCTACCCATATACTCCAAAAGACGTCTGTAGTGGGCAGGGTTAAGTATCCACCACGGCTACATAGGGAAACACCCTATATATTAGCTGTTTGGTTTGCTCAACGTTGAAGGATACAGTGTTCCAAAATATTGTGCACCTTATCTTTGTTTCCTTGAAACTTGTTCTACATTTTTCGAAAAACAAAATGTCCATACCAGGGGACGAAGTCACCGGAAACGGTGGAGCTGTGGCTGATCCAGCCCAAGCAGCAGTTTTTAACTTTACCGGTTTAAATGAAACCGAGGAGGGTGTTATAGACATCCATCCAAACTTAAGAAGAGCCATCACTCTAAAACTCATAAAACATGGCCTACCACCAAGAGGCGGTAGAGCAGTTTTCGTGATAGAGAGCACACGAATCCTTTCAGACAGAGGTATTCTATTCATGGGTAATATTTCCTGAATCAAATTCAGTTACAAAAATGTTTCACTACTACAAAGAAGATGATCCACCAGAGGAATACATTCCTTTCGAGGATATAGAAATTCCATTAACATACCAGGAGCATCAGCTCTGGTTTAAAGGCGCCCTAAAACATCACAGAAACATTACCAGGCTCGGTCCACTAGGTAGACCAGGAGCAACATGGCCGTTTCTTGCCGGCTGCACACCTCATCCTGACCTGGATATAATGTCAGATGAGGAACTACTTGTTCAACTACAAGAATTAATAAAAATATACAGACAATTGGTCCAATATGTCATGCGGACTTTCACAGTCCAACCATTGACACTTCCAAATCAAACTCCTCAACAGGGGAATACGCTAAAAATTCCACCACAGACTCTATACGCAGTCATGGGTAAAATGCCCACAAAACGTGAGCAAATTCCATTCTGGATAGCTCAAAAAATTACTCAAATCGAAGCAGTATTTCCAAATACTAGCCCGTATGAGAAACACAGAATCCTAACAATCAGTTTACCGATGGGGATCACACCACAACTATAAGACTGCACCACTTGGGGCTCAGTCTTTGCTGCCATCTATACTAAAACGCATGGTATTCTGTCAATTGCGGTAATACCTGATGTCCTGAAACAAATTCAAAACGAATACGGGGCAGAGCCTGCTCTAAATTTAGGTATGAAATTACTGAAAAATTTCGACCAGGTCTCAACAATAATATTATCTAATATTAAAGGGGAGGCAGCAGCAGTGGCGATCCGCCAAAAATTAAGGGAATTCGATGTTACAAAACATCAAACTGAATTACCCAGAATAATTGAACAATCTTATGCAGAATTAGGCAGAGATAGTTTGGGTGGAAGACCAGTGAAGCCGAAACTATCTGAAAGTCCTGAGAAGGACTCTATTAAACAAACTCCTACATCTTCTAAAAAGAAGTGGGAGACTAATAAACAAAATTCAAACGAGAAACGTTCTCAATCCCGAGGTAGGTCTCCTCAAAGGAGCCCTCTGAAAGGAGGTATAACCTCAGGAATAGGGATAATCTGAGAAAGCCTGACAGGTATCAAGATACTGATACACGTTCCTCTCGTCCCTTTCAGATCTCATCACAGACTTCGGAAAGAAGAGGACGGTCAGAACATAGAGAAGAACGCGTGAAATCCAAGGAAGAAAAACACGCTCCAAAAAATAAAACAAAACCTCAATTCTCCAAAAAGAAAGTAGCAGGTCTAAAGATCAGACATGCCGAGAATACTGAGAACACAACTCAAGAACGGAGAATGGGCTCAGACAATGCTGGACAGTGCAGCAGAAGTCACAATGGCTCGCCAGAACCTGAAGGAACTTCTGGAGATAGTGGACTTGAATGAGTACATTACAGTTGAGACTGTGGACACCAGGGTTAGTACTCAACAAAAGTTATATGAAATAACACTCCGGATGGAGGGAGACATACCTAGACAGGTGAAAGCACTTTTTTGGGAAAAACTATCAAGGGGCTATGACCTACTTCTAGCAGAAAAAGACTGGCCACCACACTTTGTCAGGGAGTGCCCACATGGCGAGGACATTATTATGCCTGCCTTCTCCAACCATATTCCAATACACCTAAAATATACATATGCCAGGAAATGGGCAGTAGCCCAGGCCCCAGCATTGTATAAAAATCATGTAGGATGGGATGAGGACTCCCCTCACCATAAAATACATCTGAAACATGAACCAACTGCACAGAGGCAGTATCCAGTAAAGCAAGAAGCTAAAAAACAAGTCAGGGAGATCTTAGATCAACTTGAATACCAAGGGGTGATTGAAACATGCACCTCTTCAATGAACAATCCTTTGTTTCCTGTCTCTAAACCAGACAAATCATATTGTCTTGTTTTGGATTACAGACACTTAAACACTTGTTCTAAAACTTTTGCAGTGCAAAATGCACATAGCACATCATTAATGAATAACATTGTGCATAAAAAATATAAAACCACACTAGACATCTCAAATGGTTTCTTTTGTCAAAACATAGCACCTGAAAGCAGGTACTTAACAGCATTCTCCATAATGGGGACCCAGCGTCAATTTTGTCGAGCTCCCACAAGGGTTCAAGAACAGCCCAGGTTTATTCTCAGCGAGGTAACGGAGTTACTACAAATTTATGACAATGAGGCATTGTCCTATGTCGATGACATCCATCTGACAGACGATGACCTGGACAAACAGTTGAACAGGGTGAGTACCATTATACTGGGCTTCGCCTCTGAGAGCTACAAATTCAACTTTAAAAAGTCCAGAATTGCCCATCTCAATGTCCTATTTTTAGGATATGAGCTTTCAAGTGAAGGCAAGAGCTTGGCAGCTAACTTTCTAGAGAAATGTCCGCTGCTAAAAACTTACAATCCATCCTGGGTTTCCTCAATTTTGGAAGAACAAACATTCTAAATTACGCAGAAAGGGTTAAACCTCTCTACGCATTAATCAAACCTGATTTTTCAATCGAAAATTGGACAAACTAACACACAGAAATCTTGCGTTCACTCCAGGCTAACATGTTAGCAACAAATCACTTAAAAACACGCGTAAGTCAACTCAACCTGGTGATCCGAATAATTTCGGGTCAATGCGGATTCACCTACTTAACATTTAATGAAGGTGAAAAAGTACCAATCGCATACAAATCTCATTTGTATACACAAGCGGAAATGCGTTTCACTTCAACTGAAAAAATTCTGACAGCAGTTCAAACCGTTGTAGCAAAAGAAAGCGCCTTAGCCCAAGGGAAACGCATTATTGTCGTAACCCCGGTACCAGCTTTAGAAGCGGTCACAAAAGCAAGCATTCCAAATGCTAAGACATTACATCCAAGATGGATACAATGGGTTAATTCACTTGCTGCAACAGATGTTGAATATGTTTTTGATCCTGATTTTAAAAACACAAGCATTCCTGCAATCTGAACAAGAATGTCCTCTGCCCACTGAGATTCTGCCTCTCGATCAGTACGAATTCATAATTTACACTGACGGATCCGCACAGCCCGCAACACTGAGTAAGCAAGCTTACAGTGCAGCGTGTGCAATCGTTAAAGGTCGCGTGCGAGATGGCATCTTCAGACCTATGGTCACAAAAACCCAGTCTCTAGGAGATTGTACAACTCAGCGAGCTGAACTACAAGCATTCAAACTGGCACTTGAAAGTACAGATCTAGAATTCCCCACATTGATAGTGTGTGATTCCTTTTACTGTGTTCAGTCGTATAATGAATATTTACAAAACTGGCTTGAAAATGGTTTCAAAGATGCGAAAGGTGGCACAATAAAGCACAAAATGCTTTGGGAACAAGTAGTTCAGTTGAAAAACGAACTACCAAAGGCTCACGTGATCCACAGCGATACAAAAGGGGATGATGGACGGAACGTTTGAGCCAATCAAACACTCACCCCCAGTCAACTGATCTGGGTTTAATCCATCATCATTCTTTAGCTCACTCCACCACCCCAGTTCAGACATGGCCATATGCAAATCAGTCTGACCCTGTGCCTCATGGGAACAGTCCAGCCCGAACTGCCAAGCCATGTCTTCCCTGGACCGGAAACAAGCATCCTAGGACCGGTTTCTGGCATTCCAGCCGTCATCAGCCAGGCTTGCTTGAATCCAGTGGCAAAGTGAGCAAGGGACCCACGTCTGGGCATACCCCCGCCCCGTTACAAAGAAGCCATGGCCAGTCTGGGCGTTGCATTGCGGTACTCCTCTCCATTCCATCCTGAGGGAAATTCGGTTGTGGAAAGGAAAAACCGGGACATAAAGCAGTCTATAACAGCTAGGGTATTAGGTTCGGGTGATGGGTGGGCCAAATATCTTTATGGGGTCCAGCGCTCATTAAACAACCTGCCAAGAAGTTCTCTAGGGGGGGGTCACTCCATATGAGGTCCTATTTGGGACAAGAATGTGGGTACCAGATCTCGATGACGTAGGCACAGTGGTGGCAAATAAAACGTTTGATATCAAAGATCGTTTGGCTGTTTTACAGGAACTGAATGAGTTGAGAACAAAACAAAGCAATGTATTCCTGCAGCCAACCACCACTGGGGAAAAACCGGCGGTCCCAGCAAGGCCTGTCTGGATTCCAAAAGTTGGGGATCTAGTCAGAGAAAGATTGCGGACAAGAAGGAATTTGGACCTTCTTACAGACAACCAGTACCTGTCCTAGCAGTTCAAGGAACAAGAACAGTACTTCTGCCGCCCCTTGCTGGAAGAAAAGAGAAAAGATTTGTGTCCATCGACCTCATCAAACCACAGTATGTGGCTGATACTAAATAGTAGGCCTCGTGGACTCCGACCTAGTAGCAGACGCCCTCCTCGCTACTATCCAAGAGGTTCAGACTGAAAGACTGATAACCATCGAGAATTCAGCAGTAACAGATGAAGGACTAAGCAACCATGCAATGGAACTCATCCCTCTTGAAAATCAAGTAACAGTTCATCCAAATACACCTGTCTACACCAATGTAGCAAGTGATCAACTGGTTCCAGCGATTTCTACAAATCCTGATGCAATTGCAACAATTGACAGAACTGCTTCTGGCTATTTCATTAACTTTGATACGTTCTCAGAAGATCAGAGTGAACCTGAAACGACGCCAGCATCATTAACATTCAAGTAGCAAGTACAAGACTTTCTTCACTTTCTGAAAAAGACTTATTTGGTTTCTCCATGGATTGAACTCTGGATTACATCTGGACTTTGTTTTCCTGCTCTGGCTAGCTTTGGTTACAACTGTGAGCGTGCTTATAAGTGGCAGATACATCCATGTGAATACTGAACGAAAAGACGTGAACGTACTTTTGAAACCTCATAAATATTCCCATCGTGAAGCAAGAGACTTGTCGTCAGTGAACATCACAGCCGTTCCTATACAGGATGGTCTAGTGTGGGACAAAACAGATTTTGATATCTTTGGCCCGACAGAACAATTGAACATTCCACATTTGTTTAAAATTTCACTAAGTGATCTCATTTCGTCCAGTACCTATTCTGATGATTGGCACTTTGAGACTGTTAATGACATAATGTTTGACCTAGAAAAATCTGCTGCATTTTCTAAAAATGAATATTTAGAGGGTTCATCAGACTATGAACAGCTGTATTGCTATAACCACTATGGTCATCATTATTTGCATAAATCTGCATACCCTAGAAATGTTTGTTTAACCAATGGGAGCATTGTCCTACACCACCACAAGGTAGTTCAAAAACATTTGCTAACAAGTTTCCATATTTTTCAGGTTACAATGCATCTGATCCAGAAACGTTTTACTATAAAAATGTAAACAAAACAGGACTGAATTATGTTAACTAATACGAAACAGATTTACTCTGCAACATTTATTGCCCAACTGTCAAGACCGGGTTTCGACTTATGGAAAGACACAATAGACACAAACTGTCTGGGGTACTAAAGATTGGCAAGTGCAGGGGATAGAAGCTTTATTTAGAGCCTGTGTCATCCCTGAACAAATAATGTTTTTGAATGAAACTGTCCAACAAACATCTTGTCTTGGATTAGCCAAGATAAAAGAGATGAAAACACCTTCTGTACCAACACCTGCAAGTGATAACAATACACAGGCAGCTGTGACAGTTGACAATATACTACAACTCAACAGATCTAACCCCGATTGGAGAAAATGGTTGATCTGGCCCACAGACACGAACAACTGTCAGGAAAGATTCCTGAATAAAACTCAGGGCTTTACTATTCATAGGCCAGACCCAAGATACGTCCAAAGACAGCATCCGGGGGTAGTAACAACATACAGTGTAGGTAAATTGTGCCTCGATTGGCTGCAGAAATCTACACTACAGGGTGTGAAACAACACTTATCCTTACTTAAAGAAGACGCAGACCTTGGAAGTCTTGCTTGGACCAAGAAAACCGCGTCAAAAACGTTTCATATATGCCGGCATTTACGCTGCTTATGACGAAGCATGGAAAGTGTCACAGATGGAGGCCGCAGAACGAATACGTGAACTTGGTCGTATTAATTTAGAGAAAACACTCGCTGTGGTCGACAATGGGTTAACAACTTTGTCCTCCAGAATATATTCATTGGACAACATTGTATCCTCTGCTATCGACCTACTAGAACAAGATTTGGCGATGTTACAGAAAGGCCAATCTCAATTACGTTCTATTGTGTTATTAAGCTGGACGCTGCAATCTTTGCGTGCGGGCTATGTGCCTTGGTGTTTCATCAACACATCGGCTCTGTTTGAAGCTCCCGCCGGACGCCGAAGTCTTTGCATCACCAGAGGTGGATTTCCAGACTTCCCCGAGGCTGCCCTGAGTCCCCAGCAAAGCTGAGGCCCGTAGCTGTCGTGGGTAACGTGGAACCGTGACCCCTGGACACCGAGCACATTTGCAAGTGCATCCTCTTCCTGGGCTCCCACGAAGTTGTGCTTTGGGCTCCGAGTAGCCCCCGCCTCCAGCACCGACTGCACCGAAGATCACTGGCCCCCCACTCCACGAGTGTCCCGTGAGCCAGCTCCAAGTGCGTCCACTCGAGGCTCCTTCGCGGTCGCTAGTCCGTTGGCTAGTAGGCCCTGCCGAAGGCCAATCTTCTGCTTGGGCTTCCCTGGTTGCTCCAGGCGGCCCTGACTTACCCTCGCTGGGTGAGTCCCTCAGACCTTGCTGGTCTGCACCACCGTCCTTCTATTTCCACGAGACTTGCCGTTGCCAAGGCTTGTTGGGTCCAATCCGGTCGCCGACACCTCAGCAATCGACAGACGTCGTGGGACAGCTCGAATCCAGCTCCTGGTCGTCGTCGACGCCTCCTGGACCTCGTGGCTGAAGAGTCAAGACGACCGTCAACCTACCTGAAGCACTCGACATCGGTGGGCAAACCCGACCCCGAAAGACACCTATGCACCCGGCTTCCCTGGGTGAGGTAACACAAGTACTCCGGTGCTCCCGTGGGTATAGACTCTAGAACGACCCAGTTGTAAAAGGGTTTGCTCCAAGTCCTCCTCTAAGTGTCCCTTTTCTTTAAAATTCCAACCGCGACTTTCCCCATAGAAGTCAACGGCGATTCGCGGCTGTGTTCTCACACTGCACGCGTCCCCGTGGGTCCCCTGTGTCACTACCTTGGGTGGTTCCTTGTGGTCCAAGCACTTCTACAGGCTCTAGGCCTTGTGTCTAGCTCAGTCGTGGTTCTTATACCACTTTATTGGTATATGGTTTGAGTACGCCCCTAGGGCTCAAACGTGTATTTGTGCTATTACTGTTGATAACTAACTTATAACTTATGTACTTCGAACTCTAGCCTCATAAAGAGACTAGAGGGGTGTGTTTAGCAATAAATACATATATTTTGAATATATACCTGGTGTGGTCCTCTTTCATTTGGTCACTCAAGAGATTATAGGCTGGTAAAACAAGCTGCTTTACATTCCTTCAAGACTTAGCCTGAAGGCTGCTCTCCATAGCTACCACTAGGATAGCTTTCAATAAAGGTTGTCTTTAACCTATCTCCAATAAGGGGTTGTTTGGACTGGTGCAAGGTGCCCACTATAAATAGTGGACAGCATATACCAGGCCAACTTCTCACATCCTTGGCCCAGCAGGGCTCTGCTCTGGGCACTTTCAAAGGTTCTCTTTCGGCCATCTCCGCCTTTCTCAGGCTTCCAGATCAGTCTTCTCTCTTTAAGTCCCCGGTTGTTAACCGTTTCCTGAAAGGCATTGCACACACGTTTCCTCCCGTGCCTTTCATAATGCCTCAATGGGACTTAAATCTTGTCTTGACCTATCTGATGTGCGCTCCTTTTGTTGAGCCCCTTCATAACTGTCCTTTACGTCTTCTTACTCTCAAGACGGCTTTCCTGGTAGCTATCACCTCTGCCAGAAGAGTGAGTGAGCTCCAGGCTCTTTTTTCTAATCCTCCTTTCCTTTCCGTTCATCCGGACAAGGTGGTTTTAAGGACCCGTCCTTCTTTCTTGCCAAAGGTTGTCACGCCCTTCCACATCGGGCAGGCCATCACTTTGCCCACCTTCTTTCCGCCTTTGCATCCTTCAAAAGAGGAAGAGAGGCTCCACCGTCTGGACCCAAAACGTGCGCTCTCGTTCTATCTGAAGCGCACACGACAGTTCCGGGTGGATGACCAGCTCTTTGTTGGCTACGTGGGCGCCAACAGAGGTCGGGCCATGCACAACCGAACCATCTCTCGGTGGGGCGTTTTGTGCATCAAAGCCTGTTACTCGTTGGCTAAGAAGGAGCCTCCTGTGGGGCTGTGTGCCCATTCTACCAGGGCGACGGCAGCCACTACTGCCTTGGGACGCGGCGTTCCCTTGCAGGATATTTGTGAGGCAGCTACGTGAGCCTCGCTGCACACATTTACCAAACATTACTACCTTGACAGTCCAGTCCGGAGAGACTGCTTCTTTGGCCGTTCTGTTCTCCGTGACTTTCTGGTGTAATCTATTTGCAGACCCACCACCGGGGTTGGTATTGCTGGGGTATCTATTCTAAGGTAAGGAATCTATCACTAACGTGTCTCTTTCAGATGCACAAGTTACTACTTGTGTAACGATATATCTGTAAGAGACATTAGTTAGTGATAGATTCCTACCGCCCACCCATCCTCCCCGTTCTGCGAACTGATTCTAGGGTTAAGGTCATCCCTTTCAGGGCCCTAGTTTCATGGCACCAGTGGTCAGTTTCTTGCATGGCTCTGCGTTCCTGGCGCGGAAAGTCGGGTACAGAACTGACGTCAGCGCGCATGGGTGGCGTCTAAGTAGTCTCCGTGACGTCATCTCGGCGCTTACGACGCCAGCGACTAACGCGGAGCCGCACGACGCCACCTACCGACGCGCAGGGGTACTGCTGACAAAAAACTTTCCGGATCCAGTCTGACGCCTGGGGATATTCTAAGGTAAGGAATCTATCACTAACTAATGTCTCTTACAGATATATCGTTACACAAGTAGTAACTTGCGCGACAATACCAGTTTCTTTAGTGGATAAACAGTCCTGGTCACACACACATCTCACACACAAGACTTCATTAGATTTTATGGGAAACCCCTTTCCTCTACTAAGGACTTTCTTCTTGTCATCCTTGCATACTCGAGCAAAATGACCAATCCTGCCACACTTAATGCATTCCTTACCTATAGCTGGACAATGCGGAAATGACGTACATTCCCTCTTTGTTGTCCAAACTCCCCCCAATACAGTGGCCTCTGAAGGTATTGAACACCTCCCATTCGACTCCCGGTGGGGGTGGGGGGACGCCGTACCCTGGTTCTCTTTAAAATAATTGATAACTTCCTGCCTCTGCTCCTCTCAGAAAGCCTCGTCCAAGAGCAAAGCACTCTGGCCCCAGGGGATGGGGCCTGCCCCACTACATGTGTATCGGCAAAGGATTGTGGTCTGACCTTGTCGACCCGGATATTCCGCATGTAGGATCTTTGGGGTCGGCAGTCTGGAGGCCAGTAAGCTATCCAATCGGACATGCAGGTCATGAGGCACAGAATAAAAGGAGTACTCCCTCTGGTTGGCATGACCCGTCCTCCACACGTCTTTATTATTATCCATTTATAGAGAGCAACTATCACCCAACGGGCATCTTGGCGATAGTAACTGATGAGGTTCTGTGAGTAGTTACAGATGAATAATTTGGTAAAATGTCATTTCCGGGGAAAGAGCCAGGTTTTCAAGTTTCTCCTGCAACTCAACAGATTGAAATCAGTTCTTAGAGAGAGTGGTAGATTATTTCACAGTTGAGCTGCTTTGACTTGGAAAGCCCTGCCTCCAAGTTTTCTTTTTGAAAGAGGGTACATATATCAGGCGAGCATAGGATGATCTCAAAGTTCATGTGGGTAAAGAGACCAACTTTCTATTGTAAAGACCTAGGTCACTTGCCATTTAATGCTCTATGCATTATGCATAGAGCCTTAAAAATGCACCTTTCTTTCAATGTGCCAGTTGCTGAATCACATCTTGCTTTATTTAGTGCTAATTTGGCAGCCATCACCTGAATCCTTTGAAGTCGCTTGAGCAGATAGTCTGGACTTCCTATAACCAATGAGTTACAGTAGTCCATTGTGCTCTGTACAGTATCCTGAACGATTAACTTCCTAGAAGGGTGTGGAAGCATTGGGACAATTTTCTTCAGATTTCTAAGTCCGTAGAATACAGTTACCGTTTTATTTTTTTAAACTTCTTTTTATTGAACATGCGTCAGTGTCAATATACAATTTTACAAATGCAATGGTTAAAAGTACATATTTGTCATCATACTTCACATTTCTTCGACATATGGATGTTTGAAAACAATCAACAGTGCTAGTAGATTCCCTGCTCAAAATACCCCCCGTAAACTACCCCCTCCCACTTTAGTAATCAGGTATCCCCCAATTACCCCTGTACACTTCCCACTGTTGCCACACTTTCTCCCATTTTTTGGGGCAGCCCCTGCTCTCATAGATTGTCTTTTCAGCAGCGCAGCACCAGTCCATATCCCTCTTCCATTGTGTCCCTGTCGGCGGTTGAATGGCCCCCCAGGCCCCGGCAAGATTTCTCTTGGCCACCATTGCAGCCAAATTCTTTGGTATTTAGGCCATGTATGTTCCCCAGATACACAAGGCACATGCCACCTGGCATCCACAGGAACTTCCTGCTCAATAACCTCCGACATAATCCGTGTCACCTTCCTCCAATAACGCTGTATGATTGGGCATTCCCACAGAATATGGAAGAAGGTACCCCTCTGATTGCATCCCCTCTGACAATCCTCCGTGAGTGTGCGCCCCAACTTGAACATGAGCGTGCTGGTGGAGTAAGACCTATGCAGGATTCTCAGGTGGACAAGCCTAAACCTTGCCCTAATCGCCACTTCTCTGGGACTTTGCACCACCTCCGCCCACTCATCGTCCTCCAGCAAGCCCACGTCAGACTCCGAGGCCTCCCGTGTCTTTGTGAGGAGATCTGGGGAGTTATTGATTATCTTCTTGTATGTGCATGACAGTGCTTTCTCCGGAATTGGGTCTAGTGCTAATCTGTCCTCTAACGGGCTATATTCAGGGCTCTGATCCCCTTCTTTGATGTGCCTGCCCAGCGCGTGCTTCAGTTGTTAAGTACCTATAGTGTTCTGTGTTCGCCAATTGATATTCTTTTTGTAGTTCGGGGAACGAAAGCACGGCCTGTCTCCGCCACACATCTCCCAGGCGTTCGATATCTATCAATTTCCATTTAGCGAAACCCTGTAATCTACCCACTTCCCGAAGCATATCGCTATCCCATAGAGGGGTCTGTTCCGTCAGTCTGTTAGCCCAGCCCAGGAATCGATTGGCCCCTGACCACACATTTAGTACTATCTGTGTATGTGGTGGCATGTTTGCTTTCTTTCCTCGCCCATACAGTGCACCTAGGTAGCCTCTAGCCCCCATCGCCCAGGGATCCACCCTGTACGCCGGGTTATTTCTGTCCGCTATTACCCAGTCGTTGATGACCATTAGGTGTGAGGCCTGGTAGTATTTTTGAAGGTCCGGAATGGCCAGACCACTTTCATATACTCCCTTTTGTAGCTTAGCCAATGCGATCCGTGCACCCCCACCGTCCCACAACCGTGTTCTCAGTTCACTATCCACGTCCTTAAAGAATTTGTCAGGTATTGGACAGGGGGTGTTTTGTATGACGTACAATATTCATGGTAAGGACATCATTTTGAAGAGAACCGCTCTCCCCATAAGGGATATCGGCAGCGTCCTAGTTACCGTTTTATTGACGTGAGCCTCCATTGAAAGTCTATCATCAATTTAGAACTCCAAGATTTTGCACTGAATGTGCTATTTCCAAATCTGAATTCTTGGGCCACGGCCAGAAGCTAGCTGGGAGCTGCTGTTGTGTTCCCTGGCGACCAGTACAAAAATTCCTTTTTATTTCCGTTGAATTTTTATGTGCTGTCGTCAAGCTATTTGGCCATCTCTTTCAGACAGACCTGATTGTTTAGATGATTTGGGTCCGATTTATCCAGTGATGTTATTAATTATCGTCTGCATAATTTACAAATGATATCCCAAAGGACTTGATAAAAGTCCACAATGGCCTTAAGTAAATGTTGAACAAGATGGGGCTCAGGGTCGAACCTCATGCCAAATGTCTTTGTATTCAGATACAAACATATGAAGAGATATTGCTTGCGATCTTCCTAGTAGGTAAGATTCAAACCACTGAAGGAGTGTACCTCCTATCCCAATCTCTTAAATGTGTAAGCAAAATTTAGTAGAGCAAGAGACAAAAGGTCAAGGCACTCAGAGCCTGCACAAGTCAGTCTAGTATATGGTGGTTGCAACAAATATGTGGTGCAAAGAGCCGGGAACGTGACCTTCCTACGTCCCCACTAATTGGAGGTCCAAAAACACAAGAAACAGATTGGCTCAGCACACAACTATGGTCAAAATACAGTTTTCAAATTTGCAGTGATATATGCAAGTCATTAATTTGACATCAGAGCAGCGTCTCCCAAATGAATCAAATAAAATTTCTGTTTATTATAGATATATCCTTCCTTTATTCATATAGTAGTCATGTGGTCTTCCATCTTTTGTAACACTAAGAAATTTCTCGCTAGGATACCTCCTCTTGACCTAGAAGTCTCATTGTGTACCTTTTGTACAGACTACAGAAAAACATAACAGCCTTGAAGAAGTCCCATTGGGACGAAACGCGCCGCGTCGGCTATGAATTTTGTGTTGTGGTTTTAACAAAAGAAGTTTGAACAAAAGAATATAAGAATAAAGGAAGGATAGATCTATAATAAACAGAAATTTTATTTGATTCATTTGGGAGACGCTGCTCTGATGTCAAATTAATGACTTTCATATAACACTGCAAATTTGACAACTGTATTTTGACCATAGTTGTGTGCTGAGCCAATCTGTTTCTTGTGTAAGCAAAATTTGGTGGTTGACAGTGTCGAAGGTGGCAGACGGGTCCTGCAGGACCAGTACCGCCATTCAACCACAGTCCACTTGCATCCTTAGTTCATCAGTAGCTAAAACTAATGCCGTCTCTGTCCCGTGGGCTGTCCTGAAACCCATCTGTTCCAATTCTAGCAAACTGTTCTGTTCAAGAAAGCTCACCAAGATCTTGGTAAGATACTTTAAACTCCAGTCTTGAAGCCATTTAGTAAATAGCTGGCCACAGGGGACAAGGGCGGGTTTGAATGATCCAACCTCACGTCAGTTACACGGTTAGTATCACCCCCCCAGAAGCCATGACGCTGCTGCACCAGCTGCCTGCTTTGCCGTCAGTTGTTCAAAGAAAGCAGCTTGATCAGTATTGGGGGGCACACAGGCTACCAAGGACCACATCTTGACTGTCCAACCTCCTGGTAACCAGGACATGCCTTCCTTCTGGGTTCTTATCAACCTCCACTGCCTGAAAGGGGACCCCTGGCCTCATCCACACCAGAATGCCCCTAGCATAGGAGCAATAGCCAGTAACATACACCTGACCCTCCAGCGTTTGTGAAATTTGAGAACCTCATGCGGTGTCGAATGACTTTCTTGAAGAAACACTATTTGGAACCCCTCCTCTTTAAGTAGGCATGAACCTTAAATCTCTTAAGCACTGACCCCAGTCCTCTAGCATTCCATGTCAAGATCGTGTATTTTGTGATGATCATCCTGGCATCTGCTGCCCCCGTCTGGTCCCTCGAAGGGGTCCCCTGGGCCTGTCTTGGCTAGCTGTTTGTGGACATGTCCCCAAACTGCATGGAAGGTCTACCCAATCGATACTGTGTGGTGAATCTTTATAACAAGTCCCGCAACTCCCAATCCCATCACTGCTAGAATGTTGGCTCTCTACTTCAACGCCAATAAACCTTTCGGTGTATATGCGCTATACAAATATCTTGTAACATAACAATCCCCAGGACGGACAGCAACAGCCACCCGTCCATTACCAGTTCTTATAGAAGGTGAATAACTTATATACTTCTCCACACAATGTGGGAGAAGGAGTGGAGGTGCTGCGTGAACCACCAAATGTATCTCATACTCTCCCATCCAACCACCCATCTCCTGGTTTCATTTTAATTAATTGCCAGCGCCCGGTGCCTGGCCCTCACTGTGTACACTAGGGCCATAATTGTTGTCCACATACTATGTCCCAGGTCTCAGCACAGGGTTTCCCCCCACAGTTCCCGCCGAGAGATGAATCTGCTACGGATCTGTCCTGACCACAGCTCTTGCCTTCTGTGTCACAAGTTGTTAGGTTAGACTTGGCATCTTTTGGTGTGTTTTCCTTGTCTTTTTGCTTTCTGACCTTCCAGTTTTTACTCTGTTTTTGCTCGTTAAGTGTCTCTGCGCACTATTTCACTGCTGTTCAGTGTTGAAGTGCAAGTGCTCCTGTTGTAAATTGTGTTATGGATTTGTTTTTCCATGATTGGCATATTTGATTTACTAGTAAGTCCCTAGTACAGTACACTGAGAGTACCAGGGCTTGTAAATCAAATGCTACTAGTGGGCCTGCAGCACTGATTGTGCCAACCACAGACGTAGCCCTGTAAAGGTAACTCAGACCTGCCACTGCAGAGTCTGCACACAGTTTATAACTGCCATGTCGACCTGGCAAGTGCACCCACTTGCCATATGTCACCCCTAAGGTAGGCCCAAGGGACCCCTGTGGGCAGGGTGCTGTGTATGTTAAAGGTAGGACATGTACTGGTGTGTGTGGCAGGTCCTGGTAGTGAATTAGTGCATTTCGTTTTTCACTATGGAAATGCTATCTGTCCCATAGGATAGAATGGGAGTTTTACTTATATCTTATAAGCATAACTTCCCTTTGTAACAAGATCGGAAAATGGAGTTTAGTATGACTCGACTCTGAATGTAAAAAGGCATCTTCTAGTAAAGATGATTTTTATGTTCTGGGTTTGAAAATACCACTTTTAGAAAGTAGGTATTTTCTTGCTTAGCCATTCTGTGTGCCTCTGCTTGGTTTGGGGATTCACTATCTGGCTTTGGAGTGTCAGGGGCTGGGGATATGCTTTCTCTTCAGAGAGCCACTAGGGGGGTTGAGGTGTGTCCTGCCTTTCCTGGATGAGTCAGGGCTGGGCTGAATAGACCTGGACTGCATTTACAGTAGTGGGAGGATATTACCTTGCACCTGAATGGACCTGTTCTGCTGTAGACGATTCTGTCTCCACCTCCTGCTGGGAAGCTGGGCCAGAGAGGACCAAACTGGTTTGGACTAAGCGCAGACACACTGCCTGAGAGAACAAAGGAATTTTAAGTAAAAATATTGGGGCCCAGAACTTTAGAACTCGCTGGAATCGAGGAACCTGCCAGGAAGAAGAGCCAGAAGAGCTGCCAGGAGGAGTACTGCCCCTTTGCTGTGTTGTTGCTTTGTTGGGTTGGCGTGCAGGTGCTGCTTCTGCCTTGGGCAGTGAAGGGACTGGACTGAACTTTCTTTACTTGTGCGGAGTGTCTCCAAGGGCTCGAAGTAGAGCTTGCCTCCTGTTCTGAAGTGTCACAAAGACTTCACCAACCTCTAGGTACCGCTTATGGAACTGTTTCAGTTGCCACAGAGAAGGGAAAGGCAACCGACTCCGTGTCCTGCAGGCACCGCAGAAGGCACCGCTGCATCTCGCACCGCAACCCTGATCTCACTGACAACAACCACCGCCACCGAGCTGCTGCTTGCACCGCGTCCTGTGGGCACCGCACTCTGCACCGCCTCATTTCACCCTGCCTGGACGTCACGGACACCGCGCTGCCTGACCCGAACCTCAACCGACTCCGTCGCCAGCACCACTGCCTGCCAGCACCGCATTGAGCACTGCACTGTAAGCCCTGGTCTCACCGACGCCGTCTGGACGATCGTCACCGAGCCGCTGCCTGCACCGCATCGTGAGGGCATTGCACCCTGCACCTCCTCCATTTTGCAACGCAACCGACTTGCACCAACTTGTTGGCCGCAATAAGAAAGGTACTGTTTATGAGTCTGTTGATGCCTAAGCTGACCAGTACCGACGCAGTCGGCTGGAACTGTTAGACGCTGTCGTTTTCAGCATTGTGGTACCCCCGGATGGAGCCACCGACTCAGAAGAACTGTGTTTTGTGGATATTTCTGCAATTGTAAAGGATATCTTGCAAAGTATATATTTTTAAGTGCTGTATGTTGGATTCTGATTGGTTTAGTCTTGTTTTGGATATATAAAGATAGATATTTTTCTAAACTGGTGTGGTGTCCTTTTGTAGTGTTTTCACTGTATTACTGTTGGTTATGTGCAAATGCTTTACACACTGCCTCTGAGATAAGCCTGACTGCTCGTGCCAGGCGAGCAGGGGTTATTTTAGGAGTGTATACCCCCTTACCCTGACTAGGAAGAATGGTCCCTACCTGGACAAAGGTGCAAACCATTGCCAACTAGAGACCCCCATTTCTAACATTGGTTGTCAGCGGTGTGGATAGGATTTGCGTTTGCACTTGACCTACAGTGATTGGTGTACACTACTACCAAATCGCAGACCATTACGTACCACATACGGTTCTTTTTCTTTTTGGCCTATTTTTGATCTTGCCAGTTTGTTGAGAACTTGAACTTGCTACTTCACCATGCCTGAATCAAGAGCATCATCTGTTGCATCCTTGGAAGTGGCCTTTGAGGAGGTTAGGTTGGAATCCTACAACGTGAAGGAGTTGAGGGCTATTTGTAAAAACCTAAAGGTCTAAGTCAGAGGCCTCACCAGGAAGGAGGAGCTACAAAAGGCACTGAGGGCCTGGGTAGCAGCCAGACATGCCAGTGGCAGTCTGGAGAGCTCAGTAGGGAGGCAGAGGAGTCTCTTCCTAGGGTGGATGTGCTTTTGGGAGGGGAGGGGAAACCCGCCAGGCAGCAGTGGCTTGTCCCCAGAGGAGCTGGAGGACAGGCGGGAAGCAAGGAAGTTTGACTTAGAAAAACTCAGGATGGAGAATGAAAGGGAAGACAAAAGTATAGCCATGGAGGAAAGGAAGATGATCTTAGAGTCTTAAGTAGCTGGAGCTAAGGAGTAGGCCTAGTTCAGATGGTGGCTCCAACTCTTTAGGGCAGACAGAATTGTGCACATCCCCAATAATGTAGGCAAAGATTTCAAGAAGGGGGATGGCATACAAAGGTGTTTTCAGGGGTATGAGTCATCTATCCACATGAATGGGGTCCCTGAGAAGAATTGAGCAGGATTGTGGCCTCTTTTCCCAGAAGAAGCAAGGTACACTTTAATGGCTTTGGGAAAAGCGGTGTATGCTGACATGAAGGAGGCCCTTCTTACCAGGTATGGTCTCACTCCTGAAAAGTACAGGGATAAGTTTTGGTCCAGTAAGAAAACTGATGCAAACACTTGGCTGGAATGTGTGGATTCTTTTTGCAGGTCACTGGATGACTGGGTGAAGGGCAGTAATGGGACAGATTTTCAGGGTCTCTACAATTTAATTGCATGGGAGCACTTGTTTGTTTTGCAGAGCTGCGCCAGCACTTGGTTGATAGTAAGCTGACTGACCCCAGGAAGCTTGCTATGGAGGCGGACCGATGGGTGAGTACCAGGGTCCACAAGAAAGCGTTTTGGGGGATACTCCACCAAAGGTGGGCAGGGTCCCCAGCAGAAGAATGGTGGGGGACAAGGGTAAAGCACAGGAGTTCTCTAAAGGGCCCCAACCTAGTACCCAGGGTAAAGGTTCCCATCCCCCAGGAGATGAGAAGCAAGGGGTCTCTTCCGGAAAGCCTGCAGAGACCGGCCCCCGCAAGTACTATGCCTGTGACCAGGTGGGTCACTTGAAGGGGGACCCCAAGTGCCCCAAGAGGGCACAGCCACCCACCAGTGGGCAATCCAAGGTGTTGGCTAGTGTAGCGCTTGGGGATGAAGGGTGCCCACAGGAAGGTGGGGATCCCGCAGAAATTACCCTCGTCTCACTAGGTGACAGTGAGATGGTCCCAGGAAGCCAGGTGCCTGCTAACACTAAAAAATACAGCGCCTGGGTGACCATCAGTGGGAAAAGGGTAGAGGCTCTCGGAGATACTGGAGCCAGTGTGACCTCAGTCCGGGCATTGCACCAAGTAGTTGATGTGGACAACTCAGAGCGCCAGTGTATGGTGGTGCAGGTTCCCTTTGAATGGGGGGAGACTTTGGTCCATTGAGGGTGGTTGGGAGCCCTACCATGCCTGTAGATTGTCTGCTAGGGAATGACCTGGAGCAGTCCTTGTGGAAGGATGATGAGCTCAGGTCTCACTTGGAGATGCTTGGGTTGCCAGAGTGGGCATGCGTGGCCACTCGGTCAATGGTGGCTGGAAAGGGTGATCAGGAGGACCTAGAGCCTGAAACAGTGGCCCAGGTTTCTGCCAAGAGAGGGCAGGGGCGTGGGAAACCCGCCACTGAGGTTCCCATGGTCCGGTAGGAGGCTGACCTTGAGGGGACGCCCTGGTACCTACAGGGGAGCAGGTAGCTGAACTGGGAGACTTATCTGAGCTGACCTATTGGCAACAAGAAGGTGGTCATGCCAGGGAAGAATTCTGCACGAAGCAGAAAGAGTGGCGGTCTCTTGAGGGTTTGCGGCAGCAGGCTGCAAACCAGGCAGCTGGTGACCAGTCTGGATCACACTGGATCCACTGGGAGAATGGTCTCTGTACAGCGAGCCTAAGGTTGCTGAGCCTGGGTCAGCCCGTGTGCTGGTGGTACCCTAGCACTTCGGGACCTTCCTACTGGTTCTGCTCACGACGTGCCTTTGGCAGGACATGTGGGGCGGGACAAGACCTTTGACAAGCTTGTCACCCACTTCTTTTGGCCCCAATTGTGAAGGCAGTCAGATGGAGATTGCAGGTCTTGCCAAACTTGTCAGGCAAGTGGTAAGAGTGGGAGGAGGTGAAAGGCTTCTCTCCAACCTTTTGCAGTCGTTGGAACACCTTTTGAAAGGGTTGGGACGGACATTGTGAGGCCACTGGATCCCAAAACAGCCATGGGCAACAGGTACATCCTGGTTTTGGTGGACCATGCCACCCGGTACCCAGAGGCAATCCCTCCAAGGACAACGACGGCGCCAGTAGTGGGCCGGGCGTTAATGGGGATCTTTTCCCAAGTGGGTTTCCCCAGAGAGGCGGTTTCTGACCGTGGAACCAATTTCATATCCAAGTATATGACATCCCTGTGGAAGGAGTGTGGTGTAACCTACAAGTTCACCACTCATTTCTACCCACAAGGTAACGGTTTGGTGGAGAGATTCAACCAAACCTTGAAGGGCATGATCAAGGGTCTAACAGAACCCATGAGGTGTAAGTGGGACGTCCTCTTGCCATGCCTTCTCTTTGCATACAGGGATGTACCACAGAAGTGTCTAGGGTTCAGTCACTTTTAACTTCTGTATGGGCACCCTGTGAGAGGACCTCTTAGTTTGGTCATGGAAGGCTAGGAGGCAGCTCCCAGGAAAACTCCCCATGATGTGTTTAGCTACATGCTGGCCTTCAGGAACCAAACTGCCTGCCTCAGGAAACTTGCTCAGGCGAACCTGGAAGCAAGCCAGGAGGAGATGAAACGTTGGTACGACCAGAATGCCACTCTGGTAGAGTTTCAGCCTGGCCAGAAAGTGCGGGTCATGGCCCCAGTGGAACCTTTTGCCTTGCAGGGCAAGTGGACTGGGCCTTTTGAGGTGGTGGAGTGCAAAAGTGATGTCACCTACATGGTGAATTTGCAGACTCCCAGGAACCCTTTGAGGGTCCTCCGTGTGAACCGCCTCAAGCCTCACTTTTTGAGGTCCGAAATAAGCATGCTCTTGGCGACAGATGATTGGGTGGAAGAGGAGAGTGAAACCTTTCCCTGACCTCCTGTCTACCAAGGAGCACGATGGAACAGTGGAATGTGTGATCCTCTCCCCTACACTGACCCCAGAGCAGCAGGGTGACTGTCTCAAGTTGTTGGGACAGTTTGCCACACTGTTCTCTCTGACCCCAGGTGTTACTCACTGGTGTACCCATGACGTGGACACTGACAGCCCTCCTGTAAAACGCAAGATTTACAGGTTGACTGACCGGGTCAGGGCCGGCATCAAAGAGGAGGTCTCTAAGATGTTGGCGTTGGGAGTGATAGAGCCCTCCAACAGTCCTTGGGCCAGCCCAGTGGTCTTGGTCCCAAAGGCTGCTGCACCCGGTGCCACTCCAGAAATGCGGTTCTGTGTAGGCTACCGTGGGCTCAATGCCGTCACCAAGACTAACGCACACCCCATCCCCAGAGCTGATGAGCTCATTGATCTGTTGGGAGCTGGCAAGTTCCTCAGCACGTTTGACTTGACGTCTGGGATTGCCTTAACCGATGAGGCCAAGGAGAGGTCAGCTTTCTTAACCCTAGAGGGGCATTACCAATCCCAGGTGATGCCCTTTGGATTGAAGAATGCCCCTGCCACCTTTCAGCGGTTGGTCAACCAGGTGTTGACTAGACTGGAGGATTTCAGTGCCCCGCCACCCTGGACGACATTTCAGTGTTCAGTTCCAGCTGGGAAGAACACTTGCATCCCCTCTGGGAAGTGTTGAAGGCTCTGCAGAGGGCAGGCCTCAAGATCAAGGCCAGTAAGTGCCAGATCGGGCAGGGCTCTGTGGTGTACTTGGGACACCAGGTAGGAAGCAGCCAGGTGGCACCCCTACAGCCCAAGATTGACACCATTGTGGCTTGGGAGCCCCCCCAAGACCCAGACAGAGATGGGAGCCTTTTTTAGGTCTCACTGGTTACTACAGGAGATTTGTTAAGGTCTGCGGCACCATTGTTGCCCCCTTAACAGAGCTGACTTCCACGAAGCAGCCCAGGAAGGTGATCTGGACTGATTCCTGCCAGAAAGTTTTTGATGTTCTGAAGGCAGCCATGTGCACGGCGCCTGTGCTCAAGGCACCCAACTTCTCCAAGAAATTTGTAGTGCAGACTGATGCTTCAGAGCATAGTGTGGGAGCAGTGCTCTAACAACTTAACGAAGAGGGCCTAGACCAGCCTGTAGTCTTCCTTAGCAGGAGACTACTCCCCAGGGAAAAGAGTTGGAGTGCCATAGAAAGGGAATCTTTTGCTGTGGTCTTGGCACTGAAGAAGCGAACACCCCACCTGTTTGGGACTCACTTCTGAGTTCAGACAGACCACAGGCCCCTCAGATGGTTGATGCAAATGAGGGGTGAAAACCCAAAACTGTTGAGGTGGTCCATCTCCCTACAGGGAATGGACTTTACGGTGGAACACGGCCCTGGCACAGAATACGCCAACGCAGATGGTCTGTCCAGGTTCATCCGCCTTAGTGAAGAGAACTCCCTGGAGGTTGGGTAGTTCTCCCTACTTTCAGCTGGAGGGGGCATGTGTTAAACTTGGCATCTTTTGGCGTGTTTCCCCTGTCTTTTTGCTTTCTGACCTCCCGGTTTTGACTCTGTTTTTGATGGTTTAGTGTCTCTGTGCACTTTCTCACTGCTGTTCAGTGTTAAAGTGTAAGTGCTCCTGTTGTAAATTGTGTTATGGATCGGTGTTTCCATGATTGGCATACTAGTAAATCAAATAAGTCCCTCGTACAGTGCACTGAGACTGCCAGGGCTTGTAAATCAAATGCTACTAGTGGGCCTGCAGCACTGATTGTGCCACCCACAGAAGTAGCCCTGTAAAGGTAACTCAGACCTGCCACTGCAGAGCCTACGCACAGTTTGTAACTGCCATGTCGACCTGGAAAGTGCACCCACTTGCCAGGCCCAATCTTCCCTTTTCTTACATATGTCACCCCTAAGGTAGACGCAAGATACCCCTGTGGGCAGGGTGCTCTGTATGTTAAAGGTAGGACATGTACTGATGAGTGTGGCATGTCCTTGTAGTGAATTACAGTGCATTTGTTTTTCACTATGAAAAGGCTATCAGTCCCATAGGATAGAATGGGAGTTTTACTTATAACATCTTATAAGCATAACTTCCGTTTCGAACCGACTCGGAAGAAATGTGTTTTGTGGATATTTCTGCAGTTTTAAAGGATATCTTGCAAAGTATATATTTTTAAGTACTGTATGTTGGATTCTGATCGTTTTGGTTTTGTTTTGGATATATAAAAATATTGTTTTTTTCTAAACTGGTGTGGTGTCCTTTTGTAGTGTTTTCACTGTATTACTGTTGTGAGAAACTGGCTCTATATATACTGCACCAAAGTGAGGTACAGTGTGTATAGAGTCCAAGGGTCTCCAGAGGTTTGGCAGAGGTTAAAGTTAGATAGAACCTTACTCTCTAAAGTGGTAGCTTGGTCGAGCAGTAAGGCAGTATCAGGACAGTGTAAAGCATTTGATGTACACAGTCAGCAAATGAATCCACACACTCAAGAACTGAACTCTAGGCCAATTGTTTTGTATAAAAAAATATACTGTTTTATTTCTAGAACCAAGCATGCCTGGCACAGGTAAGCATAAAAATACTTTTCAGTAGTAAATTACTTGTATGAACACAGTTCAAAATTGCAGTGTAACTTGTACTGGTTTTGGTTACAGTTTTAAGTAAGCAGTTTGCAACACATTGCAGGTATAGTACATTCAATTGAATGGGCTTTTTAAGTAAAATGCAGTTAATTACTTTTCAGATTACTTTTGCTAACACAGGACTGGATCCTAGATTCAGCCCTGGGACATTTCCTGAAAACAGGTGAGTAAATGCGTTTTGGTTAAAGGTACGATTTTTAAAGAATATTATTGCATTTCAAAAGTGGACACTTAGAAACTTTTTCACCTAGAGCCACCAATGTTATCCTATGGAAGGAAATTCAATTCGCAGGTAAGTTACTTTAACGTTACTTTTGTAATCCAGTGCTGGACTCCTAGATTCAGCACTGGGACATTTACTTAAAACGGGTAAGTAATTACGTTTTCGTAGTTTGTACGATTTTTAAAGAATATTATTGCATTTCAAAAGTTGACACTTAGAAACTTTTTCACATAGAATCACCAACGTTATCCTATGGGAGGAAATTCACTTAGCAGGTAAGTTAGGTTATCGATACTTTTTCTTACTCGGTGCTGGATCCTAGATTCAGCACTGGGACATTTCCTGAAAACAGTTGAGAAAATGCGTTTTGGTTATTCGGCTGATTTTTAAGGAATATTTGCAGTTTTCAAAAGTCGACACTTAGAAACTTTTTGGAAGGAAAAGTGTCAATGTTATCCAATGAGGAAAAATGAGTTGTCGGTTTTGAGGTAAGTAATCTGTCTTTTGAGTTAGGGTTCTGGGGTTAGACTCGGGGGTCTCCCAGGGTCAGTGATGCACTGTTGTTGCACCCTCAGCGGCACTAGAGCGGCCGGGTGCAGAGTGTTGAGGCCCAATGCTATCCTATGGAGGATAGGGGGACTCCGGTTGGTGGCTGCTGGCAAGCAGGCCACGGGGTTGTGGGAGCAAAGCTCCTAGGGTTAAGCTCAGGGCACGTTGGGGACCAAGTTAGCACCAAAGGGGCGCACCCTCAGCGGCACTAGGGCGGCCGGGTGCAGGGTGCTGTTTTGAGGTCGGGTGCCCTGTTGATTTCAATGGAGATTCTCCGGGACACAAACACTGCAGGCTCGGGGACGAGGATCTTCCAGGAGCTACCACCACTTCGAGGGGTAAGTTGGGATGTAGAGGGTTGGTTAGGCACCGTTGGTTTGGGCACACAAGGCCGTGGGGCGTCGGGTACCTTGGGACGTCAGATTTTCTTACCCGCTCTGGTCGTGGTAGGGGGGTCCTCTGGATTGAGGCTGCAGGCGTCGTCGGGAGGCTTGAGGCAGGTCAGGGGTCGCCGGGGGGACCTCCTCTGGGTATTTGCCCTCTTGAGCTCGGGCCGGATTCGGTGGGTGCAGAGTTTGCGGGATTCGCGGTTCCTGGCTGGCACCAGAAGCTGCAGTTCAAACACGTCCGGTGTTCACGGGAGAAACAGCTTGGGAAGTGAAGGCAGGCAGGTCCTCTGGGGTTTTTGAGGTTGCTGGCTGCTGGACACGCCGGGGTTTTGCAGGAGCTGGGTCGAGGGGAGACAGGCCTGTAGGGCTGGGGCCAAGTCAGTGGGCGTCGTCCTCTTGTTAGCTCTGCACGGCTTCTCGTCCTTCTTCTTCTTCCTTTTCTTGTTGTTGCTGGATCTGAGGAAGGAAGGTTCAGGGTGCCCCTAAATACTGAATTTAGGGGCGTTACAGGTAGGTAAAGGGCAGGGACCAATGGGTCCCTTCCCTGGGGTGGGTACACCCCCTATTCTGCCACTCTCCAGTGGGAGGGGGGCAGGAGCCTCTCCTTGGTTGGCTGGGTCCCCCCATCCTCAAGATGGCGGGGACTCAAGATTGTGCTTCACCTCGCCTCCTCCACCTTAGGGGTGGAGTTGGCAGAGGTGGGCACACCTCTCTTCCTCACTTTGTTTTTCCTGCCGGGTCTCCCGCCCAAAGTGGGGGGGGTAGAACCAGTGGGGACCAGTTGCTGAGTACAGCAAGTGGTCTGGAGAGGCTCACAAAGGCGGTATGCCTTTGAAGCTTCTCCTTCGTGAACCCTGCCCATCCTGGGGGAGGAGGCTTGGCACCTCGTCCCAGGATGTGCATTGTTTCAGGCCCCCGAGAGCAGCAAACTCTCGACCCAGGGGTTCAGAAACATGTCTGGTGGTGGCAGCCTCAGCAGCCACTCAGGTCACTGGGAGTTGGTCGAGTTTCAGGGGGCATCTCTAAGATGCCCTCTGTCGTGCATCCCACAAATGTGCTGAGAAGTTTGATACCAAACTTCTCAGTCTTCAGTGCAGCCATTATGGTGCTGTGGAGTTCGTGATGACAAGCTCCCAGCACCATATACTCTTAATGGCAGCACTGCACTTACAGTGCCCAGGAATGGACCTGGGTACTGTAGGGGTACAGGGCTCATGCACCTGTACCCTCACCACTGGCATAGGGCACCCAGCTAGAGGGGTGACTGATGGATGCCAGGGCAGTAGTTTGTGGGCATGGCACACAGGGGTGTGTGCCATGTCGACTCTTCACTTTGTTCTGCACCAAGACACAGCCTGCAAAGGCAGTGTGTGTGTGTGTGTGTGTCGGGGTACAGGGCCTCCAAGGGTGCCACAATAAGTGCTGCAGCCCTTGGGGGCCTCCTCTGGTCACAGTGCCCTGGGTACCTGTGGTACCATTTACCAGGGCCTACCTGTGGCCAGAGATGCCAATTGGGTTTAGGCATCAATGCAGTTTTAGGAAAGGAACACAGGCCCTGGGTACCTGATTGGCAGGAGCCCAGGGCACACTCAGTCAAAGCACATCAGCAATTCAGCAAAAAGTGGGGGCATACCATGCAAGAAAGAGGGCACTTTCTCACAACTGTTGGTTATGTGCAAACGCTTTACACACTGTCTCTGAGATAAGCCTGACTGCTCGTGCCAAGCTACCAAGGGGGTGAGCAGGGGTATCCGCTTACCCTGACTAGGAAGAAGGGTCCCTACTTGGACAGAGGTGCAAACCATTGCCAACTAGAGACCCCCATTTCTAACACAAGTCTTCCGCCAATCGATGGCGTGAGGGCAGGCTCATCCATTGTTTCTGAGTCGTTTGAGTCAGCCCCAGAATCCTTCGGGGTGGTCTATTTTTCCAGTTGTGCCCCCCAGGATCCATTGCCAGCACCGCTGCCAGTGCCGCCTTGGGCACGGTCTTTACATACGAGACAAGAACAGATCAAACCTGGGACCATGCTAAGCCAGTATGGTGTTCGCAAGGTCCTGGTTTGATCGGTCTTGCTGCGGGTGCTAGGCCTGGCCCAGTGGGGTACCAATTATGTCGGGACAAGTATGGGAACTCTGTGGGATACACAGAAATATCCAACCACCCAGATTCCAGAATGTTCTCTTCTAGAAATGTGAGGATAATGGTTTTTATTTTTTGGTTGCCTATTTTTCTCGTTTGAGTGTCAATGGGGGTAACACAATTTCATGGGATCCAGTCAAGGCACACTAGTCTGGACTCCTTTGAGTGTCTAGTTTTCATAGTTGACTGGGTTTGGTAGGTGTCCCTGGGTGGCGGCTAAGCCCAAGTCCAAAAATTACAGCTACTACATTAAAAAAAGGGTTGGTTTTAAGTGGAAAAAGTCAATGAAGCCAGCCGATGTGCGGGGGTGTTTGCAGTCCCCCAATGAGTGAGGATGTTTTGTAGCGCAGCCCCCATTGCAAGTCCCATCTGTCTCACTTTGCGTGATTTAAGTGGATATGTTAAAGGGTTGGGCAGCCCTAGTACTGTATATGCTGGAAAACGGGGAATCTTTGTGTCAAAATGTGTGTCTGTTTCATCCAAGATCTTGGCCCAATTAGATGGTAAGTGTGGGCATTCCCATAACAGGTGTACCAGTGTGCCAGAGGCTCCACAACCGCGCCAGCGTACCGGAGTCGGATACCAATAGGTAACGATCTTAGTGGCTGTCTCTATGATGGATGTATTTCGTGCTGTGTCTCTAGCTCTGTAATAGATTTCTCCCCATTCTTTCACGGACAACTCTACCTAGTTCTATGGCCCATCTCTGCTGGCTGGTTGAGGGATTAGTGGGCCCATTAGGACGTAAAGCTCAGAGACTAATCGTTTGTCTGAAGTTTTAGTGATTATCCACTTCTCATACCTAGTTAAGTGCCGACTGACCGTCGAGTTGGATGCAGTAGCCAATGCCTCACTTGGAGATATCGCAGTCATTCAGATTCTGGCAGATTGTACTACGTGTGCATTTGTGGGAAGGGCATGATGCAATTCTCGTCAAACATGTGGCCCACGGCTCGACATTGTGTTGGATGCCACGCTTCAAAAGCTCTTCTGTCTAACCCTGGGGTGAAGTCGCTATTCTCAAATATCGGTGTCATGGAGGACGGGAATGTTGTAAGCCCCCTACGGCTGTCTAGTTTTTAGAAATGGCAGGGTGTGGTAGGTAGGTAGGTTTGCCTAGGTGGCAGCTGAGCCCTGTCCCCAAATCCACATATTCCCACTGTAAAAAACCAAAAATGTTGATTTTACTGGGTGAAATTCAGTGTTTTCATTTTGTTTTGTGTTGCTTTCCGTCGTTACCTCTAGGCCCAGCCCCTCGAGTGTGGTACCGTTTTTATCGGGAAACATGTGGACACAGAATAGTAGAACATTTTTTATTACCTGTTGAATTTCTCTGCGTTTTTAGCTTGCAAGTGTAAGCTACTGTGCAAGAAAGATGACATTTTGCAAAATGGTCCCTGACTCGCATGGTCGTGTCGGTAACCCCAAATTCAGACATGCACAAATAACCATTGTTCCTAAACTCAGTGTCTTATGCACATTTCAGAAATTCATAGGTTTTGTTCATGGCCATTTGTCATTCATTATATTTTCCCACATGAATTGAAAAATCACTATAAGCTGCAGCTCAGTTGTTGGGTCCGGATATTTCATGTTTTTTAAAGAACCTACAAGCTATCTACATCTATATCCATGACCAGAATGGTCTTTTGGATGTAACTGTAGATTGCTGTTGTAAATGTGCTATCAGGACAAAAGTTTCCTCATTAAAACAGTCACCAATTACTTCATTTAATTATTTTTTGTTTTCAACAATTAGTTTTCATTGGGGAAAACCTTGTGGGATCTACACAAATAACGCCTTGCTGAATTCAGAATTTTGACTTCTTCAAAAATGTAGTTTTCCATGATCAATCATGAGTTTCACACCTGTTTTCACCACAAACGGGTTGAAACCACAAAAAATAGGAAAAATGAACCGCCTCATAGAAAAATGCAAAAACTGTTTTTTTTCTTCTGTTTGTATTCAACTCTGCTTGGTCCTGAAAGCTGGGAATATAGTGATCAAAGCACAGCCAACCTTTAGTTGATGCCATTTTAAGAAAAAAATCGTTCTCGCACAGCCTACAAGTTATCTATATCCATGACCAGAATGATCTTTTGGACGCAACAATAGATTGCCGTTGTAAATGTGCCATCAGTACAAAAATTTACTGATTAAAACAGTCACCAAATACTTCATTCAATTCTTTTTTGTTTTCAACGATTAGTTTTCATTGGGGAAAACCTTGTTAGATCTACACAAATAATGCCTTGCTGAATTCAGAATTATGACTTCAAAAATGTACAGCTTTCCATGATCAATGAGGAGTTTCACACCTGTTTTCGCCACAAACTGGTTAAAACCACAAAAAATAGGAAAAAAATGGACCGCCTCATAGAAAAATGCGAAAACTATTTTTTTTCTTTTCTTTTTGTATTCAACTCTGCTTGGTCCTGAAAGCTGGGAAAATAGTGATCGTAGCACAGCCAACCTTTAGTTGATGCCATTTTAAGAAAAAAAAACTTTCTAGCACAGACTGAAAAATAGTCACACCAACTGATGATGACTGCATGAAAGAGTGGGTAGATGGACATAATGACCATATTGGTCACCTCGAGTAACGAGTATCTGACGCGGAGGATGGTGCAGATAGCCGTAATGAGAAACTACTAAAGATAGAAAAAGTGCTGGAAGTCATAAAGGCAAAGAATGAACATTTTGAGATCTAGTTCTGGCGTAACAATTTATGTATTCTAGGGATCCCCTGGAACTGCTATGGGGAGTATGGAAGACTTTATAGAGCAAATGCTGAAACAGCTTTTCCCAGAAGCAGAATTCACTGCAGTGTTCCAAGTTAAATGTTGTAAGTTAAATGTCACTAGTGGACTGCAGCACTTATGCCACCACTGCTGTGTCAAAGTAAAAATATGGCTTTAGGTCTGCCACTGCAGCCTAGTAAGACAGCTTTTACATTGTTAGCTTGACATGGCAAAATAACCCCTTATTGCCAAATCCAAACCTTCCCTTTTAGAATTTACAAGTCACCCCTTAGGTAAGCCTTAGTAGCCTATAAAACAAGCTGCTAAATATAATAAAGACTGATGTTGTTTTATGTTTTACTTGTCTTTACAGTGAAAACTCGCCATTGTTGTTTCACTGTAGTATGCTGATAGTCCCGTTGGCTAATGGGGTTTCACTTGCCCATCCTCTAGAGTCTAAATGCTAACTTCCATTTGGGACCACCAAGTATAGTACTTCAAAGTATCAAATTCATTTTTACCTTAAACCCGACTTACTGCTGAAGTCTAATTGAGAACGTCACCACTTTCTTACCCCAAAGTTCTAGTAGCTGTTTCTGATTCAGTGCAGCAGTTGTCACCCACAACAGCCTCCTGCCAGGAGGTCTAAATGGCTCCCATGAAAGGGGAACAAAAGACCTGTTGGAGGGAGGAGGTGTGACTCTCCTGACAGGATGGCCAACGGGCTGTGGCCACAAATGGCTAAGCTTTAAAGGGTGTCTGTCACAGGCCAGTTTAAGTCCCTCCAGTGGGAGCCCCCCCACGCCCCCCGTCATAGAACTGTTTTACCTCCTCCACCACCCCATTGTTGATTTTGGGTCCAGTATTAATTTACTAGTGATTGACTGTCACTTATTGGTAAGTGTAGGAAGCTGGCTCCTTTGCACAGTATACCTCTTTTTGGTAAAATAAATAAAGAGTCCAGGTATTCCCTTATAAGCAGACAGGAGCTTGCTCTAGCAAACTCAAGGTGCTCTTTTAGGGGGTAGTATAGTTGAGCAGCCGTAGGCTTATCAGAAAGGAGTGTTAAACATTTGCAGTACACACACAGTCAAATGATGCGCACAACTCAATAAGGAGATCCACACCAATTTATAAAAATAACTCTTATCTTTATACAACTTCATCAAAGCTAATCAAAATCAGGTAAGTGTGTTTAGAGATAGAAAAACTTCTAGATTTCAAAAGTCGAAATTTTTTAAAGACGGCAATGTTTCCCTGGAGGAAAAACATACACTCCGTACACGTACTAAACAGCGACCTACAGGACCTATCTCCTGGACTTAAGGTAAGTATGGGGCAAAGTTTAAGGCAGCACCAACAGGGCACCTCAGGCGGCACTGGGGCATCCGCGTGTAGAGGTGTGTTTCAGCGTCACATGCCCAGTGTTTCCCCATGGGGGAAAAGCAGGTACTGCATTTGGGCACATCACAGCTACTTACGGGACCAATCTCCTGGACTTAAGGTGAGTATGGGGCAAGGTCCAAGGCCACACCAACAGGTCGCCTCGGGAAGCTCTGGGGCTTCCGTGTGCAGAGGTGTTACAGCATCGGGCCCCAATGTTAGTCAATGGGGATCGATCCAATCGGAAAGAGGCTGCAGGTTTCGACTGGGAAACCAGTCAGTCTGAACCAACAAGGGGGCTCAGGTCTCACGATGCTCTGAGATGTGGGGACACCTTTGGTCCACTTCCACTGGGGCCAGGGGCGACTGTTGCAGAGGTGTCTTGATTTTGTCTGTTTTTTCACAGCCGAGTCACCTCATGGTGAGGGGTTGTTGCACAAAGAGGCTGCAGGCAGCATCGAGGAGTCTCCTCCTGGCGAACCCAAGGTGGGCTTCTTCTCTGGAGGGCTGGGGGAGAACGCTGGCGCAGTTTGCCCACTTCAACTCGGGCTTGGAGTGACTGATGCTGACCGGTGTCTGGTTTACACGGTCCGGAGTCCTCAGTTCTTTCTTTGTTACCTGCAGTGAAGCTGCTCCACGGGAGTTCCTGAGTCTTGGCAGAAGCCCTGGGAATCCTCCCAGGCTTTTGGAGGCACAGCAGCGTACAAGATGTCAACTTTGCCGCAGTTGTCTGGAACAGCCAGCAGGGTTGGCGCCAAGTCAGTTGCTTCTTCCACAGATCTTGCTTTTCGTGGCTCTTCAGTCCTCTTACTTTTATTTTAGGTCAGCAGGATCTGATTTCCTGGTGCCAGGGGTTCCCCTACATATTAGATTTATAGGCATTAGGGGAGTGTAGGGTAGTAGACAATGGGCTACTCACTCTTGGGGTCACTATGCCCCCTGTATGATCACTGCCTGTGGGAAGTGGGCATAACCCTGTCCCAGAGTTCCTAAGTTTGTCATCACAAAGATAGCAGACTTTTCGTCTTCACTTCAGGTAGCCCACCTCAGGGGTGGGACTAGCTTGAAGGTAAACACACCTCTTTGACTACTAATTTTGCCACCTGTCCAGGTGTCGAATAGGCCCTGGACAGGAGGGGTCAGCATGCTCTTCTGTGAGGGAAGCCAGATTTGCATACCAAAGGCGGTGTGCTCTTTGAAGCCCCCTGCCTTTGAATGCTAATTCGCATGTCGTCCTGTGTGTGGGGGTGAAAACACCCTCTGCCCGAGCAGCCTTTGTTCCTGTCCTCCTGAGAGCAAAGGCCCTCACCCCTGGGGGTCTACAACTAGCCTGTGGTGGCAGGCTGGCTAGGAACAGTCAGTCCGCACACTAGTAGTTGGTAGGTTTAAGGGAGTACCTCTAAGGTGCCCTCTGGGTGCATGTATTAATAAATCCATCACCGGAATCAGTGTGAGTTTAATAATACGAGATGTTTGGTACCAAACATCCCTAATTTCAGTGAAGCCATCATGTAGCTGGTGAACCTATTTTTACCAGTGTCCAGCACATGTCCTTAAAATGGCTTCCCTAGTCGCCAGTACTGGCATTAATGGGACTGGTCAGTAGAGGGGCATATCTGCTCGTGCAGTTATGCCAATGCGTGTAGTAAAGTGCACCCTGCCCTAGGGCTGTGAGGCCTGCTGTAGGGACGACTTACCTATAGGACATGCAGTGTCTGCAGGCATGACGCACAGGGCTGTGTGCCATGTTGTGTTTTCACTTTTGTCTGCACCAAGACATGCATCATGCAATAGCAGTCTTCACAAGTGTGGTGAGGGGTTCCCTTAGGGTGGCACAATGCGTGCTGCAGCCCTTAGGGGACACTCTTTAGTACCTCAGAACCTAGGTACTAGGAGTGCCATTTACTAGGGACTCGCATAGGGTACTAAAGGTATTGCCAATTGGGGAAACAATTGTACCGTTTAGAGAAAGATCTGGCACTGAGAACCTTGTTAGCAGGAACCCAGTGCACTTCGATGCAACTTTGACTGGAATACCAGGCAAAAAGTGGGGGTGTCCATGTCGAAAAGGGCACTTTCCTACAGTAAGCTGCATCGACTATCAGTTGGTACACTAGTTGGTTAGTACATCATTCAAATGAGTGATGGTGGTAAAGAGTTGTGACTTTCTCAACAGATCGGAGAAGTTGATGTGGTGGGGGGTGGGGGGGATACTCGCCTAGAGAGTGCACATTCCCCTCATTCAGGCTAAATCTGTACCAAAAAATGCAGCTTTAGTGCTTGACCCTACCCAGAGTTTATTTTTCAATAAATCGACTCTGCCCTCGAATAGATCTTCATGGACTTACCTTAAGTCCTTAAGGTAGAGAACGTCTACACTAAAGTTTTTAACTTGGACCGTTTTGGTCTCAAATGACTCACTCTGGATACTCCCTCTCTTTGCCTACATTCACAGACACGGATTACACAAAGGGAAACACATCTAACTCACAATACCGAATGAAGGCTTCACAGGAAATTCATGGCATCCTGTCACTCATACACTCGTGGTGTAGCCATTATTGTAAAGAAAAGTTTTGCAACCAATCACCGCCACTGTAAGGAGATGCATTATTCTTTATATGAACTTACTAAATAGAACGATGACACTCCTCAACGTCTCTGACCCTAATCTAGAAATATAGACAGCTCTGACTTTTACTGAGATCTCTGGAATAACACCACACAGTTAAACCCACAAACCATTATTTTTTTCAATGTATGGTGCCTTCAGCATCCAACAAAATAGATGTGCACATGCTACTTTTCCACACATGGTCTCATCTGGATTACTTTCTAATTACTAATCGTGCGTGCTCTTGGACCACCAGAAACAAACGCCTACCCGGGACACTCTCCAATCCTTCCTCCGTGCTGCTAGAGCTACATCTAGTGGGCCTTCAACATTGACCATTTGCGCGGACAGTCCCAGGTGACCCATTGCAATCCCTGTTTTTATGAAGGGCATTCAGAATGAAATATCAGACTACTTCTCCTTGGTACAATATCAACAACAGTGTGGAAAACTATAAGCACAAATCGCATTTATGTGCAAAATAACCCTGGGTGTAAAATAAGTTGCACTGTGGTATCACATTAAGGAGCAACCTCACAATCTGATTGAATTTGTTTCTTTTTAGCATGAAATGGAAGAGGAAAAACAGTCTTTAATCTGGATGACCTCTTTATCCCAGTATTAGACATATAGCTTCTCAGATCCCTGCTGATAACCATTTTACCATTTGCCTCTTGTCGTAAGTTAAAGGGAATTTAGCTAAATTCTGACTCTCTAATTTGCTATTACAATTTCACTATTGCATCATGTAATCTCACTCTTAATATTGTGAAATAATTTAAACCACATCCCAGAAGACCAAAATGAGGCTTTGTTATACAGTTTCGGAAGATCTTTTTATTGGCATGCATAGTCTGTTGGCGTCTCAGGGTCACCAAGCTACAGTCTGCAACTATTTGCACTTTATGTTTAAATGTTTTTATTATAAGTTTCAAAAACAGAAAACATACCATGAACCATAGCAGTAATGTGCGATAGGCTTTGTCGTACCGCCATTTCAACAATGTGACGGGGATATAATGCTTAGAAAAAGATTCATACAATCTATTCCCTGCCAGGACAAAGAGGGTGCACATTGCAAAGAAAAGCATTTGTATCGTAAGCAAGAACTTAAACTCCCGCATCCCCTCCCCCCCCCCCCCAGAACCCCGTCCGATATCCACCCACCCCTGAGTGGCCCATACATGGCGCCCTGCTCCAGGGATCCCCTTCATCCAGTGGAGGCCTGCGTCTGATCCACCCCCAAGTCGGACAATCGTAGCACCCTCAGGTATTTGGGCTGTGTAATTTCATTAAATTCTGCTAAAAGTAGTGTCAGGAAGGGTCTCCACAGCTTCTGGAACGAAGCCGCCAAACCATTCAATGTGGCGGATATACGTTCCATCCCAATAATGTGCCAGATGCGATGGAGCCAACCCACATAGGGGGGAGTAGCCGTCCCCCAATGCATCAGGATATTCTGTAAAGCTGCCCCCAATGCCAACCCCCATCTGTCGCCCCTTCCTGCTCTTCAGAGGGAATGTAACGGGGTTAGGGAGGCCCAAGACCACATACACTGGGAGCCTCGGGATTTCAGTATCGAACAGATCGTCCACCTGGTCCAAAATTCGAGAACAATAGGCGGTCAACATGGGGCAGTCCCACAGGATGTGGAGTAAGGTACCCTCATTGTCGCAGCCCTGCCAGCATGTGGGGCTCCGTTGGGAATTACCCCTGTGGAGGCGCGCCGGAGTGAGATACCAATAGGTCGCTATCTTCATAGCAGTCTCTACGCTAGCGACATTTCGGGCTGTGTGCTTTGCTCGATAGTAAATGCCCTCCCAGTCTTTTGCAGAAAGATCACCACCCAGCTCCAATCCCCACTGTCGTTGACTCGGGGTTGCTTGCGGGCCCGGGCCGCCTCGAAGCATGCCATACAGATCTGAAATTAACCCTTTATCTGTTGTTTTTGTGATTAGCCATTTCTCGTATTTGGTCAATTTGCGACTGTCCTGTTCCCGTATCTCAAGTTGGAGGACCCAGTGTCTCACCTGCAAGTACCCCAATCTGTCAGTGTCCGGAATCCCATAGTCTAGCTTCAGTTGGTGAAACGGAATCACCCCGGATAGGTCACATAGATGGCCCACCGAGCGACAAGATGCGTCACGCCAGGCCTGGAACGAGCTGTCGGACAGCCCAGGGGTAAAATCGCTATTGCCAAACAAGGGAGTCAGTGGGGAAGGAAAGGTTGTGAGATGCTTAGAGGTCGCCACCCCATCCCAGGCCACCAGTACCGATTTAGTGATCGGAGAGCCCAGCAATCCTCGCGGCCGCTGCGCCCTCCGAAGAAAGGGGACCTTCCACAGGGGGATGCCCGCAAGGGCCAACTATTTGCACTTTAGAGCTTGTGGGGCTCATATCCTTATCCTTGACTACAGCTTTTGTGACTGTTTCTCTCTCTCAGCTACAACAGGACCCTCCCCACATCCACTTTCTTGCCTTCTGAACCTTTAGTGGTTTGAGGTTGAGCTTTCAGAACTAAAAGTGGTTGCTCCAGTTCATCCCTAGGATCCCCATCATCTGTGAAAAATATTAAACCTCTTTTCTTGGTTCTCACTCTTCAGGGAAGTCTACATCCCCAGGATCTCTATTTTGGTGGCCTTGTTCTCGAAAATGATTGTTGACCGGAAGTAGTCTTTGAGCCTTTTTACAGACTACAAAGCGTTTACTAGGTTTTTCAAACTATCCTTCACATTTGTGACCATTCCTTTCTCAATCCTCCTTAAGGTTCCTTGCACTTCATGTAACATTGCCAAAATGAGAGATTGTCCAAGTGTTAAGGGAGCCCCTTCAGACTCTTGATCTAAGGTCATTAAAGAAACTGTACCCATAGCTTACATTTGTGAACACCTCTTTAGGAGAATCCGGTCTGAAGCTCCAATCTGCTTTTCAATCCCGTCTCCAACTATAACTATCATTCCCTCACAGAGCCTTTGTTTGTTTCCATGCATGGCTTTGCACCATGATTTTGCAGGCTGTTCCTAGGACGTTCTCTCCCAGAGTACACTTGCAGACGTCAACCCAAATGAAATGTAAAGACCAAAGCACACTGTACAGGCAGCTATCCTGAGGCATACTCTAAGAGAACACTGAGACCCAACTACACAGACAGCTTCTTCTGCAAGCATATTTGTTGCACAAAAAAACTTAAATATAGTGCCTGGATTTTTCAATTTGCTTCCGTTTCTCCAAACATAGAGTATTCCTTGAAGTGCCAACCCCTCTACGAAAAAGATCCCTACGGAAAATTAGGGTATACCTCAGCTCACAGACAATATTGTGTATTCTTCTCTTTTTTCTTGTTAAAAATTGAACTACCACTTGAAAGTAAAACTTTTTCATTAGAAACATTTAGAGAAGTATTATAAATACATAAATAATGTATCTATGTCTGCACTAAACCTTTTCTTGGCTTCTTCTAAATTTATGCTCTAGCCAGATGAATCATTTTCTTTCCTCACCCATCTGGCATAACAAAAAAACATTTTATGTTGAACCAGTACATTTTGCCTGTAAATAAAAATAATAGAAAAATTCCTACACAAATCCATTAAAATATTCCTGTAGGTACTCCTACATTTCATACATGTCAAGTTTGTTTTACGTATTTTTTTCTTTGAAGAAACTATTGTATTCAGTCTATTTTTCCTTTCTTTGTTTTGAAGTATTATGAAACCTCACTCTTTCCCCTCTTGTCGAAACTTCTTGTTATCGTTTTAAAAGCACTTATGTCCTTTCTTCTTTCATTGTGAAGTAGTTAAGTAAGCATGATTATGTATTTCTGTACTCCAGGCTTTTTTTCTGAAGTATAAAAGCAGCAAAGTGATGGATGAAATGCTCAAATTAATCTCAGCCACTGGCAATCGCTCGGGCTGCATCCGAATCATTCGTTTAGCGCCCATAATGCCACCTAAGTTTGGACCTAGCCATATGCAAATCATTCTTGTCCCTGTTCCTCATGGGAACAGTCTAGACCGAACTGCGAGGCCAGGTCCTCCCTGAACCGGAACCCCAGCAACCCAGTGCACCAGTTATGCCCAGACATGGGTCCTGGGCTCACTGTGCCACTAGAACCAGGCTATAACTGGCAGAAGAGCCCATAACAAGGGCGAAAACGTACCCATGATAGGAATCAGTGTGGCGTTACAATCCTCAGTGATGGATTTACAGGTGCATCTTTAAACTACCAACATACACATCCACTCCCCAGATCAGATTGGAATTTGGTCTTGTTAAGCAATCCCTGTCTATGCAGGCAATTTTTGTGAACTGTTGAAGCAACTTCAAATCAGCAAGCAAAGGACTCTTTAAGTCACCATCTCTGGCTCGAAATACAATGCAGGGCCTGATCACCAGCAAGAGTCTATCTAAATTCAGCCATAACTAATTTGGGCCTTTCCTTAGACTGGGACCTACCGCTGAGCAGGGAGGGGTTTAAAAAAATTACAAAATGCAGCACTAAAACCCTGTCACTCTTGGAAGATCTGCTCTAGCTAGGCGTCGTCATGACTGGCTAACTCAAAAACTGCATGAAGCTCAGGCCCCAGTGCTACCTAAGAGAGCTTTATAACCCAATAAAGGAAAAGTTTTTAATATATAGGCAGGGAGTCCTGACCGCACTGAAACATGACCCAACATGGGGGAAGAACAGAAGGCTAGGGCAACTGCAGGCTGTGTGGTCCGGAGACTGAAGACATGGTCCATGTGTTGTCCATGCAAGGCTACCCTAGTGGATTTTCAATCAATCCTATGCAGGAAATTTAACAAAAGAAGAAAAAGATCATGTAGAGAGGCTATTGTAGCCTTTTTTAATCCAAGTGATACTATGATAAACTGCTCAGTGGTACAATATCTTCAGAGGGTAGAGAAGGTTTTGTACTTGGTAACGAAAGCAAAAGCCAAAACATTTGATGAGCCGAGAGGAAGTCCAATGAAACCATCAACACGTCAGAAGGAAACCTCTTTTCTTCTTATGTTAAAAATGGCGAAACCTGCATTTTGGGAAGACCAGAGTATTATATCAAAGACAATGTTAGAATGCACACCCTTCCTTTTCTGTTTTATTCGTGTTTCAGTTTAATCATCCATTTTTTTGAAAATGCTCAAGGGCAAAAATCTTGGCGTGCAGGCTCAACTCATGCTCCATCCCAAGCACGGATACAAAACATCCAAATACAAACTGCTGCGCCGTCGCGCTCAGCCTCAAGCCGCACAGCCACATGAATGTACATCATCACGTTGCATAACGTAATTCAACTTAACCATAGTAATCCAGTGTGATCTGTAACTTTTTCAATCCATCTTTATTCAACATTAATCTTATAATTTTGCTCAAGAGGCCAAGTGGTTCCAAACTTAAAGTACAGTTACAATGCCAATCCAGGCCTTTTATAACGACTCGTTTCTGTCCACTTTGTCATCTTAGGTCACCATGCATGTATTCACCCTCACCCAATGCATTTCGGGCCTCTTGCCCTTCGTCAGGGGTAGCTGCGATGTAAAAAAAAAAAAGGCCATCTGTAATTTTAAATACTTTCACATTTTTAACAATATATAAATCTATATTTGTAAATTCTCTCAAAACAATATAAATCATATACGTGTATGCAATAATCACCCCATAAAAGACCTGCAAACCGTGACTTATGTGCCCCATTACTCTAAACACAAAAACCTTTTCAAAACATATACAGAACGTGTTCAATATGCTTAAATAAACAGCGAAAAAAAACAGTGAAAGCAACCAGGTCTACCGCGCCAAGCTCCCCTTCCGACCCCTGCTCGTAGAACCCACAAACAAATCCAAAATTCAATTGGGAGCACCTGGGATACACGGAGAGGTTAAATGTGAATTGGGTTTTTTTTTTGGAGCACATTTTCGTTTTTAAAGTCAAAGGAGTGACGCTGTTGGGCATTGTGTCTAGAGCTGTAAGGTATGGGATTATTTGGTTTGACCATGAGTTGAATTTTGGATTTGTTTGTGGGTTCTACGAGCAGGGGTCGGAAGGGGAGCTTGGCGCGGTAGACCTGGTTGCTTTCACTGTTTTTTTTCGCTGTTTATTTAAGCATATTGAACACGTTCTGTATATGTTTTGAAAAGGTTTTTGTGTTTAGAGTAATGGGGCACATAAGTCACGGTTTGCAGGAGGTCTTTTATGGGGTGATTATTGCATACACGTATATGATTTATATTGTTTTGAGAGAATTTACAAATATAGATTTATATATTGTTAAAAATGTGAAAGTATTTAAAATTACAGATGGCCTTTTTTTTACATCGCAGCTACCCCTGACGAAGGGCAAGAGGCCCGAAATGCATTGGGTGAGGGTGAATACATGCATGGTGACCTAAGATGACAAAGTGGACAGAAACGAGTCGTTATAAAAGGCCTGGATTGGCATTGTAACTGTACTTTAAGTTTGGAACCACTTGGCCTCCTGAGCAAAATTACAAGATTAATGTTGAATAAAGATGGATTGAAAAAGTTACAGATCACACTGGATTACTATGGTTAAGTTGAATTACGTTATGCAACGTGATGATGTACATTCATGTGGCTGTGCGGCTTGAGGCGGAGCGCGACGGCGCAGCAGTTTGTATTTGGAAGACCAGAGTATTGCCATACAAGAACTGATGACACACTAGTTCTGTGGGGACTTGAACGCCCCGGCCTGAATTGATTAACCAAAAGATTAGCCCGGCTCACTTTAAAAACTATTTGTTTATCCGTGCTGCGCAGGTGCTAGGCTCTAAAGCACTTTTAATTTTATTACAATATCTGATATACAGCAGGGTTTTAAGTTATTTCATTTTAAGACTAACCAAAAGATTTGCATAATGCAGTTAAAGAGCCTGCTTGTATGATTCGTGCTAGGTGGATGCTAGGCATCAAAGCAATTTTACATCATTGCGACTAATTCCTGCATAGCAGCGTCTGTTTCAAATCTTAATGTCATTTTATATCTGAAACCTACTGCCCATTTAAATTGTAAGAGCTCTATTTTGGTCTTAGAATGTTTCGCTACTGAATTTTTTGTAACTGCTATCTACTGAATTGTTAGCATCAAGAAGAAGCAAGGCACAAATGCACTTTACTTTTCCCGAGTTGTGTATTGGCATTGCCATGCTAATAACGGTTTTGTGGCTCAGTTTATATTCCTTTTTAGGTCGAGCCTAGCGCAGCGCGCCTGCGCTGCACTATGGGAGGCTTCTTGTGAGTAGGCCTGGGCGGTAAATTCCGTTCCGCTCGCGGAATTTGCGGAATTTGTGTAATTTCGCGTTCCGCGGAGAACGCGAAATTGCCAAAAATTCCGCGACTTCGCGGAATCTTTTGCTTGTTTGCGATTTCGAAATGCGTGTTCGCGAGATATTTCTCCCCAAGCACGCAAACAGCGTTCGCGAACAGGAAAAAAGCATCGCGAGCGGGCGGAACAAGCAATTCCGCGTGTTCGCGGAACTTTTGCGTGCTCGCGGAGATTTTTTACCGTTTCGCGGAGCTTTGCGTAGCGCGACTACGCAAATTCCGCCCACCCCTACTTGTGAGCACTCCAAACTTCTCTGTGTGGGTCTGACTCCTCCCACACATTGGATTGGCCTTTGCGTGTGTCTTTCAATAATGAAAGCACGCAAATGGCCAAAGGCGGGTGCATGTCCCACCTCCTTTCCAATGTGTCACTCCCACGGCGTTTTGCTCTCGGGAGCGAGCAGCGGTGCGCAGGGTGGCAGCTGCATTCCTGGTGGGTCAGGTTAAACGCAACGCGCCGTGCTTTCGCTTTTGCTTGTTTTTTAATGAGAGTTAGGCTAATGACCATCTGTGCTCTGATGCCACCACTTGCTCACGCCTACGTTGTAGGTATTTCGAAGCGTTACATAAACCACGGAAGCGACCCACTGGCATCACATTAGTTAACATCAGTTTAGCATTGTATTGAAATTGGATGTATATAGCGCTTACTACCGTATTTGGTCATACCTATTTACCATAAGATTAGTGTGCTGCCTAGAAAGGAATCTCGCGCTCCGTCCCTGAATACTTTACACCCCGTAGCTTGGACACCATTCTCCGCGTCCCCAGCAACAACACCGATCTTTTTTCTAGTCCCTTCTTTCCCAAATTCCCGCCGCCAGAGCCTCGAGTCCACATTGGTAATATGAGCGTGTCAGTCATATTCATCCAAACACTGACTGGAGACACAAGTGTTACTCATATGGCGGAAGCTCTGCATTTTGAGGTTCCGGTTCACGAAGTAGCTGTTTTTTTGGTAGCTGAATGATAACAGGCAGGAAGGGTAGGTTGAGTATGTGTAGGTCCTGTTGATGCCTTCGTCGCAGGGCGTGGACCTTTTGTGAGATCGCTGTGTGGGGTGGGTTTGTCTGTTTGGTGGTCATACAACTAGCTATGTCTCTTTAGCTACCGTGATTTTTTTTTTTTAGGTCTCGCCTATGCAGCGCGCATGCGCTGTCCTAGGAGAGCCTTTAGCCATCGGTCTTCAATTTTCAAGCACTGCACTCGTGCTTGTGGCGGCATCCACCTTGCGGGAGCGAGCAGCGGCGCGACCACGTTAATTACAAACATGTGGCCGCTGCTCACTCCCGCAAGGTGGATGCCGCCACAAGCACGAGTGCAGTGCTTGAAAAGTGAAGACCGCCGATCGCGATGCTGCTTGCATGTGGCATCACTTGGCTGAATGCTGATGTAAGCCTCTGCCTGCACTCCCGGGCTAATCTCTTCGGCATCTCCGCAATGAGGAAGCACCCGCCGTTGCTCCCCAGGCGTTACTAATAGCTTTTGCTGTGGCGATTGAATCGTCAAGTGTGCGCTTTGCATGTTGGTAGTGAACTACAACTACCAACATGCAAAGCGCACACCATACTGCCTGGAAAACAGCAGGGCCCCATTATTTCACCCTGATTGCCGCGGATCATGGTTTACGCCTTCAAATAATTCTTTTAAGGACTTGGTTGTGCTCGGTAAGTGTGTTATTGTGTACTGTTTGTATCGTGCGTGTTGGTAGTTACAAATATAGTTTCATAATCATGAAACGGAGTCAGTTGGTAGTAATGTATTTGAGACTGGGTTACTTCTATACAAACTTTAACTTGCAGCTTTGTGGATAGCGGCGCAGCACAAGCAAAGCCCAGGAGGGTGGAAACATTATCTTCCCTGAATATCTCGGGAAGTCTAAAATAACGGGTTACCAGTTTAGGGAGGGGTCTACAACTTCGATCACGAACCGTAATCAGCATTGCCCTTACACCCAAAGTTCATTAAGATGCAAGACAATCTTGTCCCAAGAGTGCTGAGAGAAGCGGGGACTGACACCCGCTTCTTACGCAGAATGCATTTTCGAGCGGGTGCCTACTTGCCCAAGATCACACAAATACGCACTTGAAGAATAAGTCGTTACCTGTTCAAGGTAACAAACGCATCTGCATAGGTAGAGTGCCCGTGCTTGCCCAAGAAGCTACATGCTCTCGAGGTTTAGAGCCTAACATTTCAGAGCACTGGGTAGAGGATGCGTAACAAAGGTGTAGTTCTTCCTTCGGTAGCGTCTAGAAGTGCTATACATTAAGGCAGTGAAGACATTCTTCTCACTTCATTGTTTAACACACGACCGCACCATTACAAGCGTCCTTGTTCTAACTCCGTGGACTTCAGGCCAGACAGACTGATGATTTTAAGATTTCTGTGATTTGTCAGGGACCTACCTTTTTACGGAAGCTGAACACTCAACAGGAAAGTGAATTTCAAGTCTTCAGACAGTAATTGTAAGAATAAGTCCAGTGGGATAAATCGATAGATATGCATTGTCCTTGGAGTGAATGGGGGCGCCTTCAATGGTTGGAACCCCCTGCGCCACAGGGGCTGCGTTACGCCTCTGAATGTCTCCTTACCTATCCATTATTGTCTCCTACACGTCCCTTGGGAATGTGAAGTTTAACAAAAGACCACAGATTGATCGTAGAAAATTGTGCATGTCCAAGACTTATGCCTAGTTGAAATACGACACTAAGGGGCGGGATTGTATTCATTTCAAATGCTTTCTTTACCAAGTTGGTACGATTTCCCCTTTTTTCATTTGTTTTTTTTTTACTACACAATGAACATACAAAGTGATGGCAACATTTTGCAGCGACTACAGCATAGCTCCGCAAACACTACACATTGTACCTCTGGGTTTCATCATGGTTATTTATTTATTTATTTGAAAAGTTATGAGCTGTGTGCCTTCATGGCTATGTAAAGAACACAAATAACTCTGCATGACCTTGACTTTCGTGTTACCGGTCAATAGGGCCCCTTGTTTCTTATTTACTTTTAAAACGAGCATTGGCAAAACCAATTGTTCTGCCTCAACAAGCCACGCGATTACATACAAGCATTGGCATAGCCAATAGGTCTCGCCTTTGGGACCTTATAAGTGTTTAGTTATCCAGCACAATATCCTTGGTGCAACAACATCAACTGTTGCATGGCTAAACACTTATAAGGTCCCAAAGGCGAGACCTATTGGCTATGCCAATGCTTGTTTTATGTGCCCCTGGAGTTGTGCTTAGTCAACCGTGGAAAGCACTGTACCTTTAAATGTATTTTCATTGTGACTTCTGTTGAGGGTTTACATTATTTTAGGAGGGAGAGCGTAGGCTAAACCCAATTCACAGCTGATAAATTATCAGTTCACTTATGTGTGACATTTCCATGCCTTCAGTCAGGGCTTTAAGTGGGATGAAAAAACTGGGGGGTCTCTCAAAGGGGTTTGGCCAATGTAATTAAGGGCGTGGCTTAAAATACGCAAGCTAAAAATCATTGCTTAGCATTTTGTGGACCACTTAAATCCTTGGTGCGATGCTCTTTTAAATGAGACCACATATTTGCAAGTATGAGGAATACATGTAAATTCTCTAGTGTAAAATTAAATATACCAAAAAGCAGTTTGATTTTTGTTATGAAAATATATTAGAATAAGTTTAATAACAGCCAGATTTTTTATAAATATTGCCCTATAGTGCGCTATGTTATAAATAACCGTATTGCCATTGCAGTAATCGGCACACAAATTATTTTTAAAAAAAATTACAACTCATTGTTGTCTGTTTACAACAGCTGTTGAAGTACTGATGGATTTTGTGCAAAGCTTCTCTGTTTTCCCTAAGCGATTGTTTGTGTTACTAAACAGTTGTAAAAAGGCACTTACTACGTACCAGCCTTCTAAGAAACATTGTTGCTCATATTATACACACACTATCCTATTTTTCTTTGGATTTTAATTATTATATATTTGTTTTTTTATTAAAACACGCTTCCCTATTTGAAAACGTGTGCTACGTTATAACAACACCTCATCTGCCTCTGTAAATACACCATAAAAATACATCTTAATTTTGCTGTCGCAATAGTAGGACAATCATCACAAAACAAGAAATCTTTTTTTATGTTAATTCTTTTTTTAATAAGGTCGTTCAGTTGTACATAATGCCTTCTTGGTTATATATAAGGTAACAAAAATGCTTATAAGACTTTTTTATTCTAACTTTTCAACATACTGCACAGCGGCCACAATGCTCCACAACATAGCTTGAACACAATGGCAAAGCCAATAGCTCTGGCTAAACACTTATAAGGTCCCAAAGCGAGACCTATTGGCTATGCCAATGCTTGTTATCACTTTTGTTGCTTTGAAAGATTTTAGTTGCTCCAATGCCAGTAGACAACCTGTCTACTCATATTGGACCACAAACCGATGTTTGCACTAGTCTGACTGATGCACATTCCTTTAACCTTTTAATTCCTGCCAAACCATTTCCCCATTGTTATGCAAATTTAAGGGGCAGTCCAGGCAGCTAGCTAAACAGTTTGTGATGCTAGCTACCTGGACTTTAACTTGGTCTTGACCTTTATTATGTATACGTCCTTCAAGCCTATGCATAGTTGCCCATTGCATGTCTTCGCCTAGAAAACAATCTTTATCATTGTGATTACGCCCGCTTCTTCCTTGAGTGAACTTCAGCAACTTTCAGTGCAGCTACCCAACCCCACCATCATTCTGGACAAGTTGGTGCCAAGGACCCGGGCGGTATTTATTTTTTCCTCTTACCAAAGGTTGTCACTACTTTCCACATGGACAATTAATTACTCTATTGGTGTTATTTGGCCCCCCTCACATCGAAAGAGAACGAGAGCCTCTATCGATTAAACCCCATAAGGCCTTAGAGTTTTTATATCGCTCTTACAAAGGCCCATCAAGTAATCGATCAGCTTTTTGTGGTGTTTTCTGGAGTGAAGAAAGGGACCGTTGTGCAGAAGAGGACACTGAGGTCAATAGTAATCTGCATCAAGATCTGCTATGTACTGGCTAAGAAGGTAGCCCCCTGAAGCATTGACATATGGGGTGCCTGTTCTTGACATCTACCAGGCTGCGACATGGACGCCCATGCATACATTCACAAAGCACTGCTACCTCGACAGCCAGGTATAACAAGGTCACTTCACTCAGTCCGTCCTGTAGGACTTTATTTGAGCACAGTCCTTCCACCTTTGGAAGGTGCTGGTTTGATATCTATTCTTAATGTGAAAAATCTGTGTGTAGAAGTATCCCTCACAAAAACAAGTTACTTACCTTGGGCAACGCTCTTTTACGTGGATGCTTTATCTAACCACTGATTTTTCCCCATTCTTTAGAGTGGTCGCCATCCACCCAAAAGAGTGTTAAGGAAGGTAAGTAACTTGTTCATTTAAGTTAGATAAGAAGTGCATGAATATGATGCTGCTGAAGTCTGGGATGGTTGCTAGACACTTGATGGAAGAAATCTTACTGGTCACCACAGTTTGGTCATTGTAAAGTCTCTAATCAGTCTGCATAGTGTCAAAAGAGCACGAAAGTGTGGCATTTCATTCAAGTGCATGTAGACAACACCTCTTTATGCCGTCATAAATTCATATGAATGTTTGGACTGAGTTGGTGCGAACGACATGTTGGAAGTGTAGTCTGACAAACGTGTGTTAAAAACAAAATTAAATGGTCATTGCACTCTTGTTTAAATGATAAGATCATTATATTTCATGTTTTGAGGTTATTGTTTACCTTTTTGAATTTAAGGAGAACGAAAATGAGGTCACACAGGAACGTTAAACAATATATGTCCACTGAAAGTAATCCATTTGTTTAACAATCTGATTTGGAGTCACTATATCCTTGGAATGTTCAGAGATTTGTAAATCTTCGTAAGAGTAAGCAAATATGTGACATTGCATCTTGACTCATATGCATGTCTTTTTCTTGGTGGACCCAGAGCTCCACACCCATGGTGTCACATTGATTGCATCTATACTTTGTAATTGTACCAATTTACTTGTATTGATGTGCTAATCTGAGCACATTGGTCAAAACATTAACCTGCATGACTACTTTCCATTATACTGGCATCTGATTCAGTTTTTTGTAATTGGCATACACATTAGAATTGTAAGATTGCCTCTAATTCCATTTGGCCAAGAAAAATGGTCTTACTGAAATGTTACAGCTCTGTTCCAGATTGCCAGTATCATGACAATATGTTCATTGCATATCTCTGCTGAACCTTCGTTCCCTACCAATCACAGCACAAACACATTGGGATCTTTATCAATCACTATTTTAGACAGTCTATAAAGATCACCTTTCTGCAGGTGCACAAGTGTTAGGACAATAGCAACAAAACGGTTTAGCGTTTAAATTGCCTTGATTATTTTAACCGCTTTGAATAAGCTTATTGTCACAGACGTGTCTGCTGAGCATCATCTCATTAACTCTCATCAAACTCATCAATTTTGCTGGGGCATAATTTAAGCAGGTTGGATATCCCATTGAGCCTATCCGTGTAAATCGTCTAACTCAGGATTTTTAAAGAAGCCTCATCACAAATAGATGGTGGGTTTCTTAAAATACTTGGGGAGCGTGCAAGATCCCATTACCTATTTATTAGTTAACTGGGATATAGTTAACTGGTCTATACACCAAAGATGAAGCACGTATTGTATACAAAAAAAATCCTTTAAATTTGGTGGTCATATCCACTGCCATTTAACCTGAAATCCTTCTCTGCTGGAAGATATCTGTATGGTCCATCAGCCTTATATTATCAGGGACCATACTAGTGGCTCCTAGCGCTTAGACTCCCGGGTCCAGATTCAACGTTTGTTCAACTAAAATGTTTGTTGCCACATCTCCAAGTGTGCGAGGAGCCCAGCTGTATAACTTTCTACATCTTTGTGTGAGAGGTGACTAGCATATTCTAAATTCCAAAAGGTTAGCAAAACCTGGCCTTTTTAATGCAGGACCTTGTTCTTATCTCAATCCAGGAGAGGATTCTTTCTCCTGTAAATGCTATTTTACATTATTCACTGGTCATTTTTAAGAGAATTTTATGGACAAAGCTACATCTTAGAAAATTATTCAAAGTAACATGGAATGCCTCAGACGGATAAGCAGGCACTTTTGAGAATGATTATCACAACAGTGTTGATTTAGGTTTGGCTCATCATGGACCAGACTTGTAGACTACTTAATTCACATTACGCAGTGTCACATCCATTTTTAGTACTGGTGGAAATGTGCGCAGAGGCACGATTGGTGGTTATTTCCAAAAAATGAGTTTCTTTGTAAACCCTGAATATAAGATTTTTTTAAGAGACTTAAACATAGATTCTCCTCAACTAGAAACTTGAAAAACATGTATTTATATTAAATTAGTTGACATCTTGTTTTATATCCCAATGAAAGTTGGCTATTTGTTCTTTGGGGGAGTGTTTAGTGTATGCACCCCTTAATAGTGTGTATTGAAAAATGAAAGGGCCTCTTCTAAGTAAAACCAGGCATAACTCCTGTCTCCTATGTAACGAAATAAACTGTTTTGTTCATCTTCATAGAGCAACCTAGTTGGCGAAAACCTCGTTTTGACGTTTCACTAGTACACCTTACCAAAAGGTTTATGGAAGTTATCAATGCTGCACCAGATGGTATTGTCGATTTGAATGCAGTTGCGAAGACGTTAGGTGTGCGGAAGAGGAGAGTGTATGACATCACTAACGTGCTTGATGGAATCAACCTCATTCAGAAGAGATCAAAGAACCTCATCCAGTGGGTGTAAGTCTAAGGAATGTACTTGTTTTACTATTCACATTGTATTCATGTTTATTTCCTTGATTCAGTAGATTGGCGCAAAAATTACTTTGGGTATCCAGGGTGCAAGTGTTTCATCAGTTCATTCATAAATGCTGGAGGGCTGCTTTTGTTCTACCAATACAGTAAAGTAGAATTTTATGATGGAGACTTTTAGTCGCAGATTCCTTACCTCAAAATATTCCTCAGCTGGCTGGCTGGATCCGGAATCTTTTGCCGAGCAGTACCTCGCGCGCCGGTCAGTGGCCTGGTTCGGCTTTGTGTGGCATCGCCAGCATCGTTCGTGCCGGAAGTGGCATGCACAGTGCCTATATAGGTGCCACCCCATCACGCTGACATCAGTTCTTTTCTTTCCACGCCAGTTTTCGATTTTTGTCAAGGAAAGCAGAGCAGGTTTCAAACCATGCGGAGCCTGTCATCAACAGATTTCGGTGACTGATCCACACTTGGTTTGCCTCTGGTGTCTGGAGTGTGACTACGACTCTTAAGAGGTGCAAGGACTGCTGAACCATGCATCCAAGGCGTTGAAGGAGCGGCCCCTCAAGCTCCTCTACACTGGTCAACTCCGGGACGCTCAAGGTCTCGATCGTGTGGAAGGTCTAGAGATCGTTCGCGGAGCTACTCCCAGAAGTCCTTGTTGTATTTAAAGTCCGGTAAGTCCCACAAGAAGAAAATAGTCGAAGAGGTCTTCGACTTTATTGTGCAAGTCTTTGGACGATGGGCGGGGCCGTCGGCACTCAAGGCCTAGATCTGTGGTGGAACCTGTGCCTGGGCCTCTCCACGTCTCCTTGACTTTCCGGGAGCCGAAGCTAGCCCCTGCACTGCTTAAAGAACTTTGAGGCCATGCACCTCGTTTTTGGGTGGCCTGACCCCTCTGGTACTTCCTGTCACCCCACAGGTCCGACAGGGGCCCCTTCTGGTCTATCACTGGAAGATTAGTCATTGGTGTCAGTTTGGACCCAGGGATCCATTGACTGATCCGGATCGTGCTGGTCAAGCGACCTCTATCTTCCTTGGCAGCTGCTCCAGCGCCGAGGCCCCAGGTGCCCATCGTTGCGCTGTCCCCACTGTCATTCCCGGCTCCAAAACGGAGCAAGATGGGCTTTGTCTGGCACCCCTAGGGGGAAGACAACCCAGATTAGAGCAAGTTCCTTATACTTATGGGCCTGGATTGGGTGATGAATGAGAAGGGCCTATGGACCCTTATGAATACCAACCCTTAGAAGACCCCGAGGACACTTGGTATGAGGACCTGGCAGATGCCAGCAGACTGTACACCTTCCCCACACACTGGCTTGGTCTCTCCCCTTACGTTGCTATGGATTGTTTGTTATTCTGTGGTTCTTTTTGGAATTCAGTCTGCACATTTTGTCCAAATTTGCCTAAAAAACATAAAATTGTGTACTGTTTTCTCGGCTCGGTCAGCAACAGCTCCATACGTTTTAGACATAACACGTGGCACAGCTTCCCAGCACATTAGTTCTTATTGTATAAACTGTGTCTCATCCCCTAGAAGGCAGAGAGGAGAATTTTGGCAGAGACCTATTCTGGAACGAACATCCGCAAAGCCTGACGTGCAGCCTTGTGTAAACTAAGTTTACACCCATGATGCGGACCACCTAACCACGTACACCAGGTATGGGGTCTGTTGCCAATCCCAGATATCTCTCATACATCCCTGTGCTCTCACAGTAAGGATAGGAGCCTAGACATAAAAATAGTTTACCATTGTTGTGATGTTTATTTTAAACAGCCTGATAGTAATGCTAAGTATGTTGTTTAGTTGTATCTGCCAAATAATCGCAGCACACTTGGTTCATGATAGACTACAATAGTTTTGATAAATGTGAACTTTCTTCATGTCTTTTTTCTGTTTGCTAAGGGAATGCATGAGAGTGGCGAAAGGTGAGTACCTGATTCCACGGTTCCCTTGAGGACTAAATGATCATGTTCTAGGTTGCCAAAATCACATGCTACTTTGGGAAGTTTAGGAGTTCAGGTGAGGCACTGTGAGCTACTCAGGATTTGGGACGACAAGTACTGATGTGGTGTCACTGTTTAATAAACTCAGGAGCAGTACCTCCCCAGAGGCCCACCTTCAGGCAGATCTGTCTCTGTATTATTGACACCAGAGTAACAGAGAAGCCAAATTGGGTAAAGGGAATTGGGGAAGGTACATCTGGAGGGGAGGTGGGGGTAGCTGTGAAAAGAAAAATATTGACAATGGACTTTTAATCTACTTCTGGATCTATATGCTTAGCCTATTAGTTATTCACAAGACTGCGAAAATCTGAACTCTCATGAGTTTCAGTATACAAATCCGAAACAAAGTAAATAAGCAAACAAGAGTTAAACACAGCATCATGTACTGCAAATACATACACCTAGAATTTAAACACTGGTAATTTGCTTGCAGAATTTCAACCAAAACTCAAGATTGACGTATCCGTGTAATAGATGAATAGTACACAAGACGCTGCAAAAAATGAAAGTGCCTCATTCAAATATAGTTATAGATCCTCTCCAGTAAAATGAAAAGTCATAATGAGAATGTTCTCCGTCTTTTCTAACTGTATTAACAAGCAGTCAAACTTAATTGAAAATAAACTACCTTGTTATTTCTTCATCCATACAACAAAAGTCTCTACAAACAAAGTTAGGTCTGTTCCACAGCAGAAAGTTACAACTGGAGATAAGTCGTCTGGGCCTAAAATGTTCCATGTATGGGTCGATTAGTCATCGGACAAGAACCCGAATTCACACACACCCACTCAACAAAAAACTGTGAGCAGCTGCTTAAATGAAAACCCACCGCCTCTTAGCTGGAGGAGGAGTACAATTTCACAAGAAGGACGTGGTAACAGGCAGAAACGCTGGATCAAACACCCCACCAACACGATCAAGCGCCGAGCAATGGAAGGTATTCTGACAGTGAAACTTCAAAGCAGACACCTGCCTACATTTCTGTGCAGTTAAATGCTGGATCCCGAGGCAGATCCTAGACTGTCAAATCACTTCCTACTCCTGATTCCTGTGGCGGCCATCTTGGAATGGTGAACCACGACACATCTCCATTTCCTTCCATACTCCTTGTGAGTTTTTTCCGCATAATTGGGCACCTGAAATACAACCACTCTGCGGGATGGGCAGAAGTACAGCCGATCATGACGTCCTGCCATCCCAAGGCACAGTTCTGCTTTGCCAGCAGAATCCCTACGACATGGCACCCAACGTGGGACAGGTACTTATTTAACAGGTCTCCTGAATAGCACTGGTGTGTGCCCATTGTACCATTACGCCTCCTATGGAGTGTCCGTGGTGTTGGGGATTAATCCTCCACACTGTTTTAGGAAGCGCCTACTTTTTTCTGTTGATTGTTCAAGCTTGAACCTTTAAAAGGGTTTCCCATTTTAGTGTTTGGACTCTCATTACTGTTTTATTAATGGCAGCGCCACAGCGTATGCCTATATACATCTCCCTTCTCATCCATCCAGCAATGCGAGGCACTGGCCTCATTCTTTAAAAAGGCTGAGGACATTTACAAAACCTTTCACCGCACCATGATTAGGGCATGCTCCCCTGCTCCGACTAGCGCCGCCCCTTCACTTCCCACTTTTTCTGCATTCTCCCAAGCAGTCATTTGCACCATCAGCAATAAAATTAAATCTGGATCCCCAGCGGATCCCCTCAAACCTGATCAGTTTTAGAAATGTGTACCTCAGCTCTTCCACCCCCCCCCCACCCCTCTCTGCGATCTTGTAAATCTGTCTGTCTTCTGCTGTAGTCCCCATCTCCTTGAAACACGCTAAGGTGATCCCACTATAAAAATAAAAAAACACTTTGGATGATTCCAAGCCAGAGAATATTTGCCCCATCTCTCTTCCTCCTCTGGTATCTAAAGTCACCGAATCTTAACTCCATTCTTACCACTTTCATAGAAGCCAACAATCTGCTAGACCCTTCTCAAAATGGCTTTTGCCCACGACACAGTACTGAAACTGTCCTCCTGGCTGTTACGGAACATCTGCGGAGCTCACTGGATGAAGGACATGCCTCAGAGCTGATCCTATTGGACCTAAGCACTGCATTCGATACGGTGTCTCATCAGATCTTTTTGCAGCGCTTAGAAGTTATTAGCATAGGTGGCTCAGCTCCCAGTTGGTTCTCCTCTTTTCTAGCTGAGAGATCCTTCCAAGTGATTGCCCCCGACCCCCTTCTGCTCTCAGGCGCACGCTGTGCGCCAAGGGGTTCCTCAAGGCTCTGCTTTGAGCCCTACTTTATTTAATATCTATATTCACCCCCTGGCAGCAGTGGCTAAGGACAGGGGCCTAACTGTTGTCTCCTACGCAAATGACACAGTTAGTGGTCGCGCTATCTGACAACTCCGCACAGGACGCAATCAAATTTAAAAATTATTTAACAGCTATCGCGGACTGGATGACATCTAACTGTCTTCAACTGAATGCCAGCAAATCTGAGATCCTCTTGGTGGGCAAAAACACTCCTCTGTGGAGCAAGCACTGGTGGCCGCCCACCCTAGGCCTCCCGCCCGCCCCCTAACAGACGGTAAAAAACCTGGGTGTATGGGTCGACTCTGCGTTGACCTTCCAGGCTCACACAAAGGTGGTAGCCAGTGTCTGCTTTGGGCTCCTACGTGGTCTCAAACCATTGCTTGTTTTTTTCAATGCCAACACCCGTCGGGTTATTATCCAGGCCGCTATACTATCAAGGCTGGATTACGCAAGCTCTCTGTACCTAGGGGCCAATAAAACAGAGATACATCGCCTTCAAAGAGCACAAAACGCTGTCGCACAGATGCCCTTCAGCTTGCCGAGAACCTGCTCTATTTCTAGCTTTATCCGCAGATTACACTGGCTTCCGTTGGAGAAACGAATCAACTTCAAAGTCCTCTGCATTTCCCATAGACTTCTGAAAGCTCAGTCCCCCGATATTTTAGCCAATCTTCTCACGCCCTACACACCTACACGTCGGCTGCGCTCTGCCGGTCAACACCTGGCGTCTGTTCCTCGGGTCAAGAGAGCCAGGGCAGGAGGGCGCTCTTTCCGTGCTCTTGCTCCTAAACTCTGGAATTCCCTCCATGTGAACATCAGAAGCATTCAAAATCATGTGTCATTCCGAAAGGCTATAAAAACATATCTATTTCCTAAGTAATCTGCTTCCCTCTTCTGTAGCTCCTTTCGTGCTCTGTCTGTATTGAGATCAGCGCTGAGACGCCCCTTTGCTGCGGTAGCTATGCGCTTTACAAAATTAATAACATAACAGGTCTCCTGAGTATCACTGGTGTGTGCCCATTGTTCCATTATAGCTCCTACGGAGTGGTGTTGGGGGTTAATCCTCCACACTGTTTTAGGAAGCACCTACTTTTTTCTGTTGGCTGTTCAAGATTGAACCTTTAAAAGGATTTCCCATATTAGTGTTTGGACTCTCATCACTGTTTTATTAATGGCACCGCCACAGTGTATGCCTATAGCTGACAATTGCAAATCTGCAGTCCATGCACATTTGAATTTTTTTGTCAAAATTATGTTTATTGAACATGACCAAGCAGAATCACAATACAATAAGTTTCCAAGAGGTTTGATATATAGCACCCCGCTCAGTGAAGTATTTCTAAATTAAAGTCCAGTTTCTCTAGATATGGGGTCACCATACCCCCCTCCCTGTTTTCAGGCCATGTTCATTTTTAAGTACAATAACTGCAGTGCAATCCTATGCAAACAAGACAAAGAAAAGAAAAAGGAAAAAAAACAACAAAAAAAACCAATCTCCTTATACTACGAACAGTCCCTTCCCTTCCCTGGTGGTGGATGTTCCCCTAACCCTTCTCCATCGGGCAATCGTGGTCACCCCAGTGCGACTGACCAGGGCCTGGTTGAGTGCATTGTCCTTAGGTAATCGCCAATATATCCGGGCAGGTGTAGTCCGAGGGTGGGACCCAACTTAAAGCTGGAATAGGTGAAGTGCTCGTAAGGAAGGCGGGCACACTGCCGAGGGAAGACCCTTGGAGAGAAAGGAAACCAACGGGCCTCATTTGTATTCAAAGTTTTTATGCTCGTCCCGGAAGATGTCCGCCATTCTCTCCATTGTTAGGATTCTCCAGAGGCGTGCATGCCAAAGTGACACCGCTGGCGCCTCCTTCCTCTTCCATGCCGCCGCAACCGTCATTTTTGCGGCTCCCAAGCATGCCCACATTATCGCTTTGTCTGCCTTCGTTTGATGTTCCAATTCTGGATCTCTGATGCCCATAAGTACTTCCGCAATAGAGGTCGGGACTGGGTAGCCCAGCATATCTTTAATATGAGTGAGAATCTCCTCCCAAAAAGGCCGGATTGTTGGGCAATCCCACCAGATGTGGCGGAAGTCACCCAAAAGACCACACCCTCGCCAGCAAAGGTCTGAAGTATTGGGGAAAATCTTCTTAAGTTTAGACGGGTACAGGTACCAATCAAATAGGGTCTTGTAATGGGTCTCTCTAAGAGTTATCGAGTGGTTGTTTTTAGGGATATCTGACCATAAGTGTTTCCACTCATTCTCTGAGATGTCTCTCCCAAGTGTGTGCTCCCAAAAAGATTGGTATCTCGCTCGTGGGACGTATACTCCGGAGAGAAGTAATGAGTATAGAAAGGAGATCGCCCCCTTCATTGTTCCCGCCCTCTGTAACCACCGCTCTATCAGTGTGTGTTCACTGGTAGCCGCCTCTCTCATTTGTGGTCGTGAAATCCAATGTTTAAGTTGAAGATAATGAAAGTGTTCTGATTGTGGGACTTCAAATTCTCTTTTACAGCTCTCGAATGTGCGCACTTCATAATTGTGAAACATATCTGACACCTTCCGGCATCCCCCCTCCCGCCAAATGTCAAATGGACCCTCCCTCGCCGCTGGTGGGAAGTTGGGGTTAAAATGAATGGGCGTGTATGGTGAAGGAAAAGAGGTCAGCCTCCCCGCTCTCGTAACCTCATCCCAAACCTTAAGCGTCGCGCGTGTGGGGGTGCTGATATATGCATTGGCAGGTCGTTCGGTCTTCGGCCGCCATGGGATATCCCAAATCGATCGTCCCATTATCGCCCTGTCTATATGGAGCCAATGGGTATCAGAGTCTCTCAGGGACCATTCCACTAGTACTCTCAGCTGGGCCGCCTTATAGTATATTGAGAAATCTGGTAATGCCACCCCCGCTCGTTTTTGGGGCGGCGTAGCACTTGAAATGGGAGACGAGCTCTTCCTCCCTGCCATATGAATTTAGTGATTATGGAGCGTAACTTGGGTAGGAGCTCGCGTTCGAGCTCAACTGGGAGGGCCTGAAATAGAGTAGTTTTGGGAGAAGCGTCATTTTGACAGCATTGATCCGGCCTAGCCAGGAGATAGAGAGGCTTCCAGCGTTTTGAGCTCGCTTTGCATTTGGAGTAGCATTGGGGGATAGTTGGCCTTGTATAGGTTCTCTACTTTCGAAGTAAGCTGGATTCCCAGATACTGGATGGAGTTTTTGGCCCACTGAAAGGCTGATTGGCGCCGCAGTTGTGGAATCTCCCGTTCAGGGATGGTGAGATTTGCACATTTGAATTTTAATGCCCTTGGCAATGCAGGCGTGTTTGAAGCCTATTGTTTGGAAGTTTTTTTATTCTTAGGCCAATTTTCTGGCTATGGATGCTAATACTCAGACATTCATGAATACACTGATGTTGCACCACCGCAAAATTACAGAGCGTATCAGCTTTTAGAAATGTCACATTCTCATTGGGAACATCAAAATTGGTTCAGAGACGCCCTAATGCGCTTACTTAGTCATGTACGTACAGCTCCCCTTGTTAATGATGGGGCCACCTTTCCAGCACTAGCTGGTTATACACCATACCCTGACTTACGAAACCTCAATGTTAATGAGCTAGAGCAATTATACACTGGTCTAGTTAGACTTTATAGACGCTTAACTTAGTATGTTTTGCGCAACTTGATGGAGAATGTAGTTCTATAGGACGTAATACTTTGGGTGCCACTCTCAATAAACCACAGCTTGGCAAGCCTGGTTCTGACAAGGACACTGCTAAGCAGAACCCAGAGTTTGCTAAAAAAGAAAAGATGGGACTAACCCCAACCTAAAGAAAAAGCTAGGTATCCAGAAGGTTCTCCGCCATCCAAGCCCTCTGACAGACGCTATAATTTGCGTGATCGCACACAGTTGAAAGCACCTGATGGTTATCAGCATTCTGATAGTAGTCTTTCTTGTTACTTTCAGGACTCATCGGAAAAACAATACAAGTGAGGAGGGCATTCTGAGCACAGACAGGAAGAGTACGTGAAATCGAAAAAGGACTTAAAATGCTCAACTGACGTAAAGATAAAGGAGGAGAAACCCCTGCAATTTAAGCCCCATTTACAGAAAAAAAGTTGCAACGATATCCGCAAAATATGCCACAAACACTGAACTCTCCTTCTGAACAGGAGGTGGGTGGTGACTTTCCTCGACAGCGCGGTAGAGGTCCCTATAGTGCGCCGGAGCCTGTAGGAGTTTCTGGCAGCGAAAGCAACTGATCAATATGTTGCAGTTGAAATCCCAGACAGGTGTGCAGCCCCTCCAGACAGATTATATAATTTGGATATACAAATTGAGGGTGACGTACAGCGCACCATTTGGCTAATATTGTGGGAAAATTATCATACAACCTTCTCTTAGCGGAAGTCGATTGGCCCCAGGAGTTCGAACGAACATCCCCACAAGGTGAAGATGTTATTATACCATCCTTTTTTGCACTTGTCCCTGATGAGGTCAAACAAGCATATGCTGCAGAATGGACTCTTATAAAGCCAAGGCTAGTACATTGCAATCGTGTTGGATGGGATAAGAACTCTCCTTATGTTATACCCATACGGTTCAGCCCACAAGTGCAACCACAATACCCAATAAATGGGATGCTAAAGCACCTGCTCGAGAAATACTCTCACAATTGGAATACCAGGAAGTAATTGAACCATGTGTCTCCCAAATGAATAATCGGCTTTTTCTGTTATTTAAACCGTATCATTCATATCATATGGAGTTAGACTATAGACATTTAAATAGTCATACACGCACATTTTCAATACAAATACACATAGTATGGCACTTATAAATAATATAGTCCGTAAAAAAATTAAGACAACTTTGGTATTTCCAGTGGGTTTTTTTCTGCCAGAATATAGCACCTGAAAGCAGAGATTGGACTGTTTCCTCAGCGCTAGACTTTCAAAGTTGCTTCTGTCTATTCCCCATTGGGTATAAGAACAGTCCGGGGACTGTCTGCTGCTACATTGTGTCAATTCTACGTGATATTGAGCCAGATGCATTGTCCTATATAGATGACATCTAGCTAACGGATGATGAGTTGAGAACACATATTTAGCCAGAGTATATCGCATAATATTGGGATTTACTGAATCTGGCTATAAGTTCAAAGTTGAGAAATCTAATAGACCATTTCTCAGTGTCCTATTTCTAGGATACAAACTTGCCCATGAGCGAAAAAGCCTTGCGCAACAATTCCTAGAGAAGTGTGGTCTGCTAAGACCACGAAACACTCCTAGGAAACTGCAGTCCTTATTAGGATTCCTTAATTTTGGCAGAACTTATGTTCCTGATTATGCACAGGCCATTAAATCATTATGAATTAATTCACCCTGATTTTTCTAGTTCACATTGGACATCCGAACATAAAGACCTACTCTGATCACTACAATCTGACTTACTTGCAACACGTCACTTACATACACGTGTAAATACTACCAACCTAGTCATCAGTATTGTCGTGGGTGCCTTTGGCTTTACATATATCACCTTTAATGAAGATGAAACGGTGCAGATTGCATATAAATCGCATTTATATTCCAATGCGGAAATGCGTTTTGCATCCACTGAACAAATACCGACTGCGGTGCAGATGGCGTTACTTAAAGAACAGCCACTTGACAAGGGAAACGCAATTATTGTTATTCCCATTCCTGCCTTAGAAGCGGTCACAAAAGCAAGCGTTGCAAATGTTAAAGCCCTCCATCCAAGATGGATACAATGGGCAACATCCTTGACAGCTACTGATGTTGATTTCGTCTTCGACCTGCCTTTACAGACACAAGAATTTGTTCAATATGAGCATTCTTATCCCATGCCCAGTAATGTTATGCCTCTTGAGCAGAATAAATATTTATACTGATGGTTCAGCCCGCCCTGCCATAGGGACAAAGCACCAATATTCAGCGGCGTGTGCCACCATTCTTGGTGTGATGTTGGATGGAAAATTCCAACCACAAAAACTTTACACACAGTCTTTAGGGGACTGCACTGCGCTGAACTAAAAGCCTTGCTTCTTGCACTAGAACATACGAATCCTGAATTGCCCGTACTTCTAGTGTGTGATTTGTATTATTGTGCCCAGTTTTTTAATGACGATTTGCATTATTGGTGCCAAAATGGATTCAAAGATTCTAAAGGAAACACTATAAAGCATAAATCGCTGTGGGTGAAGGTGGCAGACCTAAAGGATAGGTTGCCACAGACGCATGTTCTTCATACATAGTTATCAGTGTGAGAACACATGTTGTAGGGAGTTCTTTGGTTAATAAAGCAGCCAAATCTACTGTTTCAACTGCCACAATTGCTGTAATTTCTTGTTCTCATACGAGGGTAGATAACAAATTACTTGCTGCCGTTAATGCTGCACGCAACGGCACCCCTTTGCCTTGGGGCTTTCCAGCTAAATATACATACCATGTAAGCAAACAAAAGGTTCCCTTTGTTGAGATTCCATGGGTTGGACGATTGTGTAATTCCCAACTAAGACCGCTGGCTAGCCTTTGTGATACCTTTGCATGAAGATCTTGCTTCTGCATATGCAGATGTGGTGGTCACAATTTTGTTACTACAGCAACGTTATTGGTGGCATGGCTTCTATAAACAGCCCAAGAAATATGTCCTTTGTTTTGACATTTGTCAAGTTAAAAGTTCTACAGTTTCACGCCCACCGCATTCACACCTGTTGATTTCAAACAAACCTGTCGGCCACATTTATTTGGACCATTGTGGTCCTCCCAATTCAGATGGTGCATTTAAATGTACCCTACTTACAGTTGATTCTTGCTCAATGTTTCTCTAGGTGTGGCCACAGTGTTTGGCTGATGCTCATCCTGTTATTAAACATTTGCAATTGTTTATCGGAACATATGCATGCACTACATTCCACTCGGACCAGGGCCCTGCTTTTGCCTCGATAGCGTATAGGGATTGAACCGTGGCTTAAAGTAATCCTGAACAGCTAGAGTATTAAGTACAGAGCGTTACTGGATCCATCACTTATATAGGGTACAAAGAACACTTCATAATCTCCCTAAAAGATCTCTGGGTGGCCGGACCTCATACGAAGTCCTTTTTGGCATCAAAATGTATGTTCCAGACCTTGACGGTCCGGACATCGTGGCAGCAGCCACATCGTTTGAAGAAAATGATTGTTATGCTGTCTTAAAGGATTTGCAACCTTTCCATGACGGCCAATCAAACGAACAGTTGAAGACGTCTGCCTTTACCAGAATAAAGGAGCAGCCTGCGCCTTCCAGCTGGATTCCACAAATTAGGGATCTCCTTTTGAGAAAAGGTTGCAGTGAAAAAGAAATTTGGTCCATCATACCGGGCACCAGTTCCAGTCCTTGCCATTCAAGATATCTGAACTGTAAATTGCCACCGCTTGCTGGCTCTAAAGACAATCGTATTGTCTCCATTGTTCACATCAAGTTACATCATTTGGCTGATTCTAAACGGTAGGCCACGAGCAGTTCTTGGTAGTTCCCTAACTCCTCTCGCTATCATTCAGGAAATTCCTCTACAACGTGTTAGCAACACTAGAGCAGTTCCCTGGGGGGTAAGTGGGAGGTTTGTGGGCGGGGGGTCAGAGGTGGGTGCGGGCAGGGGGTGGGAGGATGGATTTCAGTTAATTCGTAATACTGCTGCAAATGCCACCCAAACGACGGAGGTGAGTACTGTACTTGCTGCTGCGTCTCCTGCAGATGATGTTTATAATGATCTACCCCTTGTGGAGTCTACCACTGCTGCGCAAGGTTCTCAAGAAGATTAGGAACAACCTGGCCCAAGTCAACCTTGTGGCTCTGGATTGGGCATGGAAAGTCTGGTATCCCGAGCTGTTGAGCATGTCCATCGGTCCTCCGATCAGGCTGCCCCTTCAGGAGGAATGGCTGTTGCAGCAGCAGGACAGGGTTCTACACCCGAAATGGTCTATGCTCTGCCTTCTTGCGTGGAGGGAGATTGAGCTGCGACAGTTGACGGCTTTTGACCTTCCGCCTATAGTCTACAATGTTATTCTGGAAGACAGTTGATCCGTCCATCAAGACGGTATAAGCCTGCCGTTGAAACAAGTTTGTGGCATGGTGTACAGACAAACATCTGGACCCTCTGTCTGAACCTCTTTCTCAGGTCCCTCTGTTTATTCTTTTCTTGGCCCAGCAGTGCTGTGCTCTGGGCACCCTGAAAGGGTATCTCTCTACCATTTCGGCTTTTCTGCGGTTGCGAAACCAACCATCCCATTTTCGATCCCCTATTGTTAATAGGTTTCTGAAAAGTCTCTAACACATTTTCCCACCATCTCCTTTTATTATGCCTCAGTGGGACCTTAATTTAGTTAAGTTCCTGGTGTACGCTCCCTGTGAGCCGCTTCATAACAGTCCACTCTGACTTCTTACCATCAGGACAGCCATGTGGCAGTAACATCTGCCAGGAAGGTCTGCAAATTACAGGTGCTGTCAGTGCACCCTCTGCATCTGACTTTCATGACAAGCTGGTCCTTTGGACTCTAGCTTCCTTCTTACCGAAGGTGGGAACCCTGTTCCATGCAGGCCAGTCCATCACCCTGCCTACCTTTTAGGCTCTGCCTCTTCCTTCTAAAGAAAAGAAGAGACTCCACCGGCTGGACCAAAATAAGGGCATTCTCGTTCTACCTTGACCTTATAAAAGAGTTCTGGTTGGACGATCAACTCTTCTTGGGGTATGTCTGAGCCGAAGGCGATGCACAAACAAACCATCTCCAGATTGATTGTGCTACGCAGTGGCCAAGAAGCAACCCCCTCCCCGAGGGCTTATGTTCTCACTCCACCTGAGCCAAAGCTGCGACCACTGCATTAGCACGGGGAGTTTCCGTCCTGGACATCTGCTAGGCTGCAAAGTGGGCTTCATTGCACAGGTTTATCAAGCATTACTTCCTGGACACTCAAGCCTATCAAGATGCGCACTTGCCCGTTTGGTTCTGCAGAACTTTTTGCTCTGATCCTGTTTCACAGGCCCACCTTCGAGGAGGTATCGCTTGGGTATATATTCTAAAGTAAGGAATCTGCGGCTAGAAGTTTATAGCAGATGAACAAGTTTCTTACTTTCGGTAATTCCTTATCGGATAAGGACTGTATATAGCTGCAGACTCCTTACCGATCATCCCTGCTCTGCAAACGGATTGTAGTGCAAAGGGTTTTGCCCCTTTCAGGGCCCTGGCTTACGCACTAGTAGTCCATGTTCTTCGTGGCTCTTCACTTCTGGTGTGGAATGTCGCACATAGAAACGGGCGTCAGCACGCTGGTGTGTCGCCTATAGAGCCACTACACATGTCACTTACAGTGCAAATGATGCCACGCCAAGAACGAGGCCACCACCTACTGGCGCGCAGAGGTGCTGCTCGTCAAAGGTTTCCGGATCCAGTCTGACGCCAGGGGAATATTCTAAGGTAAGAAATCTGCAGCTAGATGGTCTCAATCTGAGCTTCAGTTTGGTGTGTAGTGGCCAAATCCCAGCTTTCTACTATAGGCTTCTGTTTTGATGTTCTGTTTATTTGTGTATACATTATTATGATACATTACTATAGTGACTTGTTGATTATTTGGTTTGTTTGATTTATGAGCATTTGTCTGTGCATTACAAGCAATAAACTATACAATGCATCACAACATGAACTGGATCTAAATGGGTAACTGAGTGCCCTACAGGTGGATACATTATGCATTAAAACAAAGATGATACATTTACAAGGTAAAGTATTGTCCAGGTGGGTTTTAAAATGTAACAAAAATGAGCACAGAATTTTTAAACACATATGCACATTTACAGTAAATTACATCATACACCTGTATGGGTGTGCCTGCTGCCTTTTCTCAAGGTGCAAGTAATGAAAGCGTGACGTAGTAAACACAGACATCTGATAGAGAAATCTAGCCGCAGATTCATTACCTTAGAATTTCCCAGGCATGAGATTGGATCCGGAAGATATTTCTACGAGCAATACCCCTATGCACCGATAGGTGGTGTTGGGTCAGCTCCATGTGGTGTAGTCTGCGCTGTAGTGACATCCATGTCACCTATATAGGCACCACCTCTGCGCACTGTCAGTTGTGTTCCGCACCAGTCAAGCGCTGATTCATGAAGAGAGCTACCCTCTGTCACATTTTGACAGGCATTTTTCAACTTCTTGTCGACCCCCTATTTTGGTGTGTAGACTTTTCTCCATGTCTAGGAAGACTTCTTGATTCAAACCGTGCGGCGGCTGTCACCACGCCATGTCGATGACGGATCCACACCTGATTTCCCTCTGGTACCTGGAGCACGACTACGCTCAAAGTTGTGCTCTGACTGCCGAGCCAAGACTCCGAAAGCTTTTATGGAGCGGTCTCTAAATCTACTTGTGGCCAGGTACTCGGCACTGCGTCGCACAACTCCTAGGAGGTCTCTTTTATGGTCCCGGTCCAGAGGAAGACCCGGGCACTGCTCTGAGAGTCCCAAGTCTTTCTCCTCCCACTTGAAGTCATCGGGTAGGTCAGATGAGCGGCATAAGAAACCGAAGAAGTCAAAGCGTGCTTCGACTTCTCCCCATCCGTTGGCCGACACAACGGAGGAGCCTCTACTTTCTAGGCCTTGTCCTACAGAACCTGCGACTGGGTCGACTCTGCCCCTCCTCCCCTTTCCTGGAGCCGGAGAGACCACCGACCAATGTAAAAAAAATGTATGATATCATATGTGGGCGGCCTGACCCTACGGGCGCGCTTTCGAGCCCATAAACACAGAGGGGGCTCCATCGGGTTCTGCCCTGGTTCGGATGTCTCCCCATAGATCTGGGAATGGATGCGGTCTGGCGCCGGTCCTGCCATTGCGGCCTCCACTGACACCGATGCTGCTGGTGCCAGCCCCATTCTGATGACCCGGTGCCGTGTCGACCAACGCCAATACCATCGCCGACAAAACCTCCAGGTCCTAGGTCGTTTCCCTATTCCGAAAGGCTAGGAGTGGAAAAAGATTGGGAGGTGTCAAGGGACCCTTTAGAAGACCATCCCTATCATGTAATGGACTCGTGTGAGGAGTTTGGTGAGGCCAGTGGACTGGATACCTCTCCAGGTTCTGGCATTTTCTCCCCCTACCATGGCTACAGAGGAGGAAACCAGTTTTGCTATGGTAGTGTGCAGGACGGCTGAGGTCCTGGACCTTCAGATCCGTTCGGTGGTGGTCAAGACTAATATCTTTACAGAGGTCTTGCTGCCAGGTGTCTCCTCTTTGGAACCCTTGCTACCCTTTGCTGAGACCCTTACAGATGACCGACTGGGTTCCTGGTCCAAACCCAGCACAGAGACTCCTATGAATAGGATAATCGCCCCCCTGCCGCCACCGCCCTGCTCTGGGTGACCCAAGCTTCCTTACCACCCACCCTTTCCAGAGAGCTTGGTGGTTGAAGCCTCTACCTCCCATGGTATGCTCCCTTCCGCTCCCCCGGGTAGGGAATCCAAGCAGCTGGATAGTTGGGGTAAGAAATTATTTTCTTCCACCGGCCTTGCATTGCGGTTGGTGAACACTGCATGCTTATTGGACCATTACTCCCACTCCCTGTGGCAAACGGTTTGCGCAAGTGCTGCCACAGGTCCTGGAGGAGGCCCGGGCCATCCTCTCCCATGCGGTATCAGATGGGGGAGATGCAGCAAAGTTCACCATCCGTTGTGGTCTCTACACAACCGACTCGCTGGGCAGAGCGATTTCATAGACTGTGGCTGTTTGACGCCATGCCTGGCTGAGGGCTTCTGGGTTTTCGGGGGATGCCCAGTTCTCTCTCATGGACATGCCCTATATTGGCACCCATCTCATCGGGGACAAGGCAGACATGGCCCTGGAGCACTGTAAGGGCTCGCAGGCTACTGCCAAGTCCTTGGGCCTCTCAGTTGCCTCTCGTCCCCAGTCTGCCTTTTGCCCCTTTTGTGGCCAAGGAAGGGGCTTTCAGCTGTGCCAGCCCTATCCCAGTAATAAGACCCCACAGGTTCAGCAACCTCAGCGTGGCAGAGAGCGCAGCTTGTTCCAACCCTATGGGTTGGGCGACCAGAGGTCTGGTCAGTCCCCCACCCACCTGCAGCCTCAGTATCCAAACCCTTCTAGTCTTTCCATTCAAGATCATGGGCGGCCTGTTGGTGGCAGGATCTGCCATCTCCTCCACCACTGGCTCGAAATCACATCAGACAGGTGGGTCCTCCAAATAGTCAGAAGGGGCTACTCCCTCCTCTTTGAGACTACTCCTCCCTCCCTGTCTCCATCTAACGACCTGCTAACCGAGGATCCTCTTATTTTGCTTCAAGAAGAAGTCATGACTGTCTTGGCCAAGGAAGCCATTGAGAGGGATCTGGCACGAGAAGTAGGCTGTGGTTGTTGTTCCTGCTACTTTCTGGTCCTGAAAAAGGACAAGGTCCTTCGTCCTCTCCTAGATCTATGAGCCCTCTACTGCTTCCTCCCCGCTCTGCGAACTGATTTCTAAGGTTAGGGACACCCTAATAGAGCCCTAGTGTGGCGCACCAGTGGTCAGTGTCTTTCATGGCTCTGCGCTTCTGGTGTGGAAAGTCGTGTCATAACTGACGTCCACACGCGCAGAGGCGGAGTCTAAGTAGGCACCGCGATGTCATCCCGGCGACCACGACGCCGGACGCGGAGTCAACCGACGCCACCTACCGATGCGCAGGGGTATTGCTGAACAAAAGTTCTTCAGATCCAGTCTGACGCCTGGGGGTAATTCTAAGATAAGCAATCTATAACTAATATCTGTCTTTTACAGATACATCGTTACCGAAGGTAAGTAACTTGTTCTTCACTTCACCTCCCCACCTTTGTGGTAGGGTTGGCTAAGGTGGGCACACATCCCTTTCTCACTAGGTTTACCCGCCGATTCTCCCGCCCAAAGTGGGGGGCTCAGAACTGGTTGGAGCAAGCTGCTGATAGCAGCAGAGGCTGGGGGTAGCTAACAAAGGCAGCAGGCCTTTGAAGCTTCCCCTTCGTGGACCCTCCCTATCCTGGGGGAGGACGCATGACACCTCTGCCCAGGATGTGCTTTGTTTCAGGACCCAGAGAGCGGAGGCTCTCTACCCAGGGGCCAGGAAACCTGTCTGGTGGTGGCAGGTGCCTGGTAGCCAGTCAGGAACCACACCAGGGCTGGCTGTTATTCAGGGGCCATCTGTAAGATTCCCTCTGAGTGCATTTTTCATTAAATTCGACACTGGCATCCGTGTGGGTTTAATGTGTGGAGAAATTTGATACCAATCTTCTCAGTCTTCAGTAAAGCCATCATGGAGCTGTGGAGTTCGTGCTGACAGACTCCCAGCCCATGTACTCAAACTGTCTTCACTGCACTTATGTCTGTGAATGGCACACACACTGTTGAGGCATAGTGCTCATGCAGCTATGCCCTCACCTGTGGTATGGGGTCCCTTCCTTTTAGGGCCGTAAGGCCTGCTAGAGGGGTGACTTACCCATGCCGCACGTAGTGTGTTGGTGGACATGGCATACAGGGATGTGTGCCATGTTGACACTTGAGTTGGGTCTGCACCAAAACACGCAGCCTGCAATGGCAGTGTGTGTGGGTGTTAAGTTGAGGAATCTCTGAGGGTGGCACAATACATGCTGCAGTCCTTGGAGGCCCTCTGGTCACAATGCCCTTGGTACCAGGGGTACTTTTTACAAGGGACTTGCATATGGCCTAGAGTTGTGCCAATTGTGGGGCCAAAAATACAGTTTTGAGAAAGAACACAGGCCTTGGGACGCCTGTGTTTGCGCGCACGCCTGTGTTTGTGCGCGCGCACGCCTGTTTGTGCGCGCACGCCTGTTTGTGCGTGCACGCCTTGTGTGTGTGTGTGCGTCCCAACGCCTGTGTTTCTCAAAACTGTACTTTTGTCCCCACAATTGGCACAACTCTAGGCCATATGCTAACCACGGGAGGGCTTGCGCGCACAGACACGGGGGGCTTGCGCGCACAGACACGGGGGGGCTTGCGCGCACAGACACGGGGGGCTTGCGCGCACAGACACGGGGGGCTTGCGCGCACAGACACGGGGGCTTGCGCGCACAGACACGGGGGGGCTTGCGCGCACAGACACGGGGGGCTTGCGCGCACAAACACGGGGGGCTTGCGCGCACAAACACGGGGGGCTTGCGCGCACAAGCACGGGGGGCTTGCGCGCACAAACACGGGGGGGGCTTGCGCGCACAAACACGGGGGGGGCTTGCGTGCACAAACACGGGGGGCTTGCGCGCGCGCAGCCAGGGGGGTGGGGGGCGCGCGCAACCAGGGGGCATGTGCGCGCACAAGCACGCGAGGGCGCGCGCGCGCGTGTGTGTGTGTGTGTGTGTGTGTGTGTGTGTGTGTACGCACGTAGGGGCGTGTGTGCGCACAAAAATGATTACGTATGTAAAAAAGGTACTGTGCGCCTTTTTTTCCACACATATCAACTTTGATGTAGTCTGGCGCCCACAAAATGATCATAACCCATGGTTTATGTAAGGAATCAGTCCGCCTAAAAGATCAGGGGCGAAGGTAGTTCCTAACAATTTTAATTTATACCTGCTTTCCTCCCGTCTATCTGATTTTCCTATTTGCTTAGATGAGGAGGCCTTTGTCAACATTTTGGCTGCTTTTTTCTAATTTCACAGGGTGTATAAGGCTGCCTTTTCTCTGCCTAGTGCCGTGCATTTGGTGGTCCCACATAAATGGTTTGACAAGAAATGATCGCAGGCTCATAGAGCGCTTCGGGATCGCGAAGAAGTCAAGAGACCTAGGGCCCTTTATCGCCTTGCATGTAATGAGAGAATGAAAGTTATGGGGAAATCTTTAGGGAGCGTGTGCCTCGCAGGACAGTGCAGCCTTTTGGGGGTATAGTGAACCACCCTCTGCTTCGTTTAGAGCAAACGTCAGTGCAAACTCTCACTATTACCCCCGAGGCTTGGTTTAATAATTTTGTGGCTCTTTATGGTCTTGAGAAGAGTGTGGATTCACAGTATAGCGGCTGTGAGGACTGTATGCTCACCTTCCAGGAAAGCCATCTTGTCCATCCCCCCTGGACCGGATGGGATTCCGCTGGACCTGTTTAAATCTACCATTGACCTGTGTGCCCCTACAGTGCACTCACGATACCAAAGGGGATGATGGACGGAGCGCTTGAGCAAATCAAACACTCACCCCCAGTCAACTGATCTGGGTGTAATCCATCATTCTTTAGCTCACTCCACCACCCCAGTTCAGACATGGCCATATGCAAATCAGTCTGACCCTGTGCCTCATGGGAACAGTCCAGCTCGAACTGCCAAGCCATGTCTTCCCTGGACCGGAAACAAGCATCCTGGGACCGGTTTCTGGCTATTCAGCCGTCATCAGCCAGGCTAGCTTGAATCCAGTGGCAAAGTGAGCAAGGGACCCACGTCTGGGCATACCCTGCCAACTTAGGGCGAACAAAGCGATACCAAAGGGGATGATGGACGGAGCGCTTGAGCAAATCAAACACTCACCCCCAGTCAACTGATCTGGGTTTAATCCATCATCATGCTTTAGCTCACTCCACCACCCCAGTTCAGGCCTGGCCATATGCAAATCAGTCTGACCCTGTGCCTCATGGGAACAGTCCAGCCCGAACTGCCAAGCCATGTCTCCCTGGACCGGAAACAAGCATCCTGGGACCGGTTTCGGGTTCAAAACCCTCATCAGCCAGGCTATCTTGAATCCAGTGGCAAAGTGAGCAAGGGACCCACGTCTGGGCATAACCTGCCAACTTAGGGCGAACAAAGCGATACCAAAGGGGATGATGGACGGAGCGTTAGAGCAAATCAAACGTTTAGACTATAACTGCACAGCTCCCTGCCTGTACCTGTGATAACATTTCCATTCTTGAAACTTCATACATAGTACTGATATGTCCCAAATTAAATAGTTTACACCATCAGCTTGTCCGTCAGCTGCTCTTACCTTTGAATCTCAGTCAGGTGAGACCTGCCCTTCTGTTTTTACAACTCTTACAGTCGCCCGATATGTGTTTTTTTTGTTTTTTGTCACAATTTTTATGTGCCATTTTACACTGTAGCTGAACTAATTTAACAAGTGCATATATTGATGAATTGTTATTTAACTCGTTATTCTTTGGATGGTCGTCCACTTGCTTTATATTCTGATTGAGCATGTGTATCTCCTCCTATGACTGTTATAATATCTGTTTGTTGTGGATTTTTGTGCTTTTATTCAGTGAGTTTATGATTTTGAGACAAAATCGAATAAAGTTAATATTCATTCATTCATACTAAGCGGAATGCTTTGAATTCCCTTCTCTTATACACTGTTATAAAGCCTTCCTGAAAACTTGCAGTTCCGTTTTAGGAAGATAGAGCTGCAGTGCCATGCTGATGTAATACTGAAACGGACTCAGAGTTTATTTAATTTATATTTCCTACCTAGTACGGATAAGCTACCTCCTCAAACGGTATATAAATTTGCTTGGTAACATGTACCAGTGCCCTGTGGAAAAATATTTTCACCTTACGGGGATATCCTTTCATTAAAATCGAACCAGTGCCTTTTTTGAAACTCTTGAATTACTGTAATGTAAGCACAAAATAAGAAAATAGTTAGCTTACAAGTATAAGACTCTTCGAGGGTCTCTACTCACGTCATTGTCATGTTGTCTAGCAACTTGCTTCCATCTTATAAAAAACAATTGGTTAACTTATTTAAGAAAAATATATTAAATTGAGTCCATCTCATTGCAGTGCAGACTGGATAAAATAGTGGCATGTAAGCAAGTGGAAAAATACCAACTTACTGCATCACCTTACTACTTCGTTCTCCCTTTGTCAGCCAGCCAATAGCTACATTAAAACCATTAAGTGCATAACATTTTTCATACAATAGCATACAGGTAAACTCTATCACAAGGAAAACCCTCCCCTTATGTCAACCTAACTGTAGATAGAAAAATTGATCTTCAGACGTTGGAAGTCAGAGACTACCCTTAATAAACAGAATAGGCCTAAAGATCTTTTGTTGCTATGTAGATCTGAACAGATAATGTATTTTAAATCACTGGGGTCGAATTTAATATAAATTGGATGATTTCTGTGAATTGTATGCATGCACTTTTTTCTGTATAGTGCCAAAACAGGTAAAACCTGTATTCTACTTTTCCTTCCCCTTTTAGTGTGTGTCCCCTTTGTAGTCTGGTTAGTTGTCAAACCGTTCATTCTTTTACAATAGATATATTGCTGTGGGGACTAGTTCTTTTCCTGCGATATTTAGTCTATTTCATCTTTCTTGCAGTTTCTTATTTGATTATATTAGTTTCTGTGCACTGTTCCTCTTGCAATGCGTAGTTTAACCTTTCAATAAAATATAAAGCAAATAAATAATAGCACGTCTCGTGTCACTACTGCTCTGTGTCTGAATCTAAGCATAATATGGTCATTTGTGGATTGACGTAGTGTGTGGTGTGTGGGTTCGTAAGTGATGCAAAATTACTTGACCATTCATCCCCTAACACGACCTTCTTTATTCTCATTAATGGTCAGTTGATTTGAACTTTTAAAAGATTACTTATTAAATGTAACCTATTGTTAATTACTTCTTATTCAGCTCTTGTGGTGTCCATTGTATGTGTTGTAATTTCAATTTTCAGTTCAATGAAATCCATGCCAACAGTGTGGTGTTAATAGACATAAAGTCTTTGTGTGTTAAATTTGTGTTTTTTGTTTTAGAGGCTCTGAGGCCAGTTATCTTGCTGCCAATGTACCAAAGGCTACACCCAAAGATTTAACAGATTTAACAGCAATGGAGGCAGCTCTCGACGAATTAATCAAGAATTGTGCTCTGCAATTATTTGAAATGACAGATCGTAAAGAAAATGCAAAATATCCTTTCGGGGTGACCAACCCATAGAACCATGTTAACTTTTTATGTTCTAATTTTTATTAAATATTTTTAAACTGGCAGAGTTGTAACTCTTAAACATGTATTTTAGAGCAAGTATTTTTGATTCCTCCTCTTGTAGTCTCTAACGTAACAGGGTTTTCTCTATAGTAATGAAAAACTAAATCCGATTTATGCAAAGGAATTCGAAAATATTCTGCATGTTTTTTGTGTATCTGTCAATCCTTAACTACCGAACTCTAGCTTATGTAACCTATCAAGATATTCATGGCATACAAGCATTCAGCGAGCAAATAGTCATTGCAATCAAAGCTCCAGAAGAAACCAAACTGGAAGTACCTGCTCCAAAAGAAGTAAAAGATTTTCTATTTGTAAATTTTAATACATACTGTTGATGAAATGTGTTCATTTGTTTGTGAATAGTGGTTGAAAGTGATCCTACCAAAGGGCTTGTTGTCCACACGAAGAACGTTTTTTAAAGCAAACTCTAGAAACCATCAGTAAAAACTGTGGTCTAAGATATCGCCATGAGAACAAATGCATCACATTGATGTTGTTCTCATTTTCCCCTCAACCACAATATCTTGGAATTAAACAGCTCCTAATGCCTAGATCATTGTATCCGTCCTGTTGGGTCATAACTACTCACCACGTTAAAATATAAACATGAGCATTATTCTTATCACTCTAAAGTGATGCAAAGTTGTAAAACAAATTTGATTTTGCCTTCTAGTCACTGTTACGGAGTTAATAGGCTGAAATATTGTTAAACCATAGTCTGCTGCCTCTTGGGTGGATTCTCTGCTTTCGCTTAGTTGTTGCCTCTGCCGTTGTAGGAAGCTTTCCTTTAAAGTTTGAGATTTTGTTCCTCACTGCTTACCGCATATTACGTACTATAATGTTGATACTCTCTTGCTCTGACTGAGACCAGTCAACTTCCCTCTTTGGTTCATTCTTCGGATCATATACATGAATTCTGTCATTAGAACCCATTGTAAATGGCTGATTTGAAAGTGGATGTGACCAATTATGGATGTACTTTCACAGCAATTCAGAGCATCCTGTTTTGACTGGAGTTGTGGTTAGCTCGGCGTATACCGCTGAGATAACCCCTAATGGAAAAATTCCCCTACATGCTCTGAAGCGCATGCACCCTTGCCCTGAGTTTGCCATTTAGCAAGTCTGTGCTTATTTTTCATCTTTGACTTCAGCACATACGGCAAGCATATATGTGCACGTAAGGCCTGCATAGAAACAGATTGAGGTGCAGAGCGGAGCTCTGTTTTCTGGAGGGGCACACTATGAGCACACTTGCTTTTTTTGTCTATGACTACTGTCAGCTCACTGGGCTGTAGAGGGCTGCCCAGGGTGGCAGCCACTGATTATACTTGCAGGACTGAAATTTGTATTACTTGCTCCTTGCAATACTAGGCTGTCCTATCTAAAATGTTCCACCAGTCCCTGCAGCTGGGTTCTTCACACTATCTGTCTGTGTAGCTTTTTAAATAAAAAAAATAGGTTTATTAGGTTTTACATAAGTTCAATGATACAGTGCATTAGCATTTCTGAAATCCCAGTCCACCATGCCTCTAAGGGGGGTACATATGTACATCAACCCCCAGAATGTGATCTCTCCATGTAAGTTTAGTTTTGGTACTAGAGCTCAGAGGGACCCCCCCTCCCCTTCCTCTTTTGACATGGCGTCAAGACATTCATGTCCAGTGTTCCTAGTGGATGAAGTTCAGAATAGACCTGCAAGCATGAACAGTAACAAAACAATCCAAACAATTGGTTCTAGACTTAACATCATCCTGGCTCCATTTTGGCTTGCGCATGAATTAGAGATCGGAGAATAAGCCCACCCCCTCATTGTAAGGTAGGCATTATCAAGTGAAAACCATCAGGGACACTTCATGCCAAGCTCCTGTCCTTCCATAACCCCTCTATCCGTCTCTACAGTGGTCTTACATCTCAGCCTGGAGATCTTGATATAAATGTAGGTAGTGTTGTGGGCTCTAAACTACAGCGTCTTTCCTCCTCCTGTGCCCCGGAGTATTGGCTGATGACCTGGTACCTCCCTCAGGATTCTTGAAGGCTTACAGGACCTCGGACCGAAGAGGAGCTATGGGTCACCTCTTTACCTGCCTGGTTTTCTTTTTCTGAAGCGCTAATTCTTCCGCCATAGCCCATTCCTCAACGGCGGCTTCTCACCTGGATACCACGGGGCCCCCTGCTGACTTCCAAGTCATGGCAAGTTGCCTTTTTACCAGTGGCCACATCTATGAGCCTGTTCCCCAGTTTCTTCCTTTTCAGCCTGGGAAAGGATCCCAAGATAAACACCTCCAGAGTGCAAGTCATAGTACAGTGAAGCCTTCCATTCAACCTCTGAACCACAGTTCCCCAGAACTCCTGGGCATATGCGCAAGACCAGGTCATATGACTGAAATCTGCTTCATCAAGTGAACAACAAGGGCAGTGAGTTTCTTGGGCGTCTGGTATGTTTTCTGAAGATAATTGCATTGAATATATTTAAGACACATATTGCGCCTGACCTTCTGTGGGTAGGCCAGTAATTTCTCCTATTCTTGATCTATCCCTGCCTAGGGCCCCCTCCCACTTTGTTTGCAATGCCAATAGGGGTTTCCTGATCATCCCGTTAAAATTTGAGTAAAACCATTTAACCCAGTTTTGCCCCACGCGAATGGACAGTATCAGTTGGAGAACGGCATGTGACTCCTGTTCTTCCCTCCCCGTATCCCAGAGAGCCATAAAAGTGCTTCATATCTGTCTGCGTAGCTTTGTGCATGTGTTCTATGTATCAGGTACTGCCATGAATCTGTTTTGGATATCCTGTGCATGGATTTATTTAAACATGTTTGTATTGGTTTTTAGTGACATGTACACATTGTTTCTCTTAGTCTGCTAGAATATCCTAGTATTGAGCCTTCATGTAACAATTGTAACTTTTATCTTGCTGGTTCACACAGTTGTTACATTTTTGTTATTTCTTTGTGTAATACATAATGTGAGCAGTTTAACCAATCAAAAATGCTGGGATTGGTTAACTCTAGTTTTCGTCCTGTTGGAAGGACTGTGGTCTCAATGCTAAGTAGAACATTTGTTGATAGCAGGCTGAACAGCAGGCTGTCTAATTTGTTAAGCTAGTGTTAGTTGCTTCAAGTGTGGATAGTAGCATACATTGTCAGATGGACATAATTCTCCTTCTGAAGTATAGGGACAGTCCTCCCCCCTCCTCCATGCTCCATTCTTGCCAAAGGTGTTCTGCCCAACCGGTTCTGAGCTTTCTGATTAAAGAAGCTTCTGCCACTTTTATGTCTTCATTTTGGATGTCCCGGATGGGGATTTTACTGCAACACCACTCTTTTCCTCCTTGAGAGTGGTAACACATTGACAGTTGAGAAGGAATGCGAGAGGCACGCTTGTAGTAGGGAAACATTTCCTATAAGAGATTGGTTGATGAGGAGCTTTACAGAATGAACTAAGCATGGATCATTTGTAGCTCAGGGAAGGATCTGCACCCCCAGATCATGTATTCAGGCTTCATGACTGGTTCCCCCTGCTGTGTGCTCTGGAGGGAGGTGACTTGCTCCCTGAAAATGTGCTTTCATATGGGCACCTAAAGCCCCACCCCCTCACGTCCCCCACCACCCCCTTCCAGTCCATGAACTACTTCAGAAGATGGCTGGTCTGATAGTAGCCTATATTTAGTACAAGCTAACTCTCCAGCACAGTGATTTCCCTGAGGTATAACTGTGTGCCTTGTGTTTACCATCTGCATTTCATCAGTAGTCTTTAGTTGGTTGATACTAACATAAGTCTGCTGTTTGATTTATTCAGTTCTTAGTCTGTCCCATACCACCTCCCTTAGTAAGCCTTCGGACGTTCTACCACACTATCCTCAGACCTTGTGCTAAAGGAATCTAGTTGTTCATTTATGGGTCCAACAGTAGGTACAGTAAGCCACAGAGCTAAAAGGCTCTCATTGTTAGTGTGAGCCAGGCAAGCTAATGAGGAAATAAACTATGAAGACTTTTCACATGAATAAAGCAGAAGCTTATCTTATCTAATGCACATTTGCAGAGCGCATGACTACTCTTGGATATCCCAGTGTAAGAAATGTAACACAGATTACACCACTACACTTAACGGGGCAAAGGGAATTTTTTGTTAAAGTTTAGAAATTTCCGAAATGCTAGTTCATTGTCCATTAGCCGCATGTTATGAGGAAGGGCATTCCATATCTTGGCCACATTCCAGCTGAATGAGCGCCCTCCACTTCTTGCTCTTTGTATAGTTGGGACCGTGCGGAGTTTTGCTTTGGTACATCTACTCGGGGTGTAAGGTGAGACCAGAGGTCGGATTATGGACAGGCCTTTTATTAGAAGTGCCCTATGGGCAATGCGTAGGTCTTTGAATTGGACTCTCTGCTCGAACTGGAGCCAATTTAGAATGGCTAAAGCTTTTCGGGCAGAGTTGCCTAGGAATGTTGAGCAAAGTTGGGGCAGCAGCATTCTGTACAACCTAGAGTTTTTTGGTTACGGCTTTTGATGCTCTTAAATCTAGGTAATTCCCGTAGTCCAGGCGGGAAAGTATTAGTGCCTTGACCACAATCCTTCTGGAAAGGAATGGAAGCAGATGAAGGATATTATGAAGCATTCTGAGAATGCTGTAGCAGCTGGCTGAGTTTTTTTGCTCGAGCTTCCATTGTGAGTGAATTGTCCATCTGCACTCCCAGACTTTTAATAACCATCTGTAAGGCTGGAGGCGTGCTGAAGCAATGCGACCAACCTAGGCTTAGAAGAGGATTGAAGTTGTTACACTTCCTTTCTTGCACTTTTTTTTGCGTTGGGAGCTGTGGGGTACAATATGGGCGGAGTTATTTTGTTTTGCGTGAAGTTAGAGTTTTTATGGGAATAGCTAGGTCCAATGATTGTTTAATCCATTGGTTGAGCTTATTTTTCACCTTGAGGGTCCAAACCCAGATTGGTCCTTGTTGCGCTAAGGGTGAGGTTCCATTCTTTGCTATTTAATTTTGACCATCAGCGATCCCTCCGGGCAATTGGTCTGAGCGGAGTATTACAGCTCAGGACGTTTATGGTAAAGGGAATCAAAACATTATCTGGCCATACTACTGGGAGTCTGACCAACACATTAGTAGAGTGTCATTAGAAAAGATGGGGTCTGACAGGTGAGCATTTTAGTGTATGGGCCCATGTACTTTTTGGGCAATTTGTATTGCTGAGAGATCTTGCAAAAAGGCTTGCAGGCCTACTGGTTCTTCCAAACATTGTTTGAAGTCATTCAGTATGGTGAAGTTTGGTTTATTAACAGTTCAACTGACAATTGCCTCCGGGACTGGATATACTGGCAACATGGGCCTAGGAGGGATGGGGAGGAGGGCGGTAAAGGAGCACCGTGGCAAAGGTAGAGGTCGGAGACCTAGAACTTGCAAAAGCCATGCTTTCTCATTCTGGGAGTTGTAAGGGTTCATAGGAATATTTAAATTCTTCCTTCAGTTTTCCTTCAGGAATAGCACCTCCGGTTTTTCCTCTTCTAGAAAGGTAAAAGTTCAAATTTGTGACCAGGCAGGGATCAACAATTTATTATAAATATGCACCAGTTGGTGGCTGTACTGCTGGTGACCCCAAGCTCACAACAAAATAGATCTCAAGAGCCTGAGTAAAGAGGAATATATGAAAAACCAAACCCGCAGTCTGTGACAAATGAGACCTAGTTCAGGAGATCAAATATCCATAATTGATGCCTTGGATGGAGGCGGTTGCTAACGGTTACTGCACTCTGAATTTATGTCAATCATATTACAGAGTGGCATTAGCCACTCTGTAGTTATAGTTAGGATTTCCATTAATAGGCATTCTTTGGATTTTTGCTCTCTAATAACTTTGCTTCCGTTTGACGAATCTCCACAAACCTTTCCAGACCAATAGCTTTTTCTATATGATTTAAACTTTTTTTTTTCTCCTCATATCACCGTAGCGTCTGCGAATCTCCAACCACTCTATCTGTGCGCCTCTCAATCCGATGCATTCGCTCTTGGCCCATCCACTCTAACCTAGCCGAGCGGAGCATTCACCTAGGGCAGTACCTCAGTGTAATCATAGGAACTCATAATTCTGTCTAGGCATATTCCCTAAGTCCCACTCCATCTGGAGAAGTCTGCCCATATCCCAGATGTGCTTCCTGTTTTACATTCCAGGTCCGAGCGCCAAACCCAGGCGGCCTCTTTGATCCATTCTGCGACCTTCGGGGGTGACTGATCAATCCACTGCTTACAAAATTCCCTTTGTGCGATGAGTATCGGATCGAACAAAAGACCGCTCTGCTCCCAATGCAAAACACTGTGTGATACCGTATCCACTCCCAGCAGGACCAACTGTGAGTTTATGGCTATTGTTGCCCCAAAGATGTCTTTTAGGATAGACTTTATACCACTCCAGAACGCTGTTATCCTGGGGCACAGAAAGAAAATGTGATCATCATTGGCTTTATAAAAACCACACCTTCTGCACCTGGGGGTGAGTGATGGGGTAAATTTAGCTATTTTTAATGGCGTCCAATATCATCTATTAATGGTAAAAAAAATAAAAATGGTTTTGCCTCAAATTTGCCGGCTTGACAACTGAATATTATAACTTCAGGGAATTGCACCAGATTGATTGAAAGTCCAACCCTTGAAAGGTATCTCCCCAAACCATATGTGATGACTTTAAATTATTATCGTCTGCTTCTAGGAATTTCCAATCCCATACAGCGACCTCCTTTCTTTTAGGTCTTATATCCTGGAGGGAGAGCTCGAATTCCCAGTCCCCCTCGCCCCACATCTCCAGTTTCGAGGCCACAAACCATGAAGACAGTTGCACGTATTTGAACCTGGATAGGCTGTCCATCTTTCGCTTTAAGGAGTTCCCAGGGCAACACCCTTTGAATTGTCATCGTCGCCCCAGGTGGCAATCCCAGCCAGTCTTGGTGGAAGACTCAGCCCATCCTTCATACATTCTGGGGTACCCGGGGAGTCCCATATTGGTGCAAAGTCAGAATAGTATCCTATACTAAGCATTTTTCTCACCCTACACCGGAGACTAAGTGCGTTCCTTAAAATATTCAGTCGCACCTTTTAAAAAAAAAAAAAAAAAAAAAAAAAATTAGCAGCACCAAACTTGTACAAAAACCCATCTTCGCTCACCTCCCTTATCATTTCTCCTAATAGCATTCCCCAAGTGGAATTATCGGAGTTCCCCATTAGCATCCGAATATTCTTGAACTGGAACGCTATACAGTACATATTTAGATCTGGGAGAGCCAAACCACCCTTCTTGAGCCTACGCCTCAGCTTTTTTCATGCCAATCTTGCCCCCTGAGAGGCCCAAATAATACTATCTATTTTGTCTTTACTTGATCTTGGAAATATAAGGGGGATACAATTAAAGAGATGTCAGTTTGGGGAGGATCGACATCTTTATTAAACTTATGTGCCCGTAGATTAAGGGCAGGTTCTTCCACCTAGAAAGCAATGCGTCGACCTCCCTGGTGACTCTTTAATTTGCGCTGGGGCATTTCATCCACCATGTTAACAATCGTAATCCCTCAATACTTTATCTCCTGGCTATCCTCTCACTCCACCCTTCTATGTTCCAGCACATTATTTCCATTTTGGAATTATTCACGGAGTACCCCGAGAAAGCTCCAAATTTTGCGACCACCTGCTCCACTCTGGGCACAGTTATATCTGGGTCTGATGTGTAAATTAACAGAACGGCGGCGTACAGCCAGATCTTACTACTATAAGTCGAAGAGCAGAAAGGGGCAACCGGTCTGTCTGTCTGTCCTTAGCTGTTGTGCCATGGGTTCAATATAGATATTGAACAACAAAGGTGACAAGGGGCAGCACTGCCGAGTACCCCTTTGTATGCTAAAACTCCTTGTTAAAGAACCATTAAAAAGGATCTTGGCCGACGAATTTTCATATAGATTCTAGAGGGGGAATGTAAAACCAGGTCCAAATCCTATAGCAACCAGGACCTCCCACAGATATGTCCAACATACCCGATCAAAGGCCTTAGCCGTGTCTATCGCGACCACGGCCAGAGGAATCAAGCGAGTCGTGGCAAGGTCAATTGTGCTTATCAGTTGTTGTGTAAGCTTCTGGATTTGCCTCTTTGGGATAAACCCTTTCTCATCCATATGGATCAGCTGGGGGGCAAGCTTGGCCAATCTCCCCGCTCAAATACTCATAAAGATTTTATTATCTGCATTCAGCAGGGAAATTAGTCGATAAGAGTCTGCTTTCCTAGGATCCTTAGTAGGTTTTAAAACCAAGACAATTGTGGCCTCTTGCCATGTTTTTGGGATCTGCCCTCCCAGCCGGTATATTGAATTAAAGAAGACCTCCCAAACTATTCTGAAGTAGACATGACCTAATCTCTTCCTTAGTGATAGGGGCTTCCGTACATTCTCTACCCTCCGTTGTGAATCTTGTCATTTGCACTTTTTCCAGCCAGGCTCTAAGCAACTGTCAGGATGGACCTCCCCTGTATACAACTCAACAAAAAGATAGGCTTGCATTTCCCCTGCCTTATCCGAAACATCGCCCTTGGGGTTAATTACGAGTTTCCTACTGTAATTTCTTGACCTATCAGCCCTTGCCTTCCATGCTTGTAGTGCCCCCGCTTTCTCTCCATACTCAAAATTCCTCATACACCCAGATTACCATCGCTCCCTACAGTTCATGTCCAGTTTAATCCTATAATTTAGCCTCGCCTCTTCCAATTGCCTAAATTCTTCCCTTTATACATTCGACCTGAGGCCCTGCTGTTGGAGATCCACGTCTAAAGCCCCCACTCCATCTTCCATTCTTTTAAGATCCAATCTCTGTCTTGTTAAAATGGGCCAGGTTTTGCAACACCCCTCTGATAAACGCCTTAAAAACGTCCCAGACTACTTCAGAGGAGGCTGATCCCACATTATTTAGAAAAAAACTGACGCCAGCTTGTTTCAGCACCTCAATTACCTCAGAATTTAGGAGAATGGCTCTTTTCAGCACCTACCTTGGACTTGGCCGGCCGCTGCAGCACTTTAAGGACATACTAACCCCAGCGTGGTCCGAAATGTGGCCTGGTAGGATACGGACCGCCTTTACATTTTCCACCACGGTTCTATCCACAAAGATGTAGTTCAATCTAGAGAAGTGACCATATTTTTTTTACTGTGAAACGTAAAGCCCTGCCTAGCCCCCTTTGTATGCCTCCATACATCTACCAGGGCTAAATCCTGAGTCATACTTTTGAGGGCCTGTCTCACACGGGGGCATGGGCATAATTCTTTGGGGAGGACCTATCCAGAATAGGATCAAGGAGGACATTGAAGTCCCCCCGACAATTATTGGGGATGTGGCCTCCACTAGGTTCCACGCCAGATTGGAGAAGAGCCGGGGTTCATCGATATTCGGGCCATAAAAATCAGCACATACAAACTCAGAATGCCGTATCTTAAAGTTGTAATAATCCATCTTCCAGAGCCATCAGTTTTTGAAGATTTTATCTCGACCCCAACTCCCCTCCTAATCAGAATTGCCACTCTCTTACAATGCTCTGTTTGCTCAGAAACTACGTAGCTTTCTACCCATCTACACTTAAAAAAAAAAAAAAAAGGGCTCTACTCTTACTAGCCATTACATGGGTTTCTTGTAAAAGGGTGACATGGGCCAGGCTTTCTTCTAGATACCTCATAGCCTGCCTCTGCCTGCTATTCGATCTGAGGCCATTTACGTTCCATGACAGCAGAGAGAGCTTGTTAATTCCCCTCATTGTTATCCTTGAATACAGTATCCGAACCTTCTCGCAAATTTCTAGACCAGCTTACTGCATATATATAGAACTAGGTGATATCGTGGACTTATTTTTTAACATTTTTTTCCCACTGCTCCCCACTCAGTGCCCTTGCCCATCCCCATGCCTCTCTCCCCATCCCACGCTGGGGAAATGCTTTTAGGCAGGAGGAGCAATCATAATTAGTTACACATTATGGCAGGCCCACCCCGACACCACTCCTCCACCTGATAAAGTTCAAGAAACTGCTCCTAGTTTTCATGAGGTCAATAAATCCATCCGCTTCTTCCACTGACCGGAAGTTATACATATGATTGTTCCACATTACCCGAGGCATTGCCAGAAACCTCAATTGTGCTTTACCACAGAGTTTATACGACTACACCATCCTCTTTCCTAGTTCCCATTGCTTCTGGTCAGTGGCTTGACAGACATCCGATCTGATGGAAAAAGAATAAGAGCTAACCGAGTAAGGGCCATTCCTCAAGGCCTCACTCGGGATCACCTCCTTTACTGTATATGAAGGAAAGTTTACTAGAATTTTTTCTTGGCCTCTGCCTCTGAGGATTCCTTTTGAGGGGGTCTCTGTGCACCCGCTGAATCTTGGAAACGAGATTGATGTCTGGCCTATCTTTCAAAGCCCTATCGCGTAGCAACGAGATTACAAAGGCCTTGATATCAGATCCCTCTGCGACTCCTGGACATTAAGAAGCTTGAGGTTATTTCTACGAGAATGATTTTCAAGCCTCTCGATCTTCCTTCAAACCTTGGCTTTGTTTAGACAGGAGTCTTATACCAGAAGTATTTTTTACCATATCCTGCCTTCTAGAGGCCACCTCTTCCTCCAATACTCCCGTCCGATAGGCCACCTCCTCGGTTTTTTTAAATTTTTTTTTTTTTATACATTTTTATTTTTTTGAGCCGAGGCTACACATGAGGCCTCGATTTCAGCCTGGTTAGTCTCAGAAATCTTAAATCTGTTCTTCATCTCCTCTTTTAAACGTAAGAGGATGGAGGCCAAGGAATACTCTGGTGGCTCCCTGGCAACGCTCGGCATATTCCTCTCCTGCTGGCGGCACCCTTCGACTGGACTGGACTCATCTGTGAATGCGAGGACGTCAAATCTATTCGAGGTAGGGACCTGGGCTCTACTATTAACGACCACAGTTGATTTTTTATTTACTTCAGGGAGCAATCCACTCCTTAATGTTTTTTCAGCATCCGCTGCAGATTCCATGCTCAAGCACTGCCGGCCTATGTCCACTCTAGCTTTTTCTATATTCGTGGAAGATGAAAAGTTTAGCGGTGATTGGTTAAGGGGGTGCAAAGCAATAAGGGAGGTCACAAAACACGTTTTTTCAACTGCATTTTCCATAGTCTTTTGTATTGTGCATAGCACAAAAACGGCTGAAGGAGTAGAATTAAATTTGGCAGGAATATAGATTGTTGTGTAGATGATCCTTTTGGGTACTACAGGTAAGTAGGGTGTGGTATTTCAGCCAGAGACAGACACCATAAGTGGGCTAGGAAGATTTTTTATTCAATCTTCTTTTAAGCAAAAACGATAGTAAGATAACATAAGGCAAGGCCAGTCCATTTGGTTTCGTGGTTCCTTATCGACAGGATCTGAAGTAGACTCCCAATGGTTTATCCTCCGCTTCCGGCAGGTTGAGGTCAGGTTACCGAAGGAGAAAAACAAAGGAGAGAGAAACAGCCGTCACTCTGGGAGCCTGTAAGTCTTGCATGCAAAGGGGAAGGAGTGAGGGAAGAACACCCGAACCGTCACCAACGCCGTACGAAACGATTGTGTAATACAAAACAAAGAAGAAAACAAAAGCGTTTGTCCTGGGAGTTAAGGACTCAGGGCTCTCCTCCCTCCCCTGGGTTATGGGCACTTGTGGGAGACCCCTTTCGGAACCAATCACGCACTCGAGCACGTACCTCTGGGAGCCACGCTCCTCCGTGAGCGTGGCTGGCGGTCTCGTGGTACCGGATCGGGTCCGGCTCCCGTTCGTGGTTCCTTCCTCGATGGCTGTGCTGAGGCTTCGGAGTCCCCTGCTCTTCGTAGCGCAGCGGGGCTTGGTCAGCGTCTTCCCTCTGTTCCGTGATTCCTCTCCGGCTCCTTCTGGACTCGCAGCTTCCGTGGTCCCAATACGTGACAACCTCCTCGGATTCCGTATTGGTTAAAAAGGCCCCCTCCACGTCATCGGGTAATCCTATTGGTGCATGTGAACTCGTCACGTGGGACGTCTGCTCCTCCCGGGAGTGGGAAGCTGTAGGTTTAAAGGGACCGCTGCAATCCTGGCTAAGTGTATCCCATGGCGACTGCAAGAAAAGCACAGGAGAGACACAAGGAGGTAACTGGTCATCCTCCTCTTCTTGCATCGCGTCCCGGGTGAGCATATCATGACATAGGGTAAGTATTTTAAAGTTATAAGGCATTTTAACTTGATGATATCTGTTGTCATGGTAGCTTCATGAAATTTTGCTGTTCCTGTGAAAGTACTGTGGTACATAGCAATGACCAGGCATTACATGATTGGCTAATGACTTTCCTTTACAGAAGTTAAAGACTGTCATGTTAATCTAAGTACACTTTGGCTGTATTCTGGGTTTTGTCCTTAAATATGGGTAAGTATTAAGTTTTATTTGTTTTCCCCACCTATTACCACTTTATTGAAGTCATATGTGGGTAAATTATTTATAAGTATCTATATATTTAAAAATAAATGTACGGAGTACCATGGTACTTCCTAGGCAGTACTGCGGTGCTAAAATAAATATGTTCAAAAATTAAAAATACACTGCACTACACTATATTGTGCACTACAGTGTATTTTCAATTTATTGCATATTTAATTCTTTACAGAAAAAGCTGCGGAGTACCCCGGTAATACCTACAAATTGAAGCGCTACTTAAAATTTTTTGTTTAAAAAGCGTGTTTCTCCCTAAACTGCTGTAAAAATATATAGAAACATATAAATAAATTTCACTACCTATTCTCACTTTAATAAACTCGTAATAAGTAGGGAACAGTCAACCCGAATACCTATATATAAGGCCCTAACAAAACGTAACGAAAGTGTGCTGAAAAAAACATGGCTGCCTTTTACATTTTGTAAAGACAGACACTGCCTTATCATTGGCATGTACTGCTGACAATATATCACTAAGTATATAACCACTTATAACTTTAAAACTGCATAAACGATTTAAACCCACTGCCAAAAATTGCAATCTACACCTATAATCTATTTTCCTGCCACAATACATCATCTGCTCACCCACTTTCACACTACGTCTGTTCCAAGTACCACACTCTGCTCTGTTCCACTCCATGCTAATCCACCCTACTCCACACCACTCCACCATATACTATTACACTGTATGCCCCGTCCATTCAACGAGACTCAAATCTACGCCACTCCACTGTACACCCCTTCACCCTATGCCACTCCATGGTCAGAGCTACTCATTGTTTGACTTGGTTTTTTCTGACTTTTTGTCAACTATTTTTGAGAGTTCTTCTCTCTTGGTGTGAGGATGTCACCTAAGAAACCGTCTGGTTAAAAACCTTGTGGTGCCTGGACAGACTGATGTCTGTGACAGACTTTCACTTGGTGTGCTTGTGGTTCTTGGAGTGTGATCACGACTCCAAGACATGTGAGCGCTGGCGCACCATACACCCCAAGGCTCTGAGGGAGCAAGCCTCAAGCTCCTCGCCACCTGACGTTGAACCACCCAGAGATGCTCAAGATCTCTATCACGCAAAAGGTCCCGGGATCATTCAGAGAGCTGCACCCAGTGATCGTCATTGCACCCGGCGATCGCTATTGCACCCGTAGTCGTTGGGTAAATTCCACAAGCATTAAAAAATCCGAGGTCTTCAACTTTGCTGGGCCTGTCGAAGTCGTTCAATACGGCGTGAGAACGTCAGCACTCCAGGCCTCACGCTTCGGTGGAGCCTTAGTCGGGGTCCTCGCTGTGTTTTCCTTATTTTCCTGGAACTGGAACGACCCCTGCGCTACTTTAAAGAATTTTATGAGGCCATGCACTTCATATTTGGGCGGCCTGGCCTCTCTGGAGCTCTTTCGAGCCAGGGAGGAGCCCCCACTGGATCCCTGCCAACGGGTTTGCCCTCTGTGCCAGTCTGGCCCCATGGATTCCTTGCTGGATCCAGATCGGAGCAGTCTGCGAGATGAAGACCTTTCTTGGTACCCCCTCCACTGCCGGTGACCGCATACCCATTCCCGATTTCGACATGGAGCCAGATGGGCGTCTTTCTGTGCCGACTGGGGTCCTGCTCTCCGCATGGGAGCCAGTGCCTTTTAACCAGCCTGGAGAGGGAGACAAATGGGAGCGGTCTGAGGACTCTTATGGACACCAGCATCCCATAGTGACCATGAACACAACTGGTACGAGGAACTGGCAGAGGCCAGTGCCTTAGACACCTCACCTGACACTGGCTTGGTCAGACGCACTACAATAACTATAACCTGCGACTCTGCCATGCACTGTGTTCTCACAAATTGTAATTTTCAATGTCATAAGTTTTATTGTAAATGCTGTTATTTTAGGGTGGTACAAGTGATATAATGTAAAAAGGTATAACCAGTGCATTGAGGAAGCGCCAGTTATAGTTGAATGTAGTATGGCTATTAAGTGTAAGCAGCAGGTTTTGGAACCATCATTTTAACTCCAACTGTAGAATTTGAAGTGAATGTATGTTCATGTACTACATCCAAATTGCTTACAATTAATTCTTTCCCCTTCTTTGAATGCAGACGGTTGCATAGTACGTCTGCGAGCCGAAAGGTGGTGCCATGTGGCTCCACAGTGACGCAGTTCCACTCCAGAAGTGATGTACGGGCCTTTATAGGCACCACTCCTGCGCGTTGGCGTCCATTCCTTTCCATGCAACCAGACGCAGGTCCGGAGCTTCATCTCATCCCTCAGATACCCTTACCTTGATTTTCTTCTGTTTTCAGTGTTCAAGGAATGTCACTCTCGAAGACTACCAGTTTTAAACCCTGTACGGACTGCCTCAAGTAGATGTCTGACAGATCTTCCACCAGGTATGCTTTTGGTGTCTGGTCCACGACTTTGTCGGCCCATGACTCCAAGACCTGTGGAGACTGCACGTCGATGAACCCGAAAGCTATAAGGGAACGCAAGGCAGAACTTTGTTGCCAAGCACAAGAAGGCGGCTCCAATGCTTGATTCAGTTTCTGGAGTCCGCAGAGCTGATCTTAATGCTGGTCTCCGTCATGTTCCACGTCCTCCAGTAAGCACAAAAACACCAAGATGTCAAAGAGTTCCCTCCTTCACGCCATTCCCACTCCCCTGATGAAGCGCTTGAACAGCGCCAACTGCCTCGCTCCTGCTCTCGAAGCTAGCTGACTCCAGAACCGTTTCTGCAGTTGGTTCTGGCACAACCTCTTAGTCTGGGGGCCTTCGGCCACACCGCACCCGATCGAAGAGTTCCGCACAGCTATATTCTGGACCGCCTTCAGGCCACACAGGACCGTGGAAGCCTTCCACCTGCACGAACGCCGGCGAGTTCAACCTCTGCGCCAGCTATATTCTCTGAGCCACTTCTGCCCTCTGCTCCAGTTCTAGCTCTGCCCCCTGTGCCTAAACCCACATCAGGCCCAGGTATGTCAACCTCTTCTCCAGAGAAGGCGTTTCCGACTGTCCTCTGCTACGTGGGTCTGACTTCGACCACTGCCATGCCCTAATTAGACTGTGACATTAGTCCCTGCACTGTAACGTTCACATGGAAGCAAACATTCATTGTATTCCCTCTTTGGTACCGACTGACAGCGACTGTGACCAAGGTGATCCACTGATTCTATCCGGGTTTGCAAGCCGTCCTGTCTGGCAGGTTGGTCCTGCAGATTGCCTGCAAAGGTTATGCCTTACACTTCCTTTCATCCCTGTCGGACCGTCCACCCAGCGACTGACGGAGGACCGTCTCTCTCCATTTTGTGGCAGGAAGTGCACACCCTTTCAGCTAAAGGGGCTGTTGAGAGGATGCCAGCTCCAGAAGTAGGAAGTGGTTGCTATTCCCACTACTTTCTGGTGCCCAGGAAGAACAGAGGTCTACGACATGTTCTAGATCTGCCCTCCTCTTGGAGGAGAAACTCAGGATGCTCACCCTCACCCAAGTCTGGTCTGCCTTTGACCCTGGAGACTTGATCGTGGCATTGGACCTGCAAGATGCTTATTTCCACATAGCCGCTCTGCCCGCCCACCGGCGCTACCTGCAGTTCATGGTGGGACAGGAGCATTTTCAGGTTGCTCTGCTTCCCTTTCGTCTCTTGACTAACCACAAAAGATCCAGCGACCAACTACATATTAAATTTGTAACCGGTCCACACTCGGCAACTGAAACAACTCGAACTACCTGGATTTCTGATTCTATTTTATCAAGAATATGGTCAAAGAAAGCTGAGTTAGCTGCCTGGGACATCAGCATAAAAAAAATATATGCCTTTAAAATATCCACAAACATTAAGGAAAACAGATTCTCACTAAACAGAAAAAAGATTAGTCTATAGCAACACAAAAAGATGGACAGAATGCTGATCATTGTCAGACATTCACCCCCATGTACAGATCTGTGTTAAATCCATCAGCTGGGGGTGAGTGTTTCAAAAGTTTCAGCACTCCGTCCATCATCTTGTTGTGTTTGCTATGTTTGCCCTAAGTGGCCAAGGGTATGCTCAAACGTGGATCCCTTGCTCGCTGTGCCACTGGTCAAACTAGCCTGGCTGATGAGGGGTGATACCCCGAAACCAGTCCCAAGATGCCTGTTTGCGGTCAAGGGAGGACCTGGCCTGGCAGTTCGGGCTCGACTGTTCCCATGGGAGCAGGGTCAATACTGATTTGCATATGGCTGGGTCCAAACTGAGATGGCATGGTTAGCAAAATAACGATGGATTTAACCCAGATCTCTTGACCCTAGTGAGTGTCAATCATCTTGTGTTTGCGATGAGATCTGTCTGCCAATTTATACAAACATGTATCTGAGTTTTACAAAGAAGGAAAAATACCGACTGATTTAAAGAGTCAAATCCTCTATAGTGTGAGAACGAAATGGGATTCCAGTCATTATCTTAGATTTAGATCCATATCTTTGAAGTCAACTTTATTCAAATTATTCTCAACAGTTCTCCATATAGGCCAAATCCCTCTTTCTTGGAGCAGGTCCATAATTCATCCTCTGTTTAAAAAAGATCCCAGCAACGACCCTAAAAGCTGCCTTCTAATCATACTTTTAGATGCTGAAGGGATATTGTTTGTAAAGTTTTACCTGAACAAAATCTTTGATTGGGCCATCGACTTCCACTTATTACCATTCAATCAAACCAGTTTCAGGCCGGGATGCTGTACTTTCGATAAGATTGTTGCAATAAACTCATATAGGAGGAAAAACCTTCCAATGTAAGTCTGTTTTATTGACTATTCATCTGCATTGGACTCCATAAACCTTTGCAAGCTGTGGAGGAAACTAAGGAACTGGGGCATAAGTGATTCTTTGTCTCATTTTCTGATATTGTTTCACAAAGACACCTCGCTTCAGGTACAATTTGCAGAGAAAACGCTATCACCAAGGCTGAGCACTTTAAACGGTCTAAATAAAGAATGCACCTTTGCTTTTTTCCCTCTACATATCAGATTTGTCCTCTTATCTCAAAAACCCAGAGGGTCTCTTGGTTTGAAGCCAATTTGATATCTAGCATATGCAGATTATATCATCGTCTTTTCTTTGGTGCAAGCCGGTTTACAATACCAACTGCTAAGACAAATGACCTTGAGATTAATTTAGGAAAAACTAAAATCATGTTATTTTGTAAAATCAAAGAAAAGCATTACATTAGAATGGGAAATCGACAGAGGTTTTATTGAGGAAGTAACTGATTATAATTAAGGCTCCCTGTTTTCCGTTTTTACTGATTTTTACAGATAAATGCGGACAGAAAACCATTTATTTTCCTGTCTGTATTTATTTTTAAATGTGGATAAAAACGGAAATTGGGTTGTTTTTGAATGATTCTAAATGCTGTCAATCATGACTGCCAGGCGAATAGATATGCAGATTGACAGGCAAGGGGACTAAAAAAATATAGGGATTTTAGCAAAGAGCCTTAAACAGCAGTAGATTTGCACAACCTTGATACTAAAATTTACATATTTTCTTACAAGTGCATATTTTACCATCTGAGTGTGTATATATCATTGAAACCTGTCAGGCGTTCAGGCACGAGTGCACATTAACTGGTTAAATAAATGAAGAAATATACACATTTCAGCTTCATTTTTTCACAAAACCTAAAATAGATATGGATAAATACAGGTAAAATTAGCAAAAAATAAATATGGATAAATACAGACGGAAATGCCAAAAATATAAATACCATAAAACCGGGAGCCCTAATTATAATTACCTGAGTCTGACTATGGGCAACAAATTGGCATGGGGTGTCAATATTGCAAGGAAGACACAGAAGGTGAACGTGGTGGTGAATTCTCTTCACAGATTTGGAAACATCTACATGGGGCGGGCCTTAGACCAATCAGTGGAGGTTACGAAAGCCAAACTCATTCCAGTCCTCTTATATGCCTCCATTATTTTGAATAATAACACAATAATTTAAATGACATTTACTTGAACGACATTAGAGGTTTACTATATTTATTATCATCCCAGAGTAAGCTATGTTTAGAGCTCTCGCTTCCCTCTCTAGTCACCATTCAGGAGGATACCCTTTTAAATTATGTGTGTACTTGCTCAAAAGCCAAGGATAATTGTTTTAAAGGGCTGATATTTGAGGAAATGTCTGAATTCAGAGGCTCCGATTTAAACCCAAGCCTTGAAGGTTCAAAATATAATTGCTGAGAACAATATGCTGCCATTTAACAAGCTAACAAATATCTCTCGATCCAATCATAAATATCAAGTGAAGAATGGCCGGAGGAGAAATGGTAAATTAAACTCCACTTTCTCCAGTCTTCCAGATATGCCAGCTTTATTTTGGAAACCTATTCTGACTCTAAACAGCATTATCTGATTTTGTCACTGAAGCCGGCTTTGGAAAAAGGAGCATTTAAGGTCCTGACTATTCTATATCCCAATATTTCAGTTTGAGGGAACTTGGAACCCGATGTTTGCCATCTAATCTTTGCAGGTTGTGTAGTTATAAGGTTAATTCTATTGAACACTTAATCTGTTTATGCCCATCCTTCCTTGATATTAGGCGGAAATACCAAAAAAAGTAATTTGTTAAAGCCGACATCAGAGCGATCACCTATTCATCGCTTTTCTACAACTGATGATGGTTTTATTGGTAAATTGATGAAGTTCTTCGATTTAGCCTACTAACGTCATTCAATATCAGGACTTGAATGATCTCATCAACTCCTGTCTAGCTGATTGTTTTAGAGCCAATTTTACATATTGTGATCTTTTTGTAACTAAATATATATTTTATTCTGTGTCAATAAAATAAGCAACATTAGAAACAATTTAAAACCTGAATGCTCTCCACAAGGCTTTAAAAGTGATTTCTAACTGGAAAAAATTATTATCCAGTATTGGGGTATCTTTCATGGATTCACATGCCTGAATCATTCCCCGTCGTCGAAGTGGGAGTCCCACGGTACATATAACAAAGTAGTAGATAGAAATTAGCAAATTCCATAGGCTATCATGGTGGTAACCATGCAATCAATAGCCTATTAGCCTCCTTTTATAAAAAGGACCAAACTCAAAACACAACCAATCAGCAGCCAGCACCCTCTAGAACCTTCCCAAGAGAGGCTGAATCCCTCAGATTTTCACCGCACGTCGTGTGTAAGGGAGTCTCCCTAAGCTCTGCTCAGTTCTTCAGCTTTTTTCAGATAAGTTTATTCCTTAAACCTTTAAGAAGAATGTCTGATAAAAAAGGATTATTTAGACCTTGTAAATCCTGTGGAAAGAAAAGAGTGCATGTGGATGATGCCCACAAAGATTGCATTTATTGTTTCTATCCCAACCATGAGACAAAACAATGTAAAATATGCCGCACTTTCTCAACCAAAACCTTGAGAGATAGAGAAGGAAGACTTTTTCTTGTGGCTGAAAAAGAAGCAGAGTGCTTCATCGGATGTTGACAGCGACACGTCCTCCAAAACTCAAGAGGCCCAGGTCGCCTGAGGGTCAGTCTGAAGAGAGAAAGAAACATTCAAAAGTCTCATCTGACCAAGGAATCTCATAAGCAGGAGAAACAGCCTAAGGTCTCCTCAGAGATTGGGTCCCCTCCGTCTTCAGGAACATCAAAATGAAAACCAGAGGCGTCTAGCCATTCTAGAGGTAAAGTCAGCCAAAAATCTTCATCGGCGTCAAGTTCACCATCAACGCCTATTACTTCTTCAACGACGACGACAGTGACTCTATCGTCATCGAGACCGTCGACGGCGTTAACTTCATCTACGGCGAGTATCAAAGGTTCCATACCGTCGACGTTGCCTCTATCGTCGACTGCTCCACCGTCGACGAGAGCACCACAAACGAAGATCTCATCGTTGACGAGACCGTTGACGAAAACCTCGTCGTCTGCAAGGACCTCGACGACGACACCATCGTCGACGACAACTCCATCGTCGACGATCCCTTCATCGTAGACGACACCTGTTTCGTCGACGGCAATCCCGCCGACTATGACAATACCACCGACTTCAGGCAGTCCCACCGTCTAAGGCTGTACTACCGTTGACGACAGAAATTTCAACTTCGACGACAGCACCGTCGACAAAGTCCAATTTTGTATGCAGGTCCTTCAACTCCGTTCCTGCAATCTGCACATTAGGACACCAAAAATGTCACTGCTACCTCCCAGCCATCTTTGAGATGTGGAGGATTCTGATGAGGATGACGGCCAATTTGGAACAGCACATAGCCCTTCTGAGCTCAACGTCAAATATCAAGAAGAGGACGATGACTGAGGATGAGGAACAATATTATCAGCACTATCCGGCCCCTCATGCTCCGTATCAACAATACAAATACTTTGAGCAGCCTAGACAACAACCTGCTCAATTTCCTCCAACGCGAATACTGGACCTACAAAATATGTTGGCAGATTATAAAAGGAGGTTTCCTCCTCAAGAGGACAATGTCACAGTGCCCCCGCCTACGCCGGTAGCTCCTCAAACACCGCTACCACCATCGCCTGCCACACCTGGGTTAACACCACGTCCCATAATTCCTCTGCCTCCCAGGGAGGATCCTACCACCTCTGAGGAAGAGCCTGAGTAAGGAGAAATCCATGATCCTCCTCCACCCACCGACGAATGGAATGGTTACATAGCACCAACACCGTCCACCCCACCTCATCGTCCTTCAGACTTTCCTCCGGAGTATATTGGAGGTTTCCACAATATTATGGACATAGCCTCTAACCGATTCCACTTGCCAACAATTGTACAACAGTCGGACTGTTTTCTGTACGATTTTAAAGAGCAATCGAGAAAGACAGTCAGGTCAATACCTATAATTGATCACATTTGGCAAGAGGGGGTCAAAGTAATGAAGACGCCAGCTTCGGTGGTTCCTGTGCTACAGTGACTCGATAAAAAAATATAGGGCTCTAGAAGACTGCGTGTCTCACGGGTCATCCCAAGCCTGACTCTAATCTCGCAGGCAGCCCAGAGACGATCAAAAAATCCGTCTACTCCCATCACATCTCCACCGGATAAAGATGGTCGACGTCTCGACTCCATTGGAAAAAGATTTTCCTCAATGGCAGCAATCTCAGTCAGGGCTTCTAACGCTTTGGCCATATTGAGCAGATACGATAGGCAAATGTGGTCCGATATGGGGACAATGAAAGACCTTTTCCCTGAAGAAAACAAAGAGTTCATTAAGATCCTTGCGGAAGGAGAGAGCAGTGTCAGGAATAATAGACATTGCAATGGACATTGCCACTACCAGCTTCTGTCAGCTAGAGGGTGCGGCCGTTGTAAGGCGCCACGGGTGGCTAAGAGCAACAAGTTTACGACCAGAAGTGCAGTCCAAGATTCTGGATATGGCCTACGATGGCGATAGCCTATTTGGCAGTCACATTGATGAGGCTCTTACTGCAATAAAAAAGGATACGGATACTGCCAAAGCGCTAGGTACCCTTCAGTACCGCAAGGTGCCCTTTCGGGGAGCTCGAGGCCGTGGTTTCTCAGGATACAGGGGAAATTACCAACGTGCCCAGACTTATCAGTCCTATCAGCCGCAGTATCGCCAAGGGTACTAGCAGCAATCCTACCGACAACAGCTGGTTTCTCTAGACACGGCTCCAGACGAAAGCCAGTATATCAAGCCTGCGACTCCGGTCGCAAGCAGTGATTGCGACAGGGTACCAGCTGCTTCTGCTTTCTCCCCAACCGGTGCGAACATTTCCAAGCATATCCACCAGTGGCGCAACATCACGTCAGACAAGTGGGTCCTAGATCTCATCTCTTATGGCCACACTTTGGAATTTACCCAAATACCTCCCAATACCCCTCCCAGGGGATCGCACCCCCCTCGTCTTCACTTACTCAAAAAGGAAGCAAAGATCATGCTTCAGAAAGGAGCAATAGAAAAGGTCCCTTTTCCTCAGAGAAGGAAAGGTTTCTACTCCCGCTTCTTTCTCATTTGCAAATAATCGGGGGAGTGGAGGCCTATCTTAGACCTCAGGAAATTAAACAAATTCTTAAAGTCAAACATTCAGGATGGTCACGCTCTGACATCCTACAGCGCCTCAAAAGCGGCAACTTCATTGGATCTCGAAGATGCATATTTTCATGTCCCTATTCATCCAAAGCACAGAACGTTCCTACGGTTCACAGTGGCTGGTACCCACTATCAATTCCGAGTCCTTCCATTTGGCCTCAAATCGGCTCCACAAACTTTCATGAAGTTTCTAGCTCCTGTGGCAGCAGCCTTGCGGAGCAAAGGTCATCAGGTATTCCCATACCTAGACGATTGGCTGCTGAAGGCCCCATCAGCTTGTCTAGTGAAAGCTGCAACAGACGATTGTCTAACCCTGTTCCGCAAGTTGGGTCTCTCTATAAATTACCAAAAATCTTCTGTCCTTCCAAGTCAGATAATGACATTTCTGGGAGCCAGCTTGAACACCATTCAGAACAAAGCCTTCCTCTCCCAGGAAAGACGACGGTTGCAAGCATTAGCACTCCAACTGTCCAGAAAAGAGTGCGTTTCTGTACGAGTGTACAAGTCTCTACTGGGAATGCTCTCTTCGGCAATCGATTTAGTGCCGCTGGCTCGCTTGCATATGAGGCCTCTCCAAGAGGAACTACAATGCCAATGGATCCAAACCACAGGGTCTTTGGACGACGTGGTAAATATCACTCCACGTACGAAAGAGGCTTTTCAGTGGTGGGCGCAGAAATCACATCTGTCCCAGGGGCTATCTTTTCTCCCGATTATTCCTGACTACATAGTAACAACAGATGCCTCTATGGAAGGCTGGGGAGGGCACTTGCAGGACCTGCAAGTTCAAGGAAAGTGGTCCTTTGATCAACGGCAAATGCACATAAACAGGTTGGAATTGAAAGCCATTTTTCTCTCCCTTCAGGCTTTCCTTCCTCGAATACAGGGATCATCGGTGTTGATCCGCACGGACAACACCATGAGCGTGTTCTATATCAACAAGCAGGGAGGCACCAAGTCCCTATCTCTTTCACAAGACTCCCAACAGTTATGGAACTGGCTGACGCTCCACCAAATTTCCCTAATAGCGGAGCATGTTCCAGGCCTCCGGAATACCTTAGCGGATGCTTTGAGCAGAACGAACCACAGTTGTCACGAGTGGGAGCTGGAACAGAACCAACTGGACAGAATATTTGCAGTCTGGGGAAAACCAGCGCAGGACCTGTTTGCAACCCAGATCAACTCCAAATGCCGGTTCTTCGCAAGCAGATTCCCTCTCCCAAACTCTTGGGGGAATGCTTTTTTTAATGCGCTGGTCAGGGATCTATGCAAACGCTTTTCCCCCCATTCCTCTGATACCCAGGGTCCTCACGAAAATGAAATGGGAACACTGTTACATTCTACTGATAGCCCCCAGGTGGCCCAGACAGCACTGGTACACGGAGATTCTCCTGTCGTCGGAAGCTCAACCCATCCGCCTATTGCCAACACCAACGCTGTTGACCAGGAACCAAGGTCAAATGTTATCCGGAGCCAGCTACTCTACAACTTCATGCGTGGCTCCTGAATTCTTCGAATTTAAAGATCTGAACATTGCACAAGAATGCAAAGACATAATTGCTAGATCTCGGGTTGACCGCACCAATAAGACATACAGACTGAAGTGGAAGCTTTTTTGTCTATGGTGCAGGCGTAATAAAGTGCATCCTTTTCTTTCTGCTTCAGAAGACGTTTTGCCTTATTTGCTCTCCTTAGCAAAATCTGGTCTGGCACACTCATCAGTTAAAGTTCACCTTGCTGCTATATCTAGATACAGGCGATCGCCTAAATGTTCGTCCTTATGGTCCTCCAGGATCGTAAAGCAATTTATGAAAGGGCTGTTTAGAACTTTCCCGCCCATCAGAGCTCCACCCCCAGAGTGGCAACATAATGTGGTATTATCTCAATTGCTAAAACAGCCATTTGAGCCCATTCACAAGGCAGACATGAAGTACTTAACTTGGAAAGTCGCTCTTCTTTTAGCGCTCACTTCAACAAGAAGGGTTAGTGAAATACAGGCTTTTACCATATCCCATCCTTTCTTACGCTTTACTGATGAAATGGTCATTCTTAGAGCGAACCCTAAATTCATCCCGAAGGTGCCTTCAGTTCCATTTGAATGAGCCTGTCATCCTGAGAACTTTCTTCCCTAACCCTTCCACGCCTGCTGAAAGAACGCTCCACACTCTAGACATAAAGAGAGGTCTTAAATTCTACTTACAAAGGACTAAAGCTATACGCAAGTCAGATCAGTTATTCGTAGCTTATGGTCAAAGCCACCAGGGCCTTGCAGTTTCTAAAGGCTACCATAGCCAGATGGATAGCGAGCGCAATTCAATTTTGCCATGACAAGGCTGGCGAGCCATTATCAAGGACTGTAAGAGCGCACTCCACTAGGGCAGTTTCAACATCAGTTGCTCTATTTGCCGGAGTGCCACTTGAAAAGATCTGCAGAGCTGCAACGTGGAAAACAACGCACACGTTTACGCAGCATTACTGCCTGGGGTCTTCACAGCGTGCCGACGCATCCGTGGGACAGGCAGTGCTACGGAACCTATTTCAGTAAAGGTAAGCCTCTTTGAACGGAGGTCTTAGTACAAGGATATTTCTGATAAAGTATATGTATATATTTCAGTATCTGTGTATGGCGTTTTCCCTTAAGTAATGCCAGTAATCTATGCATTACAGCACTGTTTCATGTTCAATCCATTGCCTTTAATATTAGCATTGCATTAAGGATTATTTTAGCACTGCCCACCGTCCACTTAAGTGCTTGCTAGAAAGATGTGTATATATACATTAATATGCATATATATATATATATATATCTATCTATATCTGCTTACTATTCTGATTCAGGCATGTGAATCTATGAAAGATACCCCAATACTGGATAAGAAAAAGTTACTCATCTGTAACTGCAGTTATCCAGTATTGGTATCTTCCATAGATTCACATGCAACCCACCCTCCTCCCCGGAGAGGCTCCTCTGCATAACAGTACTAACTACACTTGTGCTGGAAAATCTGAGGGATTCAGCCTCCCTTGGGAAGGTTCTAGAGGGTGCTGGCTGCTGATTGGTTGTGTTTTGAGTTTGGTCCTTTTTATAAAAGGAGGCTAATAGGCTATTGATTGCATGGTTACCACCATGATAGCCTATGGAATTTGCTAATTACTATCTACTACTTTGTTATATGTACCGTGGGACTCCCACTTCGCCGGGGAATGATTCAGGCATGTGAATCTATGAAAGATACCAATACAGGATAACTGCAGTTACAGGTAAGTAACTTTTTTCATATAATTTATGATGAGTACGAACATCATTTCTGCCACCCTGAAAGATGTGAACACTTGAATAAAACAATTTTTTAAAGTGTGGCAGGAACAGGGGATGGGCATTGTTCAGGGGGCTAAAGAAGATAACACGAGGTACAAACAAGAAAAGGTGGTGGCTCATTTCTGTTTCAGGCCACATCGTAACGAAGGTACTAGTTACAAGTGGCAACTGCTATTTGTTAACCACTTTTTTCTTAACAGCTGTGACAATGACTAAAACAGTTTTTAATTCCAGTTTCCTATCACATTTCTCAAAAGGGGTTCTCTCTTGGGTGTGCGCAGTCTTCGATTTGTTGGGCTTTTAACACCACAAATAAAATCTAATAAAGTGTTATTCAATGGGCTGTGATTCCCCCAGCTATTCGCTAATGATGTTTGTAATGGTGGGAGTAGGTTGTAGGTAAACCCAGCACTTTGTTGTCATAACATATTTTTATGGCGTTGAATGTGTGTTGTTTTCTGGATTGGCGCTCAGAAAGAAGTGTCACTAATCCTGAATTGAAAAATCAGGGCAAAAAGACATTTGTTAGTAAATATATAACTTTGAGATTCCTTGCTATTAATTATTTTAAATGTACACAGCATTACTGAACTATTGATCATTTATTATATATTTATTTAGCAATAATACTTCCTTTGACACCCCATTAACTTAATAAATATTTGGATTTTACAGAATTGCATAGAAGTGCATATTAAGAGCTCAAAAGGACCAATCGATGTTTATTTGTGTGACATGGCACAAGCCAACACTGAAAGTAAAACATTCGAAGATTTGGACACTTCACTAAAGAAGGAGCATGGTATTATTGAAAGTAAAACTTCGGAAGATTTAAACTCTGCACTGAAGATAAGAAAATTAAAATCTGAAAGTAAAACTTCGGAAGACTTGGATGCAAAGTTATCAGTGGAAAAAAGACATTAGAAAGTAACGCTATTGAAGATGTGAATCTTTCTTTGAAAACTAGCAGTAAATCAGAAAATAAGACTGATGAAGCCATTGACACCTCACATATGATGGAAAACAGTGACTTACAAAATGAAACTTCTGAAGAGTTAGAAACATTGAAGAAGAAGCCGCAATCGGATGCATCTATGACTGAAGGTAAATGCTGTGATGCTAAAATTTATTGTTGATGAGAAATATGGAGAGATATAAGCTACTTTAACCTATATGTGATAATGAATTGTGTAGTTCGAGATGTTAAATCACTACAGCAGGAACAAACTATCATCCTGAAAAATCATGCATCCCAATATCGACTCAATGCAAGAACTTGTGGAGTTAAGTATATTTAAAGTATACATACCTATACTTACCTTGATATCTTGGTTGTTGATCTGTGGATGAATGACTATTTTTGCATGTCGAAATTCGACTACAGTATTAACACATGCAACCTTTGTACTAGGACCCTTTTGAGTGCTAAAGGAGCTAGGGCTTTTTATCCTAAAGGTGAAAAACTGCAGGCAGTGTAAGCACTGTGCTGGTTGGTTGCAGGGTAGGCTTCATGCAGCTTGTGCCATGGTCCTAGTTATACACCCCCTAAAATAGATGCATCTGTTTCACTCAACACCGTGTTCTTTCTTCACCTTTGGACATTCAAACTGCACTTTGGAAACATAGAGCTGTGGTAGGCATGGTTGTAGCATTAAGGCCCAAAACTCTTCTGTTAGATGCACTGGGCATGTGATGCTTCTGATGGAGACTTCCAACTTCAGATTCCTCACCTTATGAATACTTCCCCAACCATTGGACCGGATCAGTAATGTTTTCAGCAGAACCCCTGTATGCCGGCAGGTGGTGCTGGCAGCTCCACATTGCTGCCACTCCTTCTAATGGGACATGCACGCGCCTATATATGTGCCACCAATGCACGTTGACATCAGTTCCTTTCCTTCTACGCCAATTGTCACAAACTTTGTACAAAATATCCCAAGACTATAGGGTTTGAACCCTGCTGGGAATGCCACAAACAAATGTCTGTGACAGACCCACATGTGGTTTGGCTGTGGTGCCTAGGGTTGGATCATCACTGTTAGGCCTGCAGTGGTTGCTCCTTGATGCACCTGAAGGCCATTCAAGATGGAAAGCTAAGCTGTTCGTGATGAAGCACCGCAAGACCCGCCCCAGGATCAGTAGAGGTCTAAAGGTAGATGGGTGCCTATCCAATTACCGAGGTCCCTGCAGTGACTGGCTTTCTTCGCACTTTAACTCCTCGTGGAAGAAGCATATTCTCACCACTCTTCGACCCCCGAGTAGGCGTGAGGGCATCATCTTGCCTCCAGGTCATACTTCAGAAGTTTGTTGACTTAGAAGTCAATGCCAGCCCTGATCCCGCAGCATCCTGAATTTCCAGACCTGTCGGCAATACTGCAGCGAATGGGCGATTTCCCGCAGTGCTATGCTGCTCCCTTTTGGCATTTTAAGGTTCCTCTGGAATGCTTATAGGGCCCATGGAGCTGAGAGGCCTTCCATTTGGGCTTCCTCTGGCGGGTTTGACCTCTGCCCCAGGTGGGCGCTATGCATCTGTTCAAGGCTGTACACTGACTTCGATAACAGTTTCCTCCCCAGCGCCATAACCCATGCAGGAACATGACCCGCCGATTCTGTCTACTCCAGGCGGTGACCGCGAACCCATGGTCTTGTTCAATGCAGAAACTGCGCCGCTCTGACCTCGATTGAGGCTGTATGCTTCTCTTTCTGAGCTGCAACACTTTTATCAGCCTTCTGACTCAGACCCGCCCCCAGGCCTGCCATAGAAGAAAGCACCACGTTTGCAATGCTTCTATAAAGAGCGGCGGCGGTCCTTTATCTTCACCTTCCTGCTCAGTAGGTTAAAACCAATATACTGAGGGACGTGTTGCAGGCTGGTCGGTTAAGTTCTGAGGCTCTTCTCCCATTAATTGAGGCTCTCAGAGATATGCTCATGGGGTAACTCGGCCAAACTTTGCAGAGGCCTGCCTGTGCGTCGCCAGACGTCATTGCCCTTCTCCAGGCAACCCTGCTTTCCTCACTCAGCGCCTCACTCCTGAAAGCCTTGTGATGCAGACTTTCGTCACGAGAGTGAACCCAAATGCTTTTGATGTGACTCCTCCTGCCAGGGAATTGAAGAGAATGTAGACCTTTAGTAAGAGGGTTTTCTCCTCTACAATTTTGGTTGTTGATTCCCGGAGTGCCAACTGCCTTTTAGGCTATAATTCACACGCTTTTGGGACTTGATGACCCAAATGTTACCCATAGAGTCGGCAAAGGCCTGGGCGATTCTTTCTCAGGCCATGCAGGATGGTTGTAATACAATTTCACCATCTGCTGTAGGCTGGGTACTACTGGCTCCATCAGTAGAGATATTGGCACTAGCGTGGCCATTCTCAGACACGCTTGGATGTGTTCAGCTGGCTCTTCATAAGACGTTCTGGCCAGTCTTATGGACATGCCATCCGATGGTTCCCAACTGTTTAAAGAGAGGTCCGACTACTCTAGAGCGCTTTAAAGATAGCATGGCAACATTGTGCTCCGTGGGCATGCCAGCCAAACCAGCAGACTTGCCCCACGTGAACTTTGTAGCTGCTCCCAATACTGCGAGCAACCCCATAGGTACAACAATCAACACAGCCCTTTCGTGGCTGCGGTGGCGGTACCCACTAGAGAGGGCGACAGGAACAGTGGGCAGCCCGGTCTTCCACACCCCCAGCTGCTCTACCCTCCTAGCCTTTTTAGCGTGCCCATGTGGGCACACAGCCACCTTGTCGGTGGCACTGTCCAACACTTTTTGCCAGGGTGGCAGGCAATCACTACAAACAGTTTGGTACTATAAATTGTTCAGAGGGGTTAGGCTTTACCAATTCTTGGAACCCTGCTGCATCTACCACCATCCTCAGAAAAGCTGACGGAGAACCATCTGTCCTTTGTGCAGCAGGAAGTGTAGGCCCTTGTGGCCAAAGGTGACACAGAGAAGGTCTAGGCACCAGAAGGTGGTCATGATTGTTATTCCTACTACCTCCTGGTGCTGAAAAAGGATAGGGGCCTCCATCGTATATTAGACCTTCGGTCCCTCAATGCCTTTCTGAAAAAGGATAAGTTTAAGATGGTCACCCTGGCCCAGATCCTGTCTGCTTTTCACCCTGGAGACTGGATTGTAGCCTTGGACCTGCAGGACACTTATTTCCAAAACCCCGTCCTGCAGACCCACAGGTGTTACTTGTGGTTCACAGTAGGCCACTAACCTTCAGTTCACTGTGCTTCCCTTTGGCCTTACTAGCAACCCTCTGGTGTTAAGGAAAGTTTTGGCTTTGGTTGCGCCATGTCTTTGGAGGGCAGTGGTTTCAGTCTCACCCTACCTCAACGACTGGCTGTTAAAGACGTCCTCGTTCCAGGTAGTAGACTCCCACCTCCATACTACTGTGAACATCTCCTAACCTCGTTTAGATTCACTATCAACATGTCAAGTTGCTCCTAACTCCTTAACAGATGCTCCCGTTCATCTGAGCCATTCTGAACACAGTACAGTTTCATGCCTGTCGCCGAAGAAGAGAGTCCAGGATATCCAAGCTATCATCTGGTTTTTCAAAATCAGTCCTGGATCTCACAGAGGATGACTCTGAGGCTGGTGGGACTGATAGCCTTCTATATCAGGCTTGGCAAGCATGCCAGATGGCATATGCAGGCTCTGTAGTGGGCACAACACCAGGAGGATCTTTCCAATCTGCTCCAAATTTGAGAGGGGACTGTAAAAGATCTGCAGTGGTGGCTGCCGGACAGAGATTGGATCAGTGGCAGACCCCTCTTCTTACCACACCCAGAGCTCACATCGGTGACTAATGCATTGCTTCTGAGTTGGAGAGGCCTTCTGAAAGAGGTGGAGATCTGTGACATTTGGCCTTCCTCAGAGGCCCGGCTTCATATCAACTTTCTGGAGCTGAGAGCCATCCGCATGGTATTGAAAGCCCTCCTGCCATTCATCAAAGGGAAGCTGGTGCAGGTACTCACAGGTAGCAACATCTCCATGTGATAATGCAACAAGCAGGGCGGAGTGGGTTTGTGGACCCTATGCCAGGAGGCTTTGCGCATCTCGGCATGGCGCGGATGCCAGAGCGGACGATTTAAGCTGTAGATTCCTTGCGAATCAGGAATGCCAGTTACATCCAGAGGTGGCGCAATGTCTTTTCTGCGAATTGGGAGAAGTCGGGCTCGATCTCTTCATGACTGCTGGGAACGCGCAATGGTGGCAGGGACTTCTTGGCTAGCCCATTTTCTAGAAATTGGCATAAATTTGATCAGTGTGATGGAAAAAAAATAAGTTATTCCTGAGTGTGAGTGTCCAGCTGGGCCTTTCACCCATTTGTCTTTTGAGTGCTACTCGGAGCTGAGACACTGCAAGGATCAGATAAAACCAAACTAGAATCTGAAGAGGATGTGAATTAATGAACCAATTTAAAAAAGGTTGTCACTACGCCAAGGTACCGAATAGGCCACATAGTTTCTTAATTATTCAGGCAATGTGACTGTAATGGATGTGCCAATGCGAGAGAACCAGTTTAAAATTTAGAATCGTACATTAGAATATTCCTCCTGAAGGATACGTTTAAGGTAAACTAGTCAGCCAAACTGGCTTGTACATGGGTTTAGCAAGTTTAAAAAGTAGAACAAAGGGAGAGAAAGGCCATAGCGAAAGGGCACCCCAAGATGGAATCCTTATCGGCCAGGGTGCTTCTACATGAGGTGCAGGTGTTATTTATTTAATTTTTTTTTACTGGCATTTACGGGTTCACATGGTGAGCATATAGGTGATGAATAAGTGACCATTCTATAACTACATACACAGAGCTATTAAGTGGTATGGTGATATTATTTGTTCAGTGCAGTGTTATCTGCTGTATTTCCCAGGAAAGTATTAATCTGGGTCCTAGTTATATATTTTTGCGCCACTGTCATTGGGGCACCTCCATGTATGTGTTTTTTGGTAAAGTGGAGGAATGTAAAAGTTCCTAACCATAGTAATGGAAAATTTCAGTTCAATTAAGGACTCATGGGTAAGCAATATCCATTACTTTCTCTGTTTTATTTGCTCAGCAGCCCAAACATAACACAGTGACTAGGACTCCCATGAGTACTTGAAACAACCAACAATTCCCCACCAATCCAAGGCTCCCTTAGTTTATATAAAAAATCTCCAAGGAAAAGCATGTCCTCTTTCTTTATGCTCCTTTGTCCAGGTTCTAATTTTCCATACTGTCCGTTAACAGTCCTGCTGTTGCTCCGTTCCGAAGATAAAAAATACTTGAGAAAGCAGCCTTTCTACCTTTATCAAGAAATACAAACTTAGACTCGCCAGTACCTGCATAAACTGAAATTAACAAGCTGACCTACTTCTACCCAATGTAGTCTTGCGTACACATTTTCCCTGGGTGGGACTCCTCCCTGAAGTGCCTGGTGGGATAATCCTCAACTCTGTGTCCTTAATAGAATTGAAACCTTCCTTCATGATATCTAGGAAACTTTACATTGTATGTCTGGATCGAAGGCTCCGATTATGCTCAGATACATTTTTTTAAGGTTTAATCTGAAGACCATATCTACGTTCTAAGGGGAAGGTTTAATAGACCAAATGTGCATCATTCCCCAATCGTTATACCAAGTACAAAAAGATGCACATGGTCTCTGAGACCAGTGTAGGTTATTGGTTCTCAGAGATCCTGTGATGAAGCATGCCAACTAATGGTGGTTGAGGGTCTTTGTCCTAGGCATAGTTTATTGTTGCCAGTTACAGAAACTAGTTACTCTTGGAACCAACAACCTACATTGGTGTCATGGACCATGTATATCTCTTTGTGTTCTGGATAGTGTTTTAGAATCTGAAGACCAGTCAGTCTCATTCAGGATGTCTTCCAGGCGGCTCCCAAAAGTAAAGGAGCGATACCCAAAATGTGAAGTATCAATACCTGCTTCACTCATGGTCCAATTGACCATTCTTGCGATTGTAGGGAGCGAAATTGATTTGTATGGTTTCTTAATGGAAATCAACAGTTTATTTGCACCCACTGGCCTCAATTCTTCACTGATGTTTTTAGAGGCCTTAATGCAGCGTACCACGCACAATTTCAGACTATCCAAACATGCTGGTTACCGAACTGATATCGATTTGGTTCTTCGAGATACCGAAAAAAGAAAAAAAAAACACATTATAGAAGATTTGTTCAATGCCCTGACATCTGGCTTGGCATGAGATGACATAGTAACATCGGCAACTTAACTGAAATTTCTCTTCTGGACAAAAATCTCATTATCCTGCCAAGACTCCAGGAATCTCAGCACAGTTGCATCCCACAATGTGTTGCATCAGGGCTCCGGTGTGTCAGCTAGTCGTACACCCCTTGGCAGTCTACAGACCATTGGATGTTGCTCCACAGGTATCCCATGAATAGGTACATGTCCTGCAATGATTTCTGACCTGCAAGCATTAATGGTGCGATAAACCAATCCTGAATAGGCCAAGTCTGACAGAAAATGCACAATATGTACTGCATTTGCTCCCATGGGATCCAAACTCTGTTCCACACACCAACGTGACCATCTCCGCTATGCGTAGGTATATCGTTTAACAGTAGTGTCCGACCATGCTTTCCGTATGAAGCCAGTAGATTCCTCTGAAAAGTCTGGGTTATACCAGCGTCTCCAGTAATCCTCCAGGCAGTTGGTTGGAGTGTTCCTTTCATTACCAACTAGTGTGATTTGCCTTAAACATCCTTCAGAATGTCCGCAAAGGTGGAAGAAGGATTGGAGAATCCAAAGTAAGTTTCAAAACAACTGGAAATAGGAAGTGGAAACACACTTGCGACCTCCATAAAGGGGTCACCAGCATCAACTTTAACTAGTGCTGTAATGTCTGGTTATCATTGCAAATGTTGGGAATGCATAATTTAGACCCAAGCTCCAGTCCTGTAAGAATGCATTTGTTGCCTCTACCAGATGATTTGGTCTCCAGCTGTAGCACCTCCGAAGTTGATGGTCTGGCCGGAAGTCAAATAGTCCTACCTGGCACGGACCCCACTTCCTCATTAGTCTTCAAAACTCTTCCATCTCCATTTCTATGCACTGAAATCTTGCAGGTGCCCAGAGTTTGTCTGCAGTAGAGTTCTATCTTCCTAGAAGATACTCTGCTGTGATGGATATCTGCTGGTCCAAGTAGAGGTGCCAGAAATACCTTCTAGATCCTTCAGAGGTTTTGATTTTGTTCCCCTCCAATCCATTTTATATACCGTATGGTCAACTCATTGTCCATCTTCAGTAGGATGGAACAAGAGACCTTTTCCATTGTCATGCACTTCGACACAGATGACCCTGCTAGCACTTCCAAGCAGTTTGTGATCTTTTTTATCTGTTCTGACCATGATCCTCCTGCGAAGCTGTCCTCTCGTCCCTCTTCCCAGTCTGAGTGACTTGCATTCAACTCTATAACCATGTCTGGAACAAAGCTGAAGATGGCTTTCCCATTCCAGGTCTCCATATGATCCAACCACCGTTGAATCTCTGTCCCGGCTTCCCCCGTCTACGGATTCTCTGACGCATATGTTAGTTCTTTACGCAGATGTGAAGCCTTCTATCTCTGCAGCGCCCTGTAATGCAGAGGGTCCAAGAAGATTCATTGTATTGAGGATACTAACAGCCCTTCTGGCCTGGCCAACTGTCTCAATGAGTCCCGCCTTTTCTCTAGAGTTCATCTTAGTTCTCTTCTAATGAGAACCATCTTCCTAGCTATGACAGAACCCAGAAAATTATTTCGGGATGGTGTCCGTTCCGACTTCTATGTATTGATGGCAAAGCAGGTATCCTGCAACAACCCTATTGCCATGTCAAGTTCATTGCCTGGACGTATTGGGTCTTGCTTCACAAGCAGGACATTGTTGAGGTAGACAGTAAGCCTGCTACCTCTGGCTCTTAGCATCACCACAACCGGTCTCAAAACCTTTGTGAAACAAGACGGTGCAAAAAAGAGACTGAAAGGTAAGACCTTAAACTTGTACACCTGATGCTTCCACAAGAATTGGACAAGCCTTTGTGGTACAAAAATGGAGATTGCAAGATATGAGTCTTTCAGGTTCAGTTTGACCATCCAGTTCGGTAGCAGAACTTTATGAGAAGATGAATGCCTTCAATTTTGAAATGTCAGTGAACCAACCACTGACTAAAATCGCTCAAATTGATTGCTGGTCAATGGCCTTGATTCTTCTTTGACACCAAAAAAAATGTTGCATAAGAAACTCCTCAGGAGGAAAGATATCAAAACTATTACATTCTTGTGGAACGACTGCACTTCCTGGTCTAGGAGGATGGCTTCTCCTTTGAAAAGGTACGGGTAACTGGTTTCCACCACGGCATTCTGAACAATTCTATTTTGTAGCGTGATACAGTCTGGAAGACCCATACATCCTGTGTTATCTCCTTCCATTTGTGTATGGAAAGGTTTAACTTTCCCTACCTCTGTTTGGGGGGGGGGAGGGTAGTCCTTACTGGTTTAAACCCCGCGCGCATTGGCACCCACTCGGAATGTTCCTCGACTTCTGCTCATGCCTCCGTTTGGGAAAACCCCCTTAACTTCTTTTGGTCCTACCAATGGAAGGACCTTCTGGTGTGCAATCTCTGGTAGGTTGTAGTGCACGTACAGATGGTGGAGAACCTCCTGCCTCTACTCGCCCTCCTAAAGCCTTTTGGCCGAAGACTCATTACATGGACTGTAGTGCCTTGTCCAAAAATGAAAATGTGTAGCGAACCTGCCAAGTTCTTAATGAAGTGGTCACTGAAGAGTCCTCCTTCGGCCAGAGGCCCTGCTTCTGCAGTGACCTTTTCAGAAGGGCATGCTGCCTCACCAAGGTCGGAGCACAGTTTGCGTTTCAGAGGAAACCTATCGCCCTTTGGGCCCAGCCGAACTGAGTATCTAGTGTTATTATGTTTGCAGTTTCCCTAGTTTTCTCTGCCATATCAGGAATTTTCATCAGTGGCCCCACAATATCCAGCAACGGTTGATCCTTTTTTATGGTCTTGCACTAATTTAGTAATACGTTTCACTGTCTTCCCATCGATATCAGTGACTTGCAACACTTTTTTTCCCCCCTCTAGAAATGTTGCACATTTGGCTTAAAGGCATCCCCTACCCTGTTTGTCCAGGGGTGTTCTGATTCTGCTGCTCACTTAAGCAACTGTGGCCTCCGCATCCATTCTGAGTACCGCGGGCGATAGCTACTGTCTAGGTCTAGCACATTGATGGGCTCCTTAACCCCCTTGACCTCTTCTTCAGGGCTGCTATCCATCCTGGGACGCTTGGCGCTACCTCTGGTCGCCACAGTCATCTGGGACCCTTTTTGTCTCTCAATTCATCTTCTAGCACTTCTGAATATTCAGTCATCGAGGTCCTCTGGTTAAGGCTCAAGTGGGTATTTCTATGCTGTTTTACATCCAGCTAATTTTCTATGGAGCTGGAGTATCTTTTAAGGAAAAGCTTGTCAAAGGCAGTGGTTTATAACCTGTGGTCCAGGGACACCAGGGGGTCCTCAAAGCCTACTCATGGGTCCGCTACTGCTTAGGAAATTAAATTAATAGCAGATTAATGAAGTATATATAAAGAAGCAACATTTAAAATTAAACTTTTTAAAACATTCTGTTAATGTGAAGGAAATAGAAATTGGAGGCTGAAATTTAAGTTTGTATGCTTCGATTGATTAATGTTAGCAGAGCAAGTGCATCAAACAGAATATAGTATGGATGATGAGTGGCGTCGAATTTAGAAATGCTCCATCCTTCCCACTAAAATTTAAACAGATTTTTCTATATATTTGCTTGTGAACTAAATAAAATATTTCATTGTTTATTTGTTTGATGAATGCTTGTTTTTGTATTTTGGTTTAATCTCAAATCAGCGAAAATGCTTAAGCTGGTTTCCCCGCCTTCTAGTAACGACTCACTGGAGGTCCCGGGTTCCACTAATGATTAAGTGGAGGTCCACAGAAGACAAAAGGTTATAAACCACTGGTCTAAGGCATTCAAAGGCAGAAGGTGAAAGAGAAAAGTCTTAGCTTTTGGCTTCCGCCTTTCCTTTATCCCTTTGAACGTTCGAAGGGTCAAATGGCCAAAAGGCCCAGGATCTTCCCCTACTGGGGATTTCATGCAACAGCTAGTCGCAAGTAGTAGGATTTGTCTGCTATGGGGCACAAGGCTGCCGAACCTGCCTTCTGCAGGGATGAGTCAATAGCACCCGCAAATACCTCATCAATGGAGAGAAAGCGTTACTCATCATCTGCCTCTTGTCTTTAGTCCCATCTCTGGGCACCGTCCATATTGTTCTGGTGTAATGACCATTTATACTGGCTTATGAGGCTGCCTTATAATTCTCTTTACCGAGCAATACACACTAAATCTGAGTTAATGGCTTTACATGTTCTCCTGTTGGATATGGAGGGCCTAAACAGTTGTACCCCACCAAAAGTAACCTCGTCAAAACCAATCGCACTAATTACCTACCCATAGTCCAGCAATCTTCTCTGAGTCGCTCTGGAACCCTCAAGCTAGGTGTTGCCTTGTCCCTACTTTGTTGTGCACAGTGTCTCAGTGGGTCTATAATAATCCCCATGCATGGTATAAACGTTGGCTCTTCGCCCCATCATCTCGCTTTGGAATCAGAGGCTTACAAGATAAGAGCTGTGTGTTCTGTGTATAACTTACCTAGCAAGTCTGACACTCCATTGCTGCCTGTCAGGGTGGTCCCCGTTGCTCCACTTGTCCACAGAGCATCCATTCATTTCACACCTAACTCTGAGATCAGCAGAACATTGCTAGCACTGCTATCACATGAGTACCATGCGTGTTTTAGCTACAAAAGACTGCATATGTAATCCCTACTATCAACACCAATAGCCACTTACTAAGACATTGCGCATACTACTGCCACATTGCACAAATAAAACAGTAACCAAGGAAAAGCTCTTATCTGGCTGCTGTGCAGGAAAGAAAGAAGACGTGCTTTTTAGGTCTCGTCTAGGCAGCGCGTGCGCTGTCTCGAAGAGACATGTAGTATCTAGATATGGGCTTCAAAAAAACACCCATCTTTTTCATTGGCTCTTCTTACTGTCCTTTAGAAATGCTGGCTTTTCATTGGTGAATACACTTATAGTCCCTCCTTTTGTTCCGCCCTGGAGACTGGCCCTGCTACATGAATCCTTTCACTATAAGCCATATGTTTTCCTTCAGTGCACTACTTTCTTTTCCCTCTGTCCTTGCTGCTGCTCCTAATTCACTTAATCTCCTGTGCCTCCCAGAACAACACCTCCCGCCCCTAGCAGCTGCTCTTTGCTCCCTCTCATGGGCTGCAGCTCCCTCCTCCTCCCTATGCCCTCCCCCATTAATGACGTGAGGAGGAAGGTGGAATTTTGTTTTAATCAAATAGTTTGTGCTGTAAATTTAGTCAAAATAAAATCTGTTTCATCCACTTCCAGCTACAGTAAGTGTACTGCGTGCCCTGGCCTTGTAGCGGAAGCGGTGGGGGGGGTCTTCTAATCATATGTATCCCACACCAGCCTTTATAACATCAGTGGAAACGCAACTCTAATGACTGGGCCCATAAGTCATTATCATTCCTTATAACAATATCAAAGGTCCTCCGATGGATCTTTGGTAGAGCTAAAAGGGACGATGTAGAGAAAATTGGAGAGCTATTCCCTCATGAGGACCTGTAATGAAGAAACCGCTATATTTCATAAACGACAATATTTCAAAGATAACTCAGAAATAATTCAAAAACTCATGAATAAAGACAGACACTATTCTTTCTAAGTATCTTTTCTTTGTTATTTCAGTAATATGAATGGTCGGACACAAGTACAAATCATAAGTTTCTCTTAGGTCTCATGTTACAGGTTAAAATGCATCACGAATATTACAAGTCGAATGGGTCAAACTCATCAAACAAATCAAGTAAAGTATAGAGGAGGGAGAGAAAGAATTATCATCAGATAACACAAATTCTGTTACCTCTCAAAATGAGGGAAAAACTAATGCACAGCGTGCAATTAGTGAGACAAACTATCTCCACGGCTGTAGAAGAATAGCTCGGGCAGCATCACCAGCCGATGATGTGCAAAGTCTTTTAGAATAGGATTTCTTTGTAAATCAGGATTGCCAGCCAGAGCGACCAGGAATCAGTACAGCATACCACGAATGCAGGACAGGTCACCAGAATGTGAACAAGCCGACGAACATTTTCCCACCAGCATCTTTATAGTAGTGTTGCTACTTTGTTTCCCTAAAATGTTTCTCTTCTATCCCTCTACAAGCCTTTCTATTGGACAATATCAACGGGGAGGCAAATCTGCTGATGATGACTTTACAAATTTCTCTAAACAGTCTACGTCTAAGAGTTATACAACTTCATAGAGAGGAAGAGAAAGAATTACAGTTTCTATTAAACATAAACTTTGCAACTGTTTCATTCTAACTTCTTTACAACCTCGCCTAGACAGGGAAGAACTATACAATTTTCTACATTCTACCGAAGCATTTGTAATTTACAAGGACATAGGTAAGGAGCACGTTAGCACATCCCCTAACAATTTTTAACTGAGGCCTACATCATTTTATCAAAGGAAAAGAACGAGAGAAAAGTCATTTTTCGAAGGCCAACATAACTTTCACGAAGAATAAAAGTTTTTCTCGTGTTTGCAGTTGTTTAATCCTGCAGTTTGGGAAACATAAAAACATATCAATTAGACAGGATAGTAATTTCCTTTTTTCCTTTAATGTCATCTGCTCTACATATGTTATTCTGTCTTTGGAAAACATGCATTTTTGCACATTTTTTAATCGTACTTCCAGAATCTGCACGCTTTAGTATACTCGAATTTTCACACATTGGTACTTTATTAAAACACACACGGATGGATTTTCTCTAAACAGATTTTATTTATTAAAATCGTGCTCCATCACCCTCAATACAAACAAACAATGCCAACTACACCACTGTCTGAATGCACAGACCAACATCTCTTTGTGACATCTACCTTGGATGGAAACTATTTTGCATTTATATAGAACCTTGTTATGATGCAGTTGCATTCTCTTATGATGCAACTGCATTCCTGTATTTGCATATGATCTTTCTCTAGGTTCTGCTTTAGATTGTAAGGCTTTAGGAATTCCTTGGAGGCCAGTTGCTGCTGTGACCTCGGGAAGGACTGACGCCAGGCTGTGTTGGGAATAAACTTGAAGTACTTGTATCACGAACTCCTGTCCTGACCAGTACTTCCTTTCACCACAAACCTCAGTGTTTCTAGCGTGACTATGCAACAGTGCCATTTTAAAGCACAGATCTCCACCAGCTGTAGACGTTGTGGTCTCTTGGCGCCCGCTGTTGGGTGGATAAACACAAACTGGGTAAGCTCTGTGGCGGAGAGTAATTGGCTGTGTCCTGAGAGGGAGATGGTCAGCCGTGGCTGCTCGTCGGAGCAGGCCTTGAGACTGTCCAGCCGGGTCCCCGGGCGCCACAGCCTGAGGCGGAAGGAGATGGTGCGACGATATCAAATAGTCAGCTAGCACGAAGCCATTCATCTTTGAGGTCGGTAAAAGTGGCCCTGGGCCTGGTTAATAACATCGGTCGCAGAGCTCCCAGACTTAAGCGAGTTACTGTTTTTATAAGAGACTGGTTTATCTTATTGTTAAGTATTTTCAATACCAATTGCGGAATTAAGGTACAAGATAACAAAGATTGCAATTTGTATTAACTTTAAAAGAGAAGTAGTGAGCACAAACATAACCCAAATGTAAAGGAGTCAGTGAGGTAGCTTACCCTATTTCTTAAGCTGACTGATGCAACCTGGGATTTTAACGCTAACGGAACATGAGTTTATCAAATGCTAGAAATACTCCAGATCTGCCTATACTGAGTGCAGTTATCTCACAGCAGCAGCAAGGTGTGTTCTGGTAGATAAATTTTTACAGTACGGATGCAGGGCTGTAGGCTGCGTTCCCGGCTTCTCCACTTGATCACATTATGCAATACTAAGCAGTGGCTTGAGCCTCAGTTCAGAGATCTACCATAACAGCCTTATCGCTGATTTAAAGCGCAAAGCAAACAGTGAAATATACAAACACATTTAAATAAACATGCAGTCTGCAATGGATTTATTCATTTTCTCTCTAGTCTCAGAAGCCCCTCCTGTATCAATCTTCACCCCGCAACCCAAATGACTTCACTGTAACTTCTGCTCTCACATACTTTTCTTATGCATTTACTCATGCATGTCAGTCGCTTGCCACTGATTACCAGCTATAACATGACTGTGACTGTTAAAGGGTCCAGTAGGAGAGACAGGACACAGGCTAGCAGATTCAATTTTGTGACGAGACCGAAACAGCCCCTCTGTGCACGCTCTCGTTCAGACTCTTCTCTCATTGGACTCCCCTCTACAGGTAGCACAGGCCCCCAAATTAAGTGAATTCCTTACTTCATGTGCTCATGGGCCAGATCTGTGTGTTGTGCTACCTTGTGGTTGGCTTTTCTTATCGCCCATTGTTCTTTGTATCGTTTACTTGTAAAGGGCACAGTGGGTCTCGCGCTTGAGGCATTTTGGTTTTATATCGAATGTAAAGATGATTAAACTGTAAAAAAAATTAAATTAAAAAAAAAAAACGGTGCTGCATGCCTAAATACTTATAACTTGAAGGTATACTTACAGCTGCTTCTCTGGTCTCATCTGTAATTCCTCTTTCGAAGTCCTCTAGGCAGTGCTGCAGCTGTCTGTTCCCAGTGGAAATTCCTCATGCTTAGTCTTCTACATAGTGCTGCTAGCTGCTTCTTTCGTCTAATCGGTAATTCCTCATTCTCAGTCCTCTAGACAGTGCTGCAGCTGCTTCTCTGGTCCGGTCGGTAATTCCTCATTCTAAGTCCTCTACACAGTGCTGCTGACTGCTTCTCTGGTCTCGTCGGTAATTCCCCTTTCTTAGTCCTCTAGTCAGTGCTGCAGCTGCGTCCACTACACTCCAAACCAAAACACATAGGTAAAAGACATTGTCCTTTACAACATCAATAGCTCTAACTCTAAAAACAAATGTGAGACCTATTGCATTGCAAATGCTTGTCCTTGGAAGACTGTTTATATGGACTAAGTGAGCCTTGGATAGGTGGAGCATTGTTTGTTTCAATGACTCATGGGAGCTGTGGCCTTGTGCTGTAGTGTTATGTCTGTGCTGATGAGCAGACAAAACGGAGAAAGTAATGCATCATCTGAGCCCTCTGGCCCCTAACAAGAATTCAAGGCGGTACTGTGCTCCAGAAAGGCTTGGTATAAATATCCAGGGTAATGAAGGCTGGGAAAGTTGGAGGCTTACTGATTTTTATTTCCTCCTCGCAGATCCTTCATGGAATTAATTGCTTATCACTGCAGACTGCTTGCTAATTGTTCCTCAGTTTTTTGCCTAATGCCTTCCAGAGCCATCAATTGCTTCCCATCTGCAGGGTGGGCCGAGCCCCTCAGTTCTATGATCTTTCTAAGAGAAACCATCTCAGCAGGTACTTCAGTTGCTCTCCGTGACATTGGGGATACCGGATCGTGGTCCAGCTATTGCTTTGAATGCACGTGGAGATTTAGCCAAGGATTTTCATAAAGCAACAAAAAGGGACAACCATACAGGGCAACCATATAGTTGCAAAGAAAATACCGGCTGGAGCAATCTAGGTCATGGTATTGTTGACAATGTTCTGTAGCAGAAGGCAGGTCAGACATGGAGGAATAAAGCAGCTCTGACAGGATGCAGCCTGTCCGCATGGCTATTAGAGGGCGATGTGGGATAGAATACCACACAGCAGCATGGTAACTAAGGAATATGGTGGTGTCAAATTAATGGTCTAGGCCCTTACAAGGCTCGCCTGTGGGTCAGTGGCCTGGTGCCACAATGTTTGAGCCTGCAGACCACAGAAGGAGAAAAGAAGTTCTCAAAACAGGTGAGGATAGGGTAGGGTGAGCACGCACATATGTTTCCCCTGATGAGGCGCGTAGATTGCAGTGCACTGTGCTGTGTCATTGGGTACAGGAAGACAGGAAAGATGGCTAGTGTGGCATTCGTTTTGCTGCATAAGGATTTATAAAAGTGAGAAGCGCGAGGTTGCCATTCTTTGCGGTAAATAAGGAAAGGACATTGGAGCACATTTGTGCAAAAAAGGTAAGTGCAGAATCTTAGGAGAAGAGGGCTACCATTTATAAAGTCCTCAATGAGGCATTCCAGTGTGCAGTAGCTTGGTACAAGTTTGCGATTGTGGCGAGTAGGTCGTCTCTGAATCAAAGGAGAAGAGACTTTAAAAAGGCATATCTGGAAGCACAATGAGCTGGGTCTTATTGGTCAGGCTGATGGTGGTGTGATTTAGGATGCCCAAGAAGGGTGAGTAAATGGGGAAGTTCAGAAGGATGAGATGAATAGTCCAGCTGAGGAGAATAGAAGAAATGTGAATAAGAACATTACAAGTGCAGAAGAAAATGCAAAAGCCCAGCAATAGCTTTAGTGGTTGGGCAAAGATGGAGGTGTCTCCTGTGAGACGTCAATGGACTGGAAGCATCACAGATGGTGCAGCAAAATATCTAGGTTAAAAATTGGAGGACATATTGACAGTGCTGGTTGAGTTGTTGAAACTGCGAAAGAATAGACAACATTCACTGCTCAAATTAAGTGGGTGTAATGGGAGTGGAGTGACAGACCCTTTCATATATTATGGAGGACACATTTGGAAGTTGAGGGTATGGGGAAATATGATCAGAGAAGAGTCAGAGCTACAAGAGTTTTGGCATAGGGGACATGATTAAGGGTGGGACAGAGAAGGGCCATGGTGATTCTCCAAAAGAAGGCAGAGGGAGATATGCCGGTGATGAAGAAGAGCCCAACTTGATCTCCAGAATTAGTCACAGACATCTAGGGGTATCGCATGTTGTGTTATAAGTTGTCTACTGTTCTTAAATGTGTCAACTAAAAACAAGCATTGGCATAGCCAATAGGTCTCGCCTTTGGAACCTTATAAGTTTTTAGCCAGGCAGCACATTAATATCTTAAATGGCTAATGTAATAGATAAAGTTTGGGGTAAATCAATGGCGGGAGACAATTCATATGCTGTCAAAAAAAAACATCAAATAAATGAATATGCAAGCACATTAGTAATAATGATTGTTTTGTCAGAAATTGATTGATACCTTGATTAACTGCTAGAAGGCATCGGACCAGGTGTTTGCTATGTGCAGATTCGCTTCTGTGTTCTGTCAACCCCACACTGCATGGAAGGCACAGACATACCCAGTTGGAGCAATAAGCTTTTGCTTGATTTGTCAGGACTGGGAGCTCCCGGGGGGCTGATCCATGTAAAGTCCTCTCTGTTACCAGCCAGTGATCATTGTAGCAAAAAAAAAAAAGCCCTGTCCCCCAAAAATTGGCATGGTACGATGAAGAATGTATGATGCTAAGCAAATGATAACTGCTTCGATGCAACGACAGGGTCAAAGCTGCGCCGCTCACAAGCTGTCATCAGTGCCTTACTCGAGGAGGCCGCTGATGGCGACGAAAAATACAAATGAAAAGCGGCAGCAAGTCTTAAACCATGCTAACCGTTATGGCACGCTCTTAAACGCCTCATTTTGTAAATTGAGTTTTTGATCAATACTGGTATTGTCTGGCTGCAGCTCTAATACCTACAAAACCCTCATTAAAAAGAACAAGAGAGTGAGAATGGAAAGGCGGAAAGGAGAAGGAATATACTGATGATGCACACGGAGGGTGTGACAGCAGATGAGAAACTCGTGCATTTGGAGGACGGTCACCGCAAGATGTAAGATGCAAGAGGTAATGCTCTGTTGGTTAAGCTGCCTGCCATGACACACGGCCGACTAAGGATTCTTTATTCAATTAGACGAGATCTCACGTGTTTTTCGAACAGCTGCCGCAGGTCCCTGTACAGACATCGGTCCGAGGCTGTAAAGGCCTATTTATCGATCCGCAGTCCAGCACTGCGTGCAGGGTTTTTGTATACTTAACAGCTGTCACCAGAAGTTTGTACCCACCTTTCCGTGGACACCCCACCACAGGAGGCCGCAGTACCTGCTGCATAACACATTCTGAAAAAAACCCTCCCCTCTTCCCCCCCCCCCCCCCTCCCTTCCGTTACTCATTCGTAAGCCATAGGCCAGCCCCTCATCAGGACAGTCACCGTCCGATCTCAGCGACATCGATGAAGTACAACATGTCCTCAAACGCACACAAAGCTTTTTTTGCAGTGTTATATAGCGCGGACTCGACCCGAAGCCGGTCTTTGAGCGCTTTTTGTAGGCACTGGAGGGAGCATGAGTCGGGGGTTAAACTGGAAAAAACAATGCATGGGTGGACAGGCTTGGGGTCTCATGCTATTAAAGCCTTCCCTCGCATCACTATGCTGCAAGCACAAGCTTAATAATAATAACTCCACGACGGTCATGTTCTGCATCGTCTCATGCTTCTGACACAGCCTCGAAGCGCTGCAAGTTAATAGCACTTGGTTTACTGACCTGGTAAGGATGAAAAGCCGAGCAGCCCCTACAGCGATTGAAGTTCATGCTGCCCTGCAGTCACAAACAAACCGAGCATCGCTCGGTTGAATGCCGAGGATACTGTAATTAAGTGCCAGTGTGCGAGACGACAAAAATAAGGCACTTTTTACACGCAATCAAAAACAAACAGAGAAGAGAAAAGGCAGGCATTTTCAGAGGCCGTGGGTTGGTTATCTCAGCGTTCCGGTATACAAGTGGTTCGTCCATTGAAAAAAGAAAAACAATAGGAGAGGAGGCTTTAACAAGCGCGGCTGCTAAACGAAAAACAACCTTTGAAATCTGACCCGAAACAGATGGCACACTGCGCGTTGCTGCTCGTAACCGCAAGCCGTAGGCCATGGGCAGATACATTTCCTGGGAAAGGTGGGACATGCACCCGCCTTTGCCCAATTGCGTGCTGTCTTCGTACGCAAAGCCCAATAGGAAAAATGCTGGGGAAAAAAAACACACGCACAAGCGTGTGAAAAGTCCAAGAGGTCGTTTTCCTAGAGCAGCGCATGCGCACTGCGCTAGGCTCAACCTAATGAAATGTGGGTGAAAACTAGATGCATCTGCACTGCTCAATCGCACACCTCTAACCTCTTAGTACAGTTCCTTGACTATGTTAGATTCATCCGGCTTACAGCTTGACATATTAGATTAGCCTGATATTTGCAACCGTGTTCCGTCAACTTCCGTGCAACCATTTGCAAAATGCTCCCCACATATCAGTATTCCAGTAGGCTTCAGATCGGATATCTGCTTTTCGGCATCTCCCTTTCGGTTTGCTAGCCCGGGCCCTCTTGCTGGAGTGTTTCATACCACGGAACTTGTACAGGGTCATCCTGCGTGCAGATCTCGAACTACCTTAACACACTGCTATGGAATGGATACGGCCTTCTCTAGCCTTTCATTGTGAGCAACAGAAATGCATGAATGTCGAACACACCATCTTTGTTGGCCTACAAAAATAAGCCACGGTACCTGGGTAAATGGAAGACTAATCCAAGCCCCTTGCACTTCTGTCATGCACTCCAATTCATTCAGTGCATCATAACCATGCCAAACTGCATCGAGGGCTGTGACACATGACAAATACCAAAAAAATAAGTGCCCCGTGACAGACAGTATAGTCGATATTAACTATGCTTTCGACCTTTAAGCCTGCCCCCTCTCATTCTATGCAGTCATTTTACTCAAGGGGCATAGAATATGAGAGTAAGCTTTGTTACCAAGTACAATTCAGGATCTTTTCAAATGTAAGATAGCTTTTTTTTTTTTTTTTTACATAACACGTAATGCCCCACTGTTGCTTTTTTAAGTGTTGCGAATACCAGGTGTTAGAATTCCAATTTAAAGAAATTCAATGATAACGACGACTTAAGAATGGAATGATCAGCTGTCTGCTGGGATTCAAACTTCCGACCTGCAGATCACCGCCTTTTACAGCCGCGAACTTTGAACTCCCCGAGTCATCTTGCTGATTGGAAGGTGATGACTCGAAGGGAAGAGGGGGAGGGGGCTGGCGAGTCTGTACTTTGGAGCGAGGCAAGTGGGAAAATCTGGACAGATTGAACTAAAACTTTTTTCTGTGTGGTTGGAAAGGGTGTTCGTTTTGTTGGTTACAGGCTTACAACGAGGGGTTTTAGATAAGTCTGCCAAGGCCCAGAGTATGAACAGATTCTTCGGAAGCACAATATCTCCATCTGTATCAGAGACCAGTAGGTTGGGCGGCAGCTCTGCTCCAGTAAGTGGGCAGGCTTGTTAGCTGATTGGTAGGTGCAAGTGAGGAAAATAGGTTTCTTTCAGTAGGCAGCCCTGTAATAATGAAAGGGCAGGTGGGCTAGGGGACGTCTGCACCAACCGTCCACATGGCTTCTGACTGGTACTTCCAAGTGAGGAAAGGACCAATGGGGTCTGTAGAGAGTAACATGGACAGCTGGCCTAATGTGGCAGTGGAAGTCCAGAGAAGGGAGAAAGTCCGGCCTGCCTTAGATGTTGCATATTTAAAGTAGTTGGGAAGCTTATAAAGACAGTGAAGTAGTAGTTTGTCAGTTGGGGGGATTTATGGTCGTCTATAAGGCAGTGTGATTTTGCAGGTTCCTTTGTTCCGGAGTTGCAAATGGTAAGCTTGTCTTTGGCTCATTTGCTTATCCCTCAAGGGACATCACCAGACAGCAGGCTAATGTAGTTGGCTGTCTGCCAGCACTGAGGGAAGAGAGGGGTCCTGTAGCAGCCCTCTACTGCATCAGTCACTTGTGGTGCCATGAAACAGCGGCAGCAACATTTGGAGAGGAAGGCTTATTCTAATCCCTTTTTCCATCATCTGTATTTGGTTGTGGTGAGTTGAGGAGCGCCAAAAATACCAACGTGCCCATTACTTGCCTGCATATATCGAATTGTATCACATTGTATTGACTCCTAGTTAGATACTATTGTCAATTAAAACATTATGTAACATGGCCAGCTGTGAATTACTAGCCAGCTCTAATTTTCTTGTCACCATAGAGAGAACCAAGCATACATATGTGCTCATACATTTTGAGCATGCACATGAACCCAGGCTGGTTAATTAAAATATCTGAAATAACAAACGTCCACATTTAGGTAAGGCCTTTCTAGTTAACTCCTTAGCAATGAGTATTCTGTACAAGCTGTAGGCTCGAATCTCAGCAGGTTGAACGCTGCGAGGATTCAGCCGCTCATTCTCTGTGGTTTATATATTGAGAAGCATTGGGCTGGTTAACAACACCTGTCATGAGCAGTATAACAAATCAAAATAATGCCGATGTAAAACCTAATATAATTTTGAAACATGGAAATTTGCATAATTTGTATACATACTCAGAATTTCCGGAAAATTTGGTGAAACTACAGGTAGTTACATAAAACGGAAACCGTCATTTAGTACTACATTTTTGCAGGAAATGCATCCCTGCATACATTTTTGACATTTTCGTGCAAAAGAAATAGTGCAAAAATGCAATTGTCGCAAAATAGCAGCCTCTCGCCTTCTAGACCTTTGTTTTTTCCCCAGCGCTCACAGTAAATTTTTACCACGAATGGAGTTTTAGGACCTTTTAAAGCATTTTGGCCAATGGCCACATTCCTCTATTTGGTCCTGGACCACCTTGGTGAGTAGCAATATCCTTATATTATGCAGCAGGTGGGTACTTTATCCCATATATAATTGGTGTGCAGTGGGCCCCCAACACCCTGGGGCCCTGTGCCACTGCACCTGCTGCACTATTGATAGCTACGTTCCAGTCCATTGTGTATGGTCCTTCCACGCTCATCAGTACTTACAATCTACTAGCATTTAACAGCACTCTGAAAAAAAAATGTATCAACCCGCATGCACTCTCTTCCCCCAACAAACACCACAACCAGGCAACTGTAGCAGACTCCATCTAAAGTTACAACTTACCACCTTCATGACGCATTGGACACACCTCCATCACGTGCTCAGACCAAAGATGCCGACCTTCATGTCTCTGAATGAATCTTTAAAAAAACAACCTAAAAAAAATCAGAATTGCATGGTATCATCACTGGTTTAAAATGGTGCTTTATAAAAATGTTTTCAATTCAAATTATCAAATTGGTTTTATATTCTTTTAATGAGTAATAAATGAATGATTTATTTTATTAAAAAGTGCACTGTGACTTTATGTAAAAGCGAGTCTGGTAACATAGGAGTTTAACTTATTATCTTGCCCTTTCAGATTGAAATACCTCCAGGCGATTGGAATTGGGAAGCACCAGTTTGAACTCCATGAGTTTTGTACAGTGTTCATGTTGGATCTTGTTTGCAAATAAATTGTACAGCATTGTGTCCAAATGCTTTAACCGCAGCTCTGCTAGAGACCTATGGTCTTATACATACTGATCAGTTATTCTTGTAAAACTGTTGAGGATCGAACAAAGATGGAACGTTGCAACAGAAAGAAAATGTTTTGTAGCACTGCAGCAGTTTGTGAAAATAAGTTCATCTGTAACAGCATTCAAGAGTGTAACAAGCACTTGATGTTTTGAGGGAATGCACTTTAAAGCCAGGCTGCATTTTCACCGATTTTCTTTTGTTGTTTTTTTTGTTAGGATGTCGGAATGTAAACATAAATATGGAATATGAGTATTTATATTCTTCTCACCCAGTTTTTGTGCTAAATGGGGTTAGAAAACAAGAACAACTCTTGTGTCCTCTTTTGTGCATTCGATTTATCAGGTAGCTGACAAATGACCTGTAAACTTGGTTGTTTTGTATGCCTTTTTTTTTTTTTTATTGTAACCAGCAATTCGATTGAAATTTCCCTTTATCTTTTTGAAAGGTAAAACATTACATTCAGTTAGTAGTGTGAAATTTCGACCAAAATGCACATTCGAATGTTTTTATTTTCTCCATCTATCACGTACTTTACACTATTCGGAGTACCATGAATAAATTGCTTGTTGCCTTATTGTGTTAAACCAATTAAAGCGTCTGAGTAGTGGAAAACGATTTATCCACCAGCGTTGTATTTTATTGCATCCATATTCGAAGTATAGGAATATATTCAATTGGATAAATATTCACAGAGCGGCTCTGTGTGTTTAAGTATTCATACTTAAGAGTTCAGCTGTGCTCTTAGGAATTCTGGGCTCTCTTTAGATTGCAAGCTGTCAGAAAGAATGGCAAGCACCTTTGCCTAATGCCCTCACTGCTGCCATTTTTTAAGTTCTTTTCCTCCGATGAGAGTTTTTTTTTACTGTTCTTTTGATGTGTCAGATAATTGAATTCTTAAGATTCTGCTGCCAAGATTTACTTGATACACAAAGCGCTGTATCTGGGATTTTTGGACAATAGTCTATAAAGATCCTGGAGGTTCTCCGGCTCATTATTTCCTAGAAAGAAGCTGTTAGACCCAACTTGAGGGCCCTCCTGTTAATTTCTCCCTTCAAAAGATCAGCTGTAACTTGGGGGTACCATTGGGTCTCCCGGTCAGCCACCTTTCCACAACAAGGAACTGCTTATCCAATGTTTCTTTGATTCCTACATCTGACACCCTTGCAACTCTAGAAATTGAGCCATATACGAGTGCCCAACGAATGTAGCTCGGTGAACCATTTAGGTGTAACAGCAGCTCAAGTGATGGCCCCACAGATCCATGTGTTCCACTGTGCATTTATGGACAATGAAGTAGGCAATCATGAGGATGAGGCTGTTCGCTAATCCAAAAGAACAGACATAGCCAGCGGGTAACCGAAAACCATTTGCTTGAGGAGTAGCTTCTAATGCTTGTTCATGAGACTCACAATGTACTTACTGATTGATGGTTGTGAGTAGCAGTAGGAGGCTGATGCAAATTGCATTTGGCATTTCTAAATGACAACTGCCAGACCCAAGAAACAACCCCCCATTCCCTGCCCCACCCAGAAATGCATTATTTCAGTGTTATCCATGAGGCCGAGCTATATTGGAAGAATCTAAAGTTGTCTTGTTGAGTTCTTCAGAAACCCATGCTTGGCAAGGAAGTAATTGTGCTCCTCTGAGATGCATTATTTATTCTGGTCATCCTTTCTCCTGATGACAAGACAGCTAACACAACTATTAACAGGTGACATTTCTTATAGCTGTATTTTTGCAGTTACGAAATTTAAGTCATACAGGTTCCACACACACGTTGTGCTCATTCCATCAGGGCAAAGTGGGAATTGGTGGGTTTTCAGCTGCATATACCAGCTCAATAATTTGTAAGGCAGCCACATTGGAGGAAAATCACGCTTTGTATAGGCATTATCCTTTACACTCCAATTGGGACTTTTTTACTTGTCCATGAAGTTCTTTGCAACTTTTTTTTCTTTAAGCTTGGTGAGCATTATTTGTCCGAGTCTTCTGGGTCAAAAAAAGAAAGTTAGTTACAGATTCCTTACCTTAGAATTACCCCGAGGCGTCAGACTGGATCCGGAGAATTTTCGTCAGGAGTACCCCTGCGCGTCGGAAGGTGGCGTCGGTCGACTCCGCGTTTGGCGTTGTGGTCGCCGGGATGACGTCGCGGTAGCTACATAGTCGCCGCCCTCACGTGTTGACGTCAGTTCTTTCTTTTTCCGCACCAGCAAGCGCAGATCCAGAGAGAGTGGTACCTCCAGTCACTTTTTAACTGACTTTTTCTCTACATCGTTTTTCGAGTCCATTGACTCCTTGTGCACGAGGTATGCCTGGCTTTAAGGCTTGCGGTTCCTGTAGCCGACTGATGTCGGTGATGGATCTGCACCGCGTGTGCCTCTTCTGCTTGGAGCGCGACCACGACTCCAAGTCGTGCTCTGACTGCCGGACCATGAATCCGAAGTCTTTGCGGGAGCGGTCCCGAAAGCTTATCGAGGCCTGGCAGTCGGCTCCACCCCGTTCGAGGTCGCGTAGGAGGTCGAGGGACCGGTCGCGGAGTCATCATCACTCTTCATCCAAGTCTTCGCACTCTGGGACAGGTAAGTCGAAGCACAAGAAGAAGTCAAAGAAGCATCGTCGTTCTTCGACTTCTCCCCATCTGTGGGCCAACGTGACAAGGGATGCGGGTGGTGCCCCTCCCGCAGCTCTGCGTGCGGAGCCCGAAGGGCCGACTCCGGGCTTCCCTCCCCCGGACCGACCCCCCCTGCCCAGCTTCGTCAATTTTACGAAGCGATGCAAGCCATCTTTGGGCAGCCCGACTCCGTCGGCGCGCCTTCAGGCTCCGCGGACTTGGCTGGGGGCCCTGGGCCTTCGGCGGCTCCGGCACCTCAGGGTCCCCTTGGATCCAGTCCTGGATCCGGATCGGCGCTGGTTGACCTTGTTAAGCCTCCCCCGGCACCGTTGCCACCGGCACCACGTCCGCCACTGGCATCGGCTGTGTCCCCAGCCGACCCCGGCCACCACCTCGAGGTAGACACGGCACCGATGGGTACTTTTGTGCCCCTGTTCTACCCTGGCTCTTTGAGACCAGATTTGCAGCCAGAGGAGAGTGAGGAGGGCTGAGAGGGGTCTGGAGACCCTTTAACAGACCAGTTAGGTTATGAACCGGACTGGAGAGAGGAACTGGGGGAAGCCAGTGGTTTGGATACCTCACCAGACCTTGGCATGTTGTCTCCTCCTACCGTGGCTACGGAGGTGGGAGCGTCGTACGCAATGGTGTTGCGTAGGGCGGCTGAGGCTCTCCGCCTCGAGCTCCCTACGGTGGCGGTCAGGACTAACCTCCTGACAGAGGTGCTTCAACCGGCAGCGAGCTCTTCGGAGCCCCTGCTGCCGTTTAATGAAGCCCTGACAGACATCCTTTTGGGCACCTGGTCCAGGCCCAACACAGGGGCTTCTGTGGATAGGTTGATTGCCCGACGCCACCGCCTGGCCCCGGGCGACCCCACTGTCCTCTCCCAACACCCCACCCCTGAGAGGTTGGTGGTCCAAGCCTCCACCTCAAAAGGCGCATTCCCTAATGCTCCACCAGATAGGGACTCCAAAAAGCTGGACCATCTTGGGAAGATGTTTTCTTCCTCCAGCTTGGGACTACAGTCGGTAAACACTGCATGTCTGTTGGGCCGTTACACCCGCTCTGTGTGGGATACGGTTGCGCAAGTGCTGCCTCAGTGCCCGGAGCAGGCCCCGGGCTGTACTCGCGCAGGGCAGTTGCTGAAGGGAGAGACGCAGCGAAGTTTAGCATCCACTGTGGGCTGGATACCGCCAACTCACTAGGCAGGACGATTTCCACGCCGGTAGCCCTTCGACGCTACGCCTGGTTGAGGTCGACTGGTTTTTCAGGGGGATGTCCAATCTACTCTTATAGACATGCCCTTTGATGGCTGTCGCCTATTCGGCGACAAGGCAGACAACGCACGAGTGCTTTAAGGACTCTCGGGCTACGGCCAGGTCCTTGGTCCTCTCCACCACCCACCCTGTGCAGTCTGCCTTTCGTGGCTACGGAAGGGATGCCACGCCACGCCCAGAGCCACAGGCCGGCGCAAGCTGTTAAGCCTCAGCACGGCCGGGGACGTGGGAACCACCGCCGTGGTTCTGGGGGCCAGCGGGCGGGCCAGTCCACCACAGCCCCCTATGCAGCAGCCTCCAAACCTTCCTAGTCTGACTTTTCAGGGCTACAAAACGCCAGTGGGCGGCAGGATTCGCCATCACCTCCCCCACTGGCGCACCATCACGTCGGACAGGTAGGTTTTGCAAATAGTCCAAAGGGGCTACTCCCTCCCCTTCGAGACTACCCCTCCCGCCATGCCACCTCAGTACCATCGCATGTTGGAGGATCATCTGGCCCTTCTCCAACAGGAAGTTTCGGCACTCTTGGCCAAGGGAGCCATCGAGCGAGTTCCTGCCCCAGAAGTAGGTCGTGGTTGCTATTCCCACTACTTTCTGGTGCCCAAGAAGGACAAAGGCCGGCGTCCTATCTTGGATCTCAGGAACATCAACCGCTTCCTCCAGAAGGAGAAGTTCAAAATGTTGACGCTAGCTCAGGTTTTGTCTGCCCTAGACCCTGGAGACTGGATGGTTGCGTTGGACTTGCAGGATGCTTATTTCCACATCCCCGTCCTGCCGGCCCACCGGCTTTACCTGCGGTTCATGGTAGGCCACGAGCACTTTCAGTTTACCGTGCTCCTATTTGGCCATACCAGCGCCCCTCGGGTGTTCACGAAAGTGATGGCGGTGGTCGCAGCTCATCTGCGCAGATCAGAGGTTCCAGTCTTCCCCTATCTCGACAACTGGCTGTTGAAGGCGTGCTCGCCCCAGGCTGTCGTCTCCCACCTCTAGACTACGGCCGTCCTCCTGCATTTGCTGGGGTTCTCTGTCAACATGCCGAAGTCGCACCTGACTCCCTCTCAGAAGCTACTTTTCATCGGAGTGGTTCTGGACACGATGCAATTTCGGGTATATCCTCCCGAACAGAGAGTCTGGGATATTCGGGCAATGATTCTGATCTTTCAGCCCCTATCCCGTGTTTCGGTCAGAATGATCCTGAGGCTGCTGGGCCTCATGGCCTCCTGCATCCTGCTGGTGGATTATGCCAGGTGGCATATGCGGGCTCTGCAGTGGGACCTGAAGTTCCAGTGGGCACAGCATCAGGGGAATCTGTCCGATCATGTTCAGATCTCGGAGGGCACTGCATGACAATTGCAGTGGTGGCTAACGAACCGGGATTGGGTCAACGGCAGATCCCTCTCCCTTCCTCAACCAGAGGTCTCAGTGGTGACCGATGCATCACTTCTGGGATGGGGCGGCCACATGGGAGAGGCAGAGATCAGAGGCCTCTGGTCTCTGGCGGAGTCTGAGCTCCACATCAACCTTCTGGAGCTTCGGGCGATTCGTCTTGCACTCAAAGCATTCCTTCCCTCTGTCCGAGGAAGAGTAGTGCAGGTGTTCACGGACAACACCACCGCCATGTGGTACTGCAACAAACAAGGTGGGGTGGGGTTGTGAACCCTATGTCAGGAGGCCCTCCGCCTCTGGACATGGCTGGAACATCAGGGCATATCCCTGGTGGTTCAACACCTGGCAGGTTCCCTAAACGCCAGGGCGGACGAACTCAGCTGCAGGTGCATGATGGATCACGAATGGCGTCTTCACTAGGAGTTGGTGCAAGGTCTCTTTCAGCAGTGGGGAGAGCCTTGGTTAGATCTATTCGCCACCAAAGAGAACGCGCAGTGTCAGCAATTCTGCGCGTTGGAATTTCCAAGGCGGCACTCGCTAAGCAACGCTTTTTGTCGCGAGTGGAGTTGCGGTCTTCTATACGCCTTTCCGCCTCTACCGCTTCTGCCCAAAGTGCCAAAGATCAAGCGCGACCAGGCCCAAGTCATTCTTGTGGCTCCGGATTGGGCACGAAGAGTCTGGTATCCCGAGCTGCTCAACATGGCCATCGATCCTCTGATCAGACTGCCTCTTCGGGAGGATCTTTTGTCGCAGCACCAGGGGACGGTCCTCCACCCAAACCTGTCCAACCTCCACCTCCTTGCGTGGAGATTGAGCGGCGGCAGTTGACTTTGTTTGACCTGCCTCCCGAAATCTGCGATGTTATCTTGGCAGCCAGGCGTCCGTCCACTAAGACGGTATATGCCTGCAGATGGAACAAAATTGTGGTATGGTGCACAGCAAAGGCTGTGGATCCCCTTTCCGCCACTCTTTCTGAGGTTCTCTTGTTCCTCCTTTCTTTGGCCCGGCAGGGCTCTGCTCTGGGCACTCTAAAAGGCTACCTCTCGGCCATTTCAGCCTTCTTTAGGCTTCCTGATCAGCCTTCAATTTTCAAGTCCTCTGTTGTAAATAGATTTCTTAAGGGCATTACTCATCTTTTTCCTCCTGTTCCCTTCGTAATGCCCCAGTGGGACTTGAACTTGGTTCTTACATATCTTATGTGCGCTCCCTTTGAGCCGCTACATAACTGTCCTCTCAGGCTTCTAACTTTGAAAACTGCCTTTCTGGTGGCCATCACCTCTGCGCGCAGGGTGAGTTAGCTACAAGCTCTTTCTTCCAAGCCCCCCTTTCTGGCTGTCCATCCGGACAAGGTCGTCCTCAGAACTAGACCTTCCTTTCTTCCCAATGTGGTTACTTCTTTCCACATTGGCCAAACCATCACTTTGCCCACCTTCTTTCCGCCTCCTTCAAAAGAGGTTCCACCATCTGGATCCAAAACGTGCGCTTTCCTTCTACTTGGATCGCACCAAACAATTCCGGGTGGATGACCAGCTCTTTGTTGGTTACGTGGGCGCTAAGAAAGGTCGGGCCGTGCACAAACGGACCATCTCCAGGTGGGTCGTTCTGTGCATCAAAGCCTGCTATTCTTTGGCAAAGAAGGAGCCTCCAGTGGGACTGCGCGCCCATTCCACCAGGGCGACGGCAGCTACCACTGCTTTGGGACGAGGAGTCCCCTTTAATGACATCTGTCAGGCAGCTACGTGGGCATCTCTGCACACGATCACCAAACACTACTGCCTGGACAGCCAGGTCCGGAGAGAAAGCTTCTTTGGCCATTCTGTTCTCCAGGACTTTCTGGTGTGAACTTAGTTCGCAGACCACCTCCGGGGTTGGTATTGCTGGGGTATCTATTCTAAGGTAAGGAATCTATAACTAACTGTTTCTTTCAGATGAACAAGTTACTTACCTTCGGTAACAATATATCTGTAAGAAAAATAGGTTGGTTATAGATTCCTTACCGCCCCACCCATCCTCCCTGTTCTGCGAACTGACTTCTAGGGTTAAGGACTTCCTTTCAGGGCCCTAGTTTTGTGCACCAGTGGTCAGTGTCTTGCATGGCTCTGCGCTTCTGGCGTGGGAAGTCGTGTACAGACCTGACGTCAGTGCGCGAGGGTGGCGTCTATGTAGCGACCACGACGCCAACGACTAACACTGAGTCGACCGACGCCACCTTCAGATGCGTGGGGGGTACTGCACTCCAATCTGAATAAGAATGTTTCCAGCTCCATTTCAAATTTATTTTCCTCAAAGATGGACCTTAGATGTACCGGCAGCTGATTCCACATTCCCACTGCTTTAACGGTGAAGGTGAAACCTCCCCTCTGTTGTTTTAGAAAACGGGGGATCGCAATAAGTCTGGCATTACTAGAGCGAAGAGGCCTCCCTGGGATGTATTCCCAGATCCTTTCCTTAAGGTACATATGTCCCATATCATGAAGGGTTTGATGCGTTGGGGCAATGTCTTATATATACATTATGCGTTGGTGAACTGGTAGCCAATGTAATTTGTCCCTAAATACTAACACTCACGTCTAAGAATTTTATACAGTAGTCAGATTGCCATGTTTTGCATAAATTGTAACCGCTGGATCAAGTAATCTGGGAGGCCCAAGTACAAAACATTGGCATAATCCAGCCTGGAAAGGATTAGAGCCCTAACCACAATAACCTGAGCCGCATGCGGGAACAAGTGAAGAAACGTTTTCAACATGCAAAGGATCTAGAAGCAGGCCTTCACTACAACTGAAACCTGAGTCCCAAACAAAAGTTGGTCATCAAGCATAACGGCCAAATTTCTCACCACCGCCAAAGGAGGGGACGGTGGAAGAACATTTAGACCACGTTCCTGCCCATCCTGGAAGGGGGACCCTGCCCAAACAGTAAGATTTTAGTCTTATCTGGGTTACACTGCAGGCCATTAGCCTTCAACTAGTCAAGCAGAGCCATCATGCAATGAGCAAATGTGACGCTTATGTTGCTAGCATCCCATCTTACACAAGCAGAGGTTGATTGTCATCTGTATACAGGATGACTTTGATGTTGAAGGATTCTACCAAATATGCCAAGGGACCATATAAATGTTGAAGAGCGTAGGACTTGGAGAACATTGTGGCACTTCCCACGTCAACGTTTTTGCCCCAGAGGCATACGGCTTCAGCCAAACTTCCTGCTCACATCGCTCAAGAAAAGAACCCAGCCAGCTCCTCACCGAACCCGTCACACCAAGATGTTCTAACATGTCCAACAAGATGTTATGATCTACCATATCAAATGCAGCTGACGGGTCCAACAGCACCAGTGCCACATTGAGGCCAGAATACAGATAGAACTTCAAGTAATGTGGTCTCTGTGCTTTGACAGACTCTAAATCCTGACAGAGGGATGAAGCAGGTTATCGGTTAGACAGGTTGTAAGTTGTTGGTCAACCAACTTCCCCCAAATCTTTGAAGGTGCTAGGAGTAAAGGGACTGGTCTAAAATTAGTCATGGATTTGGGATCGGCAGTAGTCTCTTTTAACAAAGGGGGTCACATTAGCTATTTTCTAGGCCTCCGGGATGACCCCAGACCTTAGGGACTTAAGCAACTCACGATATAACGGAGCAATGATGTCCATAATAGACCTCCAACTATGAGGAGGAATTGGGCCCGTTGGTGATCCTGACGTGCAGTTTACAAAAGCGGCTGTCACTTCCTCCAAAGACGGGGCCATAGAAGTTGCCAGTTCTGAATGTTAAGTTGGACCTATCAGATTTATGACTTCTGACCCTCTGAGATTGCTGTTCATCCCAGCTAAATTAGACAATTTTGAGGATTCTATCCTAAAAAAAAACACCACACTGGCTTGCTCCAATGGGGGGGATAGGTAAACACTAGGGTCAGTAAACTTAGCCACAATCTTAAAAATATCTGTCCCATCATTACCAGCCTCCTTAATGCAGGGCGATTAAAAGGAACTGTAGGTTTTCCTGAGATTTATATGGAAGCTTTTAAGGCAAATTTATAGTGGCTTTTGCCAGAGTCACAATAGTGACGCTGTCAACTCTTTCAGTTTCTTGCACGCTGCTCTCTCGACAGCTAATTCCTTCTGAAAACAAGTGTGCTGAATGGGTATTATTGGTCTTGCTTAAGGCCATACTAGGGGCCAACTGATCCATCGCCTGCCTAAGCCAAGAGTTGATTGCAGGGTCTCCCTCCACTACAGAGTCTGAAGTTCCAGGAATTGAATCCAGCAGGGTGCTCCTCAAATCAGCTATAGGTACCCTACTCCAGCTTCTGTTCTCATTCCCCAACAGGGGAGGGCGGGGTTCCTTCAGATGATCCAGTTGACTAGTGGATGGTCTGACCAAGCACTTTGGCTGGGGGGGGCTTGCTCTTTAGCGCTACAGTAGAAAATATACCATCTATAGCAGTGATACTCAAAGTACGGCCCGGGGGCCGCATGCGGCCCTCTTGACCTTTACATGCGGCCCCTGAGCAGCAGCAGCACTGGGCTTCTGTATACTCGACTCAGCACTAACATAAAAAAGTTAAATATGCAGCAAGCACTTATTTAAAGATTAATTGCAGTTAAACAAAAGGAAGGAATTAGGCCATTAACTTTAGGAACACCTAGCAAACATGTAAAAAATACAATAGTCTTTTCAAAAAGTTTATTTTATTGACCTCTAGAACAATTTCACCTTAGAAAATGAAATTATAGCAGTGCATTCAGAAGTATTTTTTTTAAGTGATGGTTTTCAAACATGAATTTAGAAACATTCATGCTCTCCCTCCTGCCCCCACCCTGACAACAATGCCGTTAGTGATTACATCCAAGCACAGGAGATGGTTTTGTACAGCACGCATCCTGAAGTCATGTATTTCGAGGTCCTTTTATATGTGATAGTGAAGAAAAAGGTGGGAAATTGAAATAAAACAATTGCCCAGGGTCACACAAATTGATCAAGTGGAGAAGCCGGGATTCATCCCAGGTTTTCTGGTTTCACATTGCGCAATTGAGTTCAGCCAGTAGATATACATGCTTCGCTTCCTCTACACCCACTTTACACCCCCCTCCCCCGCTGGCATCAGTGCGGCCTACGGTCACACCAAAGACCAAACTTTGTGGCCTGTGGGAAAATGTTTGTGAGTACCCATGATCTATAGCATATACACCTATATGAGTGGACTCAGTGTAAATGCGCCTTAAGTTGAAAGAAGCTAAAGTTTCCACTAGCCCATAGTAGAGGATCTTCTACTTTATCCAGATAGATGTTAAGGTCCCCAAGAATGGTAAAGGTCATATATGAGATGCAATGAGGGGTCATTGCCTGGGTGCGATGCAGATAAGTCTCCTGCATATCTTGTGGCGGTAAATCAATACCCCCGAGAAGCGGTGTTGACCATCAATAGATATGCTGAAGCCGAACTATTCCGCCCCTATAATCACCTTGGGATTAAAGGTTTTACAATTATCATTGTATAGACCATTGCGACCCCACCCCCTCTCCTTCCCCCTCTTTCTAGATGCTGATGCACATAGGACTCGGGAATGACAAAATGGTCTAGACAGGAGACCTGGTTCATTCAAGTTTGTTTAAAAAAAAAAATTTAAAAAAAAGTACATCCAGACTCCTTTTAGCATATCAAAAATGTTTAGCGTGGGTTTGCTTAAGGAGTGTACATTTATCAAAAAAATGATATCAAATTTTCTTTCGCCTCTTGACTCGGCTGCACCAAAAGTAGTCAAACCGACATGGTTGCCTTTCAAAAATGCTAGGAAGGAACTTTGAATGTGTTCAGCTTTGCTGCAGAAATCCTGCAGTTTCCTTATCTGGGTTTTTGTCTCTTGTGTGGTTATCTTGGTGGTGTCCAGGCAGCTCTCTGCTATGGCATGCTGTTTTTTTGGATTGAAAACCTTTTGGTGTAGTGTCCCCCCCTTCTAGTTTTTCCTTCGTTTTTCACCCCTGGGATTTTAGTATCATCCAGCACAGATCAGTGTTTTGCTTCCAGGCTTCATCCTTAAGAATGACCTGAGATGTTGATGCTCGTGCTCACTTCAATCAATACAGAGGCATCTCCGTGGTTTCCTAAAGGCGCAGACCTAATAATCTTTGAGTTTTGCTTTGCATTCTTTTGCTTTTTCTTTCTTTCTAAGAACATGTTAATCAAGAGTGCAAACCAGAATGGGGGAAATGTGCTTACCTGCAAGCATAGGTCCCGCCGTGGTGTCCTTATCCGAGGCACATGTTACCTGCCCAACCATCTACTTAGCGGAAATGGATTTTCCTGAAGGATTTGCCACCAATTGTACTACTGGAAGGCAGGATTTCTGCGAGTCTTTCATCTGAAAAGGCCGAGAATCCTTCTAGCAGCAGAGCTCAGATGAAATATGAAGACTTGGAAATAGATCGTAATGTGTTCTGACGTCCTTCCCGGCAACAGCGAGAGTTCGGAGCACGTAAATCCGCGGAGGTAATCATGCGGCAGAATTAACACGGGTCAATTACTTCAGCGTATTCATACTCCACGTTTCTGACTGATGGGGTGGATTTTTGTAAAGTGTTATAGTGAATACAGCGAAGTTGGATAAATCTAGCTCAGAAAGAAAGAAGCATTTTATGGTTATGCTTGCAATGCCCCCATCTCGGAGCTAGATGGGGTAGTAAGTCATCTTCGAAGACACTAGCCTGGCTAGTAGTTGCACGATACCAAAATGCTGTATGCTTGAGAATAATTAAATGTCACGGTTTTCTGTTTCCCGTTAATTTTCAGTCATCGTTTTGTTGCAGATACTTAATGGTTTTCGCAGCACTAAACATTACTGGAATGATTGCTAATCTCTTTTTTGTGTTTACAGCGCTTGAATTACCGCTATTCCAAAAATTGTTTAATTAAAGCCCGTTAAACAAGATTGTGTTCTGTTTTTGTCTGAATCTTTATAACTTGTGTTTTGAGCCTTTTCTTAAATTTAAAACTGTTTTTAGTCAACAAGACAAAAGGGAAAACGAGCACAGCACCAGGTTGAGCAGCTCTTTTGCTGAAATCCATCAGTGCCTTGTTCTGACTGCAGGCTCGGAGATTTTTTTTTTTTATGACTATGTACATAAAAATGGAGTTACTATATCAGCCATTTGTGCCGACTACCCGAGATAAGGAAATGCGCAAGGCGGAGCAAGAAATTAAGAAAAACCACCAATAACTAAAAGTAATATATCTACTCCTCACCAGCCTACTCCCTTTCCACACACACCCGAGCCTTTTTTCTTCCACTCCGCTTAATTCCTAAGGACTAGATCGGATTGTGGTCCATTTAGCTTGTTTACCTCGTTCATTAAACAAATGAGGCGACTAATAGCCAAAACACAGGATGCAAAATAATACAGAAGTCTTCTTACCAGATACATGGCAAAAGGAACGAGAAAGTGCATCACTTCTCTCCTGCGTGCCTGTCCCCCTACTAAATTCTAGGAGGCACCCCTTTGGCCAGCCACTCTTTATGGACCACCCTTATCTCTGAATAGACCTAGATCCCTGCTTCTGTCAACCACTAGTGTTCAGAGATTCTAAGCTTAGGTGTGGCCTTCCATTCTGCTCTGAGTTTTGGTTCCCTGTACCAGAGCAATGCACGTCTCATCACAGGTGCGAGTTTCCACATAGTCTGTGATTAATAATATCCTTAAGGCAGCCACCACTCATATTTTCCCTTCAGACTGCTCCTGAATACCTCACTATAATTGACCCTAACCTGTGTTACACTATGTTATACCGAAAAGTGAACCAGCTGGCTTCTGGAACCATGGGGGTCTGATGGCCCTACACAGTGGTGACACTGTAGAGGACTAAGTAGTTACTTTCATCAAGATAGTCTGGTTGGCAGATGCAGGAGTGGCTAGTGTCAGGGAAGAGGGACACGAGTTGGGGGAGGGGGGGGGGCGGAGAGACGACAGACAAATAAAAAAAAAACACACCTGCCGCACTCCAGGATCACGCTCTTCTCTCCACTGCAGGTAGACGGGCACAAGCTGCCCTGCGGCCAATCCTGAAGCTGCTCATACATGAGAGCAGCTTCAGGATTAGCCTGAGTGCTGAGGATTTGCGCTCCCATACACACTGGGAGCCTGTGCCTGCTCTTTCCAACCCAGCAGTGCAGCTGAGACGGCCGGCTGAACCCACATGCGCAGTGAATACCAACACACCACCTCCAGCCTGTCCTCACCCTGGACCAGCCCCCAAGCCTCGGCACAAGAAAAATAAAACTTGTTTTAAGCCCATTTTATTATACTTTTATTCTTCCTGTTTTTTTAGATGCTGGCGGCGGGGCAACACTTCCACCATAGCGGAGGTGCCTCTGCTGGGCAGATGGCTAGCACCTACCAATCCGTAGGACCGGCGCATTGGTTGGACAACATAGACTAAGGGCTTGGTGTCAAGACTGATTCCGGACACCCCTGCGGAATATGTTGGCCTATAGACCAGCTAGCTCACAGTGCCCCTGTAAGCCCCCATAACCTACCAGGGAGCGAATAGTTTCTGACAACCACTGAACATGATAACCCTGACTCCCCAGGGATCTTGGAGACAGTACAGAACCTTCCGCTCAGTCACTCGTGCTTACTTCTTCTCAGAGAAATATACAGAGAATACACAGTGGGACGTTTTAAATAATATTTATTGAACCAAGGTTATTCTTGCATAAAATATGTGTGCTGCAATGATTAGTTGACAGAAGCAGATATAAGTGATTACAAGCACCAAAAGCATAAATAGTAGATATAGTTCTACCATGGTGCTAAGCAATGTATATATGCAGGCATATTAACAAGGCGTTAATCTAGCATACTCCTACTATGCAAATCCTACTCTAAGAGTACCTATAGTGTGTGTAGATGTAGAGCCAAGAATCCACCCATGGGATGATACAACCCTATCACCTGATGGGACAGAATGAAGGACCCCCGTCTTGGTCATGAACTTGACACCCGTCCCGAGATGTCGGGTTGCTGCGTGGTGATGTCTCAGCATGCAAGGACCTCAGTGCCAGCGGAAGTACCTCCTCTACTAAACTATCGGGATTTTCAACTTTTTTATTAGAAATCAGTTTTGCAATGTACGCATGGATTGGTGATGTTATGGGTATGTAGATCGCCCCGTGGATGAAGATAGTGATGACATTTGTATGTAGTACGAAACGAGACCTTGTACATGATGTTCAGGGCGTTGTGATAATGTGCAAAGCTAGATTTAAATATATGTTTAGTTTCAGAGAAACTAATCCAACATTGTCGTCCGTGAAAATGTGTGCAAAAGTTCACAGCTGGAAATGTTATTTGTGAGGGCAATGTAAGAAATAAGCTACTTCGCTACATGGGCCTACCTCAGGAATATAACAAGTGAAACAATGGAGTCATCCATTTCATGCAGAGTAGTAGCCTCTGTAGCTTTAGGGGATACGTTGGGTTAAAACTCTTCTTTTCATGTTACAAAGCTGGTACTACAATCAGATCATTAGTGGCTGTCAATTCTCACCTTTGACTCAATTCAGGAACTTTGCCACGTTTAGACGGAGAGCTGGGGAATCTGGAGCATCCCAAGCGGTTTCTAAAGAAGTCAAAGCACTTCTCTCAGAAGCTGGGCTGGCAGCTAGTGATACAAAATAGCTTGAATATTTGACAAGACATGGAGAAGCTACGAGGGACAGCAATAGATGTCAAGTGGAGGATTGGTACATTGAATATGTGATGTCTGAACATACTGATGTCTTGATGTTTTGAAAGTAGACATCAAGCTTTAAGATATGAAAATCACTGATTTGGAGAACCAGTGCTGTATGGACAATATCAGCCTTCTAGGGCATCTCTGGCAAGGAGGGGGGAGTGAAACATGAGTGGCAGGGGTAGGAGTGGCAAAAAAAGACGCAGGACTCGAGTTAACTTCAAGAACATTTATTCCTCAAGATGGAGGTAAAGTAAGGAGCAGAAGGTCAGAGTTGCAACCACTGAGAGCCACCACTAGCTGATGGAATTTTTCCTAAAAGATTTAATTGAGAAACTACTTATAAATCTAGAGGTGTTGGCAGATATTTAAGGTGATCACGTTCATTGGACCAATGGTAAGAGGCCTCCCCATGCATCGTTTCCACGCACAGTCATTAGGCGGTAAGAAAAACATGAGGATAAAGTTCATTGCTGAAGTTGTGATTCAGATGGATATTTATAACACCAGGCACCAGACTAGAGCTGGAAGAACTTGTTCATTAATGCTCCCTTACGTCAATGGATGGTACCATGTGGCTCCACGATGACTCTGTACCGCCCCAGAGGTGAAAGAGCAGAGCTTCATCTAAGAACCACCCATGTGTACTCGTATCAGTTCCTTTCTGTCTGTGCCCTTTGTAGAGCCAGACCTCCACTCTCATCTTTGTCGGTTTTCCAATGACTGCTAAATTACATCAGACAGTGTGCCAGGTACGATATCTCCCCAGAAAAATGACATGATTCAAGCTCTGTGTCAACCGCACAACCTGTGCCTTTCGTGTTTAATAAGCTCCGTTCATGACTCAGTCATCCAATAAATGCCCCTTTACGCACCCAAAGGAATCTGGGAACAGGAGGCAAAACTCTGTCGCCGAACATAAGAGGTCACATTTAAAACATAGCTGTCCCTCACTGTTCAGGTTGGGGGCCTTTCGCAGTCTTATTCAAGAAACTAGTCCAGTGCAATGTACTGTTCCCAATCTTATTCTGCTGGTAAATAGAAGACACACTATAAGCGCAAGAAGACCAGACTCTGCACCATCAAGCTACTCAATCAGGTGAGAATGTGCATGAGTACAAGTGAAAAATCATAATCCACAAGTGTCTTCAAACTCTAATCTGGTTCAGCAGTTGGTCTTATATGTATCAAATTCCACAGGCCGTCCTGAACCCTGCAGCAAATTCCCCCCTTCAAGGAAACCTTGATGCACGTCTTTCATGCACTTCCAGCTCCCACTGGTGCCACTTCAGGCCCCATGTAACCGCGAGGAGCTCCAGTTGAACTTCTGGTGGTGGATCCTCCCTCGGTACCAACTGACCGGCTCTCGGGCCCACTCCAGCACTGGTTCATACTTCCATCTGGCTCCAGGGTCAACCCGAGGTCCTTTCTGTACGAACACTGACACTAACTGGTTCTGAAGCTAGTGTCCGACTCTGAACCTTTGTTTGCTTGCTCCAGGCCTGTAGTGCACTAAGAGATCACAAATGCGCGACATGTCAATTTCCAAAGGGGCCTTAACACACTCCAACTGCTTCAATGCCTGTGCTATCAGAGCTTAACCAACGAGTAGCTCATGAGCTACTAGTAGCTCTCCATCTACCTATAAGTGTCCCTGAGAGATTTAGTAATTTTCTTGCTGCTTTGGACGGTTCAAATCCGCTATCTCCGCGTGAAGTATCTGACCCCCCAACAATTACAGCAGATGTGCCTTGTGACTCGGGCCATATGTGCGAGGTGTTCCCTCCCACCACTGACTTCTTCCATATGGTCTGGTCCAGCCTGGCACTATCATCCTTTTGGAGCGGGGTGGAACACAAGATCTCTGAGGTGCTGGGCTGCCATATTGACTTGGGTCCTCTGATGGCTCTGCTTGGTCTCCTGGAGGAGGAGGCTGGGGGGCCACGGTCTGCAAGGACCTCCTTAGTGGCCAAACGGGACATCGCCCGAACTTGGAAGCGACCAGAGCCCCCTTCTCTAACAGTCTGGAGGAAGGGAGTTGACTGTTGTGCACACCAGGAGAAACCATTTACAAAGCAAGAGGTTGTCCCTAAAAACATGAGATATGGGGTGGTTTGTGGGCATATCGTGGGTTGCTGATATGAGGATGTTCTTAATTATGACTGATTGCTCAATGCTATTATCTCACATGAAAAGTGATGATGTTACAAGATTATTGGTGTAAACAGCTTTATGATACTAACCCAAATAAAAGTTGGTTATTTAAAAAAAAAAAAACAACACTATCACTAAATTAAACCAGATACAAAGAAATTATACATTCAAACTAATTTCCAACCCACCGCCATGGATCACACTGCTAATCACTTTGAAACAGATACCTTTTTGTACAACTGCACTGTTGACAAAGTTTCTACCTAAAAGAGATTCAGAAGTGGCTAAACTTCTTAGTAACCTCAAATCTGGCTCTCAAACCCATTACCTCTGTTAGATTTGGGGGTCTCTAGTTGGCAGAGGTAGGTACCTTTGTCCAAATAGGGACCCTTGAGTCTAGTCAGGGAAAGTAGGTACACTCCTGAAATAACCCCTGCTCACCTCTTGGTAGCTTGGCACGAGCAGACAGGCTTAGTTCAGAGGCAGTGTGTAAAGCATTTGTGAACACATACAGTAATCAAGTGACAACACTACAAATGGACACCACTACAAATGGACACCACACAGTTTGTATATTTATAAAAATAAGAATATTTTATGTAGAATTACCACAAGACCATAAACGACAAAAACAATCCACAATACTGTAAAAAATCAAGAGTTCTGGTTAAAAAGGCTTAATTCAAGGTTCTGTGCGAGTCGGTAGCTTTCTCCGGCTACTGCGATGTAAAGAACAAACAGAGTCTATCAAATCCAGCTGACCGCGTCGATACGGGCCAACACAGCGTAGACGGACTCGGTCACAGTACCTTTTACTTGAAGCGGCAGGTACGGGCGTGCGAGCCGGACGGCTGAACGTCGTGGTCGCGATGCAAAAATGGAAGCATTGCAGGACGCGTTGTCCCTCGATGCGGTGCAGGCAGCGGCTCGTTGACGGAGTCGGTGAGACCAAGGCCGTGCGTTGCAGGGTGAGACGGTGCTTCGATGCGGTGCTGGCAGGTTGCGGTGCGGCGACGGAGTCGGATTCAGGAGCTGGCGTCGATCAGTACGGACAGCGGTGCGAGTCGGGCGGTGCGTTGCGAGGCGGTGCCCAACTCCGGTGCGGTCACAGGACTCGAACTCAGCAACAGTGACCGTGTCGGTTGGACCAGATGGATTCGGTGTAGCGAGGCGTTGCAAGGTGCGGTGCTCACAGGTTACGGTGCAGGCAGCGGCTCGTTGACGGAGTCGGTGAGACCAAGGCCGTGCGTTGCAAGATGCAGGCGTTGCTCGATGCGGTGCCAACAGGACACCGAGCCGGTCGGGAGAGTCGGTCACAGCTCCCTACCTCTGTAGCCACTGAAAGAGAGTTTCCAGCAGCAATTCACAAAGGGGGTGAAGTCCAATGGTCCTGGGACTTCGGTCAGGGGGCAAGCTCTCTTCCAAGCCCTTGGAGATCCTTCACAAGTTGATGAAAGTCACAGCAAAGCAAAAGTTCCTTTCTCCTCTCTTTGGCAGTCAGGCAAACCACTGCAGGCCAATCCCCAAGCAGCACTTCAGGCTTAGGGATAGTCTCTCCTCAGTTTCTTCTTGGCTCCGCTCCTCAGCAAAGGTTTCTTCTTGTTCCCAAAAGTGATCTAATTTTCCTGGGGTCTGGGTGCCCCTCTTATACCCTGATTCTCTTTGTTCTCTGGAGGCAGAGAGGCCTTTGCCTAGCTTAAACCAGTTCTGTGCAGCTTTGGAGCACTCTGTGTACATGACTCCTTCTTTCCTTTCAGAATGTGGGGCAGGGTACTCAGACGGCCGGCAGGGGGTGGAGCCAGCATTGTGGCAGGCAGGCACAGCCCTATTCAGACCCAGATGCAACTCCTCCCTCCACTCTGGATGCAGATCTCTCTATTCAGCCCTGGGCTGCCTCACCCTGTCTCCTGTGGCCACCCCCAGCCCCTGTCACGCACAAACCAGACACACAATACACAAGCTGGCAGAGGCAGGCTGGATAGTTAGGCAAGAAAATACCCACTTTCTAAAAGTGGTATTTTCAAACACAGAATGTTAAAACCAACTTCACTAAAAGATGTATTTTATCATTCTGAGTTCAGGCATACTAAACTCGAATTTCTACCTAGTTCCCTGAGTCAGTTTAGGATTATAAGATGTTATAATCAAACTGCCCATTCTGGCCTATGGGGAACAGGTAGCCTTGCAATAGTGAAAAACGAAAATGGCTGTAATTCACTATTAGGACATGCCACACACACCAGGCATGTCCCACCTTATCCTTACAATGCACCCTACCCGTAGGCCTACCATAGGGGTGTCTGATATGAAGAAAAGGGAAGGTTTGGGGACTGGTAGGTGGGTGCACTTACCAAGTCGACATGGCAGTCTCAGACTGCACACAGGCTCTGCAATGGCAGGCCTGAGACACACTTTACAAGCTACTTCTGTGGGTGGCACAACCAGTGCTGCAAGCCCACCAGCAGCATTTGATTTACAAGCCCTGGGCACACTCAGTGCACTGTACTAGGGTCTGACAGTAATTCAAATAAGCCAAACATGGAGTCACTAATTCACATCACAATTTACAATAGGGAGCACTTGCACTTTGGCACTGATTAGCAGTGGCAAAGTGTCCATGAGCATCTAGGCCAGCAAAAATATATCGACAACAGTGGAGGCATTATGAAAAAATGGAAGGGAGACCCACGCCAAGGATGCCAGGTCTAACAACCTCCAAGTATTTTCCTCAGGGGTTTTGAGGGGTAGAATAAACCTATTATAATATCTGCACTTACAACACTATGTAATATCTCCTTGTCTTCGGTGACTGCTAGCTAGAAGCAGGCCCTTTTCATGCCTTTGCTCGAAAAGCTCTTGCAGACCCTAAAACACTTGCTCTACGTCCGGACCCTACACAAGTGGCTACCCCAAGCCCCCCCCCCCCTCCCCGCCTCCCGTGCATGCATTTGGCCAGATTTTCTTTCTCAGTAGTACTGCTGGCAAAGGAGCTTGCTGGTTGGTGCAGGAGCGGTTGAGCTCCAGTCAGTTGTTTTGATGTGGCCCAAATGGTTGGCTATTTGAACTTCCAATCCACACTCTCGAGGCCTACAGGCCACGGCTGCAGAGAGAGCACATTTCTCATTTTGGGATAGCACCCTTGGGCTCCGAGTCCGCTATTGCGATCACACTTTTCTTTTCCTGTAGGTCGTCTTGAAGGTGCCTGTCTCCGTTAGCATCTACAGCTGCCTATATACAGCAGCCTCTACAAAGCAGCTATTGCTGCTCTTCTATTGAGTTTATGCTTTTACCTGTTTCAAATTTTCTTAAATTAAACTTTTTCCCACTAGTACCTCTTGTAAGGGAGCTTACTGGTACAAGTTTATTGTTGTCATTTGCCCACTTGGCTCCTCAGCTGTGCTTCCAGTCAGCGGTTTGGAGGCCTACACTCCACATCCCTCACTTCCTCCACTGGTGGCACATTTATTAGATGTGGAAGCATGCAGTAGGCACACCAAAGGCATCCTCTGTGCCTGTTCATGCCCAAAGTGCACCATGCATCACCCACTCTGCAGCTTTCACCCCAGGTAAGGACACTACAATCATATATTCCTTCCAAATCTTGCATAATCTTAAATGTGTTTTTTTGTGCCCACACGCCACAAGAAGGCTTCTTCAGCTGTTGCAAATACTCCTCTCTCATGCTAATATCATATGACCCACTTATCCACCCACAAGCCAATGCGCGCACTCAGGCTCAGAGCACCATGACTCGCTACTTATTATTCATATCTTTTCAGAAAAATTAATTTGGCATCTTGGATTTCATGCTGTTTCTCATCCGGATGTTTTATTTCTGGAGGAAACTTGGCTACAACCAGCTTTTCCTCCCAACATTGCTCTGGCCTTGCTCAGTAATTATGTATTTTTTCATCTCCGTCAACTCCTTAAATTAGGAGCCTTTATTGCCTTTACTCACTGCGCCTGCATGCTTGAAATGGTATCTCTTTCCTGGACTGAATTTACCTTCTTCAGATCAATTCCACTCAATCGTTCTCTGGCAAATCCCCATGTCCCTTCATGTCCCATATCCCTTCAATACTAAGCTCTCAGGCCTTATTACTCCCTATGTTCTAAAAGTATCCAATTTCACTATTCTCTGTGACCTCAATTTTCATCTCGACTCAAGTGAAGAACACGATTCTCTCTCATTGATTATACAAAATCTATCTGTGTAACCCAGCTCATCAATCATTCCACCCATACTGCCGGGCACACACTGAACCCTATATTAACCAATGTTGAAAGAATTTTCACTGACTCTTCGCTCTCTCTACTTTAAACTGATCACAAAGCCGTAATTTTTTAGGTTGCTTTTGCCTAGTACTTTTTTTTAGATCTAAGCCTGAAAACACCTAATTCCCATGGGTTTCAAAGACTGTCTCCCCAAGCAATTTCTGTAACACTCCTAAAGCCCAACCAGTGGATCTTACTCAAGTCATCTCCACAGCTGCCAATCACTTCAGTCAGCATTGCTCTTGTGAAGACCAGAAAATCGCGCAGGAACTCTCCCTCTGCCCCATGGTACTCAGAGGACAACGGAACAGCGTGAAGGCAATGCAAGGTACCGGAACGGAAATGGATATCCTAATACAAACAGGCTATTAAACAGGGCTGCAGAGAACCTATTAAATCCTACCACGGAGCACCGATCTTTTGAATCTAATTATGATTCTTCTAACTCTTGGTCGAAAACTTTCTCCGTTATCAATAGATTTCTTAACCCTGTAACTTGCAGAAACAGGGTTGTAGGAAAGTGCCCCTTTTTTTACTTGGTTGCTCCCACTTTTTGCCTGGTATTCGATGCAATTTTGACTGGAAGTGCACTGGGTTCCTGCTAACCAGGTCCCTAGTGCCAGATCTCTTTCCCTAAAATATACAATTGTTTCCCCATTTGGGAATACCTTTAGCACTTCTTGTAAGTCCCTAGTAAATAGTACCCCTGGAACCTCAGGCAAGGAGCCTGCAGCATGTATTATGCCACTCTAAGTGACCCCTCACCAAACCCATGCAGACTGCCATTTCAGCCTGCGTGTCTTCGTGCAGACGAAAGTAAAAACACTGCCTGGGTGCTATGCCAGCAGACACTGCTTGCACTATAGGTAAGTCACCCGTACAGCAGGCCTTACAGCCCTATAGCAGGATGCACTGTACTCTATTACATGTGCAGACATATCTGCTTGAGAAGATATGCCCCTGTGCGGGTGAGTTAATTACTGTCAGTACAAGTGATCAGGGAAGCCATTTTAATAACCTGTGCTGGACCCTAGTTAAAAACAAGTTCCACAGCTAAAAGATTGCTTCACTGAAACCAAAGATGTTTGGTATCAAACATCATGTATTGATAAACCCACAGAGGTCCCAGTGAGGGATTTATTGATACCTGCACCCAGAGGGCAACTTGGAGGTGCCCCCTGAAAACCTACCAACTACTAGTGTGCTGACTGACTGGTTCTGACCAGCCTGCCATGACAGACAAGTTTCCTACCCCAGGGTTGAGGGCCAACGCTCTCAGGAGGTCAGGAACAAAACCTGTCCGGCAGAGGGTGTTTTACACCGCCTCCAACAGGATGACATGCGAATTAGCATTCCAAGGAAGGGAGCTTCAAAGAGCAAACCGCCTTTGGTTTGCAAATCTGGCTTCCCTCCGAGGTGAGGGGATGCCTACCCCCCAGGCCAGGGCCCAGTTGGCGCGTGGACTGGCAAGAGAATTAGTAGTCAGAGAGGCATGTTCACCCTCAGGCTAATTCCACCCCTAAGGTAAGCTAAACTTCAAACTCTGCTATCTTGGTGATGGCAGAATTAGCAACTCTGTGTCAGGGTTATGCCAACTTCCTACAGGAAGTGGTCATATAGGGGGCGTAGTGAACCCAGGGGTAAGTAGCCCATTGGCTACTACTCTACACTCCCCTAACGCCCCATAATCTAGTATTTAGGGGAACCCCTGGCACCAGGAAATCGGATCCTGCCGACATGAAAGAAGAAGATGAACACTGAAGAGTCACAAGAACAGAAGACCAGCAACTGACTTGGCGCCAACCCTGCTGGCCTGTCTTCTGTCCTCGACAATTGTGCCAAAGACAACTCGTTCTGCGGCTACATGTGCCTCCAAAAGCCTGGGAGGACTTCAAGCCTTTACCCAAGACCCAGGAACTCTTGTGGAGTAGCAAAGCTGTTCCCCTGCAACCTACAGGCACCCCAGAAGAGCTGTGAGGACTCCGGACCGCCAAAACCCGACACCAGGAAGCACCACTGCACCAGAGCTGCCTAGCTCTAGTTGAAGTGGGCCAACTGTGCCAGCGTGGTCCCCAGACCCTCCAGAGACGAAGCCCACCTTGGTTCACTACCTTAGGACTTCTTGATGCCACCTGCAGCCTCTGTGCAGGCCTCTCCCTCCAACCACAAGTCTCTGGTGACAAAAACCTGATGCCTCAGGACACCTGTGCACCCAGTCGCCCCGGCCCATGGAGAAGAGGATCAAAGGTGTCCCCACGTGTCCGAGCATTGAGACCTGAGCCCTCTTGTTGGTTCAGCCCGACTGGCCTCCCAGTCCCCGCCTGCAGTGACTTTGTGACCGGACCAATCCCCCATGACTTACACCGGGCACTGTATGCTACTTTGCACCCCTGCACCTGGCTACCCCAGTGCTGCCCGAGTTGACCTGTTGGTGCTGCCTAGGACTTTGCCCCACACTCAACTTAAGTCCTGAAGATTGGTCCCGTAAGTCGCTGTGAAGTAACTGCTTGCTGTATATGTTTTTCCTCCATAGGATAACATTGCCGCTTCTGAAAATTGCAATGTGTCACTTTTTGAAACTTACAAACATTTCTATTTCGAAACGTACTTACCTGATCTTGTTGATCTTGGTGCCAAATATTATATAAAGATAAGTGTTATTTTTATAAATTGGTGTGTAGCTCCTTCTTGAGTTCTGTACCATTTATTGTCTGCGTGTTTAATGCAGATGTCCAACACTCCTCTCTGATAAGCCTAAGGCTGCTCAACAACACTACCCCTTAAGAGAGCACTTTTGAATTGCTAGAGCAAGCTCCTGTCCACTTATAAGGGATGCCTGGACTCTTTGCACAGTATGCCTCTTTTTGGTATACTATATAAAGAGCCAGCTTCCTACAAGGGTCACGTGTTCTCAGGAATTGTGAGAATCTGTCAGCTTTCTTCATCAATAAAATGTATAATATACAAACTAATTTCCAACCCGCTGCCGTGAAAGACACTGCCAATCACTTTGGCACAGATTCCTTTTTGTAGAACAGCACTTTTGACAAAGTTGCAAGCAGTGACCGATTCAGAAGTGGCTAAAGTTCTCAGTAACATAAAAATCTTTCTGAGCGTTGGACGTACCCCCTCCAACTATTCTCCTCAGGTTGAACCTATTATCACTGCACTTACAACAGTCTCCTTGCCCTCGGTGCCTGTTTGAGTGGAAGCATGCACTTTTCATGTATTTTGCTTGAAAAGCCCTTGCTGGACACCGAAGCACTGAACTATTCCCGGCCATCTCTCTTCTTTCTCTAAAGTTGCGGAAAACAAATTGCTAACATACAATTGGTTCGCTGCCTTGAAGACAGTGCTCTATTAGATTCCCCTCAATCCAGTTTCCTAACAGGACACAAAACTGAGATGTCGCTGATCACTGGCAAAGATAAACTCTGCATGCTCCTTGACCCAGGGAAACTCCGCTACCTTGATCCTCTTGAACCTGTCAGCTGCAACCCCACTCTCTTTAACTTGTGTGGGACCCATAGGCCGAGCTGATGAGATCTTTTGGGTTGGATATTCTTTCATGTGCTGATGAACCACAAATTATTGTGACTATCGGTGACACTGTGGCCGAGACTCAATCTAATTGTCCATTGCTACCTGGATCAACACTAATCACCTCAAACTTAACAGTGACATAAGCAAAATTATCATGTTTGAAAAACTCACCCATACCTGGACTACTAAATGATGGCCTTATGAACTAGGTGCTGCTCCCACAGCCTCCAATTCGCAAGAAATCTTTTTACCTCTCTATGTCCTCCAAGTAAGTGAACTAGGTCTCTGCGATCTGCTTTGCCACATTCCAAACCCTTCATAATGTTTTTACCTGGCTTCCTATTTCTGTCCGTCAAATGAGAGGCCAAGCCATGATTACATCTTGGCTGGACTATATTAATGCTCTGTAGCTTGGCATCACAGACTGCCATCTCCACCGACTTCAAGTCACTCAAAACGCTGCTGCTTGACTCATATGAAACCTTCCTCAGCATTCCCCCATCGCCAGTCACCTGATGAATTTACACTGGCTGCTCGACATTAAGCGGGCTTGTTTTAGGAATCTTTGCCATGCCCACAGAGCTTTGCACAATAATGGCCTAGATTTCTTCAAGGAAAAGGTCAGATTTTATTATCCAGCCCACTCTCTTAGATCAGCCAATCTTTATCTCACTGCTATTCCTCACATTTACAGGTGCAGATCAGGTGGCAAATCTTTTTCCTACTAGGATGCAACTGATTAGAATTTGCTACCTCTTAGTATCTGCAGCACCTCAAATTTCCCGCTGTTCATGAAACTCCTTAGGATTTAGCTTTTATCCCAGCCTTAACTTTGTTAGTTTTTGCTTCCCAGATGACTATGACTATGAATCTCTTGCACCAGGACTCCCTTTTGAGGGCAACAGTTGCACTGAACAAACAAATAAATAATAACAATGCACAGACCTGTACCCACCACTCCATTATCACCTAATGCTCTATTTGCTTAGCCTTCAGCCCTTTACCGAAGTCCTCTGTTCAATCGTCTCAAAGTCGGGTTATTTTTAAGGATATAAAGGGACATTTAGGTCCTGATTTAAATCTTGATGGAGAGGGAACTCTGTTGCCAACATTATGGTCTGCCTGCCTTATTTAAATCCAGGTGGACAATAGTTTGACGATGGCAGAGACTACTCCTTTTAAGTCTTGGTGAAACCCCTGCCACAGCCTAACTAAGAGTCGCCCGAGGCTTGGTTATATGTTCACCCACCTAATTTAGACGGGTGAAAATAAAGATGTTTTCAATGGAAAAACCTGGCCATAAGGGCCAATGAAAAGTGGCCAATGTACCCTCGCTATGGGAGGAAACTCCTGTGGCGAGGGCCGCATTGTTTTGTTTTTTTCCTCCTCAAAAAGACATTTCCGCTTTGAGAAAGTTTTAAGTTAGATGTATGGCTCTGTAATGTTGACGGAGTCGTACATCAAAACTTACAGTGCACCGGCAGGAACGCTGTAACGGCGGTTCCTGTCAATGCTAGAAATATACACTGGGCCAGTGGACTTTCTAAATCTGGAAGACGGCACCTCCATCAGGGTGATGGAGTAATCTACTCTATTGCCCTGGCGTAGGATGGGCCACCCTCCAAGCTTGAAATGGGACCCTGAGTCTGTATCACTGATGCTGCAGGTACTCACAAAACCACGAAGACGGTTTAACCCCTACCGTTTTGTTATATACTTTGGGGTGGAACAATATCATTCTAAACACTACTAGGCTTATTTTTATTAAACAATCTTTACTTTTTACAAAATATCCATTAAAAATTACACTTAATCCATTGAGAACAAATTAGATGAATTTGGCAAAAATATCTTATTCGTCATGATATAATTCACATCCCATGTTATTTCAAATCGGATAAAAACAGCCTCTTCCATGACAGAATTGAATTCAAATATTCTTTTAAATCAGAGGAGACCGCCAACATGTGTTTCACAGTAAGAACCAGGACAACAGCCTCTTCAGGGCTGTAGAAAATACATATGAAAAAGAAATTTAAGGACAAAGCAAAACTACATTACAACTACAGTGATCGGCTCCAAATACAAAGTGTCAAACATACATATAGTGTAAGTAATGTAAAGAAGAAACAAACCTCAAATCACCTATATAAATTTGAACATAATAGCAATATTGATTCCAACAGCCTTTGAATTCTTGTCATGGATCACCAATGAGGGGAACATATGTCAATGCAATAAAATGGCATCCAAATTTAAACGTCATCCAAAAGGGAATGTACACTTTGATCTCTGGATAGCTGAGCATGTTTAGGTGCAATATACATATTTCCACATAAAATGATAAATAGCAGAGAGAAACCTCCTCCAGTAATGTGCTTAAATATTATACATATAATGCAATGTCATGTGGAACTTCATGGTATTGTTGGCTCCTAAAACATTACAATGATTTACGTGTCACGTTTAAGAACATATATTAAAAAACAGCCAATAACAGCAAAACAAAATAAATGAACAACCTTAACAGATACAATTAATTGACTGCTTAAATAAATAGGTAAAAAAACTGCAATGATAGTACACATCCTCATCTGCTTATTCTGATTTCAAAGACTGAAAATACATTTTAAAAAGCTTTGTTAACGGACACAACAATTTTTACTAGCAATTTTACTGTATATTTCACAGTCTATTGAAGATTAGTTTTGAATAATGGTGCCTGAAATTATCCTTATGTATAAACAACGAAAGAGTGTGACTCTTCAAATCAGTTGAGCATCTATGTGAAAATCCCTTAGATTTTCTATGAAAGCCCTCACTCACCAACCTGGTTGGTGACATGCTTCATCATTGGGCCCACCAGGAGAGGCCGAGTGCCACCCTGGTGTGCTTCGATGCCAGAATTACTGCGGAGCAGGGAAAAATGTGGAAAAAGTGATATGTGTAAGTGATTTAAAATTGACTGGTTGAACTCAAAGATCCAGTTTAATAGTTGGCCAATCAGTCAAGGATAAAAAGACGTGTAGGACACTTCGACTAAATAAATTGTTCAGCCAGGTCCATTAATAACTGGTCAACATGTTTCTGCCTATGTGTTGAAACTATCTCAGGCTTTCGTCAGGACCAAAAAGGAAAAAGGTGAACCCCGGCGGTATGGGCACGCTAAGGCCCACCCTAACCAGAGGTTGAAATGTTAAAATAGGTTATCCTCGTGTAGTGAGAGGAACCGAGTTTATTCTGTAATACAGAACAACCAAAAATCCAAAAAAGGGGGAGGGGGAGGCAAAACATACAACACACGGACATACATACACAAAAGGGAAAGAATAAACAGAAAAAGTTAGCCTGTTGTTCTGGTGTGCGTTTTGCCAAAAAACATACATGTTCACGTGCTCATCAGAGTGCGCTTGAACAGTACCAACGAGGTGCTGTGATGTTGTATCAAGTGCACTTATCTGCAATATCGTAACGTGTTGTAATTAGACACTAATCTATGCCCATCCGATAGTAGCCTATAAACGATAGAGTGTATCTAGGCTATGGTACACAGTATCATACGTGTGGTTGGGCTCGACAGAATTTGAGGTTAAAGTTCTTACATGAGGCGCAATCATTAATTACACCATAGGTCTCGGGAGGGGGTGGTGGCAAAATGGCACACCCTGAAAGATAGAAAGAAAAGTAAAAAAGATAGTGAGTGCGACAAATCGCTACTTATCTCAAGGAAAGTGCACTTTTCATTCTCGATCAACTCACGCCTTCGCTGCCAGGCACCCACTAGGTACCTACGGGACTCCCTCTCAGTGGCCGGACCCCGCTGGTAAGTGCTGACAGACCCGGAAGCAGTTTTATAATAACCGGGAGATTTTGATCTGTGCACTTCGGCACGTAGGAGGGCCCGCGCTGCTTGCGTGCACTATGAGAAGACTAGAGCGTCGAGTACGGTAGAATTACGACGTGTCTGAGGCTGCGTCCCTGAATAAAAAGGAAGACAGACTAAAAAGGAAAAAAGGGGAAGAGGAAGGCAGACTAAAAGGAGTACACGGTCAAAATAGCAGCCAAATCAGCCCTAACGGGGGGTAAAAAACATTCAGTAAGGTCTAAAGGGAAAACCAAAGGAGAGACTAAAGATAGGTGTTGTATTTTTATAGTCTGGTATTTGCCAAAACATCCTCTGAGAGTAGTGTTGAAACGAAAATGACTAGTTTATCTCAGGGAAGTGGCAGAGTGTGCAGGCAGTTTTAGCGATGTAATACAGTGCCCCAGGGAATATTATCATTCAAACCCTGTTTATGAGTGCCCAGCCGGTACACCCATCTTTGCTCCTTCTCAAAGAGGACTTGCTGTGTATTCCGTTGGGTATTAACCTGTTCAATTATGGTCCACCTCAGGTCGTTAGTGGTGTGATTGGCCTGCAAAAAATGCTCACTTAGTTTAGTGGTGATGCGTTTGCATCTAATGTTGCTCCTGTGTTCACACACACGCAGTTTGACCTTGCGTGTGGTCATACCCACATAGCGTAGACCACAGGGACAGACGATCAAGTAAACCACATTTGTGGAGTTGCAATTGGTATGGGCCCGCTGCGTCCATATCTTCCCTGGTTCTAGGTTTAGTGTTTTTGTGCTTGAAGTGAGATGGCAAATGCTACAGTTGGAGCAGGGAAATGGCCTGTCACTTTAGGCAGGCCCCATACTACTCTAACTGAGGGAGCGTCTTGTGAGCAGTTTTTCAGAGGGCGTGTATGGACCAAGGAATCTCTTAGACTCCGACCTTTCTTGAAGGAAAACAAAGGTTTTGTCCATTCCCTATTATTGCTCGTGAGAATTCTCCAGTGTTTATTAATGATTTTTTTCACCAGATTCGACGCATCACTATAGGTGGTAACACAGGTTAGGGGTATTTCACCAGGTTCTTTTGGACTGTCCTCTAACAGTGCCTCCCTTGGTTGGTTGCGTGCCCTTTTGTAACCTTTTTCAGTATTTTCTCTGGGTACCCACGATTTTTTAGCTTCATTGTTAGGTCCGCTGATTGTGTGCGGAAGTCTTCCAAATGGCTGCAGTTCCTCCTTAGTCTCAAAAATTGCCCATACGGCAAGTTTTCACGTAGGGGTCTTGGGTGAAAGCTTGAGAAAGCAAGGAGGTTGTTTTTAGCAGTAGGTTTGTAATGTGTCTTCGTGATCAGACCCCCATCGCTTTTGGAGATCACAACATCCAAGAAAACCACTTCCTGAGTACTACAGGTATTCGTGAATTTTAGGTTAGGATCAAGTGTATTGATCCATTCCAAAAAATGTTGTAAAGATCATCAGGCCCTCGCCAAATTAAGAGAACATCATCTATATATCTCTTCCAGAAACTGATGGAGGAGAAGAAAGGGTTGTCAGTTGTTTGGATGAATTTATTCTCAAAATCGTGTACATACAGACCCGCCACACTAGGGGCAAAGGTGCTGCCCATGGAAGTCCCGGTCGATTGGAGGTATATGGTACCTTTGTGCTCAAAGAAATTCTTTTGAGCGCCAGGGTAGCGCATTCCAAAATGAAAGATTTAGGAGTCTTGTATTCCCACGTAGTCCCATTAAGAGCTTGTTCCAGGACTTTGATTGTATCGTCCTGGGGAATGCTCGTATACAGGCTTTCAATATCTAATGTTACAAGAGTTGTTGATTCATTATCAATAGGTAAAGCCTGTAGTAGATTTAAAAGATTCTTGGTATCTTTCAAGTAAGTGGGAGTTTTCTGGATGAGAGGTTTTAGGAAATGATCACAGAAACGTGACAGGGGCTCCAAGAGGGAGCCAATTCCCGAGACGATTGGGCGTCCCGGTGGAGGTAGTCTGTCTTTGTGTATTTTAGGGAGGGTATAAAAGTATGGTATAATACCCTCCCCTCTGTGAGGAAATCTGCCTCTTGCTTTGTGATATGATTGTTCTCTTCCGCTTTACCACAAGCTTTTTGATTGTGAGTTTCAGATTGGGTGATGGATCGTGAGGTAATAGAGTGTAGTTTATCCTGTCACTCAGCAAACGTTCGCATTCTTTCTCATAGTCCTCTGTGTTCTGAATCACTATCCCACCACCCTTGTCTGCTGGTTTTATAGTAATAGAAGTATTAGCCTGTAGATTGCGTAGGGCTTCGAATTCTGCTGCACTCAAATTTTTGAATGTTTTATGTTCCGGGAGGTTCTCAATCTCCAGGAACACTGCCTGCTCGAAGGCGGTGACTTCTGGGGGTATAGAATAGGAGGGGAGTAAAGGTAGATTTAGTTCTAAACTCAGTATCTCCTTTATCAGGCGCAGTATCTGCTTGTTCCTTCCCTTCAAAAAAGGCTTTCAATTTTAGCTTTCTAAAGAAGTTCGACAGCTCACAATGCAGCTGGAATTTGTCTAAGCGAGAGGTGGGGACAAACCCCAAACCTCTCTCCAGGACTTGTTCCTCTGTAGGAGTCAGAACTGCGTTGGAGAGATTGACAATTAAACTCCCTGGGCGCTTGTACTGGCTTGCTGGGACTTGCTGCGGTGTAATTGCCCACTGGGTCGGCTACTTCCCAGTGGACTTGATTCTGACCTCGTCTCTTGCCTCTTCCTCTCCGGCCTCTCTCTAAAAAAGGAGGCCGGTAGCTGTTCTGATGAAATTGTGTATATCCTGGATTCCATCCCATCATAGGAGCCTGGGGGTGGGTAGTGCATTGGGTGCATGCCCCTCCTGGCATCTGATAAGGGGGCCATATTGGGTGGACATAATTAGGTCTAGTCGCTCCTCTGAACACTCCTTTCTGACGTTGGCGGTAACTTCCACCACTAGAGCCACTCGTAGTGGAGGAGTTATCGTCCGAGCTGTCCGAGTTAGAGTTATTTTTGCTGCCGGTGTGAAAGCGGGATCAGCGTATGGGTAAACTTTGTTAAAAACAAATCTTTTTAAATCTTTTTGAAATTTAGTCACTTTGGTCTGTGTCAAGTTCTCTTTGTATTCAGTTATATCTTTATTTATTTCATCCAATCTCTTTTTATAGCCAGTGAGTGTGGTCTTGAAATGGTTCTCTGTCTGTTGGATTTCTATCAATAATGCTTCGGAAAGTCTGACTGCAGTTTTTATAATTAGCACTAGCCAGTCACGTGTGCAGTGCCACGCGATCATGGCCCATTCTTTCCGAAAAGTAGCATCCTCCAAAAAGATGCGGGGAGCATTGGTGACTAACAGCCCCCTTGGGGCGGTGTTTGTGCGTAAATATTCAGTGAGTATTGTCCCATGTAAGATCGTACGGATTCTGTTTCTTTTTGTTCAGATAGTTTTTCCCATTCGCTAGTATGTGTGATGGCTTGGGAGATGGTAGGATCTGCAAAGAGTGACGGGAGGGCCAGGATGGCATCCACCTCTGACTCCGAATAAGTGAGGCCTAAGTTAGCCATACTGTGTAAATGTAAGAACAAGAAAGGAATGAAGGAAAAAAGGGGAAAAAAAGGGGGGCCCATTGGGCTAAAACTGTCCTTTGCTCTCCGTAGGCAAAAGGGGTACTCTCACAGCTGTCCGCTGCTAAATCTACAAATTACCAATGAGAGAGAGAGGGAAGGTAATTAAGATGAGGAACACTCTCAATCCCCCAATCAGATATGTATAAACAACGAAAGAGTGTGACTCTTCAAATCAGTTGAGCATCTATGTGAAAATCCCTTAGATTTTCTATGAAAGCCCTCACTCACCAACCTGGTTGGTGACATGCTTCATCATTGGGCCCACCAGGAGAGGCCGAGTGCCACCCTGGTGTGCTTGACGCCAGAATTACTGCGGAGCAGGAAAAATGTGGAAAAGTGATATGTGTAAGTGATTTAAAATTGACTGGTTGAACTCAAAGATCCAGTTTAATAGTTGGCCAATCAGTCAAGGATAAAAAGACGTGTAGGACACTTCGACTAAATAAATTGTTCAGCCAGGTCCATTAACTTTAACCTCAAATTCTGTCGAGCCCAACCACACGTATGATACTGTGTACCATAGCCTAGATACACTCTATCGTTTATAGGCTACTATCGGATGGGCATAGATTAGTGTCTAATTACAACACGTTACGATATTGCAGATAAGTGCACTTGATACAACATCACAGCACCTCGCTGGTACTGTTCAAGCGCACTCTGATGAGCACGTGAACATGTATGTTTTTGGCAAACGCACACCAGAACAACAGGCTAACTTTTTCTGTTTATTCTTTCCCTTTTGTGTATGTATGTCCGTGTGTTGTATGTTTTGCCTCCCCCTCCCCCTTTTTGGATTTTTGGTTGTTCTGTATTACAGAATAAACTCGGTTCCTCTCACTACACGAGGATAACCTATTTTAACATTTCAACCTCTGGTTAGGGTGGGCCTTAGCGTGCCCATACCGCCGGGGTTCACCTTTTTCCTTTTTGGTCCTGACGAAAGCCTGAGATAGTTTCAACACATAGGCAGAAACATGTTGACCAGTTATTAATGGACCTGGCTGAACAATTTATTTAGTCGAAGTGTCCTACACGTCTTTTTTATCCTTGACTGATTGGCCAACTATTAAACTGGATCTTTGAGTTCAACCAGTCAATTTTAAATCACTTACACATATCACTTTTTCCACATTTTTCCCTGCTCCGCAGTAATTCTGGCGTCGAAGCACACCAGGGTGGCACTCGGCCTCTCCTGGTGGGCCCAATGATGAAGCATGTCACCAACCAGGTTGGTGAGTGAGGGGCTTTCATAGAAAATCTAAGGGATTTTCACATAGATGCTCAACTGATTTGAAGAGTCACACTCTTTCGTTGTTTATACATATCTGATTGGGGGATTGAGAGTGTTCCTCATCTTAATTACCTTCCCTCTCTCTCTCATTGGTAATTTGTGAAATTATCCTTAAACAAAAAAATGTTTACCGTTATAATTTCTAAGTATTTTCACATGTAACCATCATCATTCACCTGTTTTGTGATTACTCTTATTTTTTCGTACGATTGGTAGAAGCACCAATTAAAACCCTGAAATATCTAAATTAAACACATATTAAAAATATATATAAAGGCACATTTAGCAATGGCATATAAAGTACTCAATAAACGATTTCAAAAAGAGAGAAGCTAACTAAAATTAGCAATACTAACATAAGCAGATGCATATCTTTAAATAAGGTTCATTGTTGGTTCTCACACTCACCTCACATACAAGATGACATTGGCCCAATGATCTCTCTAAAAATGTTATTTACTGAACGGAAACCTCTTAATATTGTTTATACTGACTGAAGCCAGCAAGATAAACATGTGGCATATCCCTCTCAACACAAAAAAAGTTTAAGAAAGGGATAATTCTTCATGTCTTTTAAAGCAAAAGATTCAAATGTGAATTCAACTTAGTTGTTACATTAACCATCAGTTACTCACAGAAAAATAAAATACTAAGTAGACCCGTAGCAATGATAATATTCATACTTACTACAGTAATTATAGTTTTAATGTACAAATAGCTACCCATCTATGCAGAGTATGTGCGATGACACACTCCCTGCCTGTCAATAGGGAGAACCCGGAACATCTAAAAGGTTTGTGTGACAGGTGAAGCGTCATATTGAGAAGATACATGCATATCAGTCAGCAATTAGTGAACGCCACAGTTGATAGACTTCCATGACAATTGGGCAGTTCTCCATTTGACTTAAGTAGGTTCTATAACTTTGATGGGCTTAAATTGTATTTGTGTTAATGATTGTTTCTCTTAGATGTTTCTATATCATTTTTGTTGCTGGGTGCATTATAATATGATAAGCAAAAATGGTTGGTCAGGGTGCAGTTCGGTTACTAGTTGCACTAACTTTACATTTGGGGGTTCGTTAGGGAACGTCTATCAAATATAAACCATTGATTGTTCTTGACTAGTCACTCAGACTTTTGTCTTAGGTCGTGGCAGGCTCGGTTTTCTTTGAAATAACTCTGTCCCATTTTGTCAATGAAAACCAGCATGATCCTTGGCTCGTATTTAGTGTAAGCGTTTTGCAGTCCTCGTACCATCTGCAAGGAAAGTTTGCTAGAGGCCTATACACTGTGAGAGCAATATATTGTTTAAGCAGCAGTATCCTTTATTGATGCTAGAATGTCTTACATTTGAAATGCAACTTAAAAATAAATTATGGGATAGAGTGGAAACGGATAAAGCGGACAGGGCGGCTTGAATCTTGGGAAATATTATGTTCTGAAAGCGCAATGCTTTAAGTTCAGTGTGAGTGAAGCATATCCAGAAATTAGACTAAGTTCCCTAGCCATATTGGCCCTCCATGAGCACCAGCATGTTTGGGAATCAACCGATTCCCAGGGAGGTGAGCCCACATTTGAGGTTCAGTGGTGTGAGGGTAAAGGGATATAATTTGAAAGAGTAAAGCTATGTTCCTTGAAATAGAGGGGATTAGAGAGAACGATCTCAATGAAACAAGAGGCATTGCATTGGAGCAGAGAAGTAGCAATGGAAAATATGCAAGCAGAGACCATGGGAAGAGAAAAAGCATAGAGAGAATAGGAGCAAAATAGAATCTTTAAAGCGAGAGAAAAGAATGAAGTAAAGCATAAGCAGTAGAATGAAGGAGGGAGGGAAAGAGTTAGTATGATGAATGTCAAGGGTATAGAAGGACAAATCAACATAATATATGCATTACATTTCTACTGTAACTAAATTTTAACCATAACTCAAATCTCCCGGATGGTGATAGCATGACCTCACATATTACATCACTCATGACATGGTCAGTGACATCACTGATTACAGCCACAGAATCTCTGACACACCCACTCACACCCCAATATAACCTTTCATACACCCACTCCAACTTCCACACTAGCATTGAAAAAACCTTTGACACACCCATACCAGTACTTACACATCCACTCACTGATTCATAGGTCTACATACACATCCACTTAGTTACCCATAAAGCCACTCATACACCAACTCACTCACTAATACAGACACTGATATATCCACTCATACAGCGTCAGACACTCATAGAGCTACTCACACCTACAGTCAATCACACAGCCACTTACTCACCTATACAGTCCACTCACTTATTCATACAGATACTAACACATACTCACCCATATAGTCACATACACAAGCACACACTCACCCATACAGCCACTATCACAATCCCTCACTCACACAGTCATTCATATACACCAACACTCACCTATACTGCCTTTCACATATACAGTTACTCACCCATATACCAGTGACATCTATTCACTCACCAACACACCCATACACACACCTAGTCACCTATACAACCCTTCACTTACACACTCACTAACCCATACAGCCACTGACACCCACTCACTCATCCATTCAGTCACACACCCTCTCATCCAACCACACAGACACTCATACAGGTACTCAGACAGCCAATCAATCACCCATACAGCCACTCATGTACCCACTCACCAACCCATACAGCCAGTTAGACACCAACTTACAGACTGATACAGACATTCGCACAACCTAGTCACTCATCCATACATTCACTGAGGCACCTAATCACTCACTTATATAGTCAGTCACGCACCCACTGAATCATCCATACAGGCCCTTGTACACCCACTGATTCAACCATACACCTTAGTATATATATTTAACGCTCATAAAGTTTTTAAAAACACTCAGAAACTGGATGATCTCCTCAGTGATGTCATGAGTGATGTCACGAATGATGTCACTGACCATGTCATGAGTGATGTAAAATGTGAGGTCATAAGCAGTGCATTGCGGGGGTGCGAGTTACAGTTAGCTCATCTAATTAGAACTGCTGAATTTCTCTGGTTTTGTGCATGTGAAATCTGAGCCTACCTATAACGTCCCTGTAACCTTTGATTTTTTCCAATGATTTTCTAAGGTTTTTAAAATTATATTTCCTAACTGTAATGGCCCTGTAACCTTTGTTTTTTTCCATGAATTTAAGTGACAATGGTGTTTCAGAGGGGTGGGGCAAGGGGGCGGGGCCTCTGACCAGCTCTCAGCAATCCTGCTGTGTAGGACTTCCAGAAATTATCAGGAGGGCTTCTTGATCCCCAAGGTCCCTTAGCATCCAAGAGAACTTTAGTCCCCAACCAGTAGTGTGCCAGGAAATGCTTTTGCAGAGTGGTGTAGAAAGGGGGCGTGGCCTCCAAAGACCTATTAGCAAACCCACTTTGTGGAACTTGCTGGAGGTAACAGGAGTGGTAGTTGGCCCCCAACAACCCTCAATAGCCAAGGGGACTTTATCCCCCGACTAGTAGTGTGCCAGGAGGTGCGTTTGCAGAGTGGTGAAAAAAGGATGTCCTTGATGATTGCACAGGTAGTGCCTATATGATTCTATGAGTGCAATTGCCAAGGACACACTGCGAATACCAGGTGTTTTTGACAAAGTGTAAAACGCATATATAGACATATTTTACATAAAGTTTCATTGTAGCTATTTAGTAAGACACTAATTTAACTTTCCCCTTTGTATTCATTTGTCGAAATAACTACATCAAAAATGCATTTTCATTCTTCACAGCAACACTGGAGGTCGCAATGACATCAGTAGTCACGAATACAAATGACAAAGTGTAAAACAGATATATTGACATATTTTACACAATGTTTGAGTCTATATGTTTAGCAACATATTGGTTTAACTTTATTTTAACAACATTTTTCTAAAAGAACAACAGTTTCAAAAAATAACTTTCAACACCTGAACTCACGAACATAACATAACTTCCAAACAAACATCAAACTATCCATTGTTACCCAAACTCATGAGGAATCAAAAACTGCTGCAAAACTAGTGCAATGCACAATGTGTGACAAGACCCTCTCTAGAGGGACGAACACAAAATATTTATGTGGGATGACGTCCATCTCATATTATCTTAAAACCTATCATAGAAAACATCTCCAACTGGCGATCTACCAGAGGGAAGCTGGAGGACCATCTTCATCAGTGGCAGCAGCAGCAGCCCAGTACCCGGCCAGGAAGTCCCTTCAGAGGTGCAAACTAACTATAACAGATATGGCTCCAGAGTTTTCAAGAATGCCCACGTATTGCATGGACTGTAGTATTGTTATAAGTGCTGGTGAGCAGTGTATTACAGCTATTCGCAATGCTGCAAAAACTCATACATGCTAATTTTTTCTCCTCTTTTATATTTTTTGCACATTTTTCGAATTCCTCCTGTCCCAGTTGCCATTTTTGTTACCATAAAAAAGAACAAAGTTTTGTAAAATTTTACAAAAGCACAAAAAAATTCAAAAACAGAAAATCATGTCACTGAGAAATAAAGGAATATCTTTGGATAATACACTTTTAAACTAAAAAAATATGAAGAACACACCCATTTATCTATCTTGAACATTCTTTAAGAGGAGTTCATAGTGAGCAGATATGTGCAATGCACAATATGACACAAGACATTGTCAAGGGGTACAAGTAAAAAATATTCTTGAGGGACTACGTCCATGCTTTACCATCTAAAAACAAACCATAGCAATAGCCTAAAAGCAGCAAGAAGGCAACACAAGCCGGAAGGACCCTCAACTTCGATAGCAATCGCAGCAACACCAGAGCAGAGAGTCCCTTCAGAGGTCCAATGTCAACTTCAAGATTTGGCTCCACAGTTTTCCCGGGTTGTATCATACTGCATGGATTATGGAGTTGTAGTGAGTGCTGGAGAGCAGTCCATAACAGCCCTTCGCAATGCTGCAAAGAATCATAAATGTTGATTTGTTTTTATTTTTGGCCCTTCATAGTTTTCTACACTAGCAGGCATTTTATTATCTTACAAAATGGGTATCTAATATCATGTGGTCATCATTTTATTATCCTCTAATTTATTGCAACACTACTTATATATAACTTGCCATATGGACAAGTTAAAGCATTCCTCTACAAATAAATACACAACTGAGGGGAATATTATCAAGAAACGGCGCTAAAATTATCGCCGCTTTAGCGGCAGAAAACTGCCGCTAAAGTGGCGATAATGGGCTTGATAATATGCCCTTGAGAATTCCAATAGAAGCCCATGTTCTGGTGTCAACATGGGCTTCTATTGGAATTCTCAAAGGCATATTATCAAGCCCATTATCGCTGCTTTAGCGGAAGTTTTCTGCCGCTAAAGCGGCGATCATTTTAACGCCGTTCTTGATAATATGCCCCTAACTTTTGCCAGTTATCATTATTTACTTTTTCACTTTTTAAATACAAGTCAACAGTCTGTGTTTAAATCTTCTAGTGACAGCATATACAAACATACTCTGGCTTTTGAGACGACACTGTGTTTAGTTTTGTCATCTCTTTCTCAAAACTATCAACTGTAAAATCTGTGTCCTGTTCTGTAGCTCCTCCTCTTAACAACTCTTCATTTTCCCTAGAATCCTGCTCAGGACCAAAGAAACTAAACTGCACATCATCACAAACCTTTTCTACGTCTGCCACAGTACCATGCAAATGTATATTTTTAAGAAATGACTTTGTCCTCTTACCAATAGCTCTTTTTTCGTTCACCACCTTTTCTTCATTTTGCCCCTTTTGAGTATCAGTTCTGCATAGATCCTGTAGTTGCTCCTGTATCTTTTTCCTCTGAATTTTTGTAGGCATTCTGTCTGTAATTATGCAGATATTGTTCTGTAAAAAACAAAATAACTATATTTCTATTTTATTTCCAGTTAATGTACCAACTACTTTACTACTAGCTTACACATAATACAAAAACAGTTTTTAGGTTATGTTGCAGTTTTCAATCTACAAATGAACCTTCCTATATAACTACAAGCACTTCCCTCAATGTACCAAACTCAAACCAAAACACAAAACTTAATTTATTAGTTACCTTTTAATATTATAGCACCCACTCCTACAACCCGCCTTCACCAGATCTCAGTTCCCCCATATGCACGCTAAAAGACCACTTTGTCCCTTATGTACTCAATTTTAAAATAAACATGAGCCAAAGTGTAAACGTACATACAGTGTCTCAATACTGTAAATCCAAAAACACAACATAAGAGCTATTTCTGTGCCTCTCTACCACTGTGTCACTGGTACATTTCGTGTTGCAATACTTTTCTACTTAGATGTGTCAGATTTACATTTTGAGAAACACTGCATATAAAAATCTACACATTAATCTGTATCACGGCATATAGCTCACTAATTCTTCCGAGTACATGCAAACACTGTGTGACAAATTACATATATAATTCACCAGATGGTTCTAAAAGAGTACCTTTTCCTCACAAAAACTTGTAAATACATGTGTTTCTGGTTGAGTACAACAATACTCCCTGTATGACTGGATGAGTGCATAGATAGTGCTAGGTGATTCTCTCAGAATATAAGTAGTGCCTGTATGATTCCCTGAGTATGTAGGAACTACATTGGTGGTTCCATATCTGCATAGTTAGTGTCTGTGTATTCACACGACTATATTGCTACTATCTGGGTGATTGGATGAACACATGGGTGTTGCCTGCGTAGTTCATTGAGTACATAATTAGTGCCTGCGTGATTGGAGGAGTGCATGTGTAGTGCCTGGGTGATTGAATAAGTCTAGAGATCACACTTGATATATAATTGCATGCATGGTTTTTGAAGAGCATGCGTTGCTCGGTTACTCAGTGTGCACATGCATCAGTAAGTTTCTAAAACTGAAAAGAATTCTCACTTTTTCAAAGCACAAAACCTTTCTCCACCACTCTGCAAACCCACATCCTGGCAGACTACGGGATGGGGGAAGAAGTCCAATTTACTCCTGAGGGACTTTGGGGGCCAAGAAGCCCTCCTGGTACCTACGCAGCGGAATTCCTGAGCGCTGGTCGGAGGCCCAGCACCCTTTCTCCACCACTCTGCAAACGCGACTACTAGTTAAAGAAGTGTTTGCAATGTAATAGGTTTCGCATTTGCGAGAATTAGAGCTATTGGCGGTGTAAATGCAAAAGTTTTTTACTAATGTTTTTTGGAGTGGAGTGGATGTACGTTGTGTGTAGTGGAATTATGTGGTATGTTGTGCAGTGAAATTATGTGGATAGAAAGTATGTGGTATTTAGTGTATAGGAATTATGTAGAGTGGGGTTATGTGTTATGGAGAGTAATTATGTGGTATGGTAGTCTATGTTGTGGAGTGGTAACCTCAGGTTTAGTCTTCCTCGTTTCCATAGAAGCTCAACTATGAACTCAGTGAGACAAAAAAAGAAGGAATCACTGAGGAGCCCTTCTGGACCTAGTCAGAGGTATGAGCAGGGCCACTGGAATTATGTGACTGTTTGGCTGCACCGACAATTATACATTTTCTGCATTAGCCACATAATTCATCATCTGCTCCCTAATCTGCAGATTTGTACAAAAAAAACCTTGTTTCTAGCTCAAACGGCTCAAACGTTACTAAAAATGCAGCGACAAGTGTTACAGCGTGGTGGAAGGCCCTTTGCAAACCTAGAATGGTCATCTGTTTCTTATTGCTAAATGTGGGTGTTAAATTGGTACTAATGGTGTGCAAGCCACTCTTGCTTCCCTCTGCGCCTCTCTTGCCTCTTTCTGCATTTCTGTTGCTTCTTTCTGCACGTTTCTTTCTGTTTCGGCACTTCTCTTGCCTCTTTTGGCAAATCTCTTGTACTTTCTGCACCTCTCTTCCCTCTTTCTGCACATCTGTTGCCTCTTTCTGCACCTCATTTGCTTCTTTCTGTACCCCTCTTACGTCTTTCTGCACCCTTTTTGCCTCTTTCTGCACCTCTGTTCCTTCATTCTGCACTTCTTTTGTTTCTTTCTGCACCTGTCTTTCTTCTTTCTGCACCCCTCTTGCCTCTCTCCCCACCCCTCTTCCCTCTTTCTGCACTTCTGTTGCTTCTTTCTGCACTTATCTTGCCTCTTTTTGCACCTCACTTGTCTCTTTCTGTACCTCTATTGCCTCTTTCTGTAACTCTCTTACCTCTTTGTGTACCTCTTGTGCCTCTTTCTGTACCTCACTTGCTTCTTTCTGCACCCCTTTTGCCTGTTTCTGCACCCCTCTTTGTGCAACTCTCTTGCCTCTTTCTATACCTCTCTTCCCTCTTTTTGCACCACTCTTGCCTCTTTCTGTACCTCTGTTCCTTCTTTCTTCGCCTGTCTTCTCTTTCTGCACCCTTCATGCCTCTTTCAGCACCTCTGTTGCTTCTTTCTGCAGTTCTCTTCCTCTTTCTGCACCCCTCCTGCTTCTTTCTGTACCCCTCTTGCCTCTTTCTGCACCCCTCCTGCTTCTTTCTGTACCCCTCTTGCCCCTTTCTGCACCCCTCTTGACTCTTTTTCCACCTCTGTTGGTTCTTTCTGCACCTCTTTTGCTTCGTTCTACACTTCACTTGTCTCTTTCTGTACCCCTCTTGCCTCTTTCTGCACCTCTGTTGGTTCTTTCTGCACTGCTTTGGCTTCTTTCTGCACCTCTGTTCCAAATTTCTGCATCCCTCTTGCCTTTTTTTGCACCCCTCTTCCCTCTTTCTGCACCTCTCTTGCCTCAGTCTGCCCACCTGTTCCCTCTTTCTGTACCTCTTTTGCCTGTTTCTGCAACTCTCTTGCCTCTTTCTGCAGTTCTCTTGCCTCTTTCTGCAGTTCTCTTGCCTCCTTCTGCACCTCACTTGCCTCTTTTTGCACCTCTGTTGGTTCTTTTGCACTGCTCTTGCTTCTTTCTGCACCTCTCTTGTAAATTTCAGCACCCCTCTTGCCTCTTTCTGCACCCCTCTTACCTCTGTCTGCACCTCTGTTCCCTCTTTCTGTACCTCTTTTGCCTGTTTCTGCAACTCTCTTGCCTCTTTCTGCAGTTCTCTTGCCTCCTTCTGCACCTCTGTTGCTTCTTTCTGCACTTCTCTTGCCTCTTTCTGCACCCCTGTTGCTTCATTCTGCACTTTCCAAGCTTATTTCTGCACCTGTCTTGCTTCTTTCTGCACCCCTGTTGTCGCTTTCTGTACTCGTCTTCCCTCTTTCTGTACCTTTCTTGCCTGTTTCTGCATCTCACTTGCCTGTTTCTGCACTTTTCTTGCTTCTTTCTACACCTCTGTTGCTTCTTTCAGCAATTCTCTTGCCTCTTCTGCACTTCTCTTCCCTGTTTCTGCAACTTTCTTGCCTCTTTCTGCAGTTCACTTGCCTCCTTCTGCACCTCACTTGCCTCTTTTTGCACCTCTGTTTGTTCTTTCTGCACTGCTCTAGCTTCTTCCTGCACCTCTGTTCCAAATTTCTGCATCCCTCTTGCCTTTTTCTGCACCCCTCTTCCCTCTTTCTGCACCTCTCTTGCCTCAGTCTGCCTACCTGTTCCCTCTTTCTGCACCCCTTTTGCCTGTTTCTGCAACTCTCTTGCCTCTTTCTGCAGTTCTCTTGCCTCCTTCTGCACCTCACTTGCCTCTTTTTGCACCTCTTGGTTCTTTTGCACTGCTCTTGCTTCTTTCTGCACCTCTTGCAAATTTCTGCACCCCTCTTGCTGCACCCCTTTTACCTGTTTCTTCAACTCTCTTGCCTCTTTCTGCAGTTCTCTTGCCTCCTTCTGCACCTCTGTTGCTTCTTTCTGCACTTCTCTTGCCTCTTTCTGCACCCCTGTTGCCTCTTTCTGCACCCCTGTTGCTTCATTCTGCACTTTCCATGCTTCTTTCTGCACCTGTCTTGCTTTTTTCTGCACCCCTGTTGTCTCTTTCTGCACTCTTCTTCCCTCTTTCTGTACCTTTCTTGCCTATTTCTGCATCACACTTGCTTCTTTCTTCACTTTTCTTGCTTCTTTCTACACCTCTGTTGCTTCTTTCAGCAATTCTCTCGCCTCTTTCTGCACTTCTCTTGCTTCTTTCTGCACCTCTCTTGCCTCTTTCTGCACTTCTCTTGCCTCTTTCTGCACCCCTTTTTCTTCATTCTGCACTTTCCGTGCTTCTTTCTGCACCTGTCTTGCTTCTTTCTGCACCCCTATTGTCTCTTTATGTACCTCCTTTGCCTATTTCTGCATCTCACTTGCCTCTTTCTGCACTGTTCTTGCTTCTTTCTACACCTCTGTTGCTTCTTTCAGCAATTCTCTTGCCTCTTTCTGCACTTCTCTTGCCTGTTTCTGCACTTTTCTTGCCTCTTTCTGCACTTCTCTTGCCTGTTTCTGCACTTTTCTTGCCTTTTTCTGCAGTTCTCTTGCCTCTTTCTGCACCTCTGTTGCTTCTTTCTGCAGTTCTCTTGCCTCTTTCTGCACCCCTGTTGCTTCATTCTGCACTTTCCATGCTTCTTTCTGCATCTGTCTTGCTTCTTTCTGCACCCCTGTTGTCTCTTTCTGCACTTGTCTTCCCTCTTTCTGTACCTTTCTTGCCTGTTTCTGCATCTCACTTGCCTCTTTCTGCACTTTTCTTGCTTCTTTGTGCAACTCTCTAGCCTCTTTCTACACCTCTCTTCCCTCTTTCTGCACCCTTCATGCCTCTTTCAGCACCTCTATTGCTTCTTTCTGCACTTCTCTTCCTTCTTTTCTGCACTCCTCGTGCCTCCTTCTGCTCCTCTGTTGCTTCTTTCTGCACTTCTATTGCCTCTTTGAGCACCTCTTTTGCTTCTTTCTGCATGTCTCTCTCCTCTTTCTGCACCCCTCCTGCCTCTTTGTGCACCTCTGATGCTTCTTTCTGCACTTCTATTGCCTCTTTCTGCACCTCAATTGCCTCTTTCAGCACCTCTCTTGCTTTTTTCTGAAGATCTCTTGCCCCTTTCTGTACCTCCCTTGCCTCTTTCAGCACCTCTGTTGCTTTTTTCTGCAGATCTCTTGCCCCTTTCTGTACCTCCCTTGCCTCTTTCAGCACCTCTGTTGCTTTTTTCTGCAGATCTCTTGCCTCTTTCTGCACCCCTCTTTTCTCTTTCTGCACCTCTTGCCTCTATCTGCACCCCTGTTCCCTCTTTCTGCACCTTTCCTGCCTGTTTCTGCACCTCTCTTGCCTCTTTCTGTACCTCTGTTGCCTCTTTCTGTACCTCTCTTGCCTCTTTCTGCACTTCTCTTGCTCTTTCTGCACCCTTCGCGCCTCTTTCAGCACCTCTGTTCCTTCTTTCTGTACCCCTCCTGCCTCTTACTGTACCTCTCTTGCCTCTTTGTGCACCTCTCCTTTTTCTGCACACCTCTTGCCTCTTTTTGCACCTCTGTTGGTTCTTTCTGCACTGCTCTTGCTTCTTTCTGCACCTTACTTGCCTCTTTCTGCACTTCTCTTGATTCTTTCTACACCTCTGTTGCTTCTTTCAGCAATTCTCTTGCCTCTTTGTGCACTTCACTTGCTTCTTTCTGCACCTCTCTTGCCTCTTTCTGTTCCTCTGTTGCTTCTTTCTGCACTTCTCTTGCCTCTTTCTGCACCTCTGAGTTAGAGGTAGTTTTAATCCCCCTGCCCTATTATGTACTAGGGCCTTACAGGGGAGGTCATGCCAATCACAGATGTACCCCAACCCATAGTGTACCCTAGTGTATGTAGGTGTTTACACTGTATTCTAAGTGTCTTTCAGCATAGCACTGGCTCCGGGCCTGGTTAGTCAGAGTCAGTTACCACCAGTACCAGTCAGCAAAAAGTTGGGGGCACATGATGACTTTGCAACAAGGCTTCTTTCTGCACCTCTGTTGGTTCTTTCTGCACATCTCTTGCTTCTTTCTGCACTTTTCTTCGTCTTTCTGGACTTCTGTTGCCTCTTTCTTCATTTCTCTTGCTTCTTTCTGCGCCTTTCTTCCTCTTTCTGCACATGTCCTCCCTCTGTAGGCATAGTTAGAAATTAGCATTTAAAAAACCTTTGAAATTCTCTGAAAAACCATAGGTTTCAGGGACGTTATAGTTAGAAATTATCATTTAAAAAACCTTTGAAATTCACTGAAAAAACCACAGGTTTCAGGGACGTTATAGTTAGTTGGACATTTCACTCGTACAAAACCAGAGAAATTCGGCAGTTATAGTTAGTTTAGCCCCACAATGTACTGCTGATGACGTCACATATTACATCATTCATGACATGGTCAGTGACACCACTGATGGCATCTCAAATGACATCACTGATGTATGAGGCAATAAATCCTTTTTGTATCGTCTTCTGGTGGTTAGTTTCCGAGAGCGCGCTGACTATGCTGCGTCTGAGTGAATATATATATATATATATATATATATATATATATATATATATTAATTAATTAATTACTCAGTGGCTGTTGCCCACTACTGGGCAGAAACTCGATAAGAAAAGCATTCTTCATTTTGCTTATAACCTCTGCTTGGGCTTGATATTTTCTTTTAAAAAGTCTCATCCATCTCAGCTCCTACCCGTAAAGTTACGGGGTTATCCGTCAAGCGGGGGCCAATAAAAAGTGGGGGCCCAAAATGTGTTTCCCCATTCATTTTTCCATTCGAAAATTGCACAGTATTGCCACAAAAACTGCTGAACGGAATTACACCAAACTTGGCAGAAAGCTCAATCTCTGTCTAGTAAATGTGCTTTTTTGTGATTTGATGTTAATGCGTTCAGTAGTTTTTGAGAAATGAAGGCTCAAAATTTATAGATATTACACCCTGCAGAGGATCTGCTGAGCCAAAGATCTTGAGATAACATCTAATTGGCTGCCACAACATCAACAAAATTGTGGCGCCAGCCATTTTAGGACTCAGGGACTCATTCACCTGCCCTAAAAAAAAGGTTTAAGAAAACATAGGGAGGCAGGGTAGGGTTACACTGCCCAAGGCCTGGTCTGGGGGTCCGATAAGGACCCCTCCTGGGGCCTGAAAACATCATTTTTAAACAATGTTACTGCAAACTCATACTGGATCTGCTGTAAAAAAAAAACTGAATTAAGCGCCCTTTAAAAAAAGAATTGGGGTGACAGAACCCTGAGGGTAGTGAAATGTATTTGATAGATGTGTGCACCCCCTCCCCCCCCGAGCCTTCTTGACGCCCTGGGGAACCTATCCCTCCCATGGGGCCTATTTTTATTTTAAGGGAGGGGCATGTGTGGCCCCTGTCCCCAACCCTCTTAAAAGCCCTGGGGACCCCATAACCCAGGGCCAAACTAAATTGGGAAGAGGGTATGTGCCCCTCCCCCCGAGCCGAAGTACGGCCTAAGGAACCTATTCCCTGGGGCCAAATGCTTTTTTTGTGGGGGAGAGGGCATGCGCCCCCTCTCTCCGAGCCAAAGTTGGCCCCAGGGACTCCATCCCCCAGGGCTCTGGTGTTGCCTTTGCCGGGCAGGAGTAAACATGTTATTTTATTGCAGGCAGGGAAGAATGCCTGCTCTTGATGCAGTATCAGGCCTCACATCTGCTCCCACAGGGCGAGAGCATAGTTTTTAGGTCGAGCATTCGAGACCTCATGTATATACTTTAGTATATACTTATATGTGTATGTACTTTGTGGGCTCTGGAGATCAGCCCTAGGACTTGTCTGCTTCCGCTTAGGGACTTTTTTTCTGTTCAACTGCTTCCATTTAATTGTTTTGATAGAATACGACCAGTAGAGGTCAGTAAAATACCAGAATTGCTTTCTGCTTGCTCAACTGCCTCTATTTAACTGTCTTGATAGAAAACGACCAGTAGAGGTCAGTAAAATACCAGAATTGCTTTCTGCTGAGGGACTTTCTTTTTTTAATTTTTCTGGCAACTGCCTCTATTTAACTTTCTTGATAGAAAACGACCAGCAGACGTCAGTAAAATACCAGAACCACTTTAGCATTCTCTAGATTCCAGTCCATAGAAATTGTCTTCCACAAGCACCCATAGACAATAATAATTTTTTCAAATCTTGTATTTTCAGTGATATGACCACCGAAAGCCCTGATTTTATATTAAAAACAGAGCTTTGGACTATACCATTTCCTGCTGCAAGGCAATATTTCTCTCCATGTGTTCCCATACCTGGCGTGTCACGCATTTTGGTGCTTACTTTCCCTCCATGTTAAAGAACAGTAGATTTTTCAGCACCCAGGCTAATGTGCTGCATAGCTAAATACATATAAGATCCCAAAGGCGAGACCGATTGCATTGCAAATGCTTGTTACCAGCTGCCAGCACCCAGGATGGGTGCTGGGCGGGGCCCGCAATGGACTGTAGGGACCCTGGAGTTCCCACATTGGCACCTAATAGATATAATAGATGTGGGTGCTCCAGGTGGGCACCAGGCCACCCACAAAAATAAAATGTGGCTGGTTCTCGCCAGGGGAGCCGGCAAGGGTCCTGTGTGATCTAGGCTTTCTCCACACCCCCTAATAGATTAAACTAATGTGGAGGAACTAAGGCACCAAGAAAAATAAAAAGCACCCGGCTCCTGCAAGGACAGCTGGCAAAGGCCACGGGGGCCCTGGTGCTCCCCCTGTGGCCACCAATGGATTTAAAAGTTGTGCGTGCCCTGGGTGGCCACCCACAAAAATAGAAATTGACCGGCTCCCGAAAGGGGAGCCAAAAGGGGCCTCTGGTGTCCTGGAGCTACCCTGCGGCCCCCACAGATTTAAAAGATGTGGGTACGCCGGGTGGCCAACGGGGCACCCACAAATTAGTAAAAAAACACAAAAGAATAATAAATGAACAGCCGAAGCCGCACGCTTATTCACTGCTAGTGAAGGAGCGCCCCATAATACACTTTGTGGGCTAATTTGAATATATTTTGGTGCATAGTGGTACCTAAATCTGGGCAGGTGCACCACCAGCAAATGTTAAATGTTGCGGGGGACTGTAGGGGCATAGCAGCCCCTCAGAAATACGGAAAAAGTAACCCTATCTTTCTTGGGGTCTATAGGGCATGACCTCAGGAAAATCTGTTTTTTTAAGCACTCCCAGAGCTAGAGCTTTTGCTCTTCAGCTTGGGAATACAGGGATTCCTTGTGGTTGGTCTTATGGCTGTGTTGAGGAGTGTAAAAGAAAGAGTCTGACACTTGATTAGCATTGTTTTTTAACATAAATGTATTTCAATGTTTACTGACAGACATTGCAATGATCCCTTGACAAAGCCTATACGTCTGTCTTTTATATGTTAACAGTGACTGGTTTTTTCAGTGAATTTCTAGAGTTTTTTAATGTCAAAGTTTAAAGTGGCATTATAGTTAGGTGCCAATGCCAGTTGCAACATAACATATTAAACTAAAGAAAACAATTCAATTTACAAGTTACAGTTAAGTTGTAGTAATTATAACTCAGCCCTGAAGTAACTATAACTTGTCCCCTCAGCATGTACTGCTTCTACCATCACATATTACATCACTGAGGACATGCACAATGACAACGTTGATAAAATCACTGAGGACATCTGAAATGACATAACTTATGACAACTTTGTGCATGGTGGGGCGCTAGTTATAGTTACTTCAGGGTTTGATTTATAGTGACTTCAGTTAACTATAAATGGTGAATGTCAGTGTTTTTTTTTGTTTAAAATTGTATGTTTCAACTGGCATTGTCATCTAACTATAACATCAATGTTACTGATGGAGCGGGGATTCGCAAAAAAGAAACCCGCTTGTATTGAATACCCCTATAATACATACTAATTTTAAGTAGTAAGTATATTAACGTGCAATCATACACCACATGTGGGAAATTCGCTTTGCAATATGCATGAAATTAATCTTAACAATACGTAAATAACCGAAAATGTAATAATATTGTGTGTAGAACGTGTTATGGATGTTTTGCTTGGTAAATTGCATGTTAATGCAGTAAAACGCATGACGTATGTTGCTTTGTCATAATAATTAATGCCATTTTCCTGCTTGTGCTATGCTAGGTTAACTGCTAACATGGACTAGAGTTAAGGTGGGAGGTTAACAGTGGAAATTTCATTATCACATCATTAATAAATGTCTGCTTTATGTTCTTTTAGTAAATGGACGAGTCTCCATTTTGGGTTAAGTTAGCCGAACTGTAATGAATGAAACTTGCAGCGCGCACAGACCACGTGACTGAGTAGCTGGAATGCTTAACAAGTTGAAATATCGTGACACGGTGAAGGACATGACGCTTGACGTGCAGCCAACTCCAGTGTCTTCCTGTGAAAATCCACAAAATGTTGAATGTACAAAAATGTATCCTTAAATTGTTACAAAAACCTCATGAGAGAACAGGGATGTATATTGAATATGTGGGAACGGAAACCTAACAATGGGGTAGTCAAAAGGGTATGTTCTAATGGTAGGATGACCATCCGCCCCTCATTTTTAACCAAACCCATAGCTAGAATGGGTGACTTTAGTAACTTTAGTGGGATGGACATGTATTGTAAGGGTATAAAGAATAGGTAATTTAGGGGCGGGGAAAAAAAAGAAGTGAGGGCGGCAGATGCGCTGCTGCATTAAGTGTGAGGAGAGAGAGGGTGCGCTGCTGATTGTCGGGTTGCAGAGAGGCCTAGTGAAGGATCCGGGATCCTGATGAAAGGATGACTGGACGCTGTGTTCAAGGTTGAAGATAAGTTTAATCTTGTAGGAAGGACCCCATCCAGGCAGGGCATGTCATGGCATCAACAGCCTCTTCTCATATTCAAACTCTACATTCTACACCTCTCACTGGGCAACACAGTGGAGAGTATGACATGCAAGCATTCCTGAGTAACCATGGCACCTAGTACAACAATAGGCAGATGCCACACACCTTCCCTCCTTCAGAAACCAAACAAAACAAAACAAAGTACAGAAAAAGTGTGAATAAAAAAAACATAAGCAACATGAGAACTTATTTTACAAAATCTCTCAAATACAAAGGTTTTGCTCTCAACCTAGGAGACACCCTGGGACTGCTTTCAGACACATTTGCATCTCCATTACATTTGTATGAACTAGTAGTGGCCGAGCTGAGAGTGCCTCTGTAAGGAACCACTCTACCCAGGTTCCATATGCGATGATCGTAAGTTTTGATGGCATTCTTGAATAATTATATTACTCTGATGGGTTTCGAGAATTTAGAGCTTAAACCAGGGTGTTTAATAACTACTAAATCTCCCACTGCAACTTTTGTACTTTTGACAGCTTTCCTTGAATCAAAGAGAGTCTTCCTGTCTGCTGCTTTTTTAGCCTCTCTCTCCCGCCATACCTTTGTGCTTTCCACATTCCCTGACTTACACTCCAACTCACGCACCCAGGATGGCTCAACTAAGGTACATGGTGTTCTTCCCCTGAACAAAACAAAAGGGATTTGCCAGTGGTACTATGCGGAGTCAACCTGTACATATTGACTTTCTTTAGTATCTCTTTCTTCCAATCAAGCCCACAACCTTTGGCCAGCGAAATCACCTCCTTAAGCACCCGGTTAAAGCGCTCAACCATACCATTGGTTTCTGGGTGATATAGAGAGCATTTTTGTGTTTAATACCACACCTCTTTAAAAATGCTTCCATCTCTCTCGAGACCAACTGTACCCCATTATCGGTCAAAATTGTGTTGGGATAACCTTCCCTGGCAAAAAGGTCTTCTAAAAAATAATGACATTCTTTGTCTCTATTCCACTGGTAAAGTGCACTTCAGGCCATCGTGAGAACATGTCTATGGCAACAATGAGAAACAGTTGATGCCCATTGTAGTGAACAGGACCCAAGATATCCAAAGCTATGTCTTTCCATGGCCCACTCGGGAGATCTCTTACAATCATGGGTTGTACTCTTGCCGTCTTGGACTTCTCACACATGGAACACTCTATACAATCTCTCACCAGTCTCTCTACTTGCAAGTCCATGCCAGGCCACCAATATGAAGCACGCAGTCTTTCCTTAGTCTTGGATATACCTAAATGCGACAAATGAGACAATTCAACCAGTTTACTGCGCAGATTCCTTGGGGGAATCAATCTAGTGCCTCGAAACAAAAGTTCCTTGGACATACTCAATTCATCTTTTACACCCCAGAATTTTCTTGCTTCTTCCGAAGCTTGTCTCTTGGAGTGCCAACCTTGATTAATCAAAGATACAATTTCCCTTAGCACCACATCAGAGGTCAATTCACTCCGCCACTCATCCTCCGAAACGATCTCCTTATCTATCAAACAAACACGGGTGTCATCATCAAAATCATCACCACACATCTCATTCTCACCTCCAACATTCACCAATCTGGACAAAGTGTCTGCCACACCATTTTCCACACCCGGTATATATCTTGTTTCAAAATTAAATTCTTGTAAAGCAACCACCCACTTTGTGATCCTACTGGAGATAGAATCTATCCCTTTCTTCGAAAATACCTCACAAAGGGGTTTGTGGTCTGTTCGAATAATGAATTTGTTACCCCACAAGAATTTCCTGAACTTCCTTATGGCCCAGAATACAGCCAAGGCCTCACGCTCAATAACTGAGTAACGAGACTCGGGATCTTTTAGGGCACGAGACGCAAACATGATAGTCAACAAACCTTTATCACTCTGTTGTTGAAGGACAGCCCCTAACCCTTTAAGACTAGCGTCGGTGGTAATAATTGACACTTTTGAGGGTCATAACTCTTGAGACACGGAGCACTATTGAGTTTATCCTTCAACAGTTTAAATTCTTCCTCACAAGCATCACTCCATATAAATTCAGCACCCTTTTTAAGGAGAGTCCTCATGTTGGCACTCAGTTCTGCAAAATTCTCAATGAATTTGTTGTAATATTCTATCATCCCAAAGAATTTCAATAACTCATCTCTTGAAACGGGAGCACACATGCGAGTAATGGTGTCTACTAACTCAGATTTAGGTAACACACCATCAGGGGAAATGGTGTGACCCAAGTAGTTGATACTGGAGATGGCAAACTGACACTTCTCTGCTTTGATCGTCAGATTCGCCATGTCTAATTTTCCAAGCACCACATCCAGATGACGCTCATGTTCTTCCTCATTCTTGCCAAACACCAGAATATCATCCTGATATACACATACGCCTTTGCAACCCTTGAGGACCTTCTCCATTACGCGTTGGAAAACAGATGCCGCTGACACCAGGCCAAACGGCATTCTTACAAATCTGAAGGTCCCAAAAGACGTCACAAAGGCGGTGAGATCTCTGGACGATTCTTTCAACTGGATCTGGTGATAGGCCGACGTGAGATCAATCGTGCTGAATACTTTCGCACCATCCAACAAGACTAATAACTCTGAAATATTGGGGAGTGGATAGTGATCTACTATCACGTTCTTGTTTAGCTGCCTCAAGTCAATGCACAGCCGAAGACTTCCATTAGACTTACGAGCTGCGACGACTGGAGCTAGCCACTCTGTACCCTCTACTTCTTCAATTATACCTCCTTCCATGAGTTTCTTTAATTCCTTCTCCATCTCATCCCTAATTGCCAAAGGTACACTTCTAACCTTGGAGCACGAAGGTTGAGCATCAGCACGAAGACGTATCTCATGCTCAAATGTTTTAAGACATCCTAGGCCTTCCCTGAACACATTGGGAAACTTCTCTTTTATGTGGTCAATGGTGACACCGTTAGAAAAGGTGCAAGATTGAACCACATCTGTTTTTCCTTTGACAGGAATGGAAGTGCTACTGATTTGGACAGTATTGACTCTATCTTTCAACAAGATTGGGGTACTGCTACTAGGATCGAGCATCACTCCCAAGTCCCCTTGGTGAAACCAGCTTATTATGCTGTCACCTTTTCGGATACGTAAATCTTTCCTGAAACATACCGTTGCTCATATTCAATCAGTCCTAAAAAGTAACCCTTCAAAGGTATAGGTTCACCACCATAAGCCAGAGGTTTTATATCTGGCTTCTTCAGAGAAACTTTGTTTGCCAACTTCTTGCTAAAAAACTCTTAGAGACTATTGTAATTTTTGCACCCGAGTCAAACAAGACTTTGGTAGATTCACCCTCAACAAGGATGGAATCTACCGGACATGTTCTGGTCTTCACTTCTGTGCTTTCAACTTGTACAACAATTTGTCCACAAACAAAATCTTCCTCCTCCCCACCATCCTCTGTGTCAACACACTTGACTTTTGAAGAGGAAGCAAAAACCCTTGTTTTACACATAATTGCAAGATGACCCTTTTTTCTGCACTTTGAACATATATTTTTTAGTGCTGGGCAATTTTTGTCGTTTGCCAAGTGTCCAAGTTTATCACACCTGTAACACCTTCTTATGCTTGGTTTGCTTCTAATTTCACTACTTTCAACCCTCCCCACAGGTTTCTTATAATCCGTCTTAATAGCTTGTACTACTACTTGTTTATCTTTTTTAATGATTTCAACACACTTCAATGAGTGTTCCACCCTTTTAGCGACTTGCAACATCAAGAGACGGTTCGTCTCGCATCCATAACTCATCTCTTACTCTTTCAATGTTACACCCTACCATAAATTGATCTCTAATCCTTTCATCGACAAGATTAGCAAACTTACAAGATGAAGCCAGTTTCCTAAGGTAAGTTACATAAGTCTCAACTGACTCTCCTTCACCTTGCAGTCTCTTTGCAAAATGGTACCTTTCTAAAATTGTGCTCACTTTTGGAAGAAAATGCTTGTCCAATTTTTTTATGCAAATATCATATTCATTAAGCCCTTGAGCCTCAGCATCGTTCAACTCAGGAAGATGATCATATACCTCCTGGCCCTCAGAACCTAGACAATGTAGTAGAAGTGAAGATCTTCGTTCAGCACTAAGTGATGTTCCGCACACTTTTGCATAACGTTCAAAGACCTTTTTCCATTTTTGCCATTTTATGGGAGGATCTCCAGAGGATACCAAGAAAAATGGAGGAGCTGTGACATTTTGCATTCTTCTCTAAAACACTTCTATTTAAAGAAAAACAAAAGTTGATGAAGGGAGAAGAAAAGAAAATATTGTATATTTAGAGCACTTCTGAAGTAGGAAGACTGTCTTATGTGTCTACCACTGTGGGAAATTCCAAAACCTTTCACACATTGTAGGCGTAATTGTAGTGTGCCTGTCACTGAAGACTTTTCACTCAAAACCAAAAGTATCAGTGGGCCCAAAATAAATAGTTTTAGAGTAGAGGCAACTCAGGCGTGCCTGTAACAGGTGGAGAGAGGAATTAAGTGCGTTGAACAACTGTGAAGTAGTCAAGAGGCTTCTATTCCATGGAAATGGAGGGTTCTCTCAGCACCTTAATGGGAGTTCAAACACACCCAAGATGGCCGCCAGAAAATATCAGGACAAGTAAGTGAGGTTGGTGTCACTGTTGTTCTCCACTCTGAGTCAGAAAGGCGGTGACTCCCAGAAATGAAGAGGCCCAACACTCGCTCCTGAGAGGAGAACTCCGGTAAGCACAAGTATTCCTTATTCCATGCTTAGAGAACTCTACTGTACAGTCAGCGCAGGCTCAAAACCTTTAGGATGGAGAATGTGCACCGCTGGCTGACTGGAAAAGGCTCTTTGAAGACGCGCGCTGAAAGTATAAAAGTAAGGGTCCCAAGTGAGGAATGAGCGCCGGGCAGCTCGCAGGACCTTTGAAATGCAGGATGAGCGCCGCTAGCTGACGAGAGAAGGCTCTTTGAAGGTGAGCGCTGATGGGATAAATGTCAGGGCTCCAAAGGGGAATGAGCGCCGCTATGTGACGAGGGTAGACTCGTTGAAGACGCGCGCGCTGTCAGTGACAATAACGGAGAACCAAGGCCTAACTGTTAGGGTAAAGCGACCCAATTTCAAGCTGTGAATGTCCCAAACATTTGGTCACATGGGCAATCAGTCACCGAAGATGCGCTCTGAGGGGACACAGACACGCAGAAAGCGCGCTGGGAAGCAGAGCAGGGTGAAAGCGGAGGGCAATCTCCTTGAGGGCTTTCAAAAGGGTTGGGGTCGCAGGGAGTAGGACGCAACTAGAAACAGTAGAAAGTAGGTCCACGAAGGTTTCTGTACTCACGACCTTCGGGTAGAAGTTGCGCAGAGTAGAGGTCTTGCCGTTGAGGTCCTTTCACTACACTGGATCACTTGATCACGCTTGTCATCCTGCTGACTACGCCAGTGAAGGATCCGGGATCCTGATGAAAGGATGACTGGACGCTGTGTTCAAGGTTGAAGATAAGTTTAATCTTGTAGGAAGGACCCCATCCAGGCAGGGCATGTCATGGCATCAACAGCCTCTTCTCATATTCAAACTCTACATTCTACACCTCTCACTGGGCAACACAGTGGAGAGTATGACATGCAAGCATTCCTGAGTAACCATGGCACCTAGTACAACAATAGGCAGATGCCACACCTAGCTGTTCCAGTCTTATCCTTGTCCTGATCTTAGAGTCTTTGATCCCTGACTCTCTGTCTGGGGGTCCTTTGCCGCTACCTAGGCCTGGGTGGTGGTTTTCCTCGTTTCTTACTCTTTGGGTTGGTATCTTTGATAACTCGAAGTTTATGTCTTTGTACTTTTGTCTCTTCATCTATCCTTCCGAAGTGAGAATTTATTAATGCAAATGTCTGATGTCTCTTCTTCTATCCCCTCCATGCAACATATGTTTCTTTGAGATCGATTCTGATTGTTTGAATGTATTCTCTCTCATGAGGTATCTTAAGATTAATGCATTAAGTTAGATAAAGATTAACAATTTGCGAACGAAGAGTCCGTGGTTATTTTTGTCTGTCTATGATTTGAACAACGGTTAACTTCAATTTTTCACCTAATTGGTCCATCGACCAAGAAGATGGAAATTTGAACGGAAAAGTTTATTGTATAAATTAAGAAATGTCTAAATATTGAACAGCTGAATATGAATTGATAAGATATGTATGTATATATATATATATATATAGAAACACACACACACACATATTACCTACTGGCGGTCGTCAGTAGGTAGTTATAGTTAGGACCTTGTTTCTATTCAAAAGCGTTTTTCTTTTGCCAATATCTTTGGCGCCGTTTGATGAATCTTCACAAAATTTTCAAAATTAATGGCCCACTCAATTCAGCTGCTGCGTTGAAAGTTTCAGGGTGATTTGTCAAGCGGGGGGCCAAGAAAAAAGGGGGTCACAAAACATGTATTCTCCATGTTAATTTCCATAGGAAACTGTTGACGCAGCTTCAGCCCGAACTGCTGAACGGAATTACACCAAATTTGGCAGAAAGGTAGCTCTTTGTCCAGAGTGCACTCTTTTTGTTAAATGGTGTAAATCCATTCAGTAGTTTTTGAGAAAATTAAATGTTTACAAATATACAACTGTGGCTGCGGAGGATCCACGAACCCTCCCGATCTCGTGCCTGCAATCTGATTGGCTGCCAAGAAGATTAAAAATTAAGAAATGGGGACAGGGTAGAAACACCCTGACCCCTAGGCCTGCTCAGGAAGTCCCACAGGGACCCTGAAGGCCAAAAAAAGCATTTTTTTAAAAAAAGATTTCATTCGGGATTCACGCAGGGTGCGCAAATCCCACCGAAAATGTAAAAAAAATAAATGAAGTGCTGCCTTCCGTGCTTCATTTAATTTGGCCCCCGGGTGGGCCAGGTCCCGGGGGCAATTATTTAAATAGATGCGGGGATCCGAGCAGGTCCCCGCAGCCCCAGGGACCACTACCTCCCTGGGGCAATATTCATTGTAGGTAGGGGGGGTCACGCTTGCCCTCCCAGTCCCGGGGACCGCCACCTCCCTGGGGCTTTTTTTGTCATAAAAAAAGCGTAGGGGCGGCACCTGCCTTCCCCACGCAGCCCCGGGGACTGCCACCTCCTTGGGGCTCTCTTAAAAAATGTAGTGTGGGGGGTGCTCGAGTCCCCCCACACTGCCCCATGGACCACCACCTCCCCGGGGCTTTCAAGATGATGGGAGGGGGGGCTGCACAGCCCCCCTCCAGGAGCCCTCTATGGCCCTGGGGACCGCCACCTCCAGGGCCGGCTCCAGCAATGTTCAGGGGTGCCCACCCATGAGACATTGCAGCTTGCTATGGGATGGCAGGAGCACTGCTCCCGCCATCCCATAGCAAACAAGTGCTCTAGTGTGAACAAGTGAGAGCATTTTGCTCTCACGTGTTCACAGTGGAGCAGTTTGCTTTTTACCTTCAGGTCAACTGCTCCCTGGGGGTAAAAAGCAATGCCGGAACCCGCGGGAGGCGGGAGCTGGCCGGGACCTCGGGGCCTTCAGGCTTTCCCCGATGTCTGTTAAAAGATGGCCATGTGCTGGGGGATGGGGTCCCCAGGGCAAAAGTGGCAGAGGGAAGGGGGTCTGCATGGCCCATCTTCTTTGAAAACAATTAAAAAAGGCAGGGCCCCGGGGGATGGGGTCCTCGGGGCCGAAATCGGCCTGTGGAAGTCAGGGCATTAAATATTTTTTTTCTCTCGTGGTAGGAGTCATGACCCTATTGCGGCTCTCAGCGCGGCCCCCAGTGTAACGTCGCGGTGGATTTGCGGATCCACCTTAAATAAATAATTAAATAATATATAATTCAGAAGGTAGTGTTGCATTTGTGAAATCTTTTATAAAGCTAGTGAGATTGAAGTTAATAATCATATTAAAATTGATAGAGTAAGAAATAATATAAAAAAATAAAAATTAAAAGTTTAATTTGAAAAGTTAAATGTGTTGTAGTACATTGAATTTGTGCTTTTGTTTTGCGAATTCGCGACGGGTTCGTGAATCCGGAAAATATTTAAAAAGAGTATGTATGTTAAAAAATAAATAAGTTTCACTGTTGGGGTATAGGGTGGCTCTAACAAGAGCCACTGTGTTCATTATTACTTTGTTGGAGCTACATGTAAGTGTGGATGCACAGCTTAAGGTTGTTGAGAAACACTCTGTTCCCTTCATCTGTGAAGTGAACTCCATCACTTCCGTAGATGTCATGCATATCAAAACGTAGATTGTTGTTATAGATTGAGCCCATTCTATGGTCTCCGAGGTAAGCAGAAACAGCTTTATTGACATTCTTCCTAGCCTTCTCAATCTGTGGACAGAATTGATTTGACCACTTCCATTTCTGTCTTTGGCATATGTTAGAGTATACAAAGACAGTTTGAGGGAAAAGCAACATCAGTTGTGTAATGGTATCCTACATTAGGATTTCCAGCCCTACACCCAGTCAAGGTGCCTAGATCATTGCTACCACAGTGCACAACCATGAGGTCAGGGGGTTGGAGATGCAAAAAGGTTTTAACCAAAGGCATCAATTGGTGCCACTTTAATCCTCTCTGTGCAAACCATTTAATATCCACATTTTGCAAATCTAGGTCTTTGTCAATACCTCTGTGTTCAGCATACCTTTTTCCCCAGAAAACATAGCTGTGGCCTACAATCCATACTGTAAGCACTTTGAAGGGATGTGCAGAAGGAATCAAAAGAGATCTGTAGCTGAGTAAGTCAGTTGGTGGAATGAGAAGTATCTAAAATGGTGGAGATGATGCTGTTTTAGAAAGAGGATAACTTATTGGTTGGTCATAAACATTGTGTACTTAAAAATAGGATGCATGTTACTTTCCTGAAGAAGCATGTTTCTGATTGGTTATTGAAAAATGTTTGAAAGGTACAGTAGATAGGATAAGGTAATATTTTGCAAAAGTCAACCACACCTGCTATTTGCATTTGTAAGCTAGTGTGCTGAACTTCAAAATATGGTGAACTTTCGACCTTCTGGTACAGTTGAATGTTGCAGAAAGTGTTACTATGGAAACTAGGGTTAAACAGAATGGGGGAAGGGTTGAAACTTAACTGTGGTTTTAAAATATGAAATGATAGCTTATATATAAGTGATATGCTACTAAAGTAAGTTTTCCCAAGTCAGTACTATGTTTAGAAATGGTGTGTTAAAAAATAATAATAGTATTATTGGAAATAGGCTTTTGAACTCCCGTAAGGGTTCGCGGCTCCGTCGCAAGGCTACACTGCGGCACCGCGATGGAGTTGCGACTCCAGTAAATTACAGAACCAGTTTGGGTACTTATAGACAAGACTAATAAAGGGTTAATATGTCTAACCAATAGAAATGGGTTTTAGAATTTGAAATAATGAAGGAAGCATTTTGATTTGTTACTTACATTCATTTGTGTGCAGAAAGAGAGGGAAAGTTTGCCATTACTGGTTTTACCTTGTTGAGAGTGGTGCATCACATGTATTGCGTGGGAAAGAAAATATTTTATGAGTTTCTGATATTTCATGTTCTGCAATACTATATGAGAGGTGAGTTACAAATTTGTAAGGTGTTTTATGTATTGTGTAGTAGTGCTTCAGTCTTTGTAGTGATATTTTTAACTTTGAAAAGCATTATTTATAAAGTTTGCAAAGTATTAGAGAAGTGTGATGTTTGAAATATGTTCCCAAATGTACGAAAGTGTATTGTAGTTTGTTTTATTGTACTGAAATGAAGATTAGAATAGGTTGTGCATTGTAATATGTGTGCTTCCTGAGTCTCTAATGAAAGTAGTACAGAAAACTAATGTTTAATTCATATTGACAGATGTATTAAACTATATCGCAGTCTATATAACTCTATCCCCATGTTCCCTGTATTATGATCAGAAAGGAATACATACACTTTCTTCTACATAAATTTAGAGAGTATGCGGTCACTAGCAAAAGACACATACGCATGCATACGTTCAGAAATATGGTTAGACTTATAACAGTGACATGGGAAGGATTGCTGATTTAAATTTGGTAGGTCTAACATTGTGAGCAGTCGGTGAAAAATGAAGCTGCAGCAGAAAAGTGAGGTTTAAGACATGTTGGCAGAGGGATTAGTGATTAGGGTACTTTGTATGAGTCTCTGGAAAGGTGCACTTGAAGTATGCCGTATACATTTTGATGTGAGCTTGAAATGGGAAAAGCAGTCTGTCAAGTTTAAAGGTCTGTGTGGTCTTGTGACTGAGGTATGTCTCTACTTGTATATATATTCTCACATGAGTTAATCATCTGAAGATGCTAGACGTCTGAAACACAGGTATACAACAATTTTATGTTTCTTTTTATGTATGATGCCAATAGCAAAAGGCACAGACACATGCATGCATGCTTTCAGGAATATGGTGAGACTTACAACAGTGACATGGGAAGGATTGCTGTTTTAAATTTTGGTAGGCCCAACATTCTCAGGAGTTGGTGAAAACTGAAGTTGCAAAAGAAAAGTGAGCTTTAAGACATGTTAGTAGAGGGATTAGTGATTAGGGTACTTTGTATGAGTCTCTGGAAAGGTACACTTGAAGTATGCCGTATAAATGTAGGTGTCTGCTTGAAATGGGTAGTGCAGTCTGTCAAGTTTCAAGATCTGCATGGTCTTGTGACTGAGGTATATCTCTACGTGTACATGTATTCTCACACAGTCGCCCTTGTCCTCCTCGACTTATCAGCCGCATTTGATACTGTTGATCACATTCTCCTGCAGCAGCGGCTGGAGACGTTGGGGGTCAAGGGAGCAGCGCTAGCCCTGCTTTCCTCCTTTCTGAATGATAGGAGAAAAACAGTGACGGTAGATAGGTATCAATTGGAGCCATAAGTCCTCCCGTGCGGAGTTCCTCAGGGATCTTCTCTGAGCCCATCTCTTTTTAATGTCTATGTCTCGGAACTTGCCCCTTTGATCCGAGAATTTGGGTTTAGCTTGACGTCTTACGCTGATGATACCCAGATAGTAGTAGCAGCATACAGACGTCATGCTTTTCCTGCTCTACAGTTTCAGAACTGTATGAGAGAAATAAATAAATGGATGGGAACACATTGTCTTAAACTCAACTCTGAGAAGACCGAGGTCATAATCTTCGGTAACCTGCAACCCAGTTGGGACAACCTCTGGTGGCCAGCGGAGATGGGTGAACCACCAAAACCAGCGCAAAAGGCAAAAAATTTGGGAGTGTGGATTGATAACAAACTAGCACTCTCATACCAGACTAATGCCATAGTCTCTGCTTCCCACTTTCTCATAAAGAAATTAAAGAAGATCCTACCTTACATCCCTCTTGACACTAGAAAGACGGTGGTAACAACACTAATCCAGTCAAAACTGGATTATTGCAATGGGCTCTACCTGAGCATACAGAAGCAATATATAAAAAAGCTTCAGACTGTTCAAAACACAGCTGCTCGGTTGTTGGTAAACATCCCTAAGTACAAATTAGTTACTAAAGAGATCCACAGACTTCACTGGCTCCCGGTAGCACAACGAATTAAATTTAAGGCACTAAGTTTAGCATATAAGGCACTGAGCTACACAGGACCTTCCTTCCTCAGAAATCTTTTTGTCTGGTACGAACCGGCCAGACACCTATGCTCCACAGGTGCTAGACTCATGAAAGTACAGAGAATTCGATCTGTAGGCTGGGGCGGCCGTAGTTTCTCCTATGGCACCGCAAAACTCTGGAATACGCTGCCTATTGAGCTCAGAAGTGCAAGCTCCCTCACCATCTTCAGGAAAGAGCTAAAAACATGGCTATTCCAAAATTAGACACTGGGCTGGGCTTACTGCGTTCATAGCGCCAAGACACCTCCGGGTATTCGCGCGCTCAATAAATCTCATTAACATTAACACTAACACGTGTTATGCATCTGAAGATGCTAGACGTCTGAAACACAGGTATACAACTATTTGTATGTTTCTTTTATGTATGATGCCACTAGCAAAAGGCACAGACAGACGCATGCATGCTTTCAGGAGCATGGTGAGACTTGCAACAGTAACATGGGAAGGATTGCTGTTTTAAATTTGGTAGGTCTAACATTCTGAGCAGTCGGTGAAAAATGAAGGTGCAGCAGAAAAGTGAGGTTTAAGACATGTTGGCAGAGGGATTAGTGATTAGGGTACTTTGTATGAGTCTCTGGAAAGGTACACTTGAAGTATGCCGTATAAATTTTGTTGTGTGCTTGAAATGGGAAAAGCAGTCTGTCAAGTTTAAAGGTCTGTGTGGTCTTGTGACTGAGGTATGTCTCTACTTGTACATGTATTCTCACACGTGTTATGGATCTGAAGATGCTAGACATCTAAAACACAGGTATACAACTATCTGTATGTTTCTTTTATGTATGATGCCACTAGCAAAAGGCACAGACATATGCATGCATGCTTTCAGGAACATGTTGAGACTTACAACAGTAACATCAGATGGATTGCTGTTTTAAATTTGGTAGGTCTAACATTCTGAGCAGTCAGTGAAAAATGAAGGTGCAGCAGAAAAGTGAGATTTAAAGATGTTAGCAGAGGGATTAGTGATTAGGCTATTTTGTATGAGTCTGTGGAAAGGTATACTTGAAGTTGGGTTTATAAATGTAGGTCTCTGATATGGGAAGTGCACTGAGTCAAGTTTAAAGGTCTGTGTGCTCTCGTGACTGAGGTATGTGTCTATTTGTACATGTATTCTCACATGTGTTATGCATCTGAAGATGCTAGACATCTGAAACACAGGTATACAACTGTTTGTATGTTTCTTTTATGTGTGATGCCACAAGCAAAAGGCATAGACACATGCATGCATGCTTTCAGGAAAATGGTGAGACTTACAACAGTGACATGGGAAGGATTGGTGCTTTAATTTTCAGGAGTTCCCTTGGTTCTTTCTGTACTTGTCTTGACTCTTTGTGCACCTCCGTTGCTTTTTTGTGAAGTTCTGTTGGCTCTTTCTGCACCTCTGTTGCTTCTTTCTGCACTTCTCTTGCCTCTTTCTGCACCCTTCTTCCCTCTTTCTGCAACTCTGTTGCCTGTTTGTGTACCTCTCTTGGCTCTTTCTGCACCCCTCTTGCCTCTTTCTGCACCTCTTGTCTCTTTCTGCACCTCCTTTACTTCTTTCGGCACTTCTCTTGCCAATTTCTGCACCTCTCTTGCTTCTTTCTGCACGTCTCTTGTTCCTTTCTGCACCTCTCTTGCCTTTTTCTGTACCTCTTTGTCTCTATCTGTACCTCTCTTGCCTTTTTCTGCACCTCTGTTGCTTCTTTTTGCACTCCTCTTGCCTCTTTCTGCGCCCTTCTTCCCTCTTTCTGCACCCTTCTTCCCTCTTTCTGCACCTCTGTTGCCTGTTTGTGCACCTCTCTTGCCTCTTTCTGCATCCCTCTTGCCTCTTTCTGCACCTCTGTTGCACTTTCTGCTCTTCTCTTGCCTCTTTCTGCACTTCTCTTGCCTCTTTCTGCACTTTTCTTGTCTCTTTCTATACTTCTCTTCCTTCTTTCTGTACCTCTCTTGCCTCTTTCTGCACCTCTCTTAGTTCTTTCTGCAGCTCACTTGCTTCTTTCTGCAGCTCACTTGCTTCTTTCTGCAGCTCACTTGCTTCTTTCTGCAGTTCTCTTGCTTCTTTCTGCATCCTTCTTCCCTTTTTCTGTACCTCTCTTGCCTCTTTGTGTACCTTTCTTGCCTCTTTCTGCACTTTTCTTGCCTCTTTCTGCACTTCTCTAGCTTCTTTCTGTACCTCTTTTGCCTCTTTCTGCACCTCTTTTGGTTCTTTGTGCACATCTCTTGTCCCTTTCTGCACCTCTCTTGCCTTCTACTGCACCTCTTTGCCTGTTTCTGCCCGTCTCTTGCCTTTTTCTGCACCTCTGTTGCTTCTTTCTGCACTGCTCTTCCCTGTTTTTGTACCCTTCTTCACTCTTTGTGCATCTCTCTTTCATGTTTGTGCACCTCTCTTGCCTTTTTCTGTACCCCTCTTGCCTTTTTCTGCACCCCTCTTTCTGGACTTCGCCAGTATCTTTCTGCCCTTCTCTTGCTTCTTTATGTACCTCTCTTGCCTCTTTGTGCACCTCTCTTAGTTCTTTCTGCACCTCAGTTTCTTCTTTCTGCAGCTCACTTGCCTCTTTCTGTACCCTTCTTCTCTCTTTCTGTACCTCTCTTGCCTCTTTGTGCACCTTTCTTGCCTGTTTCTGCACTTTTCTTGTTGTTTTTGCACCTCTGTTCTGCACTTCTCTTGCTTCTTTCTGTACTTCTCTTGCTTCTTTCTGTACCCCTCTTGCCTCTTTCTGCATCCTCTTCCCTGTTTCTACACCTCTCTTGCTTCATTCTGCACCTTTCTTGTCTCTTTTTTAACCTCTCTTGCCTCTTTCTGCCCCTCTGTTGCTTCTTCTTACAGTCTTCTTGCCTCTTTCTGCACCCTTCTTCCCTCTTTCTGCACCTCAGTTGCCTCTTTCTGCGCCTCTCTTGCCTCTTTCTGTACCCCTCTTGTCTCTTTCTGTACCTCTCTTGCCTCTTTCTGGACTTCTCTTGTCTCTTTCTGCACCTCACTTGCCTCTTTCTGCAGCTCTGTTGCTTCTTTCTGCTATTCTGTTCTTTCTTTCTGCACCTGTGTTGCTTCGTTCTTCACCCCTCTTGACTCTTTCTGCACCTCTCTTGGTTCTTTCTGCACATTACATGCTTGTTTGTGTACCTCTGTTGCCTCTTTCCGCACCTCACTCTCTTCTTTCTGCACCTCTCTTGCCTTTTTCTGCACCTCTGTTGCTTTTTTCTGTACTCTTGCCTCTTTCTGCACCCTTCTTGCCTCTTTCTGCACCTTTTTTGCCACTTTCTACACTTCTCTTGCATCTTTCTGCACTTTTCTTGTCTCTTTTTGACATTTCTCTTGCTTCTTTCTATACCTCTCTTGCTCTTTCTGCACCTCTCTTAGTTTTTTCTGCACCTCAGTTTCTTCTTTCTGTAGCTCACTTGCTTCTTTCTGCACTTCTCTTCTTTCTGCACTCCTCTTGTATCTTTCTGCATCCCTCTTCCCTGTTTCTGCACCTCTCTTGCCTCTTTCTGCACCTCTCTTGCCTCTTTCTGCACTTCTCTTGCCTCTTTCTACACTTCTCTTGCCTCTTTCTGTACTTTTCCTGCCTCTTTCTGCACTTCTCTTGCTTTTTTCTGTACCTCTTTTGCCTCTTTCTGCACCTCACTTGCTTGTTTCTGCAGCTCTCTTGATTCTTTTTGCAGTTCTCTTGGTTCTTTGTTCACCTCTCTTGCCTCTTTCTGCACCTCCCTTACCTCTTTCTGTACCTCTCTTGCCAGTTTCTGTACATCTCATGCTTCTTTCTGCATGTCTCTTGTCCGTTTTTACACCTCTCTTGCCTTTTTTGTACCTCTCTTACTTCTTTCTGCACGTCTCTTGCTTCTTTCTGCACTCCTCTTGCATCTTTCTGCATCCTTCTTCCCTGTTTCTGCACTTCTCTTACCTCTTTCTGTTGTTGTCTTGCCTCTTTCTGCACCTCTCTTGCCTCTTTCTGCACCTCTTGCACATCTCTTGCCTCTTTCTGTACTTCTCTTGCCTCTTTCTGCACTTCTCTTGCCTCTTTCTGCACTTTTCTCGCCTCTTTCTGCACTTCTCTCGCCTCTTTCTGTATCTCTTTTGCCTCTTTCTGCACCTCTCTTGGTTTTTTCTGCACCTCACTTGCTTGTTTCTGCAGCTCACTTGATTCTTTCTACAGTTCTCTTGGTTCTTTGTACAGTTCTCTTGCCTCTTTCTGCATCACCCTTACCTCTTTCTGTACCTCTCTTGCCAATTTCTGAAAATGAAGCAGCGATAGCCATGAATGAGGTAGAAACTGCAATGCAACAAGCACAACAGGATAGTATTCAGTTGGGAAAGTTAGAGGAACAACTAAATATTGAACAAAAATGAATATATCTACAAGTCAAACAACAGGTACAACATGGTTTGCTGCATGAAAAAAAGAATGCCAATGTTCATCATTTAAACCTATTCTAATGTACATTAGTGGTCAAGCTGGAACAGGGAAAAGTTTCTTAATTAATGTTTTGACCAGTTATCTGCACATAACAACAGAATCACATTTATCTTGTGTCGTAACCGCTCCAACTGGATTAGCAGCACATAACATTAAAGGGATTACTTTACATCGATTACTTATGCTACCTGTTGAACATGATAATAAATTGGAATATCAGAAGCTATCTCGAGAAGCTTGTTATGAAGTCTCAAGAGTACTGAAGAAAATGAAACTTTTAATCATTGATGAGGTGAGCATGGTCTCAAACTTAATGCTTGCTTTTGTACATTTAAGAATGCAACAGATTTTAAAAACAGATTACGATGTTCTGTTTCGAGGAAAACATTTAATTGTATTTGGAGATCTACTACAACTTACTCCTGTAAAAGGACAACTGGTTTATAAAACACTTCTCCATGAAGACACAAGAAAATCTTTGGGAAGTATTGGAAATGAAAACATTTGGTTAAATTTTGAATATAAAGAACTTGTTAAGAATATGCGACAAGCAAGTGATGAAGATTATGGAAATATTCTTCAAGACATAAGAATTGGTGTCTTAAAGGAACATGGTAAACAATCTTTAGAAAGTCGGCTACTAAGGAACTTGTTTACAACTGGAAAAACAGCAGCAGAAGTAATGTACAATATGCTTGTAGAAAATAAGTCTATGGTTTGCCTAATGCCTACACTGCAAGAGTGTTCAACATTTACTTAACAACTTCTTAAATTGGAAAAACAACACATTGTGGAAATTGAAGCTATTGATAAAATCGAACACCAGGGACTGACAATTCTTCTAACTGAGAACTACAGGCTAAATTGCATTCTTTGGAAAAGTCTGTATCTAAAACTGCAGGCTTAGAAAATACTTTACATGTATGTATAAACTGTCGGGTAATTTTGCGGCGTAATTTGAATGTAAAATAAGGATTAGTAAATGGAGCAATGGGAAAAGTTGTTGATTTTGTAAATTTTCAGAATAGAGATGGAATAGAATTTTTGATTATAAAATTTTATCAGATTGATGAGGTAAGACAGATTGGGCGTTTTTGCTTGTAAAAGATTTGTATGTTCGCAGACAACAGTTTCCTCGATCTTTAGCATATGCAGTAACTAGTCATAAATCTCAAGGTTTAAGTATAGGCAGAGCTTTTGTAAATATTGGAAGTACGGTGTTCAAAGAGGGAATGGCATACATTGTATTGTCTCGAGTAAGAACATTGTCTGGTTTGTATTTGATAGATTTTGATGAGAAAAAGGTTAGCGCTGATGCAAATTGTGTAAGAGAGTACAATCATTTAGGAAGACTTTATGCTCCTGATTTAGGTGAATATCCCATATATGAGAAATGTATAGTGTGTCCAAAACGGAAATATGTCAAAGGTGCAACTGAGGTTCAAAAAAAGAAAGCAACTGAAGAGAAAGTTGAAAGTATAAAGAAAAAAAAATAGAAAGTGTTGATGATATTGTAGGATACCAGTTAGAAAACAGTTCAGGTATCAACTGTTCTACTAATGTGATTCTGAATGTTGTGTTTCATTTACCACATCTTCATCATGAAACCTTGGGAAATCGTGAAAAAGATTCTGTTCTGCACTACATCATGTATTTCAACAGTTGATAGTGACAGAGGTAAAATGCATACTGCTTCTGGCATTCGGCATCTTTTAGATATATGTCCTGGTTCATTGACATTTACTCTCAACATACAACAAGATGCACAAGAATATCTAATGCTTATGCTTGGAGTATTAGAACATGAAGGAATACATATTGAAAACTTATTTGGACTAAGTTACAAATGGAACCATAAGTGTGAAGAGTGTTCATTTACTTCTACCACTGAAATACAAACAGAACGATTCCTATACTTGACAATACCAGACTGCCAATCAGTACCTTTTAACAAATTGATAAAAACAGCAAATCAGGATATGAGATGTTCACATTGTAGATCAGAGACGTTCTCTACATTACATATAGAAAGATTTGGAAATATCTAATTTTACACGTTGGAGAGCAAATGGAAGAAAATTGGAAACAAAATTTACAAATTTTAAATCAAGTCAAATATCTATTTCAGGTAGAACTTATACAACAGCAGCTATTATTTTTCATGAAGGAGTTACTGCAATATCTGGACACTATACTGTTTATTTAAAGTGTAACAAAGGATGGACACATTTCAATGATGCCCACCTGGAATTCAAATCTAGATTGCCTTTTCAATTAACAAATTCTTGTATGTTATTTCTCCAGCCAAAGTTTTGAGTACATCATTCCGCCTAATATGGAAGATGTCAACTGAAAGTAGACAGCACTGCAAACTATTATAGTATTTATAATTAGTGTTTTGATTATTATTTGCGCTAATTGATATTACATTTAGAAAATTGTGTTTAAAAGCAAATAGTTTATATATTTGATGTCTATATTGTACCAGATGTAAATGATAGTGTACAGTTTAGCAAATGTATTTGAGATAAATAATAGAGTTTATGTATATGAAGGAAGTAATTAACAAAGTGTAGATAGGAAAACGCATAGCTACACATATTGATAATGATGTTCTATTCTGATTTGGTTTTTTTTCTACAATCAATTTGATTGTTTTTGCCCCGCTGTTCAATGATGATACTACATTGAAATCACTGTGTATGGTGAAGTTAAGTGGAATCTGAGAACAGCAAAAAGGGAAACTGAGAATGTTATGTAATTCTAAATTTATGTTGTGTTCTCAAAAATATAATAATATAATTTCTGTAATATATTATCATTAAATAACAATTTTTCTTTTTCTTCTTTATAGTAGCTCCTGTTGAAGTTTGAAAACAGTTTTAATGCTGTTTAGGATAATACTACTCTAAAATAGTTCTACTGAGTAATGTAACTAAATTACTTGAAAGGTAAGAATACCTAATACAATATGCATGATAACCTGGAAAAAAGTTTTACATTTAATTATATGTTATTTGTTTCTAATATAAATAATGTTCATCCTTTCGACTATTTGAAAGGTGTCATCATATTTCTGAGGAGCAGTATCACACTTACTTTTTACAAATGTGCATAGACCAATAAAAGTGCTTTTATTGCAAGTTATTTACTTCTCATTAGACAGCACAGGTGTGTATTGAACTCTCTATCCAAGGACTTCTCAGACGCATACATAGATAACAGATGTCTGCTTCTGTGACTCAATACTCTAGTAGAACTGATAAGATTTGTGCACCTCTATGATATACTACATAGTTTTGAAGTTAGTCATCAGATGCACAACACATGTCAGAATACATGTAGAAGCCTACACCTACTAGAATACGTCTCTTTCACACCACATGTATTCGAAATTTGTGTACAAGAAGATGTATGTATTAGTTTCTCTTCCTTCTACAGGACAGGTGGGTATTGAAAGTGCTTTTTATTATATTTGAAGATTCGACAGTTTTGAAGTATGATGTATCTTCTCATTTGAAGAAGTATTTAAAGACATATTATAGAGCTAATAGGACAAAGTTTTAATGGATAGAATCTACTGTATACAGTTCAATCCATGCACTCACCCAAACACTATCCTTGCACTAATTCATTCAGTCAGGCACTATGCATCCATCCATCCACTGATCAAGGTACTACTAATGGACTCATTCAATCACACAGACACTACTCTTGCACTGTTCCAATCACCCAGGCAGTACCCATATACTCAACCATTCACCCAGGCACTACCAATGCACTGCTCTCTTCACCCAGGCACTACCTATGCACTCATGGAATTACCCAGGAACTACCCATGCACTCATGGAACCAAATACACACTATGCATGCACTCATCGAATCACCCAGGGACTACCCATACACTCATTCATTCACCCAGGTACTATCCATGCACTCATGCAATCACCCAGGCAATTCCCCTGTACTCAACTATTCACTAAGGCACTACCCATGCACTCATACATTTACTCATGCACTGTGCATGGACTTATACAGCGATCAAGACAGTAGCCATGCACTCATCCAATCACCCACGCACTTCCCATGTACTCACTGGATGAGCCATCCAATCACTCAGACGCTATGCTTGCACTCAAACATTCACTCAGTCACTACGCATGCACTCATGCATTCACTCAGGCAGTACTCATGCACTCATCCAATCACCCAGGCACTACCCATGCACTCATCCAATCACTCAGACACTATCCTTCAACTGAACCAATCACTTATGCAGTACCTATGCACTCATACATTCACTCAGGCAGAACTCATGCATACATCCAATCTCCCACCCACTACCCATGCACTCATGCAATCATACAGGCACTACCCATACTCTCATTCATTCATCCATGTAGTATCCATGCAATTATTAAATCACTCAGACAGTATCTATGCACTCACTAAATGAGCCATGCACTATGCTTGCAGTAATCCATTCACTCAGGCACTACCCATGCACTCATGCAATCACTCAGGCACTATGCTTGCACTGAACCATTCACTCAGTCACTACCCGTGCAGTCATACATTCACTCAGACAGTACTCATGCGCTCATCCTATCACCCAGGCACTACCTATGCACTCACTGGATGAGCCACACACTACCCTTGCACTAATCTATTCACTCATGCACTACCCATGTAGTCATCCAATCACTCAGACACAGTGGCGGCTCCTCCATTGGGGCGTGGGGGCGTCGCCCCACTGCTTTCTCGCAGTGCGAGAAGGCAGAAACATAAAATGGTAAAACTACCATTTTATGTTTCTGCTTCTCACACTGCGAGAAAGCAGAAGTGCCTGGAGTGCCTGGTTGGGGGCGGGCAGGTGGACGGTCCTGCTCGAGGGCAGGGGGGAGTGGCTTGCCCACTGTTGTGGGTACTGACTGTATGGTCGGCCCCAGGGCCGACCAACCCAGTCATGCACACTCTCCCTTTTTTCTCTATGTAGGCTGCTGCATGCAGCCTACATAGAGAAAATGGCCTGGCTGGGGCGCTCTCCGCTGCGCCTCACCAATCACAACGCTGCCATTGCAGCGTTGTGATTGGTGGAGGGGAGGGAGGCTGCCTGTGGGTGGCTGCTTCCTGTTGAGGAGTCGGAGAGCAGCAGAAAAAGCGCGAATCGGGACCCGGCCAGGAGCTGAAGCGGCCTGCGGCCTGGAGAAGGTAAGTTTTATATTTTAATTTAATTCAACCCCTCCCACCTCCCCCACGCCACATCCCGTCTTCCGAGGCCCCGTTAAACATTGACGAAAGTGAGACGGCTTGTGGCATGAGGGTGTGGCAGTCGCAGACACATTTTGTTGTATTTTTCTATTTACTACTACTAACTCCCGCAGTGGCCGCCTTTTACAGCACAACGGGAACGCATGCAATTATAGATGTTCACCTTTGTAAATACGCCTTACTTTCTGGGCACGGTTACATACCCTCTCATTAATATTTGGGAGAGTCAAAATTTTATTGAAAACGCTCTATGAGCTGTCGGGTGGGAAGATGAGGCAGTGGCGTAACGCAAAATGGTGCCCCCCCCGCTCTTCCCCTCGCAGAATGTGATAAGGGGCTGGGAGTCCCCAATATATCGCAAATATTAATAGGCGTTGGGCTCAGTGGTGGCCCCCTGGAAGGTCGGGGGCCCGCTGAAAGGTTGAGGGGCCCCCTGCACCGCAGGGTTTTGTGTTACGCCCCTGAGATGAGGGTGGTTATCAGTGGGGTTTGGAGAACATATAAGACACCAAATAACGATCAGATGTGTGGTTTGTACATTGGGTTGTATGCTACATATGGTAAGTATATATTTTATTGTGTTGTACAGTGCGTTTTGCTTATTGCAATGTGTGTTGTGCATTGCTGTAGTATATTGAATTTTCTTGTGTAGTGTATTGTATTTTTCATATTTTATCGTACTGAGTGGTGCGCTCTGTTGTATCGTAATCTGTATTCAATTGAAATGTCATTTATATAGCGCTTACTACCCCTGAAGCAGCGTAGTGCAGTGTTTCCCAAACTGTGGTCCACGGACCCCCAGGGGTCCGTGACACATTCCCAGGGGGTCCTCAAGCAGCAATTTTAAAAGCACAACAAAATTCCTTGTAGAATTAGCAGTTTTCCAGCAACAATAAAAGTGTCAAGATAACATCAGTGATTAATGTACCTGCTGGAGAGAGATGAGAGTTTTGTCCAGTGGCAGCTTTGTACGAGTGCAATGTCCAACTAACTATAACTTTCCCTAAAACCTATGGTTTTTTCAGTGATATATATATATATATATATATATATACAAACAAAGATCCCTGCAATCCTCGCAGGAAAAAACAAGCCACTCCGGTTTGAAGGTGAAGGTATTACGGGTTTATTCTTGGCAACAACAGACGCGTTTCGATCTCCAACGAGATCTTGGTCACATGACCTCTTGCCAGTTCCACGTATATTTAAAGATGCAGTGATGTGCACGACGCAGTGTGCAGTGAAACAACATAGAAAAAATACTTTGTTGAGTTTACATGCCAAAACAAATAATCACTGTTAACATCACAGATGCTTCTGATTAGCATTTCAAAAGTATACCATGGTATGAAATCATAATACAGTTACAGTAAAAATCAATCTCCGTAATTAATGTTTTTTGTATTTTTTACATGATTAGTACTTTTTTAATTATTTTTTGTATTTATATTATTCGTATATTCTCTCGATTGTGGGTATAGTACCCCTAAATTGTACGAGGAAAAAATTACTTATCTGAGGTGAAGTACACTATCTCTTATCAGACCATTCACAACAGTGAATTTGTAACAAAACCTATTGTTTGCACAGTGCTCATAACGAGGACGGGTGCGTGTTGTAGCTGGTAGTGAGGGTGGTTCTCTTACTCAGTATCGACTGACAAATCAAGCACCCAGTGCTTTGACTCCACCCCTTTTTTAACTATACAGTAAATTAAACCTTTAGCCCTGTCCAAAGAAACATGCAGAGTTATACCACAAAGTATGTGAGGTGCTGTGTACGTCGGTACCTCTCATATGATCAAAAGTTAAGGAGAGATGACAGTTCCTAGGAACGTGCTTTGATCTCTTGTGCTCTTAGCAATATCTTGGTGGCTATTCTCCTTCTATGATGTTTGATCAATCTGTTAAAAAATGTAAGGGACAGAGATAGTTAATATCATAATGTCAGCTACTTCATACTTCCATCATAGTATAGTACTTGACATTTTATTAGACACCGTAACCTCAGTATCTAACAATTACATTAACAGTCTAATAGTATCCAACATATTGCATAAGGTACTTCACCGCAACATTCGTTCTAAACGGAGCAGACAACAGTGATAAGCATGAACTCAACAATACTTAACAAAAATAATGAATGAAATTTAAAATTTAAAATTAAGGACTGTATAGTCTTACTGAATGGGAACTGATTTGGTTGGTTGATGGGAAGCGTCATTACACTACAAATGTACGTATAATTCTTCATCATTGTTCATTCCAGTGGGGAACATGCTACCTGACAAAAGGATCAATCTGGACTCAAGTCTATGTAACGCTAATACTCGGTTCCCTCCTCTAGGGTGTTTGGGGATCGTGGCTAGGCCAAAGTACTTGCCTTTAGTCCAGTCACCCTCATGTGCCTCATTGAAGTGTCTGGATGTACTATAACTGAAGTCGCGATTAGTTACCGCTCTCCAATGCTCCAGAATTCTTTTCTTTACTGGGAATGTTGTTGAACCAACATACCATTTACCACATGGACAGGTGATGGCATAGACCACGAAATCTGTCCCACATGTGATAGGCCTAGTTATTTTCCATTTCTTTTTAGATCTCTGTAGCATTACTTCCCTCACATTCTCACTGTGGCTACAGGCTTTGCATTTACTGCATTTGTAGAAGCCTCCCCTTTGTTCAAGCCAAGTCTTTTTATTACTTTGTAGGTGGCTGTTGACTAGAATGTCCTTAAGGGACGGACTTTTCCTGAAGGTAACAGCTGGTGAGTGACCTAGCTTTACCTCAAGTAGTGGATCTTGTGTCAGGATATGCCATCTTTTCTTAAGTATACTTCTCAAGACACCTGCCTGTGTGCTGTATGTAGTTATGAACCTGACTGGTGTTCCTGCTTCTTCTGATTTGTCATAAACCTTCGGTAGTTGAAATAAGGCGTCATTGCGACTGACGGTGTCTGCTTTGATGATACCCCTCCGTAACATTTTGGTCGGGTACCCTCTGTTCTTGAACCTCTTAACCATATCCTGTTTGGTTTTCTCATATGAGGCTTCAGTACTGCAATTGCGCTTAGCTCTAAGGAACTCGCTATAGGGGACACTCCATCTAAAGTTGGGGGGATGGCAGCTTGCTGAGTGTAGAATAGAGTTCCCTGCGGTCTTTTTTCTGTATAGGTCTGTTATAATTCTGCCTTCACTGATGGTCAACCTGATGTCAAGGAAATCAATACTTTGCTGACTGTGCTGCATGGTGAATTTCAAATTTATGGTATTACAGTTCAAACGATCAACAAACTCAAGGAGATCACATTCATTGCCCTCCCATACAATGAACACATCGTCAATATACCTTAGCCACAGTCCAATACTATTGGACCAGAGTTCCAACTCCTCACTCCATAGGACCTGCTTCTCCCACCAGCCTACCACAAGATTGGCATAGCTGGGGGCGAAGCAGGTACCCATTGAAGTGCCCTGGATTTGTTTGTACCACTTTCCATCAAACATAAATACATTTTCTGTAAGGCATATTTCGATCATCTGTAAGATCATGCGTGTATGTTCCAGAAATTCGATGTTCCTTGCTTTTAGGAAGTGTTGGCATGCTCTAAGACCGTCTGTGTGTCTTATGCTCGTATAGAGACTTTCGACGTCTAGGCAGACCATCCAGTATTCCCTCTCCCAGTGCAGATTTTGGATTTTCTGTAGAAAATCCTTAGTGTCCCTAAGGTAAGAGTTCAGGTCTTTAACATATGGAGCAAGGAAATAGTCTACATATACAGAGGTTTTCTCCAATAGGCTGTTTTTTGAAGACACAATGGGACGGCCGGGAGGGTTATCAGGATCTTTATGTACCTTTGGTAAAAGGTAAAATGTGGGTGTGGTAGGTGTTTCATTCAATAGGAACTGTCTCTCGTCCCAGCTTAGGAGTTTGTTGTCAAACCACTTTTTTAGGAGCTCATGATATCTGATTTGTAAGGAATTCAGGTATGTTCTATCTACCCTTTCGTAGCATGTCATGTTGCTCAGTTGTCTCAGGGCTTCCTGTATGTATTTATCCCTATCCATCATCACGATGTTCCCTCCCTTATTTGATGATTTGATGACAATGTTATCATCTTTTTGAAGACTGGAGACTGCCTCCCATTGCTCTTTACTGATGTTTTTCGTTCTGGGGCTAGTGCCTATGAGTTTAAGTAAATCATTGCCTACCGTCTCGTGAAACAAATCAATGTTGTCTTTGGGTGTTTGTGGCACATATCTCGATGGTGGTCTGAATTTGGTCAAGCTGAGTGCCCCTGTCTCAATGCCCAATGTGTGTAGAGCAGTATCATCAGGTGTCTGGTCAAGGTGATTCTGGGAACTGGTGGGTACTGACATTTGCTCTTGTAAATCCTGCATGATATTTAATGTGGGGATGTCTGCGATAGCCAATGTGGGTACTACATTGCTGCTCTGACTCGGTGCAATCATACTCCTGGTATTTACATTACCCTGTATTGTGTGCATTTTAAACAATTTTACCTTACGTACAAATTGGTACAAGTCGATACGTATTTGAGCATAGTCTATGGGTGCATCGGGACAAAAGGATAGGCCTAATTTGAGAACTTGTTCTTCAATTTCAGTTATGACTCTGTTTGAAAGGTTCATTACCGTCAGTTGCTGTGTGTTGTCCTCCATTACTTCCTCTTTGTACTCTGGCTCCTTGTTCCCACACCAGTGTTGCTGTTCTTTCCTTCGCCTGCAGCGTCTTTTTTTACTCTCGCGCTGGCGCCTCTTCCTCTTCCTCCGGGTTTTCCTCTGAACGATTGTTCCTGATTCCTCTGTATGAGGCGTAATTCCTCGGAAAAAGAAGACAATTCCCCTTGATTCGATGCACTGCTGTCCACAGATTCTTGATCTGAACTCAGATCCGTGATGGAACCGTCTGTACCTTTATCTGCTACATCCAGCGCTCTGTCTTTCACCATATCAGCTCTTGTTTTGTCGAATTTCCTGGCAAAGGTCAGTATCCGCCCAGTTCGGTAATCTCTCTCGTCTCGCTGGAATTTTCTCTTCTTCCTCTCGATCACTCCCTTTTCAAAAGACTTGATCTTTTCATCGACAGCTGTGAGAACACTCTTGACTTCATTTTATCTACGTTCTTTTCTAGATCATCCATGAGTACTTGAATTTGCTGCGTCAGCTCCTTATGTTCATCCCATGCATTTTTGATCAGCATGTGCAGCATATTTTTTGAGCAAGTATTAGTATTATCAGTCCAGTCTTTTAATAACTGCGGTTTGGGGCTACTCAGCGTGGGTATAATAAAAATCCTTAGTCATATATATATATATGTGTGTGTTTGTATACACACATGCACAATTTGGAGTTGTAGTTTTGTACTGCTTATGTCTGATATTCTGACAGCATTCTCATATTCTCAGCTATTTAAATGCTTTGTTTTTCTATTATTCAATTTAATAATAAAATGGGAATATTCAGGGAATAATAATATGCAGTTGGTACAAATAGAAAGGACTGTGCCCTCTTTGCACTTTCTCCAATAAGGAGTTGGACATTTCGGGCTGATTTGAAAAGGCATGTAAGAGTACCTAAAAGAGTACTGCTGTAGTACTATTTCCCACAAGATGTTGCACAAATCAATTTTGACTGAGAATGACATGACACAGATAGGGGCCGTTTTCAAAGTAGCACTTTCCACCTCATATAAAAATTGCCACAGTTTTCCAGTCCAATGCTTTTAATATGCGCTTTGACTAGCTGGTGCTTCACGCCTGTCACTGTGATTCCTGGCCTGGATTCCACAATCGCAGACCTGCATTGCCTGTTCTGTAAATCGAGTTTTAGGTGCCTGGTATACTTTAATACAGGCAGGCCTGTGCCTACATAAATGTATGTAAACTTGCACGATTGTACACTTTTTCTCTAGAAATGTAAAATGATGTGGCCTTTGCCTGCTGCAATGATTGGTACTATGTTGGACGTTATTTGAAGGCATTTATTTATATGAGGAGGCGTGAATTTCAGTAATGCGAGATTTTACAAATCAATTTTGTTCGAGTGAATCATCTTAAAACACGAATCATGCTGTTTTTTTTCTTCTTCAAATAGCACTTTGGCAGCCATCACAAAATTGCTGTAGTTTTCCAGTTCAGCCGGTGCTTCTCAGGTATCACCGAGATTTCTTGCTTATTTTCCACAAACCCAACTCTGCATTTTTTTTAAATAAATGAAGTCTTACATTATCTCTTACAATTATGCACAGATCCGTGTATTTCTCCTTGAAGATGTTGCACACTTCTACCTCTCTTTTTTTAAATTTTTTAGAATGATTGGTTTTCTATTGAATCTGTATTAAACAATTCAGAATTGAAGACACTTTAGTATAGCATTCATGTGCAAGGCCTGCGAAAATACAGCGATGATGAAAGTGAGGGGGGAATTCAAAATCTGCATATGAGCAATGCTCAGAAGTGTGCAGAATGGAAGCTATTTGCAGGGCCATTGGCATTATGTGGCAGGTGAGGGCCAAATTATGTGGCAGGGTTCAGTACATTATGCAGCACAGAAAGGAAAATTATGTGGCATTATGTGGCACATTTTGTAATAGTATTACTTCATTATTTCATAATTTTTTGACTTGGTAACACTGTCTGGGCATTGGTTTCACCCATTAATACAATTTTAATACCCAAATATAGTAATGAACAACACAAAGGTGACCAGTCCAGCTTTGCAAAGGGCCTTACAGTGCATGGAACCACGTGGCACTGCATTTTTAGTAACTTTTGAACCATTTGGGCCAGATACCATTTTTTTTTCTACAGATTATGCGGCAGATGATGGATTATGTGGCAAATGCTGCAAATCTATAATTTGGCGAAAATCGCTGCAGCCGCACTATTGCATAATACCAGAGTCCCTGGCTATTTGCTACCTGAGACCTGAACGAGAAACATAGCTGCAATCCAGTGGCGACAGCCGAGGCATCCTTTTCCTTTTCTCATTCCATTTCATGTCTGATTCTCTTACCTTAGGCATAGCAGAATCCGCCTCTTTGGAGCAGCTGCGTCCTACACTCATGGGAAGCCAGCTATTCATAGCTCTCACTCTAAGAGCTAATCATCAGCGACACAGAAAAAATATGCGTCATCTCTGCATGTTTGCCGTGAGCTTGTTGTGGATGCTAAAGCTAGTCCACCTTTTCTGTGTTCAAACGTTTTGTCAAACTGCTGTTTGTTACATCCGCTTACATCTGAAAAATAAACCAGTGAGGTATTGAAAAGTCTTGTGCTATAGTGCCATCTGTGCACTTCTATTCTGCAATAGACTATATCAGGCGCGGCCGGTTCAGGTAAGAGCGGTGCGGTGGGGGGGAGCCCCAAAGAAGTCCCACTCACTGACCTGTCGGAGCAGCCTGTCTGGCACTGCCTCAATTACCCTAGAGGCCAGTCCATCCCTGGTGTGGTTTTGTGGGTGAGGTAGGGCCAGGAAGGCATAATAGAGTTTGTGAGAAGACTGTGTCGCAGTGCAGGTCTTGCAAAGCAGATCATTTGGCTGTGTGCACCGTTGGTCAGCCTGTAGGGTACTGCTAATGCCATTATGGAAGCAGATCAGCCACCTTCAATAATAGGAACAGGAAAGGCAAAGTTTGCGAGGGAAAATGTAAATCTTCAGAGAAGTAATCCACATATGCTCATTGTACTCTACTGGACGTAAAAAATCTAACTTGGCAGGACATCATTAAAAAGGTCAATGCTGTGTGGCTGGATGGATGGGCCATCTCTTACTTGATAGGGGGTACAGCTGCCACCTACCACACTTGCCCATCTCAAAGACACAGCACACTCACAAAGGGTTTCACACTAGTCTTTTGTACCCCCAGACAAGCTGGGGCCAGGGCAGTGAGGAAGTAGAACTCCAAGCAGCTCTGGGGGGTGTAACCCTCTAGAAACCTCTCCTGCTTCATTGCTGGCACCAAGGATAAATAGTGGACCCTCAGACCCAACTCTTCAGTACACCTCTGGAAAACTCAGAAGGACTGCTGTGCTGCTCTGTTGCAAGAAAGCCTGCTATTCTGCTGCCCTGCTGCCTGAGTGAGAAGGACTGGACTCAAAAAAAGGAAATTATACACTTTTTTGACGGAAAAAAGTTTGGTTTGTGTGGGTGTAGTGTGTGGTAGTTAGAAGAGTGTTTATTATGGAGCAAAATGAGGGATCAGGCTTTGAGGACAGGTTCAAGCAGTATATGGAAAAATGTTTGGTGAGTTGACTGTGACCCAGGATAAAAAGATAGAAAATAGTGTGGAAAAAAGTTTGAATGAACAGGGAAATAGGAAGAGACCCATAGAGGAAGAGAAATAAATTCTGGTCCACAGAAGAGGTGGAAGTTGCGGCCAGTGGGTCAAAGCAGGAAGGCGTAAAAAGAACGCAGAAGAGGAAAAATGTGAGTGTAAAGAAAATGGCTAAAGGATCTGAACGTAAGGTTCAGGATGACTGGCAAGCTATAAAGGCAAAAGGGGACGCATTAAAGGTGAAGAAGAGAAGCCATAGTGTGGTGGCATGTGATAGTTCTTCTGCGAGTGGGGATGTGGAGCTTACTTGCGCAACAAGTTTTGAGGATTTGGATGTTGAGGAGAGTGTACAGAAGAGAAGAACGTTAGTTGAGAGGAAAATACAGTTAGAGATGGGCGATTTTGTGGATCCTCTTGGGGAAAATATGTTTGATCCTCTGCTGATTCAGCACTCTATCTCCGCAATGGATGCCAGCAGAGCATGTGGTGAAATATATAAGTTATTGGATCCGTAGGGAGATCCCAAAGGAGGTGAGGACTTGGCTTAGGTCAGAGTACCCGAGACCGACTTTGCAGTCCAAGGTTGCCTATACTCCTGAGTTAGACCCAAAAATGATGAGTTTCTTGAATGAGTCTGGACGTGACCCAAGGAAGGGTTTGGATAAGGGCCTAAAGGGATGACAAGATAGGTTGCTTGACGTGCTTGGGCCACTCACTAAAGTCTTTGACATGTGTGAGGAGGCGCATAAAAACAATACCGGAGTGTATGTGGATGAGTTGCACCAGTGGGTGCAAAGGGCAATTTGTTTATTAGGTAACTCAAATGCGGCCTTGTGTATTGAGAGGCGCAAAAGCATATTAATGAAAATTGACCCAAAATTGGCGGAATTAGCCAATAAGGAATTTGGCGAGCAGAGTGAGGGAATGCTCTTTGGAGAGGAATTTGTGAGGGATATGTCGAGGTATGTGGGTACCTTCAATTCTTTGCAGAAGGCACAGAAGGATATCAGGAAGGTTTTTGGTTTGGCCGGGAGGATGCGGGTCGATTCCCCGGCCGTGGACAGGGAATCACTCGGGAATCCTTTTTCAAGAGGATTCAGGCCCTATGGGTATGGTTATAATCCCAAAGCGGAGCAGAGTGGATTCTGTCCACAGAGGCAGAGGGCGAGGTCCCGTGGGATGCGATCCAAAAGGAGAGACCCTATTTCTATCCATGCATAATTGGGCGGCAGACTAGCCCAATTTGTTTCAAGGTGGAGAGAAATAACACAGGATCCATGGGTCTTGGAAACGGTACAGGGATATCATATAGATTACACGGGAGTTCCAGAACAGAGGAAATGCCAAGGCATGCTGAGGTTTGCAAAAGATCTGGAGGAGTTAGTGTCTCAGGAAGTGAAGGCTTTGTTTGACAAAGGAGCATTAGAGGTTGCGGAGAAGATGCCGGGTTCTTTTGTACGCAACATATTTTTGGTCGAGAAGAAAGACAAAGGTATGAGGCCGGTGATAAATCTAAGAGTTGAACAATTGGGTGTGTTACAACCATTTCAAAATGGAAGGCATATATATGCTGAGGGAACTGCTAAGGAAGGGAGATTAAATGACCCGGTTGGATTTGAAGGATGCTTATTTGACGGTTCCGTTGTGTGTGGAGCAAAGGGATTATCTCCAATTCAGGTCGAACGGCAGACGTTAGAGGTTCAAGAGTCTTCTGTTTGGGCTGACATCAGCACCATGGTGCTTTACGAAGGTGATGAGACCAGTTGTGGCGTGGTTGAGATCCAGGGGTGTTCAGTTAATTGTGTACCTGGACAATATTTTGATAATAGCGTATGGCGTTGGAGCAGACAGAGTTTGGTGTGAAAGTTTTGGAGGACTTGGGGTTCATTGTGAACAGATAGAAATCGTGTATGGAGCCAGCTCAGGAGATGCAATTCTTAGGTTTTCAGATACAGACCTTGGAATGTGTTTTGAAGTAGCCTATGGAGAACATGAAAAAGATTTGCAGGGAGGTAAAGAGAGTCAAGAATGCGGACTGGATAACATTGCGCCTGCTGGCGAGATTACTTGGGTTGCTCTCTGCATCAATCCAAGCAATTTTTCCAGCACCGCTTTACTACAGGGTGCTGCAGAGGCTGAAAGCATATCATTTAAGGCAGGAAGCGAATTATTCACAGAAGGTGAGAATGAATCAGGAGACTCAGGAGGAGTTGGAATGGTGGTTGATGAGTTTGGAAACATGGAATGGGAGAGCGATCTTTGGGGAAGCTCCAGAAGTGGCGATAGAGTCGGATGCGAGTCTGTATGGTTGAGGAGCAAGGTGTGGTGCTTTGAATACTGGGGGACAGTGAGAAGAGTTTACATATAAATTGTTTGGAACTCCTGGCTGGGTCTTTTGAAATCAGAAGTTTTCTGAAAGGACAGGCCAAATGTTGTGTTCCGTTGAAGATGGACAACATCTCGGCAGTACGTTATGTCAACAAACTGGGTGGCCCTCGTTCAAGGGGTTTAGCGGAGTTGGCAAAGGAGTTTTGGAAGTTTTATTTGGACAGAGAGATAATGGTGCAGGCGCAGTATATTCCAGGGAAGAGCAATTTAGAAGCAGATTGGAATTCAAGGTTTCTGAGGGATGTGAGCAGTTGGAGACTGAACAGGGGGGTGTTCTTGAGGTTACAAGAGAAGTGGGGCCCACTGGAGGTGGATTTGTTTGTGGACAGGTTGAATGCTCAGTTGTGGGAGTTTTACAGTTGGAAGCTGGATCCAGAAGCGAAAGGGATAGATGCATTTCTGCAGGACTGGGGAACAGGGAGGCTGTATGCTTTTCCTCCGTTCTCGATGATTCAGAGGCTGCTGATGAAGGTGAGAAAAGAGAAAGCAGAGATGGTGTTGATTACGCCGTTTTGGCAAGCCCAAGAATGGTTTCTGGATGTGATGAATTTGTTGGTGGAAGACCCTGTCTTGATACCGAGTTTTCCTCAGGTGCTGTTGGATGCGCAGGGGAACTGCCACGAACTGGTGATGACGGGTCAGTTGAGGTTGTTAGGATGGCTGATTTCAGGAGAGTATGGCAGGGGTCTGGATTATCAAAGGAGGCTTCAGAACTCATCAAGGGGTCCTGGGCGCCAGGTACAACTAAGGTCTATAGGCCAGCATGGAGAAGATGGTGTGGTTGGTGTGTTGAGAGGGACTTGGATCCATTTCAGCCACTGTAGTAGAGGTAGGGAATTATTTGACGAGTTTATTTAGAAGAGGATTTGCATATAGTTCGGTGAACCTGAGTAGATCGGCAATTTCAGCTGGCCATGTGTTGGTTGAAGGGGTGCCGGTTGGTCAGCATGCTTTGGTGAAGTGTTACCTCCAAGCGCAAAGTACACTTTTCTTTGGGATGTGTCTGTAGTTTCGAGGGAGTTGGATGGCTGGGTGTCCAATTCTGGTTTAGGTCTGAAGTTGTTATCTTGGAAGATGGCAATTCTTTTATGTTTGGTTTCGTTTAGGAGGGTGTCAGATATTAGGGCTTTGGAGGTGTCTTTACGAAGTTACCAGCCGAAAGGTGTGTTTGAGTTAAGGAAAAAGACAAAGACTATGTCTAGGAATTTTTTTTATCCCAATATGAAGGGACATAGAAATTTGTGTCTGGTGCCTTGTTTGAAGGAATATGAGAAAAGAACAGAAAGTTTGAGAGAGTGTGGCTGTACACAGCTTCTGATCTCTTTCAGAAAGCCATTTAGGGCTGTATCAGCGCCGTCTTTTACGAGATGGGTCAGAGAGGTGATGAGAAAGGCAGGTGTTGATGTAAGTGTCTTTGATGCACATTCGACAAGGGGAGCTATGGCTAGTAAGGCTTTTTTAAAGGGGTCCAGTTTGACTGGTATTATGAAGGCTGCAGATTGGTCTAATGATACAACCTTTAAGAAGTTCTAGTTTAAACATGTGGAGAATGTGTTGAAGAGAGTAATAGAAGACCTTTGAACATGCATAATATTGGCCTCCAGGCCTTGCCATAAAATGCAGATTTTCCACAGTTTTAAATGGGAAGAAAATCATGATTTTATTAAAGGCTCCGAGACTAATAGTATCGCTCACATGATATGCCCAGCCCGGTTGACCTTTTTGTGTATCATTTTTTTTAGGTCAAAATTAAGAAGAAGGGTGTCAGCGCAGAGTGCCGGATTTATGGAGCAAGTTTACTACAGTATGGAATATGCAGTTCATGAAGAAGGACTTTGAGTCAATTTGCAGAAGTAAAAGAAGGAAGATGGCTGCTTGTGTTGGGTTTATATGCATATTCTATGTTCTAGAGTTCTATTGTATTCTAATTCTAAGATTCTTGTGGCTGCTGTGTGTGAGAGCAATAAGGGATCATGCATAATATTAGCCTACGAGCCTTTAATAAAATCATGATTTTCTTCCCATTAAAACTGTGGAAAATCTGCATTTACTAGCCATGCACATAGAAAGATTAGCGATATACTAGATTCTTCGCATAGAGACACAATCCTAATATTATTACTGAAGTCTGATACTCTACAGGAGTGCTCTTATAGAACATTGTAGCTAATTATTGTGGATGGAAGGATCCTTCCTGAGTTTCAGGCTGGATGTTTTACAAGTGACATAATATGCAAATCAACCTTTATTACTACTCCCAGCAGTAATAATGGATAAACTGAGAGAAGGATTATGATGTCCTGGTGTAGCCCCTACAAAAGCCAGTAGCAAACCAGAGATAGCATCCTTATTGCTGCTCCTGGCAACTGAAAAAGTCAAGCTTTTTCTCTCCTCTTATCTCTCATCTTAGTACCGGAATACCTTTTGGTCCAGCTCCTTACTGTTTTACATTTACAAGATCCTAGAAAAGGTGACAGCATTTAGGCTTAAGAGTTTAGTTTAGGAAAATGGCCTGTTAGACCCACCTGGCAGGCTTCAGACCTGGAGGAAGTATAGGACTAGTGGCGCATTCTGCTATGGATGAGCTTCGATGGTAGGTAAATGTAAGTAAGTGTTAGTGCCTTGATCCAAACAGGGATTGACAACAGGAACAGTGCTACTTGGAGGCTTCTGAAGTCGTGCTAGCTCATTTGTAGCTCTTGCTGTGTCAAAGTCTAATGAAGAGACACCATATACCTCCCTTTCTGCATTCCATTCTTTGGCTGCCAGACCAAAGCAAGCACAATTTAAGGCCAATATCGAATCTTCAGGCCATGATTGCATGGAATCCACATTTCCCTTGCACAGACCTTCTTGTTCACAAAGATCTGCCAATTTGGATTTTCTGGCTGTGCCCCTTACTGAAACGGTTCGAATGAGCGAGAGAGCTTTCTCTATAGTGACAGCATTGAGGGGGACCCCCTGATTAGCCCACATGCTGAACCTTCTCTTTTAAAATTTCAGGAACTTGACTATTCGCCTAGTAATAGCTCCAGGCCTGTTTTTGAAGCTATCCCGTACGTGCATGTAACAAACAAATCAGAACAAAATATAACATTTCAGAACTGGGGTTTGATGGAAGAATATCGGACAGAATTACTCACCCTCGCCATATGGATTCTAATGTCCCCTTTTACTCATTAATGCTGTATTTCGTTTTCTTATATCAGCACTGTGAGGTTATTGAAAGGCAACACCCAGCACTTTACTAAACTCCTCAATGTATAAGTGAATCCATTTGGTTAGTTAAGTATTTTGTAACCTTAAAGCTCAAACCTAATGGTATTTCCTTAATATGGAGGGTGGGACTTCTAACATCAGCGTTCTTTGCAGATATCTAAAAGAAACAATACACAGCAGTAAGAAATAACTGACCTTATATCAAGATCTCAAACCACACTGATGCCTCCATTACGAGTTGCGAGGAGCGGAATCACCGTGCCGATATCACAGTGTAGGGAACTATGAATGGTTTGGTATTTTCAGACCCAACGTTACCAGGTCTGGAAACTTGGTTTTACCAAGAGTGGATCCGCACTTACTAAAGCCAGGCGTGGAGGTCAGGAATTGCCAGCAGAAGTAGAGTTCGGCCCCACCTGTCCCCTACATCACCACAGCAAAGCAGGCAATGCCATGACATGCAGATTCGGGACAAACCTACGTTAAAGGACCTGGTAATTCCAAGTCCGGTAGGTTATTTTTTGTCATTTTGGGGATTTTAACTTGTGATTCCTGTTAAATCATGGGGCGCTAACTGCAAGAATCATTAATTCTATCCCCGGTGTCTCTCTGCAGAGTTAGTGGGGAACTCTGAATGAGGGCCTGAATGTACTAAGCATTTATCTACCTCTTGCCAGGGCTACAAATGATGCGCTCATCTTCTTAAGCAACTCAGTACTCAGCAAAATATTGGAAGATGCTCCATCCAAGCAACCACGCCCGGATCCTCCATGTGACAGTGGACAAGCTCTGTTCTCCTCCTCTCAGCACAAGTGCATCAGGCAACCACGCCCCAACTCCTCCGTGTGACAGTGAACAAAATCTATTCTCCTCCTCTTGGTACCAGTGCATCAAGCAACCACCTCCGGCTCCTCCATGTGACCGTGGACAAGCTCTATTCTCCTCTAGGTACAAGTGCATCAAGCAACCACGCCCCAACTCCTCATTGTGACAGTGAACAAGCTCTATTCTCCTCCTCTAGGTACAAGTGCATCAGTCAACCACGCCCCGTCCTCCATGTGACAGTTAACAAGCTCTGTTCTTCTCCTCTCGGCACAAGTGCATCAGGCAACTACCTCCGGCTCCTCCATGTTATAGTGAACAAGCTCTATTCTCCTCTAGGTACAGGTGCCTCAAGCAGCCACGCCCCAACTCCTCCGTGTGACAGTGAACAACCTCTATTCTCCTCCTCTTGGTACAAGTGCATCTAGCAACCACGCCCGGCTCCTCCATGTGACAGTGAACAAGCTCTATTCTCCTCTAGGTACAAGTGCATCAAGCAACCACGCCCCAACTCCTCCGTGTGACAGTGAACAACCTCTATTCTCCTCCTCTAGGTACAAGTGCATCAGTCAACCACGCCCCGTCCTCCATGTGACAGTGAACAAGCTCTGTTCTCCTCCTCTCGGCACAAGTGCATCAGGCAACTACCTCCGGCTCCTCCATGTTATAGTGAACAAGCTCTATTCTCCTCTAGGTACAGGTGCCTCAAGCAGCCACGCCCCAACTCCTCCATGTGACAGTGAACAACCTCTATTCTCCTCCTCTTGGTACAAGTGCATCTAGCAACCACGCCCGGCTCCTCCATGTGACAGTGAACAACCTCTATTCTCCTCCTCTAGGTACAAGTGCATCAGGCAACCACGCCCCAACTCCTCCGTGTGACAGTGAACAACCTCTATTCTCCTCCTCTTGGTACAAGTGCATCTAGCAACCACGCCCCCAACTCCTCCATGTGACAGTGAACAAGCTCTATTCTCCTCTAGGTACAAGTGCATCAAGCAACCACGCCCGGCTCCTCCATGTGACAGTGAACAAGCTCTATTCTCCTCTAGGTAGAAGTGCATCTAGTAGCCATGCCACAACTCCTCCATGTGATAGTGAACAAGCTCTATTCTCCTCTAGGTACAAGTGCATCAAGCAACCACGCCCGGCTCCTCCATGTGACAGTGAACAAGCTCTATTCTCCTCCTCTTGGTACAAGTGCATCAAGCAACCACGTCCGGCTCCTCCATGCTATAGTGAACAATTTCTATTCTCCTCCTATAGGTACAAGTGCACCTAGTAGTGACTCCCCAACTCCTCCAGGCGATAGTGAACAAGTTCTATTCTCCTCTACGTACAGGTGCATTAAGTAACCACGTCCGGCTCCTCCATGTTATAGTGAACAAACTCTATTCTCCTCCTCTAGGTACAAGTGAATCTAGTAGCCACAGGGCAGAAAACCTTGCAAATCAGCATCCTCCGCACTGATTGCCATCAAATGTAAGTCTCCCTCCTTGCATTACCAAGGCAGTCACATATCCTTTCAGAGACTGAGCCTCTGACACTACATGAAAGCACTGCTTGGCTGACAAAGAGGCTGAAAAATAGAGATAAGCCATCTGCCCCCTGGTATAAGGAGGATTTGAGGCTTCAGCGTAAGGAATGTAAACTGGCCGAAAGGAAATGGAGGCGGTTATACGCTGAAATAGACAGAAAAAGCTATAAAACGCAACTAAATAAATATAAGGAGGCAATTGCTAGTTCAAAAGCAGATTACTTTGCAGAAACCATCCTGCTAGCACCAAACAAGGCCAGAGCTATCTTCAGCATAGCTAAGGGCCTCTCCAAGCCTACGTGTACAGGTAATAAGATCATAGCTACACAAAAGCTATGTGATGATCTAGCAACCTATTTCAATGAAAAGATCAATAAAATCATCAACGGCCTCAGCTTGAAGGATCAGACTGGAGCGGAAGATGACCATAACCTACCCCTGAAGGTGGGGATTGAATTAACTGCGCGAAAGATGCAAGATGAGCGTCTAGATAGAACTAGCCAGCCTACCTTGGAACACTTCCAAGCACCCTCAGAGGAGGTGTTTCATAATATAGCTATGACAGTCTCCTCCGGGTCTCCACTGGACCCCCTCCCTCAGAGAATGTGGAAGGAATATAAGACGGAACTCTTTCCCCGGCTGCGTCAGATATGCTGTCAATCAGTAACTATCGGAGAAGTCCCAGACTGTTGGAAACAGGCAATAGTTACCCCACTACTTAAAAAACCAACGCTCGATCCAGCTCAGATGTCCAGCTATAGACCGATTTCACTGCTGCCCTACCCAGTAAAAATTCTCGACCGAATAGTGAGTAAATCTCTGTCCCAATATCTAGAGGAAAACCGGCTACTGGACGAGCTGCAATTCGGATTCCACCCTGAACACGGTACCGAAACAGCCCTAGTAACTATGTTCGATGATTTAAGAATGCGTGCTGACAATGGCCAAGCAGCTGTGCTGGTGCTGCTGGACCTGTCAGCGGCATTCGACACGGTTAACCATAGTATTCTGCTGGAGAGACTAGAAAGCATCGGAGTTAAGGGTCAGGCCTTAAGATGGCTTCAGTCTTATCTAACGGATAGATCACAGTTAGTAAGCATTCGACCGTTTACATCTCCGAAGACAGCTATTCAACATGGGGTCCCGCAGGGCTCAGCGATCAGCCCAATTCTATTTAATATATATCTACGCCCACTTATCCCCATCATTAAATCCTTTGGAGTGGACTTGGTCAACTATGCTGATGACACACAGCTCATGTTTTCTCTGGAGGGAGATCAAAAATTTCTATGGATAGATTTCACGAATGTATGACCATCACCTCACACTGGCTTAGGCACAACTTCCTCCAATTCAATGGAGAAAAAACTGAAGTTGTATACTGCATGACAAGCAAAGTTGGCCGTCCCCTCCCTGTTGACTTCCGGCTCACCCCTACAGATAGCGTGCTAATACCTACCAAAACAGTGCGCAATCTGGGAGTGATGATGGATAATAATCTCCAAGTGGATTCACAAATAAATAAAACAGTGGGTACCTGTTTCTCGCTGATCAGAGCCCTTAGAAAGATTCTCCCACTACTACCAGCTTCTGCTAGAATACAGGTAGTGAGGAGCGCTATTTTGAGCAGGCTGGACTACTGCAACTCCTTGTGTCTGGGAGCTCCTAGCTCCTCGATAATGAAGCTGCAGAGGATCCAGACAATTGCAGCAAAGTTGGCCCTAAATCGGCAGCGCAGATCCTCAGCATCTCAGGCTCTACGGGATCTTCACTGGCTACCGATTCAGCAGAGAATATTTTTTAAATCTCTCTGCATAGTTTTTAAGGCCGCAAATGGTCTGGGTCCTAGGCCTTTACAGAGAAAGTTCACGTGGTATACGCCCACAAGAAACCTTCGCTCGGCCACAGCAAATCTGGTTAATGTCCCTAAATTTAAGAGGGTTAGAACAGGCGGGAGAGCTTTTAGCTCTGCAGCCTCGCGATTATGGAATGAACTTCCATCTGACATCAGGAAGAGCAGAGACATAATGCAATTCAGGAAGAAACTAAAGACCTGGTTATTCCCAAGGGAAAAGAACACTTAGATGTAATACCTGGATTCTCTAGTGCTCCTCCTGCTGTCCCTCCCTCCCCTTAGGTTTTTATTATCTATAACTCTCTTTTTCTTTCAAATATAGTATGACACATTACAGCTATGTACACTCTCAGCGCCAGGATACCCGTTGGGTGATAGTGCGCTATATAAATGATGTCTACATTACATTACAAAGTGCTATGAATGCACAATAGTGGCAGCTGAGCGCTATACTAATGTGATTGACAAAATATCAAACATAGAAACCGTACCTTCATACAGGTTTTTAGAGGATTTTAGATCGAGTCCATGAAAAGCTCAGAAATCTATATTAAATTTACGTAAAACCACAAACGTAGTCTTTTGATCTCTCACTTGAAAAACAGGGTCCCAATAAAGAAATATGTGAATCATGATTAGATATCGAAATAAATAATTGGTTAATTTAGAAGATGATTTCAAGCCGTGGTCATATAGGAGCAAAACGACATTGAATATATTTTAGGCATTTCAGCTTTTTGCAGAACATTTGAATTGTTTTCAATTTCACGTTTTGCTTAACAAATGGCCAGTTGCTATAAACTGGAGTTTCTGTCCAGAAGACGGTGTATTGAAAATGTGCTTTAGTGAACATACATTTATTTCTGCAGAGGCCCTCGCAGGAATTATGAATTGTTTTTCAATATCCTTTTTGTGTTCTCTTTGTAAAGATGGGCAGAAAGCACAGCAGCATCCCATCCTATGAGGTCAGCATAGGAAATGCCTGTGCGTTATTATCTCCCTTTTAATCAGTAAGCAGAGACATTTGACACAAATGTGCCCAGAACTTTAACGCTGGTGCGTGCTGCATGCTTCGGCCATGACATAAGCAGGCAGGTTAATGCCTAATTGTGATGCTAAAAATGTCCCAGAAGAAGTGATTGCGCAGTCCAATAAAAACAAAAAGTATAGAGTTTCCACTCAAATGGAAAAAATGCAAGCTGCCCTGTTCTTGTCGACTGGTAGAAGAACATCGGTCAGATGTATGCTGTGTTTTTGTCAGAATCTGATGCATTTTTTCCAATATGTACAATAACAATCTTCACAGTACAGATAAAGTTTCAGGTTTAAAGAAACTGCCCAACCTATCACTATATGCATTTTATTCCATTGGGATAGTTTAAAAATCTTTATTTGTTGAAACAGCTGAGTTATAGCTAACATTTTACTGTATGCCAACATCTCATGCCATTCATGGCTAAATATAGCTAGAATGAAAGTGATAGAAATGTGCCGATGCGTATTTAATGACAATTGCTCTTATATAAATCATATCCGGCGTAGCCAACTACATGCTTAAGAAGGACTGTCTCCCAAACACGAGTCACGCTACATTAGAGAAGTAGACATGGTGGCAGATAGATTGCTTTGCTTCCACCACCCTGCCAGTGTTCAGTTGTAGGAAAGGGCCCCTTTTTTACATGGTCACCCCCACTTTTTGCCCTAGTACTGATGCTTTTCGACTGAAAGAGCACTGGGTCCCTGCTAACCATGCCCCCAGTGCCAGTGCTCTTTCCCTAAAACAGGTAAATGACTAATTATAACCCAATTGACAAAGTCTTTAGCACCCTTGTAAGTCCCTAGTAAATGGTACCTCCGGTACCCAGTGCATGGGCACTAAAGAGGGTCCAATTGGGCTGCAGCATGTATTGTGCCACCCTAAGGGACCCACACAAAAACTGCATGCAGCCTCCAAGTGCAGGATGCGTGAAATGGTGCAAACCATTTTGAAAACACATCTTGGCACACTCCTTGTGAGCCAGAGCCATGCCCATACACACTGCATATACTATATGTAAGTCACCCCTACATCAGGCCTTAGAGTCCTAGGGCAGGGTGCATTATATTATATGTGAGAATGCAGGATGGATAGGAATTTAGCATATCAAGGCCAGAGGCTTCAAAGCCACTGCTGCCTTTGATATGTTACCCCGGCTTCCTCCAGACCTGGAGGATGCCACCCCATGCCCTGGCACCCATTTGGCACCAGAGCAGGCGGGAAAGTTAGCTAGTCAGTAGGCATGTTGCACTATCAGGCTAGGCACACTCCTAAGGTGGGCCACCTGAAGTGGACACTCGAAGAAGGGGTTTACCATCTTGGTTTTGGTGAAACTAGGAACCCTGTGTCAGGTTTATGCCCACTCTCCATAGGAAGTGGCCTTATAGGGGTAGATAGCCCATTGGCTACTACCTTACATTCCCCTTAATGTCCCTAAATTCAATATTTAGGTGGCCCCCTGACACCAGGAACTTAGATTCAACAACCTGGGAACCGAAGAAGGACTGAAGAGAGCAGTCACTGCAAGAACTGAGGACTTACCCTGAACTTTGTGCCAAACCCTGCCTTGCTGCTGGTACCTCGACAGTTGCACCGACCCTGCTCGTCCAAAAGCTGTGCATCCTCCCAAACCTGTGGAGGAATGTCTAGCACTTCAACAACCAAGCAGCATCTCCCTCGGGGTGGAGAAGCTATCCCCTTGCAGCTGCAGGCACTGACCGCTCTTGCCATGTACCCCGACTTGCCGACCATAGCGTCCACTGAGGGAGCACCTCAGCAGGAAGAAGTCTTTGCTGCTCCAAGAGGTCAGATCCATCTCCCTGCTGAGATTGGAGACATCAGGCCCTCCAGGAGTTGCCCAGAACCCATACCCTGGGTACCGGAGCATTTGCCACAACCAAGGCTTGTTGTGTCTTCAGCCCGGACACCACCAACGCCAAAACCAACCTGCCTGCAAGGGACTTCAGGATCACCAACGCCAACACCGAGAGTGTCCCTGCTGTCCTGTTTTCTCTCCATTTCCAGGTCACCAAACTCAAGAGAGAGCCTCTAACCACAACGACCCGCCAGCCAAAACCTCTCTGCACCCAAGCCCTCCAGCCCGGGTTCACGGAAACCAACTGTGTCACTGTGCCCCAGAGACCCCCAAGAGCTGAGCCCCCCTTTGGGTTCTGCCAGACTTGTCCCCCAGTCCCTACTTGCAGCCTTTCTTTTGAAAGTACCTTTCCCGCTGACTTTACAGCATACGTTCATGGCTACCAACACGACCAGCAGCTCTGCACCCGGACTCACCCTGGCAGGTAAACCCGAAATGCTGGTGGTTTCTTGGACTTTGGCCCCTAAGCATCTTAAGTCCCTAAAGGTATCCTCAGAAACCGTTCGCAAGTATATCTATGCAGTGTATGTTTCTTCCATAGGATAACATTACTGCGTTCGAGGCTCATACCTCAAAACTGTTATTTGACTGTATTTTTCTAATACTGCCAAAATCTATAACTCCGAAAGTACTAACCGGATTCCGATGATCTTAGTGTCTGAAATAATATAAAAATCAGTGTTATTTTTCTAGTTTGTTCTCGAGTTTCTTCTTGTGTGTCTCATTTATTGACTCTGTGTGTACAACAATTGCTTAACACTACCCTCTGATAAGCCTAAGCTGCTCAACCACACTACCACAAAATTTAAGCCCTGTAAACCAATAAGGGTCGTATGTACTTTTTGCATGGTATGCCCTTACATTGGCACTACCACATAAAAAGCCAAGAGCTTCTTACAACAGTAACCTAGCATCGCAAATCGAAACCCTCATTTTAAAGCCCAGATTTGGAACACTTTAATGTGTGGTTGAAATAAAGCCAGTCCTGAATGGCCAACTAGTTTCCCCCTGGCCTGAATGTAACGTTATTTTTGCCTGACCCCCACCTATATTTCTGATGTTGATTTCAGATTAAACAGAGCCCCGCAAGGACATTATAATCCCACACCTGCAATGGGAAAGAATATCTGTGAACAAATCACCTAGACAAGAGGGCACCCCACAATGTATGCAGGGATAGAAAAATGCAATTTACCATACCGAACACAATAAATAATCCCCTTTCCCTACAGATATAGGAAGACCGGGCCACTGTGGCAGCAAGCAGGTTTTCATAGGCAAAAAAACTGTTGTCCACATGGAGTTCCAAGTGGGTGAGGTTGGAGCAGTGTGTTTACAATGGTCTTGGCGGCACAACCAACTTTGCTGTCCTTTTATCTTGTCCATCTATTGAATTCAGATTTGGTGTTTCTCTTTTCCTGGCTTCTCTTCCAGTTTGGCACTCTGTTTCCGCTGCGCCCACTGTTTGACACATAAAGTTGGCCTGGAGATCTGCGAATTGCACAATGCTGAACGATTGAGAGGAGGAGGGAAGGCCCTAGGTCCACCACTACCTACCTGCCCTAGGGTGACCATTAGTTCAGCATCGTGAACCTTTGGAACATGAGTAGTGGGCATCTCTGAGGTATACTTTATTCTCCGCTTATACCAGGGCTTTCTGAGCTTATTTTGTATTTTTTTGTTAGGACAAGGATCAGCCTTCCGTTTTGCTGTCTGTGGATTGTTTCGACTACGACCCATGCATCAGAGGTGGTTTCCTGGATAGCTTTATCTGCAGGAGAGTTTTTGCCTTAATGCTGCTACGCAAACATTAACATCCCTTTGGCCTTTACCCATCTTTCCTTTCATGGGATTCCTTGTCTGGTTCAGGGAATAAGTATGCCCCACCAGATTGTTTTTGTTTCACTAGGGTTAGCACAACTACTCCGCAAACTGTTTTAGCTCATGAACTTTATGTGAAGTTGCAGCAGAAGGTAAAGTCCTACATTTTTTGCAAAATAGATTTTTGTATCCTAAAATTGGAACATTTTTATTTACCACTGCCATCCTGCGGTTCGTCTGACTATTGGCTCTGCAATGTGGGCCACGTACAACCATTTCTGCACTTCACTCTCAGGGTAGTCTGGCCAATCAGTCACAGGCTTCTTCAAGATCAACCAACAGACGTAATAACGTAATGGCCAGCTTAGTGCTTGGCTTTTAACAAACATAAGCACTTTTAGTCACACAACAGTACTAAATACTACACAATTCAACTTCAGGCAAAAAACTAGTGACCCTGCGGTTTGCCTCCCTCTTGACCCATTCTGACCCACTCTGTGTTGAGCCCACCTCAGGTGATTCCCTAATGGCTGGCTCACTCCAGTAGTGATGACAAAGGCATGAATCAGACAGAGGTACAGTCTCTAGTGTCCCCTACAAGTCACATATGCACACATTTCACTTTGATTCAAATTTCTAACCCATGGAGGTCTAGTGGGTATGCAGAAGTTTGTAATACTTCCTTGAAAGCATGTCCTTCAGCTCCATATTTAAGCAAACCTTAGGCACACACTATACACTAATTATATATTCGCAGATCATTTTCAATGTTCATGTAGCCAACACGTGTTTCGTCGGTTTAGCGACTTCATCAGGGCTGTTTATAATAAAACAGGATCAGAAGGTAAGCACAGCCATACTCGAAGGTCAGTGTGCCACCTAATGCATATTCTTGCTGTGCTGCTTAGATCGGTTAATGTTGAAAATCAATTGGCAAAGTCTTATTAATGCTCCCAGTATGTAGGGTAGTCCAGGAGTATCCAAATGAACGTAGGTGGTAAAATGGTAGAGGTCCAAAATAGTTATTTATAGGGATCCCAGTATATGGGGTAATCCAGAAGTATCCAAAGAGGACGTAAAGGTCCGTGCATGGTCCCTCTATACCTCTTCGCGTGGCATGACCATTGGGAATAATTTACCATATATAATTTGTGTATAGTGTGTGCCTAAGGTTTGCTTAAATCTGTATAGGGCTCCTATCTTTAGGAAGTTCGATTAGGAATGTAGGGTAAACATTCCTCCCTTGTGCGCACCACTCTAGGAATTTCTCATTTTAAATAGTGTGTCTTACTGTCAGGTGAGCGTCACCTCGAGATCCCTAATTTACCCATGCAATTCCTTCAGCTCCATAGTTTGTCCTGTGACGAGCCCGCAATTCTATTCTCTTCTTTGGCATTTATAGAGCGCAGGGCTACCCGATGGGCCTCCCAGCGCTGGTAACAAACATTAACCAACAGTACTGCTTGCTAACCCTGAACGGAACTAGAATAGGAAGGTTTTCAGATGCTTTCTGAAGTTAAGTTTTGATTGGTCAAGCCTAATATATACTGGAAGAGCGTTCTAGAGCTTGGGTGCCAGGTAGGCAAAGGAACTTCCTCCACATCTTGTTCTCTTGATCCTGGGCACCTGCAGAAGTTTGAGACCCTCGGAGCGTTGGGGTCTTCTCGGAGTATACAAAGTCACCAGATGCTGAATTAGCTGTGGACCCTTCTTGTGAATGGGACAATGGACCAGACATAGTATTTTGAACTGGATTCTCTTCTGAATCGGTAACCAGTGCAAGGCTGCTAATGCTGGTGTTGCTGACTGGGGTGTAGGAATTTAGTGGAGAACCCATGAGGTGGCGTTCCGGACTACTTGAAGCCGCCTTGTCACGTAATTTGGGCTGCCTAGTTAGAGGGAGTTACTGTACTCAAGATGTTGAGTTGACCAGTCACTGTACAACTACGCTATACAGTGAGGCAGGGATCCAACTTAACAATTTCCTCAGGGTTCTGAGAAGTCCAAAACAGCATGCAGCAAGTTTCTTGGCCTGAACCCCCAGGGACAGCCTATCATCGATCCAAAATCCGAGGCTCTTTACTGCAGAGGAAGGTGAGGGAGTGACTGAGGCAATCAGGCCAGTTGAGTTCCATCCAGCGAGAGGGGTTGTTACCTACAACTAGAACCTCTGTTTTTTCCCCGTTCAGTTTCAAACAGCTGGTGGACATCCAGTTTGTTATCTGTTTCAAAGAGGCGTTTAATTGATTGGAGATTTTGTTAGTGTCCGATGAGAGTGAGATCTGTGTGTCATCTGCATAGGAGACCAATGCGAGACCATGCTCTCACAGTATCTCTGTCAGTGGAAGTACATATAGGTTGAAAAGTGTGGGGGCATAGGCACGAGCACACCTTAAGGGGTAGGTTTTCGAGAACAAAGATTCATTATGAACCTGAAAATGCCTGTTTTCAAGAAATGTGGCAAGCCATTTGAGAGTGAGGTGAGGACAGTCTCAGGGTCTACCTTGTTGGCCATTACGACTTCATCTCTGAGCACGCAGCTGCCCAACTTTGTCTTCGAAGTGGAGCGGCTCAATTGTGTGGAAAGCAGATGTGGCCCAGCCTATGGCAGCTCTGCTTGGACCGCAAAGTGAGTCATAGCTCTCGACTGTGCCCGTCAGTCACTTTGGCAGATGCAGATCTGGGTAATCTGATGTCTTTTGTCAGACGAAGCCCTCATTGGGCCAAACAAGTAGCTGCAGCCCTGATCGGAGCAATGTCACAAGGCGGATGCAGCCCCGATCAGGCCGATACCACACAGCTGATGTAGTCCCTAATCAGGGCAAACAGGCAGTTGAAGCTCAACTGCCGCTGATGTCATCACCAGTGGCGGCTGGTGACATTTGAAAGTGGTGGGCGTAAAATTAGTGGTGGACCACACCGCGGCGAGCGAGCGAGCCCGAACGACCTAAGGAGGGTTTGGGGGGGTTCTTCCCCCGAGAAAATTTTGAAAAATGAGTGGGCAAATGGTTCATTTTCAACACTTTCGGAAGCCACTGTGCTAAGCAGAAACAGGCCACTGCCTCCCCTCAAACTATTGTCTGTTCCAAGGCCTCATGAATGAGCCATTCTATATTGCAATAAACCACAATTAATTTTAATAATGTTACATAAACACTCCCACCCCGACATCCATCCATGCCATTACAAGGCCCTAACTTTGGCTGTGGCAAGTCTTCACACATTCATGTCAGTCAGGGATTTTAACAAGCTGCAGATACACACCCGTCCAAACTGATCTTAAATCGCTAGAACTGGCAATGCTCTCTCCTAGACTGCAGGCCATAATTACTTATATCCAGTGGTAGAAATGCATTAAAAAACTACGGGAACTGTCCAACCAGAGAACTCCACAGAATAAAATCTATCTTTACAGAGTGAATATCTTTGAAGCAAAACGTTATGAGTAATCGACACCAAGGCCCAAATATTTAAGAGTGGACTGTCCTATTGCCCAACGTTTTTCCTAGCAAATCATGTAAGCATCTTAGCATTAGCTAGCTGAGTGCACAGAGGCCCAACCTGCAGGAGCAAACATTGCAGGGACCCTACTGGGAGAACACTGAGGGTAACAAACATTTGAGGAGTTTCTAGCATGTAGCATCATGGCCAAAGTACACATTTTTAGGAGCAAATGGGAGAGAGGTCAAGGATAACATATTTCCAATTCAAATTGCGCCAGTGCCCACCTTTCAGGAGTCAACAGTGCAGGGGCCCAACTTTTTTGCGAGCAGGCAGAACCAGTGTCATAGTACCTGGCAATAAACTTGCGCTTATTTACTTTTGCCTTCCTCCACACCCCTCACTGGTCAAACTGTCTTCTATTTTGTTCCTGTGTATTTTCCATTTTTTGCCCATCAAGTATAAAAATCATGCAGCACTTTCCAATACAGATTTTCAATATCAACGGACCGTTGCCTCTTCACAGTTGCCTCCACAATTATTCACAGTGCCCAGCTTAATTCTTCCCCATCTGTTACAATATGTTGAATATTTCCTCTTTATTTATTTTTGGCTTGCAACCAATTGATTGATTATACGCTGTCAATAAGTAATTGTTCTTATGTTTGTCCCTCCCCTAGAGCACAGCCTCTTTATTATCCTGTTCATTGGCTGACTGTGTCATTTAGGGAACTTCTTTTTTCCTTTTGGTTAAGCACCTCAAGTGTATGTGTTTTCTAGCTGTGTCCTTCATATGCTTCTCTTGCCCCTGCGCAGCAATCCATGATGCTCTCTTTTGCCCATGTGCCATCCTCCACTACCAAATCTCAGTGTAATGCTCCACCTTGTGTACTTCTTCCCTTGCCCAGTGCTGTTTTCTCCCATGTGTGCTTCTCAACCTGCCTCTATTTTACTCATTGCCTCATGTGCTGCCTTTCCTCTCCTCCACCACCAGCTTGAATTTTTACTTTAAAACCTGGCCCTCTCCTCCATTGCTCCTTCACCTCCCATCCCACACAGTCTTATTTTTTTTCTAATATATATTTTTTTGTTTTGGAGAGCCACGCAGCAAATTTCTGCTGGCCTCTCTGCTTTAAAAAAAACTATTTTGTTCTAATTTTTTTCATTTACTGATCCAGTTGAGCTCAGTAAATAAAAACAATGGTGGCCACTTTATCTTGTAGGTGCACCACACGTGTGGTGACACAAGCATGTTCCTGCAAGATGACCCATGTATGAGGGTGCATCATCACACATGGGCATAACTACATAATGGCGCAGGCACTGGCAGCCAACTAATTGTACCTTTTTCCTTTTCTTCCATTTTGGCCATGCTGCACAGCAACAAATGTTGCTGATGCTGGACAGCATCGTCCAAAGGCATTGGCAAGTCCTTCCTTATTCCTTTCTCTGTGGGTTCTTCTCACCTGCTTTTCCTGTACCTCTCGCCTTCTTCTTTGTCTTCCTCTTGCCCTAGCAATTGCTAGTACCAAAGTAGGTCACATTATCGTGGCTGAAATATCGACCTACACATACATCATGATAACAAGTGTATCAATTCAGTTGTAGCAGTATTTCGAAGTCAATTATGGTCACGATATATACACAGGTCGATAGCCCAACTGCAATAATGTGGTACACCCTAGTTCCTCTACTTCCAGTCTTTTCCTTACTGCTTCTGCTTTTCTTCTACCTCATTTCGTGGCTTGCTGTCTTCCTTCTACTCCTCTTTTTCACGTCAGTGCCTCTGCACCCCATTTGCCTCTTTCCTCCTCGTCTCCTTCCCTTAGTCTCTCTCCCAGTCACTCCCTTTTCCCTTTATTCATTCTGCTGCTCTCAGTGAGGAATGGCCTCTTTTCACCTGTGAGCGGAACCGAATTTTTTGCAGTTTTGCAAATTACCAAAAATGTATCTATTTTAAGATGTAGACTTCGCTCCAAGGTAGTGTTTGTCATGAGACTTCAGCACCTAGAAAACTCTGCTGATGTGCGCTATAGAATCTCTTTCACCGTAGGCAAACATGCGACTACCCCTCTAGCTGTCAGTCATTGATTGTTGCCATGGAACCACATAACTAAGGCAACACCTTCTTCTGACGGAAGGGAATTTCACATGCTACAACTGACCAAATCGTGAGCAGTGCTTTGGGTAAATTTGGAGGATACGACACACCTACGTGACAGTGAGGAGAGAGCCCGTGATGCTGGCGCCTCATTACAGTGGCCTGGCGTAGATAGTAGGTCTCTTGGGCAAGTTTACATAGGCTAAAAAAAATGGCCCGCAGGTGCCCCTGAAGCACCGGCCCATCGCCCCATGCCCGCCTTCCCAATCCGACCCTGTCACAGAGAATAACAGACTTACAGATAGTTACAGCTGAAGCCGTAGCCAACAGGCCTATAAGTTAATAGTTAAAAACTGCCCGCCTGGGTCTTACCTGGTGAACTGCCCGAGTTCACAACTGGTCCAGCCCTTCCCACTGCCCTACTCCGGACAGCAACCTGGCAGCCTGCAGTGTGGCAGCGGCAAACAACCACATGGACTGGCTGCTGCTGGCAATGCTTCAGGACAGACTGCCTCCTCACTGCTCTCCGCTCTAATGCAGTCCGTCCGTCTCGAGTGACGCAGTAAATGGCAGTCACTCCAACAGCCACTGCAGACTCACGCACGTGGGAAGCAGTCTGTGATCGAGTCTGCGCAGACTCGACTCCTTGGCTGCCCGCCTGCCACACCCTTTCCCAACTCGTCACAGGGTGGGTCCCACCACGCCCTGTGACGAGTTGGGAAGGGGTGGGGTGACACTTTGAGAAGCTCTCCTCCACTCTCTGATTGACGTGGAGAGTTAGCGATCCCGGGCTTGTATTTAAAACGCCCGGGGCTAACTTAACCTCCACGCCATCAGGGGGTGGAGACTGGTCCTGCAGCTAGGTCTTTGCCGAGCTGATGACATCACAGCCTTCAGGGCTGTGAGGTTGTCGGCCCGGCAAACACATAGCAGGCTTCTTTGGGCCCGGCCGCCCGGGAGCATAGGAATCAGTCATGTGACGTGACAGCGGAGCTGCGGCGGTATTGGTGAGTGAGGCAGACTCGCAGAGACAATGGAGATTTAATTTTGAAATTCCCAAAGAATAACACGTGTTATTCTTTGGGAATTTCAAAATTAAATCTCTTGATAAATGTAACTGGGGCGGGGCCACGACGCCCTCAAAGAGAAACTGCCACTACTCATCACACAGCAGATGCAGCCCATTCAGGCCAAAAAGGCATTTGTTTAAAGTGGTTCCAACCAGAAACTGAGATCAAGAAACAGGGGGGACCCTCTACAGCAGGGGTTGCCCCTTGGCTGCTCTGAGTAGACTGCCTCCCTAGGATGTCCCACATCCTGTGGATGCGCTGCGCTTCTTTCCATGGACAGTCTCCACTCCTTCAGAGCCAGGCAGATTCCGTCTCTCTCTCATCAGGCAGGCAGGCTTCTAGGCATTCCGGCAGACCCTCAGCTCCTCCGACAGAAAGCACAGACTTCAGGTGATGTCCGCTCACCTCTGGGAGACTGGCTGACAGACAGACAGCAGCCCTGGTCACATAGCAGTTTTTCAAGTACTTTGTGGAGCACTCCCTGCCTTATTCTTGAAAGACTTGGAACGGGAACAAATTGGGGTAGTTTGGGCCCTCTCTTTATACACAACTGCTAAACAGGGGATGTGGATATACTGTTTCAAACTTTGGAGCAGGTTTTGGGTGGTTTTCCCTTCAAGTGTACTTGTGCAGAGCGATGTTTCTCACAGCAGGTAGCACTGGGGCTGTCTGCAGACTGCAGCTTGGCTGTCATCAGCTTGTCAGAAGCAGTAAAACAAAAAGGCAGGCTTGACCTAGTGCAGTCCCACTCTTCACCCATCCCATCAACTAAATTGCAGTTCTCAGGAAGAACTAATCAGCAGCAGCCCCTTGCTAACAAAAGTCCTCATGGAATTTCTAAAGGTAGCTATGTGTTCATCCTCACTTCTTTGTCTGGATCTCCACCCTTCGGCTGCAGGATTGCAAGCAATCAACTTCCACTGTCTGGGGAAGCTGTCCTCATCCTTAATCTTTTTTTTCTTCTAACTGTTTTTTTTTTTTTTTTTAAATCAGCCAAAACATCAGCAGATATCTCATATGTTACAGATTTAGCATCGTAATCATTAAACATTATTGGTAGAAATGCAGGCATTATAATAAAACAATTCTTCTTTTTTTTTAAAATACTTTATTGGTTTTCACAAGGTATACAGAAATCGTATAGCAGGGTGCGCAAGGGTATCCAAGGCAAAATTTTACATGTGCATGCATAACGTGAGGGTGATGCGCCTTAATGGATAACGCGAGCCTAACCCGGCGACCATTGGTAGCCGAAAAAAGGGACAGCCAAAGGAAAGGAGAGAGGAAAGAAAAAGAGAAGAGAGGGAGGAGCCACGGTTAGGCGAGCTGTAGCCTCGCATTTGCATATCTATACACATGTTTGTACAAGGGTGGTCGATATTGGCAACTTTACATAGCATAGACAGGCTAGTGATTGTGCCCATGAAACATCTCGCTTGAATACAGTTGTACAGGTGGAGCGACGGTAATGTCCCCGGATATGACTCATTGCTGAGCTCTTTATTCATGGAGGTTCATAAGAGTCTAGAAACGTGTCCAAAGAGTTCCATAGTGTCCTGGCTGCCGGTTTGCATGGGGAGCTTTGTAATGCTATGTTGTCAGCCCCTCTGAGATGGATGATCCAGTTTAGCCAGCTCTTGTACGACGTTTTACTTGTGTCTTTCCAGTTGGCAATAACCATTTTCACTGCTGAGGTTATTAACAGGTCAAAAAGGTCTCTGTCAGATTCATTTCTCCAGTTTGTGCTTATATAGGTCGTGGGCCAATTGAAGGAATCTCTGTCCATATTACCTTTAAACACCCCACTTATGAAGGCAAAGATTTTGTCCCAAAACGATTTGAGTATTATACACTGAAAGATGAGGTGGGCTAAGATCCCCGTCTCCCGATTGCAGTTCCAACATGTTGCATCGTTTCGGAGCCCTAATGCAAATAAACGGGCAGGGGTCCAGAAAGCCTTGTGTAGTAGCCAGTATTTGGTTTGGGAGAGAACCGGGGAGATCTTGTTACGTGAGACGGATCTCCATAGTGAGGGCCATCCCTGCTCTTTTGGTGATTCTGGGGGCAGTTGTCCCCAGTAGGCTATGACCTTGTCATTAAGTTTGGATGAAGTTTATATATCTGCGATACCTGGTGGCCCAGTTTGTTAATATTCATCACAAATAAGGAGATTGAGGGTTGGACGGTAGATAAATTTGATTTTGTGAGTGCCGCTCTAAAATTCAATGTCAGCTAGGTTATACCTCGCTTGGAGTTCTGAAAATGTGATTGGGTATGTGGTGATTCCTAGTTGATAAGGGAAGTGGATTCCTTTTTTGATCCATGTGTCTAGGGTTAGGCTTTTGCCTTTGTACCTTATCTTGCTATTGGCCCAGAGGGATTCTAAATTAGACCCTTTAATACTATTCTCCAGTTTTTTATCAACCTTAAGCAGTGCAATCTTTGTGTTTTTAAAAATGGACTTGGAGGTCTGTGGGTATAGTCTGTTTGTTGTTAGCAGTGCGAGGGGGCTTAGGCTATTGAGGATGGCCCTCTCTACCTCTAGCCATGCCGGGGTGTAGCAGGTAGGTGGTGTTATTCAGTATGAGCCTTGTTTCGCCAGGAAAGCCAGCTGATATAGCCTGAAATCCGCTAAGTTCACCCCTCCTAGTGTTTTATCTAGTCTTAATTTCTTGATTCTGATCCTTGCCTTTTTCCCGCGCCAAAGGAATTTAGAGATGAGGATATCTAGTTTGCGGAGGAAGTCGTCAGTAAGAAGGAGCGGGAGCATACTGATGAGGTAGTTAACCATCGGGGTGATCATCATTTTGATAGTCTCGATTCTGCCCCACCACGTAATGAATTTTGGTGACCAAGATTCCAAAAGCTTCTTTATTTTCTCTAATAATGTTTTCTCGTTCTGGTGTAGGGTATCTATCATGTTGCTACCAAATTCGATGCCTAGGTATTTTATGTAGCCTGTTTGCCATGCTAGTCCAGACTCTCCCAGCATCTCCCTCGTGCAGTGGATGTTTAGTGGCTTGAGTTCTGATTTCTCCCTGTTGAGTTTGTACCCTGAAAGGTCGGAATATCTAGTTATTGTGTCCATCAGGGCAGTAATTGAAGTCTTCGGTTGTTCAGTTACAATTAGTATGTCGTCTGCGTAAGCGGCTAATTTTATTTGGGCGCCATTGATATCCACCCCCTTGATGTTATCGTTTGATTTGATGTCCCTGATAAGGGGTTCCAATGCTAGGAAAAATAAGGATGGAGATAGTGGGCATCCCTGTCTAGTACCTTGTTGTAATGTGAAGGGCTCGGAGAGCGAGCCATTTACAACAATGCGGGCTGATGGGTTTCCATAAAGGGCCATAACCATACGTATATAGTCCTCCCCTAGATTGAAAGACTGCATGCAGCGTTCCAAGAAGCCCCAGGAAACCCTGTCAAAGGCCTTCTCGGCGTCTAAGGTGATAGCTACTGCTGGTTCAGCCTTACTGGCAGCATGCTCTATGATGTGGCACAGAAGACGGGTGTTATCGTTAGACATGCGCATGCGGAGGAAGCCTACCTGGGAATTGCTTATTAGTTTTGGGAGGGCAGAGTTGAGTCTGACCGCTAGGATCTTCGCGTATATTTTGCAGTCTACGTTAATCAGTGAAATAGGCCTATAGTTTTTCGGTGAGAGTTGGTCTTTCCCTTCCTTCGGAATGACTATTATGTTTGCTTCCGACATGGTGTGTGGCGTGGTCCCTTTAGAAGCTGTGTGGTTAAAAACTTGCTTCATGGTTGGTTTTAGCTGGTCTAAGAAGGTTTTGTAGAACGAGGCTTTAAACCCGTCTTGGCCCGGGGCTTTGTTATCCTTTAGGGATCTGACTGCCATTCCAATCTCTGTGTAGTTAATTTCCTGTCCTAGCCTGATTTTCTCTTCTGTGTTCAGTTGCGGGACGTTGAGTTTTTCTAGGTATTTGGTACAGTCTTCTAGGTTTAGGGGCTCGTCATTCTTATAGAGTTCCTGATAGAATTCTTTGAAGGTTCTAAGGATGTCTTTGTGTTTGGTATGGGTTTTATTGTTAGAGTCTTTGATGGATGAGATGACAAACTGGTTTTGTTTGTGTTTGAGATAGGAAGCAAGCAGTTTCCCTGCTTTGTTAGGTTCGCATAGGTTAAGAGCTTTATATTTATTAATCCATAACCCTGCCCTCTCACTTAGTATTTTGTTGTATTCATATTTCTTTTGTGTTAGAGAAGCAAGGAGTTCGCTATTGTGTAAGGAAGTTGCGTGGGTCTGCTCTAACTTTTTAATCTCCTGTTCGAGCTGGGTTAATCTCAGGTTGGAGCTCTTGTTTATTTTTGCCTTTATACCAATTATTGTACCCCTGATAGTAGCTTTCAGTGCATCCCAGAGCGTATTAGTGCTAGTCTCCGGTGTGTTGTTGTGTTTAAGGTAGTCTGTTATAGCCTCTTCGATCCTTTTTTTGTCCGCCGGGTCTGAAAGTACATCGCTGTTAAAGCGCCATCTCTTTGGCACTGCCTCATTGTGACAACCGGCCAGTTTTAGGCTGATACACGAGTGGTCCGACACTAACCTTGGGGCTATGTCTGTGTGTTCGATTAGTCATGTGTGGGAGCCAGAGATGAGGATATAGTCTATCCTAGTGTATGAGTTATGGGGGTTAGAGTAAAAGGTGTAGTCTCTAGTGTCTGGATGTTGTAGGCGCCACGCATCTTTAGGGTTAAATTTGGAGCAGATATTTTGTAGAGCAGCATGTGAGCTCGTGGGGTGTTATTGGCAGTTGGACTGTCTATCCGTTATGTGATCTAAAGGGATGTTGAAGTCCCCTGCTACGACCATGAGGTCGTTTTGGGGGAAACCTTCCAGCGTGTTGGACACCTCTGACCAAAAAGCTGGGTCATCCGTGTTGGGGCCGTATATGTTTGCTACGTGGATTAGCTCTTCCCCCCTTCTCAGGTGTGTGACCAGGAGCCTGCCATCGTTATCGTGAGTCTGTGAGTCTAGCGAGATGTTGGATCTTTTCGATATTAGGGTAATTACCCCCCGTTTCTTTTTGACGGCAGGCGAGCAAGCCATTTATGAGATCCAGTTACCTCTAATGAGTTTGGCATCATCCCCAGACAGCTTTGTTTCCTGTAGTAGGATTATATCCCCTTTAGTTTTGGCTAGGTATTCTAGAATTTTACGGCGCTTGATTGGGTGGTTAAGACCTTTAACGTTTAGGGACACTATGTTGAGGTCAGTTGCCAGGGTGAGTCTGTTATTGCGGGCCATCAGATGGGGTGTTGTGTGGTAGATACATCGGTTCTATTCCTTAAGGAGCCGGAAGTTACTACCCGGACCCAGGAGCTGGAAGTTGCTAACCGGACCCAGGAGGGGATAAGTAGCTGCCCGCCGCCCCCCCCAGCTATGCATAGATCAGATACATCTCCCATGTGCCTCGAATACAGTCTAAGCAGCTTTTTAGGGTGCACTTGCGTGCCATATCTCACTGGTCGTGCATACATCAAGAAGTGCCCGCCACCGTTTGTAGAAGAGAAAGAGGTGAAAAAGGGAAAAGAAACCAGAAAACAGAGAAAACTAATACTGAGAAACCCCAAGGTGGGTGTCCCGTCCCTACAGGCAACATTCCGCAACCTCTCGGTTACCTCCCTCCCCTCCCACCCTCCCGCCCTCCCTCCCCCACTTCCCCCCCCAACCCTGCAAACCTCATATGTAGGAGGTGCAGGATTCGTCTTTCTGTCTCTCAGAGATCAACTGTTGTGATAAAACTGTAACTTGAATCTCCCTATGAGTATATTTGGCGTAGTTTCATGTGAGGCACTGAGGGCGAAGTAGGCCCTCTGAACATAAGGCTAACTCTATTTACCGCATTTCGTCTCAAATATTGTGTCCACATCAGAGTCACATTGTGAAATGTTAAAAGGATACAAGTGTTTAGGCCATAGTGAGTTTGGTATCTCCCCTTGTCGTGAAGTTTCCCTGTGAGTATATTTGGTCTAGTTACCTGAACGAGAAAGAGACGTAGGCCCTCTGGCCATGAGACTAAAGTTATTTGACACATCACTACGCAATTACGGTGTCCATAGACAGAGTCACATTGTAACGAAATTAAAGGATACGGATATAGGGTCTTATGGTGTTTGGTATTTTCACTTGTCGTGCTGCCAGCATCCTAGGATGAATGTTAACATGAGGTAGATATTGAGGTATATAATGAGGTAGATATTGAAGTAGGTATTGGTTAAGTTCCTTTGTTAGTTGCGTTTGTTATTAGTGGTTTAAGAGGGCTTAGCCTGCCCAAGGAGGTACCGGCTTTCCTCCTCAACCCGTGCCAGGGTCTGGAGAAGATCTTCTTTTGTTAGAGGCTGCATGGGAAGCATGTCTTGAACTGTTGAGCCGTCCAGAAACGACGCAAGGTCTTTGGGATCATTGAAGTAGTGCTGTCTACTGCCATCGGTTACCCTGAATTTGGTGGGCCCCGCGAAGGCGAACATCATGTTCTTGCTTCTGAGTTTGTCGCGTAATGCAAGGAATCCCTTCCTGGTGTCCACCGTAGGCTTGGAGTAATCTTGTGTGAAGATGATCTTATGTCCATTCCAGATAATCTGGTGGTTTTTCCGTGCATGGTTAAGGATAACTTCCGTGTGTTGGGATCTCAGTGGTTTGCAGATAATAGGCCGAGCATTTTGTCTTGCCATGGGTTTAAACGTGGGTACTCTGTGCGCACGGTCCAGTTCGAACTGGCGGTCGAATTTTACATTGGTAATTTTTGGAATCCAGTCCTCAAGAAAGGCTAGACAAGAGCCCGCTGGATCTTCAGCGCCCTCCGGGACGCCCAGTATTCGGATGTTCCCCCTCCGGTTTCGGTCCTCTAACTCCGCTGTTTGTCTTTGTAGTGTTGAGGTGAGTTTTGTTAAGGCCTTCACCTCTTGATTTGAGTTGGCGGTGTTGTCCTCTATATCGCTGATTCTTTGCTCGGCCGCTGTTAGCCTGTTATTCACTGTGTTTAGGTCAGCTCTGACGGCTGCTATTTCAAGCTGAATAGCGTCCATGGTGTGCTTTGTGGATTTAGCCAAGTCGTGGACATCTGCTAGTTTTTTTAGAATCATGTCCAGGGTGCTATTAATGTCCGGTGCCCCGGGTCTGTCGATCCAAGCAGGTACCGCTAGCTAGGCACTGCACGTGCTATCGCCGGGCATACGTGTCTGCTGCCTGTTGCCTGTGAACACACCAGGGCACCTGCATTACGCAAGAACGTCAGCGCCAAAGGAGAAGATGCCACAAAAAAAAAAAAACGAACCCACCGGAACATTATCCAAGCGAAAGAGAACCACGAGGAGACCAAGTGGGCCGACGGGAAGCTGGAGATATAGGGAGGAACCAGGAGCACCAAAAGGAAAAAGCACCAAAGAAATCCCATGGGAAGCAAACATGGCGGACAGAGAATCTAGACTACAATATCAACAACAAAAAAAGAGCAAGGGGGAACCAGCAACTTCAGACTCCCCGCTCAAACTGAAGTCGGACATTAATAAAACAATTCTTCTTAACGTTTCGCCCCCCAATCACCCTTCCTGGGCATCAGACATGTCTCATTTAACTCCTCTATTCGGCGATCCCAGGGTACTTTACTCAACTTGTGTAGGTCCCCATGTGCTAGGTTGTGTCATGTTCGCGCCCTCCTCCATCATTTCTAAGCCAGAATAGCTCAGCCATGGCTGCCAGATCTTCCTAAACATCCTGGGGCACCCTCTTGCTGCATATCCCGTTTTTTCCGCCCCCATATACAGGTCCATGCTAGCCCGCCATTCCGTCATCGTGGGCAAGCCTGCTCTTCCCCAGTTCTTGGCAATATCCCTCTTGGCCACTATGATTCCTAGATTACTTAGTAAGAGTTTATATCTGGGAATGTCAACCTCTGTGTTTATGCCTAGGAGAATATATCTTGGCTCCATTAGGATCTGTGTTCCTCATCCTTAATCTTGTGCTGTATCAAACTAAGGGCATCCAAACCGGATCCCACTCGCTCAGTACTCAGGCTCACTCACAAACTCTGCCTTGCCAAATCAAGAAAAGCATTGGCAGAGCTGAGACAAGAAAGAAGCAGGGGCTGCAGAGCCTTCTCCCTCCTTTCGCAGTTCCTGCTGTCCATGTGTGCCAGTTACTGTTGTGACCTTGTGTATGCCAGTAGGCTTTGAGAAAGGAGGGAGAAGCTGTCCAGAGCCACGGGGATGTTAAACTCCTCGTGTTTCCTGCAAGCCTTTTTTATTTAATTAGGTCATTCTACCTTCATGGGAAAGACTGTTCTTATAACCTGGTAGCCTTGTAGTTCTTATAGACTTGTGTTGTAGTGGGGTATACACGCCATTAAAGTCTTGCTCCCTTGTTATTGCCCCTCACCTTGAGACCGATAATGCTGGACTGGAGTTTTAATAGCCAATGTACCCCACTGTTGCAGACTACTTTTGGAATAGTATACCCTCAACTATACATTGTGGGGACATTGCAAGTCAGCAACGAATTCAATGACCTTACAAAGGCATGAGGTGCATTATCCCATATTAGAACATTGGAATGTTGACAGCTCCATTGAAGACAGTGGAGTGGGTCCGGGCTTATAATGGCTGGTATATGCTTTCTGCTTCAACATTCCACATTGTCTTTCTGTTTCTCCCTTTTTTATTCAGAAAAATCTACCGTTAGAGTGTAGAATACTCTAATACCCTTATAGCTCATCTGCTGTTGTTAAAGGCCCTCACCCTTATTATAGGCCCTCGCCTGTGTGTCGGCCTATAACTCTGGTTAAGGGCCTTTAACAACCGGTGTAGCCCTCGGCAGTGTGGTATAAGGCTATATAATATGTAGAAACTCCTTGATAACAGCTCACAAGTTGCAGCCAGCGCTGATGTACCCTCACTTTCGGTGTGACAGTGAGGCTGGCCCCACCCCAGGCACTGATCACACCAAATCTAGAAGGACTGGCCTGACTGTGCGCCTGCTCCCAGCCTTCTCTCAACAGCTGGGTCTGAGTCCCTTAAGAGGCAGCACAAAGAGCCAGTTCCATGAAGAGGCGAGACTGAGAGAGGCAGTTTGAAGCACGGCAGCGCCAATATTCACAGTAAAAAAAACACAATCCTGGGACATTCGTTGTTGCTGCCATCAGTTGTTTACGCCGTGCGAGGGTCACATGATCCCAGAAAGATGGCCCCTCTCTTCAAGTAAATGCATGCTGCAGTCCTCAATGCTGCAGATGGAGGCAGTGTGAAGGCCTCAGACTGCCAGATGCATGGCCCCACCCCAACTTCAAAACAATTTCAGAGCAGTGTGTGGTGACGATCTCTGCTTGGCCAGCCTACTTGCAGTGTTTCGTGTTTGGGAGAGATATTGAGGGGGATGGAGGCAGCTTGAGGCGTTGCGCATGAGGGGGCAGGAAGATGCTATGAAACTGTCAGTGAGGCTGCGTTATGACAAAGCTCTCTTCTTCAGCAGGTAAGGTATCGGAGGTGGATGGAGGGTGTCAAGGCCTCACACCCTACAGCAGCAAAGGATTAGGAGACATGGTGATGTCAAAAGTCACTTGTAATACATTATTACATGCAACTAGTGGTGTACTTTTCTTATTAAAGGCGTGCTCTGGCAGCAGAACGTGCCTGTAATCAGAAAATAAAACATGGTAGCTTTCAGTAATTGTTTTCTCCCACTTGTTATGAAGCTATATTAGAACATTAGAATGTTGAGCACTCCATTGCAGACAAAGGAGTGCTCTGGACTTCCACGGGCCGGTAGAAGCCCGCAGAGCAACATTCTAATGTTTTTTCTTCATACACAGCTGCTGCTGTGAACAAAGGCCTCTCTGGGCCTGAGGGGATTTGAGAGGCCTTTGTTTTATTTGTTAGAACATTCTGCCCTCTAGTGGCGGAATGTTCTAATAGCCCTATAGGCCTCCATAGCTGGGCTATACCGGCCATTAAAGTCCCACTCCCTTGTTAAAGGCCCTCACCTCATGCGTTTTATGCTGGAGCGGGCCTTTAATGGCCGGTATAGCCCGCTACGGCGGGCTATAAGGCTATATTATAGATTTTGAAATGTGAACCGCCACCTAAGTTGTGGAGTGCATTCGTTCAGCTGTCATCCCACCATGTATCAAGCTTAAGCAACACATGAGAATGACTTGCATTAAGGCTCTTTCACCTCCAGCAATCTCCATCTTTGGAAATGTTTACTTTTACTCTGGCGTCCATTGAGATCTCAAAAGACGTTTTTGCTGTTGACAGTTTTTAAAATGAAACTAAACGTTTGAGCCTCAAATAAGTATTACTTCCAGGAGTCTTGAGTAATAACACCGATATTTTCCTCAGTTGTTATTAACATGGACTTCAACATTCCGAATGAACTTCTAAATCGTGGTGGCACACTGTGCAGGATGTATGGTCTTTTTTGTCACTAAACGGATATAAAATATCTTGGGGCATATTCTCAAGGACTCATCGCCGATTCCTCGGCACTTTAGCGCCGCAAAAGTGGCGATAGATTCATCGCCCTATTCTCAAGCTGGTGCAAACTGCCAACATCGCCAGTTTTCCAGCGATAGCTGGCGCAAAAAACATTGCCACGGATGAGAGCGACAACTAACACTAATGACATGCAGAGTAGGCGTTCCCGTGCAAAAACACACGAAAACACCACTTCGCGATATTCTCAACGACCAGTCAGATTTGCGCTGCAACCCAAAAACAGGCGATAAGGTGCGTTAGCAGCAGGGATTTAACACCTGCCTTTTACTGGTGTAATGCAGGACGACAACTTGCAGCATGAAAGGGAGCCCAGCCCAGAGCCACATCTGAAGACCAACACATGTCATGGAGCTACTGACCATGCAGCTCGGAGACCCAAGAGGGCCACAACACCCACCGCCACCACCCCCAGGCCCCCCCCTAGGCCCTCCCTGGACTACCACCGAGGCAGCGCAGAACAAGACAGCTGACCTTCCGAAAACGGCATGGCCCCTCAGCCACACAATTGCAGAATGTGGGGAGAGGTGGGAACCAAGTATGTGCGAAGGAGGCAAGTGACCCATCAATAAGAATGTACACAATGCCAAGTGTGGCGGTGATGTGCAGGACTGACTTCAGTATGCAGAGCACAGACATGTCCATGTGGACATATACTGCTGGTGCGTGTAGTGTTGTGGACAGTGGACGCAACCATGTCACCTCAGGCAGCGGGTAAGACCTTGAACAGGTAGCTTTGTCGTCCACCCTTTAAGCGTAAGCGGAGTGGGCTGGGCCGGTGTACGCCAAGCCAGTGTAGGGGTGTGAAGGATTGGCCCGGGACTCTGGGCGTGGTTCAGTTCTGGCCTGGACAAGGAAGTAACTAATGAGTGTGTCACTGTTGTAGTGTCGGCACCACCCAGCCCGCAATCGACAATGTTGCAATGTAGCATGCACCCGGAGGGCGGGCTCGCACGAACAGAGAAATGAAGGAGCGCAAGACCGCTCGGGGTCTTGGCTCATACATGCCAAGTGTTGTGTGTATCTGTATTGCCGCAGCATGAGCCAAATGCCTAGCCTTAATCGCAGCGCGAGTTCAGCCAGGCATGAACTCTACATCTGTGTCCGCCCTATCCTTCCCACAGGCCTACACTCACGTGGCCGCCCACCCTCAACGGCCAACATCACAGTGTCGTTGTCAGGCTTGTGGACATGCACAGACAGGCATGACAATGGTGTGCCGTAGGAGTGCAAGTGATGCAACCGCGCAGTGCACACAAGTAAATAGGCTTGGGGGGAGGGAGGAGCAGCTGTGAGGCAACATAACACACAGTGATGCTGCTCATTTGCCACATGCAAGACATGTCAAACATGAATCCCAAAGTCGCACACATCCCACCCCACCCCCAACAAGCCACTTCACATTTCCTGAATGCAAGCAGATGAGAAACTAACATTAGGGATGAAAGCTCCTTTGTCTGAACTATCAGGCGGAAGCAAATCTGCACCTCTGACCTCGGAATTGCATGTGCCCGGCACCCCCTGACAGATACTATAGCAGCTGATGACGACTCGCACACTACGCACAGCCCAACGAAAGACCAACGTATACACACCCCACACACAGAAGTCCTTGCTCGAAGTTATCTTGCATGGAATGGCCTTCACACTTACTCCCACACCATCCCAGGCGTACAACCATTGCACACTAAAACAACTCATTGATCCGAGCTGTGGCATTTCATCCACAGAACTGGCGCAGGTCAGAACAGTGCCGCATCAACCAGGGCCACTAACGCAATGGCAGAACATCCCGGACACATGCACAACCCCTGTCAGGTGGAACTGTACCGTGCACTTATGCTGCGTTTACTGGGGGCACTGCCATTGGCAGTGCTGCGGATCAGTTACCGGCTAAGCTGCCGCCTTGCCAACGTCACCTGCGTTCAGCCTGTGTTGCATTGTCGATTGTGCATATTCGAGTGGTCCATGGATGTCTGCCTATCCAACAGGACGGTAGCTGAACTGGAGTTTGACATGTGTGTGCGCCCCCTGTTGGCCCACGACCAGGAGTGTCACCGTGATACCCGTTTATGGGATGCCTTGATACTTGGCATACATGCTGACAGCTGAACCTGGGAGATTGCACAACTCCTCGTGTGCAGTGACCACATTGAACCGCTCCCCTATTGGGCTGTAGTGCTAATTGGTGAAAGGGGGTGGACGCAGCACATCTGTCCGGACCTGCTAATGGATCGCCTCACCGTCCTGTTTGATGAAGTCGACAATCAGCTCATGTTGGAAATGATAGCCTACGGAGCTGCAATCGCTTTCATGGACGAGTAACTACATACCTGCAGCCACAACAGATTGGAACCCATTGCACATGTCCCAACACCTTGTTGCATCTTGGAGATCTGGTCACATGTCCCACGACAGTGAACATGGCTGCATTCGCCTGGACTCCAAATACATGAGCGGACAACAACGCGGGTTAACACACACCTGTGAAAGGTGAGGCACTCCCCCGGAGTGGACAGCGGCGCTTGGCAACGTTCCTCATCCTGACATACTGCTGCATTGGTCTGCATGTTGTGGCACTTATCTTGCCCGTACTGACACGCATATACTAATAAAGTCTACACACCTTCACTTGTATTCAACTGTGATGAGTGTTGATTTGAATGACAATGTGTGTCTCACTGCCTATCTGGGTCACGGCCATACATGCGCATTGATAGCATTACCCAGGGAGTACCTTTTTGTGGAATCACTGTCCCTACATTCATCCATACTTTCATACTTGATTGCTCATAGCCAGGACACATCTTTGTGAATTAGAATGTTTTATTTGCATTCAGTGGAGTGTTGAAGCTAGAGCAGTACAGGGCCATGTAAACCCCACTTTACATTGTTGCCCCGTGGAGTGCCAGCCAGAGTCCTTTAGGGATTGACAAGTTCATCGGAAGAGGAAGACTTCAGTCTGCAGTGTGATTGCTGTGTCATTGGTAACCAAACCAAATATGGCAGTCCGTGTCGAGGTCCAAGGTGAGTGTCGCTGAGTGTATCGGTGGACAGTGGAAGGTGTTAGCCAGGGCGGTAATCAACCTTTACAACGAAACTTTTACCCCGCATACCATCACCCCGCATACCATAATAACGCAAGTACCAACACCCCGCAATACCATTATAACGCATGGCATTACATTTTATATGCTTTTACCACGCATGCTTTTACAACGAAATTCGTTGTAAATGCATGAATGGTAAAATCATGTTTTTTATATTTAAGTTTAAGGTAAGTATATGGTTTTGGGTTGTAGGGGTATATGTTTTGGGGTTCAGGGGTATTTTAAGGGTTTAGGTTGGGTTTGGGTTATGGGGTGCAGAGGGTAATTTTAGGGTATAGGCTGGGTTTGGGTTTTTGGGGTGCTTGGGTATTTTTAGGGTTTAGGGGTATTAAGGTTTTGGGGTACAAGGGCATTTTTAGGGTTTAGGGTGGGTTTGGGTTTTGGGGTGAAGGAGATATTTTTAGGGTTTAGGGGGTATTTAGGTTTTGGGGTACAGGGGCTTTTTTTGGGTTTTGGGTGGGTTTGGGTTTTGAGGTAAAGGAGATATTTTTAGGGTTCAGGGTGGGTTTGGGTTTTGGGGTGCTGAGGTATTTTTAGGGTTTAGGGGGTATTAAGGTTTTGGGGTAAGGGGCATTTTTAGGGTTTAGGGTGGGTTTGGGTTTTGGGGTGAAGGAGATATTTTTAGGGTTCAGGGTGAGTTTGGGTTTTGGGGTGCAGGAGATATTTTTAGGGTTCAGGGTGGGTTTGGGTTTTGGGGTGCTGAGGTATTTTTAGGGTTTAGGAGGTATTAAGGTTTTGGGGTACAGGGGCATTTTAAAGGTTTAGGGTGGGTTTGGGTTTTGGGGTGCAGGAGGTATTTTTAGGGTTTAGGGGGTATTAAGGTTTTGGGGTACAGGGGCATTTTTAGGGTTCAGGGTTTGTTTGGGTTTTGGGGTACAAGTGTATTTTTAGGGGTAAGGGTGGGTTAGGATTTTGGGGTGCAGGGGAATTTTAAGGGATCAGGGTGAGTTTGGTTTTTAGGGTGCAAAGTGTAATTTAAAAAAATAATATATATATATATATATAATAAATATTTTAATTAATAATTAATTTTGATATTTAAAAAAACATAAAATATATAAATATGCATATATAATATATATATATATACATATATATATATATAAATATAGATACATATATATATATATATATATTATCTACTGGCGGTCGCCAGTAGATAGTTATAGTTAGGACCTATTTTCCATAGGAAATCCGCAACATTCTATTTGAAATAACTTTGGCGCCGGTTGACGAATCTTCGCGAAATTTTCAAAACTTATGGCCAGCTCCGGTCCGATCCTATCTTGAAAGTTTCGTGGTGATTCGTCAAGTGGGGGCTGAGAAAAAAGGGGGGTCCCAAAACGTGTTTTCCCCATGCAATTTTCCATAGGAATCTGTTGCCGCAGCTACAGCCCGAACTGCTGAACGGAATTACACCAAATTTGGCAAAAAGGTAGCCCTTGGTTCAGTGTTGTGCCTTTTGGTTAAATGGTGTAAATCCGTTCAGTAGTTCCTGAGAAAATCAAAAGTAAAATCACATATATATCTATGGCCGAGTAGGGTCCGCGTACCCTCCCGATCACGAGCTGCATGCTAATTGGCTGTCAAGTGGCTGTCAACACTCCAAATCAGGAAGTGTTGGCAGCCAGTTTGTCCCTCGGTAGAACCGAGGGACAGAAACAAGTGCGCAAAACGCAAAAAGGGGGCAGGGTAGAAACACCCTAACCCCCTAGGTCTGCTCAGGGGGTCCCACAAGGACCCCCTGGGCAGAAAAAAGCATTTTTTTTTTTAAATCGGCGGGATGCGCTTAGGGTGCGCGGATCCCGCCGATAAAGAAAAAATCGAAGCGCGGTCTCCCGCGCTTCGATGCTATTTTGTCCCGGGGGCATGCGGGGGTTGCCTTATATTTTATGTGGGGGCCTCTAAGGCCCCCGAAGCCCGGGGACCACCACACCCCGGGGCTTTAAATGAAAAATGGTGCGGGAGGGCTATCCGCCCTCCCGCAGCCCCGGGACCGCCACCCCCGGGGCTTCTTTTTTATTTTAATCACCTGTGTGGGGGGCTCCAGCCCCCACACACCCGAGACCGCCACCTCCCGGGGCACTTAGAAAAGAAATGTGGGGGTAAGTTTCGGACCCCCGAAGCCCCGGGGACCACCAACTCCCCGGGGCTGTGCAATTGAAGGGAGGGGGGCCGTGCGGCCCCCCTCCTGGAGCCTGTGGTGGCCCTGCGGACTGCAACCCCCCCGGGCCGGCTCCTGCAGTGTCCCGGGGTGCCTACCCCCGGGACACTGCTGTTTCCAATGGCAGGACGGGAGCCGCGTGGCTCCCGTCCTGTCATTGCAAACTTGCTTTGCTTCATTGAAGCGAGAGCAGGGAAACCTGCTCTCGCTTCAATGAAGCAAAGCAGATTGCTTTCCATAAGGGGAGCTGCATGTCAGCAGCTCCCTTATGGAAAAGCAATGCCGGCTCCCGCAGGATGCGGGGAGCCGGTGGGGACCGTGCGGGGATTGGGGACCCCCCACGGTCCCCAACCAGTAGCCAGGCCCCGGGGATGGGGTCCCGGGGCCATTAGTGGCCCGGGAGGGAGGCCACGCAGCCCCCTCTGCAAAAAAAAAAAAAAACGTAAAGGCCGGCCCCGGGGGATGGGGTCCCCGGGGCCTTGAATGGCCTGAGGAGGGGGGCCACGCAGCCCCCCTCCAAATACTTTAAAAAAAACAAAAAGAGGGCATGCCCCGGGGGATGGGGTCCCCGGGGCCAATAGAGGCCCAGGGAAGGGTGCCACGCGGCCCCCTTCACGTTTAAAATAAAAATGTAAAAAAAATATATAAAATCCTCAGGCTCCGGGGGATGGGGTCGCCGGGGCCAAAAGTGGCCAAGGGAAGGGGGGGCCACGCAGCCCCCCTCCCATACAAAACAAAAAGGAATCCAAAAAAAAAAAGACCGGCATCGTGCCGGAAGCCCCGCCCCCTCCCTGCAGCAGTCTGCAAACGTGCCCCCTGGCGCGTTTTGAGAAGGGGAAGTAATTCCCCTTGAATACTGGGGGTCCCTGAGGGCCAACTAGCCCACCAGGAACCTCCAGTATGCGCCAGGAGCTGCGTTGCAGAGAGGTGTACGGAGGCCACGCCCCTTTACACCTCTCTGTGGCGCTTTGGAGGTACATGGTGGGCTAGTTGGACTCCAGGGACCCTCAGTATTCAAGGGGACTTAATCCCCCAACTTAAACGCACCACGGGGCGCGTTTGCACAGTGGTGAAGGGAGGGGCGGGGCTTCAGGTGACATGTGTGCAAACAGGCCCCGTGGGCGTGTTTTAAGATGGGGAATTAAATCCTCTTCAATCCGGAGGGTCCCTGGGGGCCAACTAGCCCACCAGGTACGTCCAGAAAGTGCCACAGAGCTGCGTTGCAGAGAGGTGTAAAAGGGGCGTGGCCTCTGAGACACCTCTCTGCAACGCAGCTCTAGCGCATACTGGAGGTACAGGGTGGGCTAGTTGGACCCTAGAGACCCTCATTATTCAAGGGGACTTAATCCCCCAACTTAAAACGCGCCACGAGGCTCCTTACACAGTGGTGAAGGGGAGGGGCGGGGCACGTTATAGTTAGAAATTAGCATTTAAAAAACCTTTGAAATTCACATAAAAACCATAGGTTTCAGGCACGTTATAGTTAGAAATTAGCATTTAAAAACCTTTGAAATTCACTGAAAAAACCATAGGTTTCAGACACGTTATAGTTAGAAATTAGCATTTAAAAAACCTTTGAAATTCACTGAAAAAACCATAGGTTTTAGGGACAGTTATAGTTAGTAGGACATTGCACTCGTACAAAACCCGTGAAATTCCCCGTTATAGTTAGTTCAGCTAACTATAACTCGCGCCCCATAATGCACTGCTGATGACGTCACATATTACATCACTCATCACATGGTCAGTGACATCACTGATGACATCTCAAATGACATCACTGATGACATCATCCATGTGACAATCTGATGCACCTCCTCACACACTAATATAACCTTTGATACACTTACTGTAAAATACACACTACCATTTTCGATACCATTGACACACTAATACCAGTTACTACATACCCACTCAGTGATTCCTAGGTCTGCAGTGCATTGCGGGGCGCGAGTTATAGTTAGCTGAACTAACTATAACGGGGGAATTTCACGGGTTTTGTACTGAGTGCAATGTCCAACTAACTATAACTGTCCCTAAAACCTATGGTTTTTTCAGTGAATTTCAAAGGTTTTTAAATGCTAATTTCTAACTATAACGTGTCTGAAACCTATGGTTTTTTCAGTGAATTTCAAAGGTTTTTTAAATGCTAATTTCTAACTATAACGTGCCTGAAACCTATGGTTTTTAAGTGAATATATATATATATACACATACATACATATATATATATATCTATATATGAAAGCTCCAAGGATGCGCAGCACTCACGGAACTTAAAGCTGATTTATTATAAGCAAATGCATTTCGGCGTTTCCAGCCTTCTTCAGTGCTCATTAGCCCAGACACAAACATCGCACATGTTTAAATACCAGCAAGATGATTTCACTGGTTAAGCGCAGGGTCATGGCCAACAACAAAGGACTGCCACAATTGTAGTTCCCAATACCAATATCACGGCTGCCATCTCTGCGTGTGCTTTATCTATTTCAGTTCTTATGGTAAGTGTGTTGTTTTCCATTAGTTTTCAAAGTTTTTACAGTCTCTCATAGACTAGGAAAACAAAGATGTCAAATATACCTTGCACGCAGCGCAAATCCGTGTAGACCTTCATGAATAGCTTTTGTCACGTCAGCGGTAAAAGGCACCCGTCCTGAGTTCTGCAGTGTGGGTGAGACTTGGAGCCGTTATATATCTATATATATATATATATCACCAACAAAGGACTCGTCCTGACGGCATTTGCGGCGCTCTGTGACGGTGCGATCCGTGGAAAACGGCAGAGTCCAGCCGTGATATGTCACCAAGGATTCCCTTTTGAGGAAAGAACCACTCGCACTCACGGGTATTTTTGCACGCTCTTAGATTTTATTAAAGCGGCAACATTCTCCAACCAGTAAAGAACCCCTACGCGTTTCAGTCTGCCCTCAGACCTTGCTCACGGGTAACCAACGCTGCAATTGCTGCTTCATTTAAACTGATCACCTGACATTATGTCACATCCTGTTCTCTACAGCGCTAGGCATTCTGGTAGATGTAGTCTTTTGCATTTTTATCGTGAATTTTAAATAAGTGATTTTGTGAATAGAACAAATTAAATTGATATATCTAAAATACAGTGAAACTAGTGAGTGCCATGCCTGTTACAGTTTTCCAATATGTAATTAAACTGATCTATTGAGCTAATACTATGACAACAACCCATTCATTTGGTTGCATTTTGCCTACCACAAACATCCTTTCTCAATTCTATTCAGGTACATTGCCCAAATGAAAATATTTTGCCCTCTATTGGGCTTTCAAGGACGTGAGTTACCAAAATTGGTGACTTTCTTCAAATTTACCTGTTCTTAAAACTAGTAACATACAACTATAATTAAAACCAAACACATATCTGATATTTCCATTTCATAAAAAGATTTTCTATGACCAAAATTTGTTATGTTATGAGATAAGAAAAGGCCTTAATTGATACTATGAGAAATTGCCTAATTTCAAAATCTCTTTCCAAATTTGAGAAAATTTACGATTGTATAGATTCTTTACAAGCAATATATTTCTATTTATAATGTCGTTAAAGGTGGGAGTACATCTCTTCATCCTTATTGAGGCCAAAGGGGGCCAGGGTTCTGAAAGATAAAATGTGACGTGATTCCCTTTGTCTCAGAGTTTTTCCCGATTGCCACCTCTCACATGGCATTCGACCATTTCCACTGCATAGAATTTTAGTTTCTTCCAGTCCCCATCATGATACTTTTCCATATGTTCAGCCACGGCATAGCCACGATCCTTATTGACTGTGGCTCTCACATGCTCCAGTATTCGTTTTTTGAGTTCACAAACCGTGCTCCCTACATATTTCAATTTGCAGGGACACTCAATGATGTAAACCACAAACTGACTTTTACAGTTGATTAATTGATTGATTCTCCATTTCTTCCGGTTTGCCATTGTGATTTCCTTCGTATTTTGTGCGATTTGACATACTTTACACGTTGAGCATTTGAAAAAGCCCTTAACGTTTATCCAAGTTTTTTGTTTTCTCATATTGAAATGACTGTGGACTAGTTCATCTTTTAGATTTTTCGCTCTCCTGTATGTAATTTTTGGATGATTGCCAACAATATTCCTCATAGTTTTATCTAAGCATAAAATGTTCCAATTTTTTCGAAGGATGTGCTCAATTTGCTTTGACTCCGTTGAAAATGTTGTAATTAATCTTATAGCATCCTGATCATTGTTTATTTGGGGCAATTTCTGTTTTATGATCTCTGATCTTGGTTGTTTTTCTGTTCTTTCAAGGCAATCTTTTAATACATTTTTGTTGTATTTTCTGTTTCTGAATCTGATCATTGTTTGTTTGCTATGTTTTTTCCATTCATTTTCTTCAGAGCATATCCGTCTTATCCTCAATAATTCACCATATGGTATGTTTCTGATTAATGAGGTTTGATGGAAGCTTTCTGCATGCAGTGTTGCATTGGTCGCTGTTGCCTTGCGATGTAGAGTGGTATGTACTTTATTTTCCCTGATGTAAATTTCAGTGTCCAGGAATACCACTCGGGTTTCACTGATGTCATACGTGAAGTGTAGGTTGGTGTTTGTATTGTTGAGGATATCGAAATAGATTTTAAATTCTTCCATGGATCCATCCCAAATAATTAAAAGATCGTCTATATATCTCAGCCAAGATATTATTTTTTCAACATATCGATCATTATTTGGGTTCCATGCCACCTTTTGTTCCCACCAACCCATTGTCAAACACGCATAACTGGGACTGAAAGAAAACCCCATCGCTGTCCCATCCTTTTGTAAAAAAATGTCCTCTCCAAACATGAAGATGTTTTGAGTCAAACATAAACTAATCATCTCCATAATCATAGCATTGTGGTTGGCAAATTGAATATTGCGATCCTTTAAAAGTATTGACAGGCAGCCATTCCAAAAGTATTTTCAATGTTGGTGTATAGCCCAATTACATCCATGGTTATCAATTTATAAGTGGGTTCCCAATTTAGCCCTTGTACATTTCTGAGAAGATCGCTCGTATCTCTAAGGTATGATGTTAAACCCTTAACATATGGAAATAAGTATCCATCCACAAAATTGGCAATTGGTTCCAGGAGTGACCCCTTTGCTGAAACGATTGGCCTCCCTGGTGGTTTCATGGGGTTTTTATGTATTTTTGGGAGAAAGTACATTGTTGCAGTGACAGGATGATCGGTCGTGAGATACTTTTTTCATCATTATCAATTAATTTCTTTTCCCACCATTGTTTTAATTTTTTGTCCAGATTTTCTTTATATCGCAATGTTGGATTTTCTTTAAGCTTTTCATAATGTCTTGTATTATTTAACTGTGAATAGGCTTCTTCCACATAGAAATCTTTGTCCAAAATGATAATATTTCCACCTTTGTCCGCCATCTTTATTTCAATGTTATTATCAGATTTTAGAGTCTTGATGGCGTTACGTTCTTTTAGTGTCAGATTGAACTTCTTTTTCTTTTTGTTTCTAAGTTGGTATAAATCTTTTATCACTGCCTCATGGAAGATTTCGATTTTATTTCCAGTTGGCATTTGTGGGTAATACTTTGATTTTGGTCTCTTGCCACTGGTTCCTTCCCCCAGTTGAATACAGTATGTTTCCAGATCTCTGGGCTGTTCATTCCCCTCAATATCAAGTTCCATTAGTGTTACAAACGGATCTACATCTGCCACTGTAAGATCCATTGTAAGCGTATCCTTGTATTTTTTGAAACTGCCAGGTTGGGATTTTCATGGAAGGTTTTTGCCAACTTTAATTTTCGAACATATTTGTATATGTCTATCCGGGTTTGAGCCATATCCATTTCACTTGTAGGGCAGAATGATAATCCTCGTTTTAACACTTGAGTCTCTATATCTGATATGTTCCTTTTTGATAGATTGACTATTTCCAGTTCTGGAGTGTTTTCTAACTCTTCACAGGTTTCTTCTGTCTCATACTCCTTGTCCAAGTTCCTGTTTTTTGGGGTCTGTTGATCCGCTTGCCTCTTCTGATTGGCTTTCTCTTGGGCGGCCTCTTCCCCTGCCCCTTCCTCTGTTTATTCCCGGTTGTACCCCCATGGTCTTCTCCCAGTTTCGTTGTTGTAGGGCCAACCTCATTTCCCCTAAAAAATCACATTTAGAGCGTGCCCCACTTTGTTCCCCTTCATTTTCGCTAGCATCTGTGGATGTTAAAGATGACAGACTCCCTGATGCGTTTGTGGCTAAATCCATTTTGTCTTGTTGTTTCAATTGGTCAAATTTCCTCGCATATGTAAATATGCGTCCTTCCTGGTAATCATCTTTATCCCTCTGGAATTTAGTTTGTTTACGTAACTGTACTGATTGTTCATGTTTTTCAATTTGATGTTCCAATTCATGTTTAAATTTTGCAAGATCCGAAGTTAGTTCAATTTTTTCCAATTCTTTTTCTAGTTCCCTTAGTTGTGCTGTCGTTCTGTCCAGCGCAATTGTGATGTGTTTAATCAAAATCTCCATAAGACCCATTGAAGAATTAAGGATATATTCCCCCATTCATGTAGCATATCATTGCTTGTGTCTTGGTGATTTGGCATCAGGTTAATCCGTAATCCCCTGGGTACTCTTTTGACCTCTAGATATTTTTTTAGTGAAGTCACTTCCCACCATTTGTTTATTTCTTTTTTGATAGTCTTTCCCACGTTCTGATTTTGCTTCTAATGTCGATATTACGTGGTACTCTTTCTGCTCCATTTCCTGAGTCTGATACAATCGCTTCCTCAAAGAAGGTATTTATTATTTCATTTCTTTTTGCCTCTCTTTTCTCCATACTTGTACTGGTTGGAATCGGAGTTGCCATTATTCTATTTCTTTCCGTTATTCCATTTGATTTATGCTTAATGTTGTGTTCTTGTATTGATGTGTTAGTATTTTAGCCCGTTTCCCAGTGTGCCGCGCTTCTTTGAAAATCAACAGAAACAGTCCGGGGCACATTTGTTCGTGCCACTTATAGTTATATGCGACTTTACACTGTGGGAAATCAACGGGTCGGTTGATTTCCCACAGTGTAAAGTCGCATATAACTATAAGTGGCACGAACAAATGTGCCCCGGACTGTTTCTGTTGATTTTCAAAGAAGCGCGGCACACTGGGAAACGGGCTAAAATACTAACACATCAATACAAGAACACAACATTAAGCATAAATCAAATGGAATAACGGAAAGAAATAGAATAATGGCAACTCCGATTCCAACCAGTACAAGTATGGAGAAAGAGAGGCAAAAGAAATGAAATAATAAATACCTTCTTTGAGGAAGCGATTGTATCAGACTCAGGAAATGGAGCAGAAAGAGTACCACGTAATATCGACATTAGAAGCAAAATCAGAACGTGGGAAAGACTATCAAAAAAGAAATAAACAAATGGTGGGAAGTGACTTCACTAAAAATATCTAGAGGTCAAAAGAGTACCCAGGGGATTACGGATTAACCTGATGCCAAATCACCAAGACACAAGCAATGATATGCTACATGAATGGGGGAATATATCCTTAATTCTTCAATGGGTCTTATGGAGATTTTGATTAAACACATCACAATTGCGCTGGACAGAACGACAGCACAACTAAGGGAACTAGAAAAAGAATTGGAAAAATTGAACTAACTTCGGATCTTGCAAAATTTAAACATGAATTGGAACATCAAATTGAAAAACATGAACAATCAGTACAGTTACGTAAACAAACTAAATTCCAGAGGGATAAAGATGATTACCAGGAAGGACGCATATTTACATATGCGAGGAAATTTGACCAATTGAAACAACAAGACAAATAAAAAAAAAAAAAAAAAAAAGAAACAACAAGACAAAATGGATTTAGCCACAAACGCATCAGGGAGTCTGTCATCTTTAACATCCACAGATGCTAGCGAAAATGAAGGGGAACAAAGTGGGGCACGCTCTAAATGTGATTTTTTAGGGGAAATGAGGTTGGCCCTACAACAACGAAACTGGGAGAAGACCATGGGGGTACAACCGGGAATAAACAGAGGAAGGGGCAGGGGAAGAGGCCGCCCAAGAGAAAGCCAATCAGAAGAGGCAAGCGGATCAACAGACCCCAAAAAACAGGAACTTGGACAAGGAGTATGAGACAGAAGAAACCTGTGAAGAGTTAGAAAACACTCCAGAACTGGAAATAGTCAATCTATCAAAAGGAACATATCAGATATAGAGACTCAAGTGTTAAAGCGAGGATTATCATTCTGCCCCACAAGTGAAATGGATATGGCTCAAACCCGGATAGACATATACAAATATGTTCGAAAATTAAAGTTGGCAAAAACCTTCCATGAAAATCCCAACCTGGCGTTTTCAAAAAAATACAAGGATACGCTTACAATGGATCTTACAGTGGCAGATGTAGATCCGTTTGTAACACTAATGGAACTTGATATTGAGGGGAATGAACAGCCCAGAGATCTGGAAACATACTGTATTCAACTGGGGGAAGGAACCAGTGGCAAGAGACCAAAATCAAAGTATTACCCACAAATGCCAACTGGAAATAAAATCGAAATCTTCCATGAGGCAGTGATAAAAGATTTATACCAACTTAGAAACAAAAAGAAAAGAAGTTCAATCTGACACTAAAAGAACGTAACGCCATCAAGACTCTAAAATCTGATAATAACATTGAAATAAAGATGGCGGACAAAGGTGGAAATATTATCATTTTGGACAAAGATTTCTATGTGGAAGAAGCCTATTCACAGTTAAATAATACAAGACATTATGAAAAGCTTAAAGAAAATCCAACATTGCGATATAAAGAAAATCTGGACAAAAAATTAAAACAATGGTGGGAAAAGAAATTAATTGATAATGATGAAAAAAGTATCTCACGACCGATCATCCTGTCACTGCAACAATGTACTTTCTCCCAAAAATACATAAAAACCCCATGAAACCACCAGGGAGGCCAATCGTTTCAGCAAAGGGGTCACTCCTGGAACCAATTGCCAATTTTGTGGATGGATACTTATTTCCATATGTTAAGGGTTTAACATCATACCTTAGAGATACGAGCGATCTTCTCAGAAATGTACAAGGGCTAAATTGGGAACCCACTTATAAATTGATAACCATGGATGTAATTGGGCTATACACCAACATTGAAAATACTTTTGGAATGGCTGCCTGTCAATACTTTTTAAAGGATCGCAATATTCAATTTGCCAACCACAATGCTATGATTATGGAGATGATTAGTTTATGTTTGACTCAAAACATCTTCATGTTTGGAGAGGACATTTTTACAAAAGGATGGGACAGCGATGGGGTTTTCTTTCAGTCCCAGTTATGCGTGTTTGACAATGGGTTGGTGGGAACAAAAGGTGGCATGGAACCCAAATAATGATCGATATGTTGAAAAAATAATATCTTGGCTGAGATATATAGGCGATCTTTTAATTATTTGGGATGGATCCATGGAAGAATTTAAAATCTATTTCGATATCCTCAACAATACAAACACCAACCTACACTTCACGTATGACATCAGTGAAACCGAGTGGTATTCCTGGACACTGAAATTTACATCAGGGAAAATAAAGTACATACCACTCTACATCGCAAGGCAACAGCGACCAATGCAACACTGCATGCAGAAAGCTTCCATCAAACCTCATTAATCAGAAACATACCATATGGTGAATTATTGAGGATAAGACGGATATGCTCTGAAGAAAATGAATGGAAAAAACATAGCAAACAAACAATGATCAGATTCAGAAACAGAAAATACAACAAAAATGTATTAAAAGATTGCCTTGAAAGAACAGAAAAACAACCAAGATCAGAGATCATAAAACAGAAATTGCCCCAAATAAACAATGATCAGGATGCTATAAGATTAATTACAACATTTTCAACGGAGTCAAAGCAAATTGAGCACATCCTTCGAAAAAATTGGAACATTTTATGCTTAGATAAAACTATGAGGAATATTGTTGGCAATCATCCAAAAATTACATACAGGAGAGCGAAAAATCTAAAAGATGAACTAGTCCACAGTCATTTCAATATGAGAAAACAAAAAACTTGGATAAACGTTAAGGGCTTTTCAAATGCTCAACGTGTAAAGTATGTCAAATCGCACAAAATACGAAGGAAATCACAATGGCAAACCGGAAGAAATGGAGAATCAATCAATTAATCAACTGTAAAAGTCAGTTTGTGGTTTACATCATTGAGTGTCCCTGCAAATTGAAATATGTAGGGAGCACGGTTTGTGAACTCAAAAAGCGAATACTGGAGCATGTGAGAGCCACAGTCAATAAGGATCGTGGCTATGCCGTGGCTGAACATATGGAAAAGTATCATGATGGGGACTGGAAGAAACTAAAATTCTATGCAGTGGAAATGGTCGAATGCCATGTGAGAGGTGGCAATCGGGAAAAACTCTGAGACAAAGGGAATCACGTCACATTTTATCTTTCAGAACCCTGGCCCCCTTTGGCCTCAATAAGGATGAAGAGATGTACTCCCACCTTTAACGACATTATAAATAGAAATATATTGCTTGTAAAGAATCTATACAATCGTAAATTTTCTCAAATTTGGAAAGAGATTTTGAAATTAGGCAATTTCTCATAGTATCAATTAAGGCCTTTTCTTATCTCATAACATAACAAATTTTGGTCATAGAAAATCTTTTATGAAATGGAAATATCAGATATGTGTTTGGTTTTAATTATAGTTGTATGTTACTAGTTTTAAGAACAGGTAAATTTGAAGAAAGTCACCAATTTTGGTAACTCACGTCCTTGAAAGCCCAATAGAGGGCAAAATATTTTCATTTGGGCAATGTACCTGAATAGAATTGAGAAAGGATGTTTGTGGTAGGCAAAATGCAACCAAATGAATGGGTTGTTGTCATAGTATTAGCTCAATAGATCAGTTTAATTACATATTGGAAAACTGTAACAGGCATGGCACTCACTAGTTTCACTGTATTTTAGATATATCAATTTAATTTGTTCTATTCACAAAATCACTTATTTAAAATTCACGATAAAAATGCAAAAGACTACATCTACCAGAATGCCTAGCGCTGTAGAGAACAGGATGTGACATAATGTCAGGTGATCAGTTTAAATGAAGCAGCAATTGCAGGGTTGGTTACCCGTGAGCAAGGTCTGAGGGCAGACTGAAACGCGTAGGGGTTCTTTACTGGTTGGAGAATGTTGCCGCTTTAATAAAATCTAAGAGCGTGCAAAAATACCCGTGAGTGCGAGTGGTTCTTTCCTCAAAAGGGAATCCTTGGTGATATATATATATATATATATACATATATATATATATATATATATATATATATTTAGGTTAAATACTTTTACTAAGTATATGCCTTCACCACGCATGCATTTGCGTTGTAATGGCATGCGTGGTAAAGTCATATGCGGGGTAAAAGTTTGCGGGGTGATGGTATTGCGGAGTAATTGCACCTGCGATGTAAAAAATGCGGGGTGATGGTATGCGGGGTAATTGTTTGCGGGATCACGTCATATATTCGTCCAGGGCATGATGCAGAGGGCAGTACCAAGCTGGAACAGGCCATATGGCGGAGATGAATGCTACCACTTCATTCTTACCACAAAGCCAGATTCATCATCATCTTCGTCCTCTGATGTGTCAGGTGCCTCACATGTGGGTGGTGGTGTTTAGTCTGCATCACTGTGTCGCACTGACACTTCAGGGGCGGAGATGTGGATGGAGTAGTAGCAGCAGCATTCATCCTCGCCAGGCCTTGTGGCGGCAATGCCATGATGAGGATTTGCAGGGCATGGAAGATCACAGCTACATCTTGCTGGTGTGCAGCCGTGGCAAACATTCTTTCCGCCTGCATCCGCTCCATGTTCAACATGATCCTCCGCATGTGTCCCTACTCCCAGCTGACATCGCTGGAGCCACTCTGACTAGACAGTTGTTCTTGGCTCAGAGTCATGACTCCAGCGATGTCAGCCATGGATTGTTGGAGAGCATGGAGCGGACAGTGGGTGTCCGTTAGGGACTGTAAGTGGTCCCTGATGGGACGTAGACACCCACGTATGGCATCTAGTTTGGCTGCCATGAGGTCGAACCCCACCCGCAGCTGATCAGCCATCTTCTCCTGGCACCCTAACACATGGCGTTGGAATGCCATGTGTTGGTCGTGGGGGTCCTGGTAGACAGCCGTGGTGGTGGGTGCTTCCTGCTGTGTGGTCTGTGCAGGGGGTGGGGTCTCTTCGATGCAGCTGGGCTGCACTGCTCCTGGAGGTGGGGTGCCAAAGCTGTCCATGGGCTGTTGGAGGGCATCGGTGTCGATGTTGGGGACGTCCTCTTCATCATCCGTGCTGAGTTCTTGGGTCTGCTCTGCAGGAGGTGTTGATTCTCCCTCTGCAATGTGAAGGGGAGATGCAGATTTGTAGAAATCAGCTGAAATCGCTGTTAGCATCAGCTGAAGCCATTTTGTTTTTGGCAGCCATTTTAGTTAGCCATGTGCTCGCCATGTGCTTTCTCCCTCTTCACTGTTGCCTGCTCTTGTATTTCACTTGAGTCAGGAACTATAATTAACTCCTTCAGTACTGAGCCAGAGCACTGCACATGCTCAGAAAGGCCTAGCTGCTAGAATGCACCTGCTCTTGAAGTAACTGTCAGGCTATTTTAACTAATGTCAGCAATATTGTAAACCCTCCCACTCTGTTGAGTAAGCGATTCTTATGTATCCTTATATGTAACTAGCTATTCATGTGCACACTTGTACCGCCTCTTTTTGAGTCTACATGCTAACTCGGCTATAAACTGGGCATAAAAGACCCAGAGTCTCTGTACTCCATGGACTGCCTCCTACAGTGGCCTGAGGGTACTGTATTGACGCAGTCTCCCTCATGTGAGGTTAATAAACTTATTATTTTGATATTCCAGCTTCCGTGCCAATCTCTTCTTTGTTGGTTTAAGGACCAGGTGCATCAGAGAATCCCTAGAAAGGTTTTTTCTTCTACAAATTGGCGCCCGAACGTGGACCTCATCGGAGAAGTGGCTATCCAAGGGAGTGGTCTTGACGGAAGACAGGAATCTACTGAGGAGGTACCCTGCAAGAGGAAGCCCTTTGTCTTTGCAGACCAAGGTGTTTTCCGGTTTTCCCGATCTGACCCTCCAGGTGTTGGCCACTCCCGACTGAGATCTTCTTTGGTGTGAGTATGTTAAAACGACCGTTAGGTCACTCAGAACTTGGCAGGTGGAGGTTGGAGACTTTGGTTTGGTAAGGTTGCTGTAGCAACACTTTTGTTTGGATTAGCTTGGCCAAGATTCTTGTTTGTTTGTATGTTTGCTGCAGCAAATGAAAGCAGGTAATGAGGAGATTTTTCTCTAAATTTTGAAGTCTTGAACGGCACAAATTGTGTTAAGTGTCACTTGGAGAATAATATTATATATGCTATAATATTTTTGCCATGCCTGCTCCTAGCACACTTCGTAGAAAGTGTTGCTGTCTTGGAGGTACCAATATGGATTTAGGAAGTACTCAGCTGACTCCCCTAAGAGGGGATACCTAAATGGGTTTAGGTATATTAAAAATGGTATTTCTTCCATGATAACTAGTACACTATGGAAAAAAATATATATAAAAAGGATCCTGATCTGCGCACTTAGTAAAATTCATAAGTGGTGATACGGAGCGCTTTTGAGTGTTCTGTCAGCCCAATTGGTAATTTGGTGTATTATTGGAAAAGGTCTGAGGCGCGAGCCTGTCTTTTGAACATGGCAGTCTTTTCGCTGTCTAATTGTCTTGGTGTAATCTCTGTACCTTTTTTTTGAGAGTCCTTTCGTTTGTAAATATGACTTACAATTGGTATTTACAAATGGTTTGGTTTAAGTACAGTCTGTGAGCTGTCTCTTGCTTTTGTCCTAAGTGTTGATTTGTGAGGTTAATTGTTTTTTTTTGGAGTGTCTATGTGGTTGTGGATTGACACCGGTGGTGATGCTTGAAAGTACTTGTTTCAGTAAGTAGTGACTATGTTTTTTGTGTGAGAATGGCTTGCTTTAGCAAGCAGTGTTGTGTGCTCTGAGTGTGTGGCCCCCTTCTTGAAAATGTCTGGAATGAGCTCAATTTGGTTTTTTGTCGTCATTCTGTTATGCAAATGTCATTGAAAGAACTACATTTTAAAATTCAAGGAATTAATTATGTAACATATGCTAAATAGCTGCACGCTACCATTAGAAGTAAAATAGTAACAAAGTATAGATGTGTGAATATTGCCACAAGAGACATTAGAATTAACACTCAATAGGGAAAAAATAGGCCTCATAGAAAGAAAAAAAAAACGAATTTGTGTGCTTTCAAACTAGGACTGAATACAAAATGTTACAGCATTATCCTTAGATATTAATATTAAAAGGCATTCACATCATCTGAGTAAATTGGTTGCTGCTGAAATAAACGCGCCTTTTTTTTCACATTACAAGACGATAGATTTGTGCTGGCTTGGAATGCCTGTGTTTTAAATAGACTGCACTGTGCTCAAATTTCCAGCACCAGAAAAAGAGCTTTCAAACAGTTGTTTACCGCTGTCTGACTGAGAGGAAGCTGTCTGTCAAAACAGACGGAGATCGAACTTTTTCAGGACATTGCAATACAGCAAAGGGGTTTTCTCCTGAAAAAGGCGTGGAAATTGAGGCTTGCTGGTCGTAAAAACACAGCTGAGTAAACAACACATGGCTATGCCCGGCCACAAGCTACTGATCCAGCACGTGCGTTAAAGACTACTGATTTTAAAAGTTACAAATACAGCTTCATTATTTTGGATAAAATAGAAAGGATTAAAAGCAGGGATTTTCTTTTCTTGTTGCTTTTCTAAATAAGCACATCTGTGGTTCTGATGGTAAATAATTACTGCCCTTTAAAAAGTGACTCAAACTATTTTGTTTCAGTACAGCTTCTGTGCTTAGTGTTATAAATACATGCATTTAAAGGCAAAAGGAAATGAATGAGGCTTGCTTTTCATATGTGGAAACATCAAAAGGGTTAGTGATCATTATTCAAAAAAATTGACTATATGAAAAAAAAAAAAATGTTATTAAAAATAATTGCACTAAATTCGTTTTTGCATTTTTAATGTCTACTAATCCTACTGTGACAAATATATCAGCTCCTAGCATCAAAGTTGAATTTGAGCAGCACTTTACCACAATGTGGGGAGTGAAATGTGAAATTTCACTTTACCCAGGCATATAAAAACTTATTTTAAAAGGGTGTACCTTATACATTTCTGACCCCCACCCTGGGATATCTAGGGAAGACCCTGGGGGTCCCTAATATGCCAAAACATTGTAGGTTATTCATTTTTAAGTGCCCCTACCACCAAAGTCGAGTTTGGGCACAATTTACTTTTTAAAAGCAGTCCTGGCACCCAGGGCTGTTTTCAAACTGATCTCAGGTTTCAGCAGTGCACACATGCAACTGCAGAACAAGCAGCTGGCCTCTAAACTGCTAGAAAGCACATCACGCACTGCACACAAATAAAAATAAGTATACAAAACAACGGCAGACGTTAGATCCTACCTTCAAACTTATTAGCATACAGGTACGGAACAGGATTACTTTTCAACTGTGCTTTTTCAGAGTTACTTTGAACTGGAAAACCGCATGGAAATAGCCTTGCACAGAAATGGGACAGCAGGTTTAAGGGGCAGAGGTCGAGTTCTGTATTTAGCAGACCAGCAAAATGCCCACGTAGGAGGGGTTTTTCTAATAGGTTTGCTTTGGCACTTCGACCTCGGAAAAGATTCTGAAGGAAGGGATGACAGCGCAAAGAGAAAGAGAAGCTTTGCTTATTATTTTTGGCAAAAAAACCAGGCAGGTTTTGCGCAGTCATAAGAAGCGAAGGAAAGGCAGTAACGTATGTGGGCCCTGTGTAGAGCATAGCTCTGCCATGTATATAGAAATAATGCTTTTAATTTAAAGATTGCTGTGCAAGGGCTCCAATAAGGAGGCAATGAAATTCAGTTTGCATTTATGCGCCCTCATGTTACACTAGTACAATTGCTAAAGGAATTGGTAGTTGGTTATTAATGTTTTCTAGCTAGCTCAATGTGCTATTTACCTCCTACAAGTTTGTTTGTGCCCAGCTGCCAAAAATAGGGGTAGATAGTGTCGACAGAAGGTCACCTGTTTCAGGTTACCTACTGTCGAATGAGGAGATTAGGGAGATTAGCTCCTGGGCAAATTAAGGGTAACTACAATTAAGTAATACATTGTCATTTTTTATGTGCTCTCTCTCTCTCTCTCTTTTTCACTCTCTCTTGTGCCTGTCTAAGCTGTCTAGCAACGGCCATGAGATGTTTAATTGGCTATTCAGTAATACTGTTTTAAAAAAAAAATTGATAGCATTAATAAAATGAATAAAACAAATACGCCATGTTGCTGCCCATCCTGTCTGATGAAATTATGAACGGATGAGTAGTCTAGATTGATGTTCCCTTATTTGACCTTTAAAGGGGAACTATATGTGGGTAGTTTTTGTTCTAAAATTCTCAGGTGATAACACCATTATTGTTTGTTATTTTTTATGCTACATACAGTTTTGCAAAGGCATTATTAGTCTCTTATTAGTCTGTGTAATTGAGCTGACAGGATCCCTGTTAAATTAGCAGTTTTAGATTTTCCCGCTGCGCCTATAACATGAGAGCATGGTCCTAAGCGTAAAATGTAGGTGTTTTTACGTAAGAAAAATAATTTTAGAAGTGTCTGCAGTCCTGTACAAGTAGTGAAAGGTTATAACTTATAAAACACAAGCTTGTTAAGACAAGAAGCACAAAAGAATGCTTGTTCTAAAAATTCCCTTTCTTGAGGTTCTTCAGATGAAATAGGAATACACAAATGTAAGGATTTAGAGTATGTCCGTATTGTTTTTCTTTTTCCCTCAGAATTTAGTAAATAAACATAGACTTCCTTGGCTGCTTCACATAGTGTAACATTTTACTCTTGTCAGTTCACCAAAAAGTTCCTTTTGTACTCGCTAATAGGTCCAGGGCTTTTTTTACTCTCAGATAGATGAAGTGGTTCTTGGGTGCCTTGCTAATGTATGGGGCGCCCCAAGCTAAAAAAGAAGAAGGTATTTGGAAATAGACTATCCTCTCTGTTGATAGATTATTTGTATGCCTTGTCTAAAGATTTTTTGTTCTGTCCATCAATAGATATCTGCTGCCCTACAACCATTGCCAGAGGGGCCCGGACATCAGATTCAGCCTGGGGAGTCAGCGCCAGTCCAGCTTGAAGCTAGGGTAAAGGGAACCAGCACAGGCATTGCTGGCAACTAGGACCTCAGTGAAGGTAGAAGGCTGAAAGCACTGGGACGTGAAGTGTGTACCCCTGCTACTGTCTTGGACGAAAGACGGGGGCTAGTTGGACTCCAGGGACCCTCAGTATTCAAGGGGACTTAATCCCCCAACTTAAAACGCGCCACGGGGCGCGTTTGCACAGTGGTGAAGGGAGGGGGCGGGGCTTCAGGTGACATGTGTGCAAACAGGCCCCGTGGCGTGTTTTAAGATGGGGAATTAAATCCTCTTCAATCCGGAGGGTCCCTGGGGGCCAACTAGCCCACCAGGTACGTCCAGAAAGTGCCACAGAGCTGCGTTGCAGAGAGGTGTAAAAAGGGGCGTGGCCTCTGAACACCTCTCTGCAACGCAGCTCCCTGGCGCATACTGGAGGTACAGGGTGGGCTAGTTGGACCCCAGGGACCCTCATTATTCAAGGGGACTTAATCCCCCAACTTAAAACGCGCCACGGGGCTCGTTTGCACAGTGGTGAAGGGAGGGGGCGGGGCACGTTATAGTTAGAAATTAGCATTTAAAAAACCTTTGAAATTCACATAAAAACCATAGGTTTCAGGCACGTTATAGTTAGAAATTAGCATTTAAAAAACCTTTGAAATTCACTGAAAAAACCATAGGTTTCAGACACGTTATAGTTAGAAATTAGCATTTAAAAAACCTTTGAAATTCACTGAAAAAACCATAGGTTTTAGGGACAGTTATAGTTAGTAGGACATTGCACTCGTACAAAACCCGTGAAATTCCCCCGTTATAGTTAGTTCAGCTAACTATAACTCGCGCCCCCGCAATGCACTGCTGATGACGTCACATATTACATCACTCATCACATGGTCAGTGACATCACTGATGACATCACTGATGACATCTCAAATGACATCACTGATGACATCATCCATGTGACAATCTGATGCACCTCCTCACACACTAATATAACCTTTGATACACTTACTGTAAAATACACACTACCATTTTCGATACCATTGACACACTAATACCAGTTACTACATACCCACTCAGTGATTCCTAGGTCTGCAGTGCATTGCGGGGGCGCGAGTTATAGTTAGCTGAACTAACTATAACGGGGGAATTTCACGGGTTTTGTACGAGTGCAATGTCCAACTAACTATAACTGTCCCTAAAACCTATGGTTTTTTCAGTGAATTTCAAAGGTTTTTAAATGCTAATTTCTAACTATAACGTGTCTGAAACCTATGGTTTTTTCAGTGAATTTCAAAGGTTTTTTAAATGCTAATTTCTAACTATAACGTGCCTGAAACCTATGGTTTTTTAAGTGAATATATATATATATACACATACATACATATATATATATATCTATATATGAAAGCTCCAAGGATGCGCAGCACTCACGGAACTTAAAGCTGATTTATTATAAGCAAATGCATTTCGGCGTTTCCGCCTTCTTCAGTGCTCATTAGCCCAGACACAAACATCGCACATGTTTAAATACCAGCAAGATGATTTCACTGGTTAAGCGCAGGGTCATGGCCAACAACAAAGGACTGCCACAATTGTAGTTCCCAATACCAATATCACGGCTGCCATCTCTGCGTGTGCTTTATCTATTTCAGTTCTTATGGTAAGTGTGTTGTTTTCCATTAGTTTTCAAAGTTTTTACAGTCTCTCATAGACTAGGAAAACAAAGATGTCAAATATACCTTGCACGCAGCGCAAATCCGTGTAGACCTTCATGAATAGCTTTTGTCACGTCAGCGGTAAAAGGCACCCGTCCTGAGTTCTGCAGTGTGGGTGAGACTTGGAGCCGTTATATATCTATATATATATATATATATATATATACATATATATATATATATATATTTAGGTTAAGTACTTTTACTAAGTATATGCCTTCACCACGCATGCATTTGCGTTGTAATGGCATGCGTGGTAAAGTCATATGCGGGGTAAAAGTTTGCGGGGTGATGGTATTGCGGAGTAATTGCACCTGCGATGTAAAAAATGCGGGGTGATGGTATGCGGGGTAATTGTTTGCGGGATCACGTCATATATTCGTCCAGGGCATGATGCAGAGGGCAGTACCAAGCTGGAACAGGCCATATGGCGGAGATGAATGCTACCACTTCATTCTTACCACAAAGCCAGATTCATCATCATCTTCGTCCTCTGATGTGTCAGGTGCCTCACATGTGGGTGGTGGTGTTTAGTCTGCATCACTGTGTCGCACTGACACTTCAGGGGGCGGAGATGTGGATGGAGTAGTAGCAGCAGCATTCATCCTCGCCAGGCCTTGTGGCGGCAATGCCATGATGAGGATTTGCAGGGCATGGAAGATCACAGCTACATCTTGCTGGTGTGCAGCCGTGGCAAACATTCTTTCCGCCTGCATCCGCTCCATGTTCAACATGATCCTCTGCATGTGTCCCTACTCCCAGCTGACATCGCTGGAGCCACTCTGACTAGACAGTTGTTCTTGGCTCAGAGTCATGACTCCAGCGATGTCAGCCATGGATTGTTGGAGAGCATGGAGCGGACAGTGGGTGTCCCGTAGGGACTGTAAGTGGTCCCTGATGGGACGTAGACACCCACGTATGGCATCTAGTTTGGCTGCCATGAGGTCGAACCCCACCCGCAGCTGATCAGCCATCTTCTCCTGGCACCCTAACACATGGCGTTGGAATGCCATGTGTTGGTCGTGGGGGTCCTGGTAGACAGCCGTGGTGGTGGGTGCTTCCTGCTGTGTGGTCTGTGCAGGGGGTGGGGTCTCTTCGATGCAGCTGGGCTGCACTGCTCCTGGAGGTGGGGTGCCAAAGCTGTCCATGGGCTGTTGGAGGGCATCGGTGTCGATGTTGGGGACGTCCTCTTCATCATCCGTGCTGAATTCTTGGGTCTGCTCTGCAGGAGGTGTTGATTCTCCCTCTGCAATGTGAAGGGGAGATGCAGATTTGTAGAAATCAGCTGAAATCGCTGTTAGCATCAGCTGAAGCCATTTTGTTTTTGGCAGCCATTTTAGTTAGCCATGTGCTCGCCATGTGCTTTCTCCCTCTTCACTGTTGCCTGCTCTTGTATTTCACTTGAGTCAGGAACTATAATTAACTCCTTCAGTACTGAGCCAGAGCACTGCACATGCTCAGAAAGGCCTAGCTGCTAGAATGCACCTGCTCTTGAAGTAACTGTCAGGCTATTTTAACTAATGTCAGCAATATTGTAAACCCTCCCACTCTGTTGAGTAAGCGATTCTTATGTATCCTTATATGTAACTAGCTATTCATGTGCACACTTGTACCGCCTCTTTTTGAGTCTACATGCTAACTCGGCTATAAACTGGGCATAAAAGACCCAGAGTCTCTGTACTCCATGGACTGCCTCCTACAGTGGCCTGAGGGTACTGTATTGACGCAGTCTCCCTCATGTGAGGTTAATAAACTTATTATTTTGATATTCCAGCTTCCGTGCCAATCTCTTCTTTGTTGGTTTAAGGACCAGGTGCATCAGAGAACCCCTAGAAAGGTTTTTTCTTCTACAAATTGGCGCCCGAACGTGGACCTCATCGGAGAAGTGGCTATCCAAGGGAGTGGTCTTGACGGAAGACAGGAATCTACTGAGGAGGTACCCTGCAAGAGGAAGCCCTTTGTCTTTGCAGACCAAGGTGTTTTCCGGTTTTCCCGATCTGACCCTCCAGGTGTTGGCCGCTCCCGACTGAGATCTTCTTTGGTGTGAGTATGTTAAAACGACCGTTAGGTCACTCAGAACTTGGCAGGTGGAGGTTGGAGACTTTGGTTTGGTAAGGTTGCTGTAGCAACACTTTTGTTTGGATTAGCTTGGCCAAGATTCTTTTTTGTTTGTATGTTTGCTGCAGCAAATGAAAGCAGGTAATGAGGAGATTTTTCTCTAAATTTTGAAGTCTTGAACGGCACAAATTGTGTTAAGTGTCACTTGGAGAATAATATTATATATGCTATAATATTTTTGCCATGCCTGCTCCTAGCACACTTCGTAGAAAGTGTTGCTGTCTTGGAGGTACCAATATGGATTTAGGAAGTACTCAGCTGACTCCCCTAAGAGGGGATACCTAAATGGGTTTAGGTATATTAAAAATGGTATTTCTTCCATGATAACTAGTACACTATGGAAAAAAAATATATATAAAAAGGATCCTGATCTGCGCACTTAGTAAAATTCATAAGTGGTGATACGGAGCGCTTTTGAGTGTTCTGTCAGCCCAATTGGTAATTTGGTGTATTATTGGAAAAGGTCTGAGGCGCGAGCCTGTCTTTTTGAACATGGCAGTCTTTTCGCTGTCTAATTGTCTTGGTGTAATCTCTGTACCTTTTTTTTGAGAGTCCTTTTGTTTGTAAATATGACTTACAATTGGTATTTACAAATGGTTTGGTTTAAGTACAGTCTGTGAGCTGTCTCTTGCTTTTGTCCTAAGTGTTGATTTGTGAGGTTAATTGGTTTTTTTTTTGAGTGTCTATGTGGTTGTGGATTGACACCGGTGGTGATGCTTGAAAGTACTTGTTTCAGTAAGTAGTGACTATGATTTTTGTGTGAGAATGGCTTGCTTTAGCAAGCAGTGTTGTGTGCTCTGAGTGTGTGGCCCCCCTTCTTGAAAATGTCTGGAATGAGCTCAATTTGGTTTTTTGTCGTCATTCTGTTATGCAAATGTCATTGAAAGAACTACATTTTAAAATTCAAGGAATTAATTATGTAACATATGCTAAATAGCTGCACGCTACCATTAGAAGTAAAATAGTAACAAAGTATAGATGTGTGAATATTGCCACAAGAGACATTAGAATTAACACTCAATAGGGAAAAAATAGGCCTCATAGAAAGAAAAAAAAAACGAATTTGTGTGCTTTCAAACTAGGACTGAATACAAAATGTTACAGCATTATCCTTAGATATTAATATTAAAAGGCATTCACATCATCTGAGTAAATTGGTTGCTGCTGAAATAAACGCGCCTTTTTTTTCACATTACAAGACGATAGATTTGTGCTGGCTTGGAATGCCTGTGTTTTAAATAGACTGCACTGTGCTCAAATTTCCAGCACCAGAAAAAGAGCTTTCAAACAGTTGTTTACCGCTGTCTGACTGAGAGGAAGCTGTCTGTCAAAACAGACGGAGATCGAACTTTTTCAGGACATTGCAATACAGCAAAGGGGTTTTCTCCTGAAAAAGGCGTGGAAATTGAGGCTTGCTGGTCGTAAAAACACAGCTGATTAAACAACACATGGCTATGCCCGGCCACAAGCTACTGATCCAGCACGTGTGTTAAAGACTACTGATTTTAAAAGTTACAAATACAGCTTCATTATTTTGGATAAAATAGAAAGGATTAAAAGCAGGGATTTTCTTTTCTTGTTGCTTTTCTAAATAAGCACATCTGTGGTTCTGATGGTAAATAATTACTGCCCTTTAAAAAGTGACTCAAACTATTTTATGTTTCAGTACAGCTTCTGTGCTTAGTGTTATAAATACATGCATTTAAAGGCAAAAGGAAATGAATGAGGCTTGCTTTTCATATGTGGAAACATCAAAAGGGTTAGTGATCATTATTCAAAAAAATTGACTATATGAAAAAAAGAAAATGTTATTAAAAATAATTGCACTAAATTCGTTTTTGCATTTTTAATGTGTACTAATCCTACTGTGACAAATATATCAGCTCCTAGCATCAAAGTTGAATTTGAGCAGCACTTTACCACAATGTGGGGAGTGAAATGTGAAATTTCACTTTACCCAGGCATATAAAAACTTATTTTAAAAGGGTGTACCTTATACATTTCTGACCCCCACCCCTGGGATATCTAGGGAAGACCCTGGGGGTCCCTAATATGCCAAAACATTGTAGGTTATTCATTTTTAAGTGCCCCTACCACCAAAGTCGAGTTTGGGCACAATTTACTTTTTAAAAGCAGTCCTGGCACCCAGGGCTGTTTTCAAACTGATCTCAGGTTTCAGCAGTGCACACATGCAACTGCAGAACAAGCAGCTGGCCTCTAAACTGCTAGAAAGCACATCACGCACTGCACACAAATAAAAATAAGTATACAAAACAACGGCAGACGTTAGATCCTACCTTCAAACTTATTAGCATACAGGTACGGAACAGGATTACTTTTCAACTGTGCTTTTTCAGAGTTACTTTGAACTGGAAAACCGCATGGAAATAGCCTTGCACAGAAATGGGACAGCAGGTTTAAGGGGCAGAGGTCGAGTTCTGTATTTAGCAGACCAGCAAAATGCCCACGTAGGAGGGGTTTTTCTAATAGGTTTGCTTTGGCACTTCGACCTCGGAAAAGATTCTGAAGGAAGGGATGACAGCGCAAAGAGAAAGAGAAGCTTTGCTTATTATTTTTGGCAAAAAAAACAGGCAGGTTTTGCGCAGTCATAAGAAGCGAAGGAAAGGCAGTAACGTATGTGGGCCCTGTGTAGAGCATAGCTCTGCCATGTATATAGAAATAATGCTTTTAATTTAAGGATTGCTGTGCAAGGGCTCCAATAAGGAGGCAATGAAATTCAGTTTGCATTTATGCGCCCTCATGTTACATTAGTACAATTGCTAAAGGAATTGGTAGTTGGTTATTAATGTTTTCTAGCTAGCTCAATGTGCTATTTACCTCCTACAAGTTTGTTTGTGCCCAGCTGCCAAAAATAGGGGTAGATAGTGTCGACAGAAGGTCACCTGTTTCAGGTTACCTACTGTCGAATGAGGAGATTAGGGAGATTAGCTCCTGGGCAAATTAAGGGTAACTACAATTAAGTAATACATTGTCATTTTTTATGTGCTCTCTCTCTCTCTCTCTCTCTTTTTTTCACTCTCTCTTGTGCCTGTCTAAGCTGTCTAGCAACGGCCATGAGATGTTTAATTGGCTATTCAGTAATACTGTTTAAAAAAAAAAATTGATAGCATTAATAAAATGAATAAAACAAATACGCCATGTTGCTGCCCATCCTGTCTGATGAAATTATGAACGGATGAGTAGTCTAGATTGATGTTCCCTTATTTGACCTTTAAAGGGGAACTATATGTGGGTAGTTTTTGTTCTAAAATTCTCAGGTGATAACACCATTATTGTTTGTTATTTTTTATGCTACATACAGTTTTGCAAAGGCATTATTAGTCTCTTATTAGTCTGTGTAATTGAGCTGACAGGATCCCTGTTAAATTAGCAGTTTTAGATTTTCCCGCTGCGCCTATAACATGAGAGCATGGTCCTAAGCGTAAAATGTAGGTGTTTTTACGTAAGAAAAATAATTTTAGAAGTGTCTGCAGTCCTGTACAAGTAGTGAAAGGTTATAACTTATAAAACACAAGCTTGTTAAGACAAGAAGCACAAAAGAATGCTTGTTCTAAAAATTCCCTTTCTTGAGGTTCTTCAGATGAAATAGGAATACACAAATGTAAGGATTTAGAGTATGTCCGTATTGTTTTTCTTTTTCCCTCAGAATTTAGTAAATAAACATAGACTTCCTTGGCTGCTTCACATAGTGTAACATTTTACTCTTGTCAGTTCACCAAAAGTTCCTTTTGTACTCGCTAATAGGTCCAGGGCTTTTTTTACTCTCAGATAGATGAAGTGGTTCTTGGGTGCCTTGCTAATGTATGGGGCGCCCCAAGCTAAAAAGAAGAAGGTATTTGGAAATAGACTATCCTCTCTGTTGATAGATTATTTGTATGCCTTGTCTAAAGATTTTTGTTCTGTCCATCAATAGATATCTGCTGCCCTACAACCATTGCCAGAGGGGCCCGGACATCAGATTCAGCCTGGGGAGTCAGCGCCAGTCCAGCTTGAAGCTAGGGTAAAGGGAACCAGCACAGGCATTGCTGGCAACTAGGACCTCAGTGAAGGTAGAAGGCTGAAAGCACTGGGACGTGAAGTGTGTACCCCTGCTACTGTCTTGGACGAAAGACGGGGTCACAAATCAGGATGGAGAATTCTTTGCGTGGATCCCGTTTTTGATGCCCAGCTGAGAGAGTCACAGACCGACAAAGACGGCAAGGAGGCTTTTGCTTGAGGTGACCCCCTTTGAAACAAGGGTTGCTTCAGATATCCCAGCATCAGGCCTTTGAGTCCTGGTCCCCAAGTGAATGCAAGTCTGCACCTCTGTTTGTTGATCAAGGGATGCCTGGGCATACTGGGTACAATCTTTGGCCCCGACAAAAGAGCAGTGTGCCAGCGGAGCAACACAGGAGTTAGGGAAGGACTTGAGTTCAGGGTACAGGTGCTGTGCCTTTGGTGCCTGTTAGATTAAAGTGAAGAAAACTGATGCACTGCCTGAGACACTGGACAGGATCGTTGAGGGCATTTGCCCCGGAGGGTGATTGCCCTATCCTGAAAGAAGAAACCTTTTCCCTTAAAACTGGGCCGTCATTGTTTTCTTGAGTTGCAAGTTGTGCAGCTCCACCGTTGGAAAAGAACTTCGATAGGAGCCTGCCTGTGAGGCTCAGACGGACACAGGGAGAAGACTCCCCTCTGGCTGGTTGTACAGCGGCTTCTATTCTTTTAAGTACTTTTTAGCAATGTATCCCTTTGGTCGTCCCATTTTTGAGGAGGAGCAGCCCTTTGCGGCTCCTCGTCCTAATTCCCATGGCCCCGTTTGGTCTTCCTGGTCCCCTGAAACGAAAATTGTTTTTGTAATGATCCTTGTATTTTCTTTAATATTTGCATTAGGAATGTTTATTCTGCAAGAGAAACGTTTATTTGAACAGTTGATAAATACTACTCTGCCCTCCTCCTGAGCATATCAATTGGTACTCTAGCCCTCATAAAAAGAACACTGGAAAGGTCTATTAAAAAAAATGTTTTTATTTAAGATATTATATTAGATATATGCTGTTGGCTATTCTGAAGCTGAAATAGATGGTCACTGACATACATAGGAGCCCTGAAACATAGAATTGGACTGGATGGTTTTGGGATTTACTTTCTGCTTGGGGTTGGAAAAATTGATAGTTCTGTTTGTAATAATAGCCATTATTTTCTCCTGCTATCTGTGTGTTCATTATGACCCAATACTCTGTTCCCCATGTATTTCTACTTGTATCTCACCAGTTAAACAATGTTAAAAATGTAAATGCCCACTTAGCAATGGATCAGGATATTAATGGATTTATGAGGATAAATGTGCAGGATAACTTCCATGCTTCTATTAATTCATAGCGGATGTCTTCAGCTAATGCTAAAATGGCCATCTGTAGAAATCAGCTGAAATAGCTGTTAGCATCAGCTGAAGCCATTTTGTTTTTGGCAGCCATTTTAGTTAGCCATGTGCTCGCCATGTGCTTTCTCCCTCTTCACTGTTGCCTGCTCTTGTATTTCACTTGAGTCAGGAACTATAATTAACTCCTTCAGTACTGAGCCAGAGCACTGCACATGCTCAGAAAGGCCTAGCTGCTAGAATGCACCTGCTCTTGAAGTAACTGTCAGGCTATTTTAACTAATGTCAGCAATATTCTAAACCCTCCCACTCTGTTGAGTAAGCGATTCTTATGTATCCTTATATGTAACTAGCTATTCATGTGCACACTTGTACCGCCTCTTTTTGAGTCTACATGCTAACTCAGCTATAAACTGGGCATAAAAGACCCAGAGTCTCTGTACTCCATGGACTGCCTCCTACAGTGGCCTGAGGGTACTGTATTGACGCAGTCTCCCTCATGTGAGGTTAATAAACTTATTATTTTGATATTCCAGCTTCCGTGCCAATCTTTTCTTTGTTGGTTTAAGGACCAGGTGCATCAGTGAACCCCTAGAAAGGTTTTTTCTTCTACAGATTGACATTGTGTTCACATGTATGTTGACGCATTGGACAGGTTTACTTACAGACTGCATGACAATGTACATTGTGACTGTTTGTGAGGAGATGCCTATGTGATGCGGGACAGTTGACATTTCTACGCCATCAGGGATGTGAGGTTTTACTTGTACATTGTCATCTCACAGTTTCCTGCTATGCCAAATGCGTATGGCCATTTTCTACATACAAGCGGCGGCAGTTGTGTCCTCTGTTCTGTTGTGACAGTGTTGCAGTTTGTACCACATTGTTGTCAATGTTGAGGTGCTCTGATTCTTATGTGTGTGTGCAGCATTGTGGGTGTGTTGCCCCTTCAGCTCTGATTTGGCTGGCCCTTATCCCTTTCAGGCGGTGTGCCTTTGACTTCTGTGCTTATACAGTGCTGAGATGTTGCAGACTTGGGTAAATTGGGCTCTTGGTCAGAGTTGTGACTCTTGGGCATGGTTTGTCCGCAGATGTGCTATACTTAATTGTGCATGTGTGCCATTGTGCCCATCTCCCCCCGTCCCCCCAGTCCCTGTTCGTTACTCACCCTGTTGCTGTTGGGTCAGGTCATGTTGTGCAGTGTCCGGTCCCCCAACTCCTGCCACCGTCTCCCCACTGATGACTCGGGTCACCATTTTCTCCATCTCATCCAGCTCCTGGTGTGTCGCTGGACTCCCACCTCCAGTCTGCATTGCTGCTTTCAGGTTGGCTGCGAGTTTCAGCTTGGTTTTGCGCTTCACATCAGTCCAGCGCTTCTTGCAGTCGTCCACTTCCCTTCTTTTCACTCCGACTGCATTCACCTTGGCCAAAATGGACTGCCATATTGAATTTTTAGTTGCCAATGACACAGTGGAGGTGATGAACAGTTGGTGGTGGTGTTCTATCACCTCCGTAATGAGGATCTGGTTTTCCTGCGTACTGTAAGGCGGGTTCCTCTTCTTCTTCTCCTTGCCCTTCCCTGACCCTGAGGTCCCAGGCTGTTCCTCCGTGGGGCTTGTGGGGTTCTGGTTGTCCTCTGTACTTGCTCCGGCTACCTCCATTGTGCTTCGCAGTTGCTTTGGTTTTGTTTGTGGGTTTTTTTTTCCTGCTTTTATAGTGATTTTTACCGCCCGACGTGTGTGAATTGCAGGCCTGGCACAGCTTATCGCTGATTTTTTTATCGCGGTTGGGCCCATCGCCACTTTTTTCACATTCGGCTTTAGATTTTTATCGCAGTCCTGGTGATTTTATCGCGGACATTTGACGCGTTATCGGGACACTATCGCATGTTACCGCCGTGTTGAGAATGAGACGTTAACATAGAGTTATTTTCCCGCGATGGACGGCGATATGAGAAATTGCGTTGTCCTAATTTTGCCGATGATTATCGCACGTTCTTGAGAATATCCCCCCTTGAAAGGTGACTTTTGTCAGAGGATGTGATCCCAGAGGACTGAGGAAGAGAGTATTTTAATGTGATATAGTTAAGTGAAAGCATCACTGCATAAAGGCAAAGGGTAGTCTAAAAATGATTAGCGATAAGGGAAGGCAAGCACCCACCGTTAGCTCCCAACTTCTCAGTTTCCACCTAGCCTCAAGGATCAGATGAAGTATCACTACTGCGCTTGAGGGAGAGCAGCACTCTTTATTAAGTTGAGGGATTCAAACCCTGCCTTGCTGAAGAGCAGTTTCATTCCTCGGAGTAGATTTAACCTCAGAAAACCTAATAAAATCTTTTAATAAGTTTTCCAAACTTTTATATGTTTAGTTCTTACTTGTTAAACAAACATTTTGAAACTCACACCAATAGTGCAGTATTTGTTTATTTGTGTAGTTAATTGAAACCATTACAACAATGTAAAACATTGAGACGTGTTTACCTCTAAAACGTGGCACATGTCACTACATCAGGATGCAATTCAGTGAGTGAATCCAAAATGGTGACAAGGAACACCTATAGCAGTCCTGTTCGCGATGAACCTCACTTACACAGCAGGTGGTTAGCTAAAGGTTCCAAAAATTAAGAAATTAAGTGGCAAGGGTTGTTCTTTAAGCTGATAAATTTATGGACTGTTATCAGATTGCACTCAGAGGTTTCGCTGCGAGTTTTCGGAGATCTGCATTCGAGCTTGTGTAAATTTACCAGGGAGGCGACAGGCATGGCGTTAAGTGATGGTTGGTAAAAAGCTTTTGGTTTGAGCATGCGTCCTTAATTATTGTGCTTCTTATGTTTTGGTAAAGTCAAAATTCATTCTTCAGCAGCGTATAATCGGTCCAGGATCTTTCAAATCTCTTTCGTGGATTTAACGAATCTGCTAATTAGGATGCTGTGTTCATCTCTAAAACATTTTGACACCAGGAGCCTTTTTATTTCCGGTGTCTCCTTTCCTAGGTTTTGGTTATTAGAAGCTGTGCTGTGTTTTTTAAACGATTTCCGGTCACTGTCTAGAGACCAGGAGGTGGTTTGTCCTCGCTCCAGTTCTTGACCAGAGGATCTTTGAAGGAGCCCTTTTCTGCTTGTGTTGATTTAAACCAGCGCACACCAATAGTTTATCACCACGTTCATTTTTGAAGTTGTCTTTGCCCACACACTTTATACTAGTTCTTGCTTCCTCTGCAGACCCACCCTATTAAAGGCTTTACCTACCTTAGTGCCGATTATGTGATTTGGATAACTGGGAATGAATATTACTAAATATTTGAATTGCTTTGATTCCCACTAGAAGTCATAATCAGACATCCTTAATACATTTGAGCATAATACTGTACCCAGGGAACATTCTAAACTTTGCGACAAGCCTAATAGTGTAAGAATGTGGAACTTGGAGGATGATAAATAGAGTAGCTTGTCATATGCAAAGACAAGGCATATGTGGACATGGACACCTATCTTGACCCCCTAAATGTTTTCATGAGTTTGGACTGATATTGCCAATGGGTCAAGTGTCGGTTTAAATTGTGGAGGAAATAGATAGTGGACAACTCATGTTTAGAGCTTTGAAAAGAGGACAAAAATGTAGGCAAAGCAGGCATCATAACTGACAGCATTTGAGAACAATAGCCTTTGTGGCTAAACTGCAGAGGTGTCTTGCTAGTCAAGCGTGAAATATTGTTCTATGTTGTAAGAAAATGCATCTTTTGCATGATCACCCCCATTCATAGCTGCCAAGGTTTCAAATTGCCATGTGTGACATTTTCATAATTTCAGTGTAATTATGAGTGACATTTCAATGTCTATGAGTGACACTTTCTTGCAAACAAAATCAAGCAATGAAGACGAGGGAAACATATAAATATCAGAAATTACACCCATTTGAGCAACGAGAAACTCAAAGAAGATCTTAAAACTAATGCAAAGCACCAGAAATGAAAGGGCACTAACCTAGTGCCATTGTAACCCGATTGTTCTATTAAACAAATGTGTAACCAATACAGCCCCACAGCCAGCCTCTGTCAGAGAGCTACTACACACCACTGGCACTGACCAGGGGGCTCAGCTGACTTAATGCCGCTGGCGCTGAAAGTAATTGGACAGGCACCAGCGCAGAAGAACGAGAGGAAGGTTGGGCAATGGTTAGTTAAAATCCAAGATTATGTGCAAACAAACAAATTGTGCTGATGAAATAAAAACAGAGGTTATGCTAGTAAAATTTTACAGAGTATCAGAGAAGAGGAGCACTACTCACTATCGAGACCAACACCTGATGTGTGGTACTTGGCAGGGCTGTGTATATCACTACATAGCATAACACTACACTGAGGTACTACTGCATAGGAGCTAGTACAAACTACTAGTACATCAATCAAGGATGCGTATAATGGAATAACCAGAAACCTCTCTAATTTGAGTCCTGATGTTAGTCAGTTTGTGAAGACACCACCTTGATTAAACCCTCCCTTTCTTAAATATTTCCTGAAAAGTCCCATGTCGCTGTGTCCTGCATTTCCAAAACTGCACATGTACAATATTCCTACTGTATACACTCTTGTCAGGGTTATCTGGAAAATGTCTTACTTCCTGCTGCCTTTCGCATTGAATTTTGTCAACTTAAACAAGGTTCTGGGCTCTTGATGACCCCACAAGGTCTGCGTGTGGGAATTAACGGTTGAGAGTGAAATACGTGTTTCGTCCTCACACCAGCCCTCTTAATCGGAGGATCTCGGCAAATTAACTGCATCCTTCTAGATTAAATACATGCACCAGAGTCGTGCTTTAGAGGTAAGGTCGACCTGCCTCTTTCATCTTAATACGATTGTCGGTTATAGCGGCGGAGGGTCGTTAAGTATCTCAAGCGCAAGATACATATTGCCTCTGATACAATGTTTCCCGATGGCGCGGGTGATTAATACTTGCGTGGCGCACGCCATCATTGATGATACGACGTGCTCTGTAAAAATCGATTGTATGATTAAACCACTACCTCCTTAATCACGAGTGCCTAAACCACGAACTCTAAACAACGACCCAATCTAAACCACTAAGTAAAGAACCACGACATACTGAACCACGAATTCCCCCACCCCTAAATACTAACTCACTCCCCTCCTACCCCCTTAAAACTAACTCGATTCTCCCCAACCCCCTAAAAACTAACTCTATTCTCCCCAACCCCCTAAAAACTAACTCGATCCTCTCCCCCTAAAAACTAACATGATCCCCTCCCACCCCTAAAAACTAACTTGATTCTCCCCAACCCCCTAAAAACCTAACACGATCCCCTCCCACCCCATAAAAACTAACACAATCCCTCCAAGCGCCTAAAAACTAACCTGAACCCCCACCCCTAAATACTAACTTGATCCCCTCCCACCCCCTAAAAACGTACACGATCCCTCCAAGCCCCTAAAAACTAACCCGAACCCCCCACCCCCTAAAAACTAACTCGATCCCCTCCCACCCCCTTAAAACTTACACGGAGCCTCCAAGCCCCTATAAACTAACACAAACTCCCCCCACCTCCTTAAAACTAACTCGATCCCCTGCCACCCCCTAAAATCTTACACGATCCCTCTGATCCAGCGGGTTACTAGCAACAAGCATTCATTCACTAAATACTCCCCTGGGCCCATTCATTCATTCACGCTAACTAATAATCACTGCTGGTGGGAATCAGTTGTACTCTTTATCAAAAATCTCTGCTACCAATTACCTTTCTGATTGAAGAGTAATGACTTACCAATGGACCGTTGATAATTGGGGATAAAATGAGAACATACAAATACAATTTCATAAACACCTGAAATAACCACTGACTCAGGAAGTTTTAAAATGTTTATCTAAATTCTTAGCAGAGTAAATTACAAACCACATAATACTTAATCGCATATCAAGGAGGAAGCATACTAAATAATCAATGACGGTCCCTCAGAAAGAAGAAGATAGAGACAGCAGTACAGCTAAAGGTTTACGCATTTATAGTTACCTAAAGGTGTGAAAGCCAAACCCCTTGGCCAAGGAGTTGGAAAGGTGGGTCTCAAGAAGGATGAAGACCAAAGACCTCCGGACCAGGTTCAGAATAGGATAGGTGACCTCTCTACCAACGACGCCTGCGTCGTTCCCCTCTCTGACACTTCGTTCCTCCTCGATTCTTCCGTGTCTTCTTTCTAATGGAATCCGCCGCCCCCACCTCCGGACCTCTCTGGACAGCGGTTCAGTCTGCAATCGATCAGCTCGTTGAGTTCCAAAGCCTGATCTAGCTAATTAGCTAATTCTATATCTATTATACCCTTCTACACCCAGGTACCTCCCATTAATGTTTCAAAATGATGGGCCCACTACTTCTGATTGGACAGGGGGTTGATCCTCACACCATGACAATTTAGTTCAATTTCTTTAAGCCCATTGTTTTAAAATACCGCCCCTCACAATTAATACATTTGCTTTATTTCCCACCCGTCTCACGACAAATTTAATATAAAGTGTATACAATTTGTTTCAATTGATAGGACATTTCAGATGTACAGTGAAGGTGACCAGCGGGTCATGTCCTTGGACATCTTCCAAGTTGACTTCATCGCTTTGTCTTGTTAGTTTTCAGAGCGCATGCGCGAGTTCCATGGCTCTTGAGCTGCTGTTCGGTTAACCCAGGCCCAATTTACAAACTAATAGAAATCAAAGAAGAAACATTTTAAAATCAAAAATAAATGTTTTCACTGTATACCCCCTACTTCTACTCTATTCCCATTTAATTATAAAATCTATCCCGCATTAGTAGCGTTAGGATATCACATTATTAATTGCAGCAAATGCGTAAGCTTTAGCATGTGAGAACATCAAGTAGCCATTTTAGCATACACTGCGCAGAAGCAAAGATTCCCTCCAAGCAAAGAAAGACGTCATACCACGTGATATGGTTGACACATGCGCAATGGAGTTCCCGCGCTTTAGCGCCCATTTTGGATTAGACAAGGATTACAAAATTTTAATTAATTAATACTGTGAGAGGATTGCTTACGAACAAGTCTCATTGTGAGTCCTTGCTCCATCACCTCCAAGCCCCTAAAAACTAACCCGAATCCCCCCACCCCCTTAAAACTAACCCAAACCCCCCACCCCTTAAAACTAACTCCAAAACCTCTTACCTGTTCCTGTCCGACGCTCCTCTGAACTCCGCCCTGCACGAACACTAGACCGTCTTAGCCTGAACCACGCACATGCGTGGTTAAGGCTAAGTCGTTGTTCGGCTTGCGTGACTCCGGAACTCGTTGTTCCGGAGTCGTTCTTCAGGATGTTTCCCATAAAAATCTGCTCTGGTTTTCTGTACATTTATGTATTGGTAAAATGACTTCCATATTGTGTTTAGAACATCAAGGAGTGAAAGAACGACTAATGGCCAGATTCACTTTAAACAAAAAAGTACGTGCAGAGACATTAACCATGTCACTGCGTCGGGTGATATATATTTCATTGTAGCAGCTTAGAGCTACGGACTCAGACCCAACCCTAAGCCTGCCGGAAGCAGCGCGCAAGGCGCGCTGCTACTCCAGACCAGCTTTAGTTTCAATCGTTAATATTGGTGCATCATTACTAGCGCTCCGCTTGACAGCTGAGGAGGCGCTATGAGGTGATATACGTGACTTTGCATTTCAGTGCGGTGATGCGGACCACCACACTGAAATGCGTTATTTTAATGCCTGATGCATGGTATTTGGCAGGGCTGCCCATTTTCTTTTGAACTGATTCTTTAGCTTTTTAGACTCTACAGTGGGACCCTGCTAAATCAAAGCATATATAAAAGGAACATCTATATACAATAATCCATTAAATATCCATATAAAATTCATAAAACATCACATAAAAACAGTGGTCCTCTGCTTATTGGCACGTTCAATGTATACAGCAGCAAAAATACAGATCTTAATAGTAGGCAAAGTTTGCAGGTAGGTAAAAGCCGTTCTGCAGTAGTGAATATTTGCCGACCTAAGAATGGGCAATAGGTAGCGTTTCCTTAACAGCAAGTAAAATTTACAAAATAACATAAAATGTAAAGTAGTTTGAGGTGATTGATCGTCACAAGGACACTGGGGTAGTTGGGAAAAATAGGAGCCTTGTGACGGAAAAGCAGCCAAAAAGTGCACAGTGCATAACCTGAGTCTAACTAGTAAAAATTTGGGATGCTTATTGTCCACCCATATTAGGTATGGTGCAGGACTGACACTTGAACAAACCCCCATAAAAGCCTGGACTGTTGGCTTATCTACAGCCCTCCACATTCTGTCCTCTAGACATCCCTCTAAAAACACATTCTTCAAAGTCACAATAGAACTTGCTAGTGCACTGCTGGGAGAAGTGAACAAGTCCTCCTGCCCCATACTACGACAGATGTTCTGAATATATATAATTCAAGGAATACTCAGACAGTGGTCGAGTTTCAAGCAGTCCGCAAGCACAGCCCTATTGAAGGAAGTCTGGCTTTTGGTCCAAATTCTAAGCCACAGAAGGAGGGGTTGAATTTTAATGAGGTTGCTAATGTATCCAATCCCCGCCTCTGTGTGGCTAGTACTTTGGGGGACAGCTAGAAGCCTCTTAATAAAGCCATTCTCAATTTGTTCAAGGCCCCCCTGATCTTCAATGCCCCACACCCCTGCCCATTGCCTTTGTAAACAGTCAAAACGTCCTTTATGGGCTGCTGGTCAAGTCTGCGGGCAAAATTTAGAACAGCCTCCACTGATTTAGAGAAGGCAGCGGCTCTGCTGGTCTTCAGCGGTCCCCAAGAGAGACGTGTATCAAAGGGGATGCCAAAATAGTAAAAAGTGGGAACAGAGCCAACTTTATTGCTGTTTACAAAGAAGGATACACTATCCTTCTTCCTTCCCCCAAGGATCACTATATGAGTCTTATTTTGGTTGACCATGAGATCAAGACTGGCCATGAACTCACAGAAACAGTCCAGCAGGCGTTACAAGCCACTCACAGTCCTGGCAATTAGGACAGTGTTGTATGCATAAATTATTGTGGGGATACTAGGGTCACCTACAAGAGGACAATCTGCCCTAAGTTCCATCAATTTATCTTCCAGGTTGTTTATATAAATACAAAAGAGGAAGGGGGCCAAAACATAGCCCTGGCATAAGACCCTTGCAAGGCTAAAAGCTGGTGTAGTTTCCCCCCCTAAGCCGTACCATAAGCTGGCAGTGGCATCATTGCGCAGTTCTCTAAGAAAATTAACAATATACAAGTCAACCCCCATATCAGTCATAGTGCTCCACAATTTGGACCTTTTGACAGTTGAAGGCAAAACTCAAAACCATTAAAGCCAAATACAACTTGCCACGCTTGGCCACAGTATACTTGGCAATTAGCAAATATAGTTTTAAGGACTGCTCGACTGTGCCTAGGCCGAAGTGGAAGCCAAATTGGAGATCTGAGAGTATGTTATGCTCCTCGGCCAATAACTGCAGATGGTCCATTAAAATTCGTCCCATGATCTTTTCAGTAGAATTGATCAATGAGATGGGGCGATAACCGTGGGGACCATTTTTTTAGCCCATTTTAAAAATAGGAACAGTAGTCGCATGAGACCAGTTCTTGGGGGAGTGGCAGTAGCTAGGGTGGCATTAAGGATGTTTGTCAGCAATGGGGCCCACAATTGAGTGTTAGCTTTAAACATATCAGAGGGAAGCCCATCTGGACCAGGGACTCGCCCAACCGGACAGCTGGCCACTGCCTGGAAAACCTCACCCAATTCAACAGTTGGGCCAGCAAAAAACTTAGCAGAAGGCTGGGACACAATAGAAGGGTAGGTCGGCGGCTGAGGTGAAACTAAAAGGTTATACAGGGGTATCTGAGTGCCCTGAGCAAGGAACAGTATAAAGCTTAGTAAAATGAGTGACCCAGATATCAGGAGGAATAACACAACATTTTTGGCCTCAAAATAGCTGCGATTCACTGTCACCCAGAGAGCCTTGCAATCCCCTAGTTCACTAGCCTGGACCAGTGAGGAAAAAGCTGCCTCTCTAATAGTATCCTTCCTGGTTCTAAGGGCGTCTTGATACAGTGCTCTGCATCGCTGCACCGCCTCCTGTTCTCTGGGGATTTATTTTCAAAGCAGCGAGTAGCTGGTTATGTGCATAGGTGCAGTTAATTTCAAACCACTTTGCAGGTGGCTTATGGCCCTTATTAATTGGAACCAGAAGGAGGTCATATGCTGCTCTACAGATCTTATCAAAACAATTGAGAAGCATAGGACCCCAACCCTGAACGTGATCGTCTGATAAACAGACCAAAAAGTCGGGGTATGTAGAAGCCACTAAATGCGCTAAGAAGGAAGGTTCATCAACCTTGGACCAGGCCTTGATCACCCCATGATTCCTAGAAAATAATAGGCGAGGAGGATGGACCGCTACAGAAATTATGGAAAATAGTGAGCCATGTAGCGAAAGAGACAGAGGTCTATGGTCGCTGAGGGGGGAATCAGCAAAATTGTAATCCAGAATCCAGTCTCTCAATGATTTGGAAAAAAGAATAAAATTAATGTGGCTTGGAGTACCTCGCCCCACAAAAGTGGGTATAGTGTTTGATTTTAGGCTTAGGGAATCAAAGGAAAAGATGAGATTAAATTTAGCCAGCAGTAAATTGAGTTAGTCGTCAAGAGGACAATGTACAAAGTGGGTAAGAGGAACCCCAGCCTCATCCTCCAACCCACAGATATTTTCCTGAGACAACTGACAGGCATTTAAGTTAAAATCCTCCAACAATACCACAGCACAGCCACATTGAATGTTGCTAATGCATTTCTCGATATCCTTAAGCAGAGAGCACACTAGCTCAACCCTAGAATGGTCAAATACATTATTATGTAAATTTATCAGCAGCAATCTTGTAGCAGAACACTGAAACAAGATAATCTGGTAGTATACTGAATCACAATTTGACCATAACACCTTCGCCGGAAATGTAATTAAAATGAATGTGGTAAGACCACCTTTGGCCCTGCCCATGTTACTAGCCACCGCTGGAGTGTGGTAAATAGCATCCCCGTCCACATAAATAGGGTCAATAAGCTAAGTCTCTTGGAGAAATATAACAGCATGGCGTGCAATGAACCTAACCCAATCGTGACTACCCCATTTGCTAGCTAAGCCAGCAATGTTTAGGAGGCTATGGATAGTGATTGCTTTATTTGTCTTTCAGTGCCCTCAATGGGATTAGGCCTGCAGAAGGAGGGCACAGGGGGCGTAGATTCAGTATCAATCCCTAGTTGCACACACTCTACTGGTACATCACTTAGACCCCAGGAACTGCACCAGGGAGTCAGTTCTTTTGATCCAGTTGGGAAAGAGGAATGAACCTGTTAAAGGTTGGGAAAATAGCCCCGGATGGTAAAGGAGTGGGGAGACGACCCTGAGGTTTATAAAAATAGCCGAGCGGGAGGGCCACAATAGCAGATGACGCAAGGCAGACAAAACTTAACTTGGACAAAATGTCATTAGCCACTCTTCTATCTTTAAAATTAATAACAATACAGTCAGTGTCATCTGGTTTTGGAGTATTACCCACCCAATGAACTCTGCTCACAAGATTAATCTGGTTGTGACATAGCACAAAACCACAGAGTTGGGTGTTAGCCCAGTGGAGGACCTTGTTGACCAATTGGTCATGATCCTCATGTGAGCTCCTGCTTAATGGGGGTACATTTCCTAAAAGTTACATGTTCTGGTGATGAAACATCTCCAAAGTCATTTTTCACTGTGGCAAGGCTGGCTCTACCATAGAAAAGCACTGTGTTACATTATAACACCTTATAATGCATAACATTAGTCTGGGAATAGCTAGAACCATTACTCAAGGACTAAAATTAATAGTACTTTAAAATCCAATCTAATAGTCAAGTCAGGTTTTAAATTACTATTTTCAAAAAGCCCCTTTTAGAAAGTTACACAACATGGAAACAATGGTTCCCTCGGAGAAAGCCTTTGAACTGAGCTCCCTTGGTAGAACAAAATAATTTTGACAGCTCCAATATACAAACAGGTATATCTGATCTAGACTTCTAGGAGCAGATTCCTTAGCATAGAATTATCCGCTGGCGTCAGCCTGGATCTGGAAATCTTTTCGTGATCAGTACCTCTGCACACCGGTAGGTGGTGTCGTTTGGCTCCACTTGGTGGCATCTGCGCCACAGGTGATGTGCGCAGTGTCTATGTAGGTGCCACCCCAGCACGCTGATGTCTGATCTTTCCTTTCTGCGCCAGTCAGCGCAGATCTAGAGAGAGCTACCCTAGCCATTTTTTTTCTCTGACCTTTTTCGACTTTTTGTTGAAGTCTTTTCGAGAATCTTCTCCTGGTGTGGCAGGATGTTAACTAGGAAGGCATGCTTCAAGCCCTGCATCGACACTCCCCGCAAATGTCAGTGACGGACCCATACCTTGTTTGCCTGTGGTGCCTCGAGCACGACCATGACGCGAAGACCTGCGTCAACTTCCACGCTATGCATCCCAAGGCCTTGAAGGAGCTGTTCCTCAAGCTCCTTGCTGCTCAACCTGCGACGCCGCAACTGTCTCAATCACGATCGAGAAGAAGGTCCCGGGATCGGTCGCTGAGCCTAAGATCCTTGTTGCACTCTAAGTCATCCTTGGGTAAGTCCCACAAGAAAAAGAAAAGTAAGTTGAAAAGGTCTTCAGCTTCGCCTTGTCCTTCGAAGTCATCCGACAAGACGAGAGAAGGTCGTCGTTCAAGGCCTGGCTCAGAGGTTGAGCCTGCGCCCGGGCCAGCTCCTCGTCTCCCCAAGCTGGAGCGACCCCCGCCCAACTTCGTGAGTTCTTAGAGGCCATGCACCTCATATTTGGGCAGCCTGTTCCTGCTGGTGCGCCTTTGGGCCATGTGGGTTCCGGAGGGACCCCCACTGGTTCTCCACCGGCAGTTCCATCCCCGGCTACAGTCAGGCCCCTTAGAACACTGGATGGATCCCGAACAGCGACGGTCATACCACCTCGACCTTCCCTGGTGCCGGTCCTGATGCCTGTGCTCCCAGCGCGGGCAGCGTCGGCCCCATTCTCATCCCTGACTCCGACACGGAGCCAGAGAGGCGTTCTCCGACACCTGCCTCTGGTGCCGACTGGTGCCATGTTTTTCATGCCTGTGCCCTATTTCTATGGGATGGGACTCAGGGAGGATTGGGTGGGGTCGCTGGACCATGAAAATACCAACCTGTAGACCCCAACATGGACAGGTGTGAGGAATTGGTGGACACCAGCGGACTAGACACTTCTCCAGATACTTGGAATGATCTCTCCTCCTACCTACGGAGAAGGAAGCCTCTTTTGCTATGGTGGTGAGAAGGGCAGCCGAGGTCCTGGACCTTAGCCTACCCTCAGTGGCAATCAAGACTGACATCTTGACAGAGGTGTTTCAGCCGGGAGTGATCCCCTCAGAAACGCTTCTCCCATTTAATCATGGACATCCTGCTTGGGACTTGGTCCAAACCTTACAAAGGGGCTCCTGTGAAGAGGACGATTGCATGCCACCACCGTCCCACCCCAGGGAATCCAAATGTCCTCATGGAACACCCTACCTCAGGGAGATTACTGATCAAATATTTCAGCTCCTGTGTAAATCCTGGCGCATTCCCTACCACTTGACCAGATGGGGAATCCAAGAGGCTGGATACCTTAGGAAAGAAAATGTTTTCTTTCACCAGTCTGGCATTATGGTCTGTGAACACCGCGTGACTTTTGGGCCATTACTCTGATTCACTTTGGGATTTGGTTGTGCAGGTGCTGCCTATGGGCCCGGGCCCATGCCCTACTTTCCCAAGCTATTGCAGATGGGAGAGATGCAGCCAAGTTCACGATCCAATATGTTCTGGACATGACCAACTCGCTGGGCAGAGCCGTTTCTTCATCATTAGCCTTACGGAACCACACCTGGCTGAGAACAACTGGCTTTTCCGGGGATGTCCAAACGTTGCTAATGGACATGCCCCTTGATGGCCCCCGTCTCTTCGGAGACAAGGCGAACACAGCGCTGGAGTGCTTCAAGAATAGGGTTTTGGCCAGGTCCCTGGGCATTTCCATGGCCCCTTTCCAACCCAAATGCATCTTTCGCTCCTTTTGTGGCCACGGAAGGGGCTTCCAGAAACGTTTTTACCCACCCAGCCACCACGGCACGCAAGCTTCCCAGTCTCTGCATGGCTGAGGATGCGGTACCCACAGACTCCATGGGTTGGGCAGCCAGAGATGGGGCAGCCCGAGATCATGCCATTCTACCACCCCCTGGCAGCAAGCTTCCAAACCCTTTTAGTTTGCCCTCTTACCATCATGGACATCCAGAGGGAGACTAGATATGCCATCACCTGCCCCACTGTCAGTCAATAACATCAAACCGCTAGGTTCTTCAGATTGTCCAATGGGGCTACTCCCTCCCCTTCAGGGCCTCCGCTCCACCCATTCCGCATGCTTGCGACAGGCTGACAGAGGACCATCTCTCCTTACTCCAACAGGAAGTGACGGCTCTCTTGGCCAAGCAAGCCATAGAGAGGGTGTTGACGCCAGAAGTAGGTTGTGGTTGTTATTCCTGCTACTTTCTGGTGCCCAAGAAGGACGGAGGCCTTCCCTATCCTAGACCTTCACCCTTTCAATTTCTCCCTCAAAAGGGAGAAGTTCAAAATGCTCACGCTCACTCAAGTCCTGTCTGCCCTGGACCCAGGAGACTGGATGTTAGTTTTGGACTTGCAGGATGTGTACTTCTACATTCCCGTCCTGCCTGCCCACCGGCGTTACCTACAGTTTACGGCAGACCACAAGCACTTTCAGTTCACCATGCTCCCTTTTGGCCTTACCAGCGCCCCTAAGGTTTTCACCAAGGAGATAGCAGTGGTTGCAACTCATCTGTGAAGATCAGGGGTGCCAGTCTTCCCCTACCTTGATGACTGGCTGTTGAAGGCGGGCTCATCCCAGGCTGTCGTCTCCCACCTCCAGACTACGGCAGACCTCCTGCACTCTCTGGGGCTCACTATCAATGTGCCAAAGTCACGCCTGACTCCCTCTTAAGTGCTCCTGTTCATTGGAGCTGGTCTGGTCACAGTGCAGTTTCGGACATATCCTCCTGAACAGCGAGTCCAGGATATTCAAGCTGTGATACAGATATTTCAGCCTCTTTCCTGGATTTTGTTGAGACTGACTCTGAGGCTGCTGAGCCTCATGTCCTCCTGCATCCTGCTTGTGACACATGCCTGCTGGCATATGCGGGCTCTGCAGTGGAACCTGAAGTTCCAGGGAGTGCAGCATCAGGGAAATCTCTCTGACATGGTCCAGATCTCGGAGGGAACTGCAAAAGATGTGCAGTGGTGGTTAACGAACCGGGATTGGGTCAATGGCAGAACCCTCTCCCTTCCCCAACCAGATCTGACAGTGGTGACAGGTGCGTCATTCCTGAGATGGGGCAGCCATGTGGGTGAGGTGGAGATCAGAGGCCTCTGGTCTCTGGTGGACCCCAGACTCCATATCAACCTTCTGGAGCTCCGGGTGATCCGGCTGGCATTAAAAGTCTTTTTGACTCTCCATCAAGGGAATGCTAGTGCAGGTGTTTATGGGCAACAGCATCGCCATGTGGTACTGAAACAAACAGGGCGGGGTGGGATCATTGACCCCTTTGTCAAGAGGCCCTGCATCTCTGGTCTTGGCTGGAACGTCAGGGCATATCCCTGGTTGTTCAACACCTGGCATGCTCTCTGAACGGCAGGGTAGACAAACTCAGTCAAAGATGCCTAGTGGATAACGAATGGTGTCTCCATGCCGAAAGTCGTTACTCCCTTTTATGTAGGCCAGTCCATAACCCTGCCTACTTTTTATGCTCTGCCACATCCCTCCAAGGAACCGGAACGACTTCACCGTCTGACCCAAAAAGAGCGTTGTTGTTCTACATTGACTGCACGAGCGTTCCCGGTGGACGACTAACTCTTTGTGTGGTATGTTGGAATTAAGAAGGGAAAAGTTGTGTAAAAACGGACCATGTCCCAATGGATCGTGCTCTGCATTAAGATCTGCTAAGCACTGGCCAAGAAGCAATCCCCTGAAGGTTTTGCATGCTCATTCTACCAGAGCTAAAGCTGCTTCCACTGCATTAGCATGCGGAGTTCCGGTCCTAGATATCTGCCAAGCAGCAATGCAGGCTTTCTACACACATTCACGAAGCATTGCTGCCTGGACAGTCAGGTACGTCGGGACGGACACTTTGCTCGTTTGGTTCTGCAGGACTTTCCAGTGTGAAACATACCTACCTCCAGGGAGGTATTGCTTGGGTATCTATTCTAAGGTCAGGAGTATGGAACTAGAAGTCTCCATCAGATGAATAAGTTACTTACCTTCGGTAACGCCATTTCTGGTAGAGACTCTGTTTAACTGCAGATTTCTTACCGTCCCACCCACCCTCCCACTCTGCAAACGGATTTCTAGGGACAGGGCTGTTCCCCTTTCAGGGCCCTAGTTTCCACATCAGTGGTCCATGTTCTTCGTGGCTCTGCGCTCCTGGTGTGGAAAGTCGCAAAAAGAAACTGACGTCAGCACGCTGGGGTGGCGTCTATATAGAAACTGCGCACATCACTTCCGGTGCAAATGATGACGACGACGCCATGCGGAGCCAAATGACACCACCTAATGGTGCGCAGGGGCACTGCTCACAAAAAAATGTCTGCATCCAGTCTGACACCTGGGAATAATTCTAAGGTAAGGAATCTGCATCTAGATAAATGCTCTACCAGATAAAGCGTTACCAAAGGTAAGTAACTTGTTCATTTGTATCATGGTATCATTTTGCTGAGATCCAAAGATAAATGACAAAGAAGTGCATCAAGAAAAAACGGCGCTGTGCAGGTGAATTTAGACAAAGGTGATACATTTTGAGCTTGTTATATCAACAGACAATGTAAAATCTATCAACTGATTGGAAATACAGTCTTTTCATATAAGGCCCCCTTATTGTGTGTACTGTACATATATCCACTATAAATGACAGTCACAATTTAAATATATTGATGTTTTGACCCACTACAGATACTCCAATGGGGTCTTCATCAGGACAAGGGAATGGTAGCAACCTGTAATAGACAGTCATCGAGTCAAGTCATTGAGTCATCTACTATTAACTCAAATGAAAAACACAGATTGTATAACAACTATGAGAAAAACATCTTACCCTGGATATAAATCCACTATTTCTGAATGAGGTCCAGCTCAGTAAAGACTCATATATCCTTTCTAAAGATAAGGTACCAGTGGTCAGACATGGTAATGGAAACCACAGCATGAGTTAAAAGCACACAAACTACTGGCATGCATAGATGAAACCAAGTCACCAGTGCATCCCTGTGGGGTGCCCCAAAGCTCTATTCTGTCCCCACTATACAATATACAGCAATTTATGTTGATATTATGTCATACCACAGTTGCACTTTCCTTACTACATATAAAATCCACTCCTCGCTGCCTTTGAGGATCTATTCCCTTGCAATGCCAACCTAACCCCTTCCTCCTGTTGTCTGTATAAGGCAGCTGGTCAAACCAGCCGAGTCAAGGGTGGAGTTCAGGTCCATAATATTACCACAGTAAGTATTAGCCTTGCCAGATGATCCCGTCATGTTATTTGGGTGGAGTAAAAACTTATAGCATGGCTATATTATGGTATTAGCTACACTATTAAATCTTAATATGAAAACAGACTTATACTTGTCATACATCTCTAAGACATTTTAATTATGGCATTTTATTAATCTCTTATTTGAATCTCACTCTCTAAACCTACATGACCTAAACCCAATCCTTGGCTTCCTGCTCACACAAATTCTGAGAGCTGGGTGTGCCGAGAACCACCAGAGATGGTAAGGTTCTCTGCAAGATAAACTGGTGTTCTGGTCATGATGGCTTTGCAAGTGATGCAGCTGGTTTTGAAAATAGTGTGGGCCGGCAAGGATAGCAAATGGAATTCCAACATAGTGGGGGTGATGTGATCATTCTTTTTCAGGCCATGAATGAGATGTGCTGTGGCGTGTAAGATGCCTTTAAAGGGTGCCAGTGTGGAGTCTGGGAGGCCATGTAGCACGGTGTTACCAAGAGAAATGTGAGGATTTGAAAGACCAATCACAAAGAGACAATGTCAAACTCGAGGACAGTGAGGCTTGAAGAAAGAGGACTTAATGAATTTTGTTCAGGAGTTATTCAGAGAAGTCCTACCTGGTGAGAATTCCCAGTCTACCAGAACATTTCCTAGAACACACTACAGAGGAGCCTAGACCTGATTGGCATCACGATACAGCTAGCAATGGTGAAAACAAAGGTATCTTTTTCAACTAAACTAAAAACTTAAAATGATCAAGACCGCACAGGAGTGACTTAGGGCCAAATGCTGAAGCCACACAAGTCATATATTATTTTGTTGCTAGCAACACGAGACATAATTAGAGATGGAAAGTTGTGAGGTGCAGAATGAGAAAGCGCTCACAAAGGGCGAAAGATTCAACTAGGTACTGAGGGGCAGATTTACAATGAAAGTGACTCAGTGCATTCCGCAAGCCATTTGGCTCCGCCGCACTGAGTCACTTTCAAAGCACAGGGATGCAACATATTTACAACAATATGTCGCATCTCTGTGCTTCCCCCTGCGCTGGCGCACAAACTGCAGCCATGCGCCGGCGCAAGCACCCTTGCACCATGGTGCAAGGACGCCTGCGTCGTGGGGGGATTGTTTTTGTGCAGGAAGGGGCACCTTCCTGCACAAAAACAATCACTACAGGCATTTTCCTCTTTCAATGCGTGCTGTAGAATGCAGAATGCATTGAAAGAGGAAAACACGAGGAGAAATGAAAACATTTCTCCTCGTTGCGCCTCTCTACGCCTCCCCTGGGGAGGCGTAACATTCACACACATTTCAAGATTTACGATTCCTCGTAAATCTGGAAATGTGTTTGGTTCCATGGGTGTTGCGTGGGAACACCCACAGCAACACCCATGCAACGCCCCTTCCACGCAAAGTACTGCGTGTAAAGGGACCATATTTACAAGGGCAGGAAAAGTCACGCAGGGTGGCTTTTCCTGTCCTTGTAAAGATGGAGCAGTACAATGCGCCACCAGTACGTCACAAAAAGTGACATACTAGTGGCGTAGAGGGCTTGTAAATCTGCCCCTGAGTATTCTGATTTGAAGCACATGCATGAGCTGCAAAGCCTTGAGAAAACTAAAGACATTGGACCCTGATCCCACCTCAGTATATTGTAGCTGAGCCTCGGGATCAAGTGGCAGGTTCACAGATACACATGTTGTGTTGGTGGTGGATTTTGATGGGGAGAAGGTCGGCCACTGGGAGCTATCCTGTTGATGAGATCTCCCAATTTTACCATGATCCTACTGGAGAACAGCCATGGTGTGTGGTCTTCTACCCAAATATTTAACCCTAAATACACTAAAGGTGGTGGCTGAAACACGTAACTATAAATGATAGTTATTGTGGTGAACAATGAGGGAGAAGTGGGCATGTAGTTGTGGTGGGTAGAAGAAGCAGAGAACAGGCAACTAAGTGATACAATGAGTAAATTATTATTTTTGGTTGTGGTCTCAACTTTTGCAACAAGCAGAGTATGGTTTGGAACTCTGTGAGGAAAAGCCATCTAAGATTTGTTTTACAGAATACCCACCTGTTACAAACAGATCAGAAGTGAATTTATCATAGAGCCACTCCCATCAACTATCGGACCACAGCTGGGACTAGCGATTTGCTCTCTGAGCTACTGGAAAGCATGAGTGACAAAGTTAAGGAACAAGAGTGACAAAGTGAAGGAATGATATATAATCTTGAATGATGAGGCGGAGGGCAAGAATTTCAAATTGGTCTCTTTTCACTCACCGAGCCCCGACCACAATAGGTTTTTATTCGATCTACTTAATAGGTTAGAAAACATATTGGAATGGATGTGGCTATGGGAGGGGATGTTATCCTTGTTAGAATGACAATTAGTAACACTGAGACCAGGACAGCATCGGATCGGTAGAGAGGAGAATTGCAGAGGTTAAGGATGTAAAATGTATGGAGATCACTGCAGCCAGCATCCCAGAACTTCACAATTTTGTCTCACATCTAGCAAGACTGCTCCAAAATAAAAAATACTTTATAAAAAATATATGGGTGACGTTGTAGGGTCTGACAGAGGACCAATAATGATAGGTGACCATACTCGAAATCTGCCTACGCTGACTTTTGTCAGACAGGAAACTTTGGGGAAATTTGAGACTCACTGGCATACTAGTCAAAGATAAGGCGTATAAAAAGGATTTAAAGATTAGAGCACGGAAGTACATTGCTCTTAATGACGCAGTGAAGTCTAAAAAAGAGGCCCTGTCCATAGGAGGGCAATATATGTAAGATACATTTTCCTTGGCATAGGAGGACAATATGTCTTACTGAAGAGAATCTGAAACCCATCTGCAAATAGCAGAGTAAAGACCTATGAAGTTAACCACGACAGACACACTGTGACCTGTGATTACACACGCAGGGCACCCTGTCACTTTGGGTGCACATAGGGCTGAAACTGGATTGTCCAAACTAAAGCAATAATCTTATGAAAAATACAGGACGACAAACTCATTGAGGCATGATGGCCGAGGTGCCACACAGCTAAAGCTTTCATTAAAGAGATGACCAATGAAACATGGAAAAACGCTTGAGATGAAGAAGTGAAGTATTCAGTATCCTCTAAATTATAATGAAGAAAGTACCGCCATGGTTAGGAAGAATATATTTCTCATTGTGGAGTGCCACTCCTTTCTCTGCTACTCCTTCCCAGTAGATATGAATGTGGACTCAACATGTCGGTATCCAGTCCTCAACCCAATTTAATAAGGAACGGGAGTCATTGACACCTGGAAAGAAAATTTTATAAGGAACAGGAGTCATTGACACCTGGAAAGACAATTTAATAAGGAACGGGAGTCATGGACACCTGGAGAGACAATTTAATAAGGAACGGGAGTCATGGACACCTGGAGAGACAATTTAATAAGGAACGGGAGTCATGGACACCTGGAGAGACAATTTAATAAGGAACGGGAGTCATGGACACCTGGAGAGACAATTTAATAAGGAACGGGAGTCATGGACACCTGGAGAGACAATTTAAAGTATGAACACAAAAGAGATCTGTGTGGGAGGAACAACCAACATAGGCAACAGGTGTGGCCTGCTCTCTCAAAGCCAGGCAAATTATAATATAATTGGTCAAGTTGACACATTTGAACTCACCGGTGGCTGGGTTGTTATTCTGCACTGAAGGTGACCTAGCTTTTGTGACTCCGGTGTTATTAAAACACAAGTTGAAACATGTCAGCCCAGCGTCTGAACCCGACTTGACCTTTCCACACCCCGCGGCTTCTGCTAGCCTGAGGGGGGTTTAGATTTTTGCACTACTGAACAGGTCATGAGCTGGCTCACATGCGCCAAATCGGGTTCCCTCTGTGACCCTTGTCCACCCAAGATCACGCCCAGTCTAGGGCATCACATAGCCCCTTTATCTCAACACTGTTTAATGTCTCTATCAGCTCCGCAAACCTCCCACTGGAGTGGAAACATGCGTTAGTATCCCCTCTCTTAAAAAACCCTTCCTTAAGTCAGGATGTTCCTGCAAATTACAGACCTATCTCGCTCTTTCCTTTGCTGGCAAAAAAAACTCAAAAGCTTCATTAACAGCCAACTTGTAGTCTTCCTGGAAACCCATAAGATCTTGGACTCCTCTCAGTTGGGCTTTCGATCACATAACAGTACGGAGACGGCACTGCTGGCAGTAACTGACAACATCCGTATGTCCCTGGATAATGCTGGTGCTGCTGGACCTATCCATGGCATTTGACACAGCCCCCCATGACATTCTCATCTGCAGATTGCACGCCGCCTGCATTTATGGAAGAGCACTACGTTGGCTGAGGGACTTCCTAGGCAATTGTACCCAGAATCTGTGTCTGGGTCCATTTGAATCAGGAACAATGCACTTAACAAAGTGGACCCTCAGGGCTTGTGCTTGAGCCCAACTCTTTTTAAAATCTATGTAGCACCCCTGACCCAGATCGTGCAATCATGTGGGGTGGAGATTGCGGCATATGCCGATGATACACAACATCTTTTTACTTTCAGTCCCAATCCTGCCAAAGTAAAACTTCAGTTTGCGCACTGCATAAAAGAAGTTGCTAACTGGATGACATTGAACTGCCTGCAACTCAACAGCACGAAATCTGAAATTGTCCTCTTCGGCAGGGCCCAAGAGCTCTGGGCGGCAGATTGGTGGCCGCCAGAATTTAAGCCTGCCCCACTGCTCAAAAATGTGTTAAAGAATCTTGGGGTAAAAATTAACCACACATTATCTATGAAAGATCAAGTAAACTCCGTCCATGCCATGTGTTTTTCGACCTTGAAGCTCCTTAAGAAAGCTTTCCTTCCTCATCCAAGAAAAGCTTGGTTCAACCGCTCATAGTCAGCAGGTTGGATTATGGGAATGCCTTAATGGTAATCACCAACGACTCTCTCTTGGCTTGGCTGCAAGTGGTGCAGAACACTGCGGCCCGTATTATTTGTAATCTACCTCAGCGGTCTCCATCTGCGGCCATCTTGGAAAAACTACACTGGCTGCCTATTAGGAAACGTACTGTCCTCAAACTCTGCTGCCTGACTCACAAGGTTTTCCCCACAGCTCAGCTGGCCCTCTTATATTCCAGGATCGGATTCTATTATCCTTTTAGGTGGCTTAGGTTATCTAATAAGGTCCTAATCCATCCTCCGCGTATCTGTACTGCCAGATATGGTGGCAGATCTTTTTACTACCTAGTCCCCTACCATTGGAAGAACCTTCCTTTTCACATCCTTTCCTGCTCTGACTTCCAGATCTTTAAGAAGAGGTTACAAACTTGGCTGTTCTGATTCGCCTGTCTGTGTCTGACATCACAAGCACCGAGATACTCCTCGGAGTGAGTCGTTGTGCTATTCCAAGAACGGAAAATAAATAAAATAAAATAAATCAATCAATTATATTTGACATTGCTGAACAGCAAATATTTTAATGTAATTATGAATTTTATTACTGGATTGTGTTATTTTTGTGGTGTAAGACTGAAGTTTAATCATGTGTTTTTTAAAGAAGTTATATATTATTAATACAATTTAATTATTTAAATAACTTATTGAAACGGAAATGTAACTATTAAATAAGTTTGAAAGAAAACTCTAACATCTTCCAATTTTCCACAGCTGGCCGTGGACTCCCTGCCGTCAGACTCGATCAGTCGATCCTTCAATCCTGAGCATCAGATTCTAGCAAGGACAGACCACAACCATCACTAGGCCTTTTGACCCAGCCACACAACCTCCTCGGGCTGTTTGCGATATTGCACTGTTCTACGTCTTGGAGATTTAAAAAAAAAAAAAACATGTCACACAATCTCGCCTATTTCAAAGCATCCCCTTTTACCTTCCCTTCCATTGGAATTTCAGAAATGCGACAGTCAATTTGTATATGTGTTTATCTGAATCTGGAGCAGTTAGACCAGAAATTGTTCAAATACCTACTGTGGGGACATGACAGCACTGAGTCAATTATTTGCTTCACTTTTTCTGTCTCTCTCCTAAACCTTCCTGATGTCTGGGTGTAATTTAGATGTAAAATTATGATCAAGCACTGCAACACTCATTGAGTGTTTTTTTTTTTTTTTTTAGGCCAATTTAGTTTTCTTTAGCCTCAATTTGTTCCTCATTGCCACTTACCCCGGGCCTTTGAGCTGTAATTAAAAGACATTTGCGGGATTTCTCCACGCCAGTGCCTTCCGCCGGCATTGTCCAGCTTGAACTAATTGGTTTATGCCAATTATCTGATTGTTTGTTGATGCTAATTAATATTTGTTTGGATTAAGGCCAAATGTGCTTTCCAGCGTGACCCCCGCACTAATGATTCTTCCTGCCCGTCCAGATAGCCTGAAATGCGGATTAAACTCAGATTTCTTTAAATGCGATTTTTTGTTCTTAAGTAGGATTGGAAGATGTGATGGGTGGAAGCCCATCACTGTGACTTATATGTGAGGGAAGGCCGCGCGCCGCTTATTCATGATAGCAACACTCAGAAGCAATAATTTATCATTTAATAGTGAAACAATGTGTTATTCAATGGCCACCAGTAAATGCATTCTGATTGGTAGATGCCACCACAGGGTCGGACTGGGCTATAGAGCAATCAGGCGATGGCCGACGGTCTGATTGGCCGTTTTTTGGCTGTATTTGGGCATGTTTTATGGTGTGGTGAACCGGTTTTTACTGTTGATTTCTCTGATATTAACACCAAAATTGCCTGCAGCAAGCAAAAAAAGCATACTGTTTACATTCCTTTGCAAAACAGTTATACACAGAGGGGCTCATTTACAAGCCTTGTGCGCCGCCAGAACATCACTTTTTGTGACGTTCCAGTGACGCACAGGGCTTAACCATATCTACAATGCCACATAAAACCAACCTGCGTGGCTTTTCATGGCCTTGTAGCTATGGAGTGAGGCAACCCAGCGCATGGCGCTGCATTGCCTCCACTATGAAGGGGAAGCATACCATGGGCATTACAATGGGTGTTCCCACGTAACACCCATGGCATTTGACACATTACCAGATTTACAACAAGCTGTAAACCTGGGAATAAATCAAAAGCCTACGCTTCCCCCGAGGTGTCATAGGGGAGACGCAACAAGGAGAAATAATGCGTTATTTCTCCTAGTTTTTACCTATATCTATGTGTGCTTTATTCAGCAGCACATATTGAAAGCGGAAATGTTTTTGTGCAGGAAGGAGCCCCTTCCTGCGCAAAAAAACCCAACCATACCTACAACACAGACATCATTGCACCATGGTGCAAGGGTGCCTGCGTTAGCGCATGGTAGCCAATTAAGCGCCAGAGCAGGGAAAGAGCACAGGAATGCGCCGTATCTGCACAGCACAGCAGCACAGCAGAAAGGCTTGTGGCGCTGCCCTACGGCAAAATATTGTAAATGAGGCCTGGAGTGTCTTTACAAGTTCAAAACTGCCCCAATTTGCAAACCTAGAGCACTTTTTTATGTTTCTACTCCAGTAATGGGGGCCACTTTTATTTTGGTGCCCAGGCCTATTTTCTGTTCCAGTACAACCCTGTTCTTTCTTTTCCAGGGTTATGTCACGTATGCCTTCAGGTAGCAACAGGTTAAATTTGTCACAAATTGCTGCCGCAAATCAGTGGTGCCGGAACAGTTTTCACAGTGGGGGTGCTGCCATCAATGTTACATTACCCAAGTCACATGGATTGTTAAAAACCCAAGCGCCACACAAAGAACGAGTGTAGCAAATGAGACACGTCCATTCAGCAGGAGAGGGGTAAGGGTATGATATGTAGGTAGACAGCTGGTGTGCATTTTGGAGCACACCGTCACAAATATATTAATAAAGCATGGTGTGGTAGCTCATGGTCATTAACAGACAGTACTTTTTTCATTTAAATGGGCACTAAATTTGCACAGACATGCACTTTTACTGGTAAACCTACATAGAGCACAAACAACATGTGGAAATCGGGTTTCAGTGAATAATTATGATTTTCACATGGCTAAATAAAGTGGTGATTTGTTATGATCCTATTAAAATTTTTTGTTTACATTACACTTTAGAATTACAAAAAAGTGCTTCATTTGTGCTTTCTTAACTGGTGAAATTTTTTGAAATATTTGTACAGTCCATTTACAGGTATTTAGATTTTGTGATGCCTGAATAAAATCGCCATCCTACAGCCTCCCCTTTCACGCTCCCTGTACTCCGGCAAGATTGTCACATAGTTCACTTTACAAAACCCTTTCTCTTTATAGTAAGAAAATGAAAAGTAACCACCAATCTCCATGGTAAACGAATAAGCAGCTATTTGTCGGAAGACATAGCCTGATATTTGACCTTTGTCTTTGACTGCACAGCAAATGTGACAAACAAAATACAAACTCCATCATGGTTATTTCTGGGGTTGCTGCAGCACCCCCCGCACCTCTACTCCCAGGGCCTAAGGCACAAATTGCTTGTAATTTCGGTTTGTGCATCCTAAGACCGAGTGACATCATGCTCAAGTCAAATTGCATGTAATGCTCCATTACAGGGGTTGGGTGCAAATTGCACACACGTTAACTAATATACCCTTAAGTAATGGTAATAAGCGGATTCACAATTTGCAGTTTTGATTTATGTGGGACATGTAATCATCCTTCGCACTTAGGACAAAGGGACGAGAGGTTTAAGGTTTTTCTTAGTCTTCCCTATTTCATACATACACTCACAAAAAAGAAGGGAAAGAATCCATGCAATGCCTATTACATTTATTAAGGTCTGGGGGTTGGAAACCATAGGGGTTTTTTAATACTGCCCTCACCCACTAGTTAGTGGCATGCTTCATCATAGGGCCGCTACTACACCCTGCTGCAGGCCAACATACAGGGAGGAGCGCAAACAATATTTTTGAAAAATATTATCTGAAAATGCACTAGGGATCCGCTTTGCAGAGGCAGTAATAGGATAAAACTATCTAGGAGGGTACCATCTCTACTCTTTATTCCTGGGCCCTTCCTGACAGGGTTTAAAATTCTATCTTTGGGTGCACTTAGAGTAGTAACGTCCCTGTCATCCTCTCTGCTTTGATCGACATGTTTCAGCCACTACTGTCTGCACTCTAGGGGTCATTGGCATTCCTCAGGATATAGATCCCTTTTTCTCGCCTCCTAATACAGTCTCGATGTGGAGGTTTGTTTGGTTACTTAGCTTGCCCGTCGTAGTAACACAGCAAGGAATTCCTGAAATACTATGATTACTTTATTAAATCAACTTGATTAGGAACTATTATTCTAAGTCATGTGTATCTTTTGTTTTAAAGGTTTCATTCATACCCCTAGGGAATTACTCCATTCCCAAACTTTTTAGAATTTTGTTTTAAATTATGTACACTAACTCACACTAGAATCTATGTGTGTCTGAGCTCACTCATCAGTCGCATGCCACCAGCCCAGTGCAGAAACAGTGATACACCTCACTCTTTATAGTTTATAAAGAGATTAAGTACTTTTATTGTGTATATAGCAAAAAACCCATAAATAAGAATTCTTAACCGAGTTTCATATGTTCCGCTCTAAACTCAGGGTAAGAGTGGGACGTGAAAAATATGTTTATCCTTACTCTGTGTAAGGATAGACATATTTTTCAGTTTGTATCCTCCGTTAATTGTTCACATGTCCATTATGTGTATAATTTCTAGGATATAACATGGTATATTTTTGCTCTGTTGATAGCTCGCAACACTCTTCTCTAGTGCTCATTCCAAAACCCAACTTCTTTTAAAGCCTTGTACCCGTATCCCAACTATCGGCTATACTCTGTTTGTTATGTAGGTTACCAGTGTACATATCCCTCAGAGTTATCTCCCTATCGTCCCGTACTCACTACTTCAAGGTAGTGATGGACGCATGGATGCTTTCCCTTCTTTTTGTAGGACATGTAATCATGCCAGGTTCCAGTGCAGTTCCCTGAGCTTGGGAGCAGCCAGACATAATACACCTCCTGCCACTCTGAACCATATCCTGAATGGCAGTGAATAAAGCTCAGTACTCTTTAGTAAGGTTTGGAGGACTACCCCTCCCAAGCTTGAAAGTATATTCTTTTAAATAATTGTACAAATGGTGCTTTTCGGAACTCAATTTGCAAAGCATATGGCCATAAAACCACAGGTTTTCCAGGACGCTTTATGTGAATACTAAACAAGCATTTGCAAAGCCAGTAGGTCTCACCTATACGAGAGCTATTGACTTTAGCAATGTGTTTTAGCCATGTCGTACACCAGTGTGGTTGCTGCTCAGCATAGCTAAAAGTTAGTGGTGTGGAGTATGGTGGGGAGGAGTAGATTGGAGTGTGGTACATTAGGGTGGGGTAGATTGGGGTAGAGTGGAATGGAGTAGATTGGGGTACAGTGGAGTGTGGTAGATTGTCGTAGAGTCGAGTGGGAGTGGAATGGAGCGGGGGAGCTGTGTAGATTAGCATGGTAGATTGAAGTTGGGTAGATTGTGGTGGACTGGGGCAGATTGTAGTGGAGTAGACTGGGATAGATTGGAGTTGTATAGATAGGAGTAGGGTAGATTGAAGTAGATGGGAGTGGGATATATTGGGGTAGTTTTGAGTAGGTTAGATTGGAGTGGGGTGGATTGGAGTGGAGTGGGGTAGATTGGAGTGGGGTAGATTGGGTGAATTATAGAAGGGTAGAATGGAACGAAGTGGAGGTAGATTGGGGTAGAGTGGAATGGAGTAGTTTGGGTTACAGTGGATTGGGGTAGATTGGTGTAGAGTGGAGTGGGGGTAGAATGGAATGGAGTAGATTGGAGTAGATTAGAGTGGGATGTAGTGGGGTAAATTGGAGTGGGGAAGTTGGGTAGATTAGCATAGTAGATTGAAGTGGGGTAGATTGGGGCAGAGTGGAGTGGGATAGATAGGAGTAGGGTGGATCAGGGTAGATTGGAGTGGAGTGGGATATATTGGGGTAGTTTGGAGTGGGGTAGACTGGAGTCGGGTAGATTGGAGTGGGGTAGATTGGGTGAATTATAGTAGGGTAGAATTGAATGGAGTGGAGGTATATTGGGGTCGTTTGGAGTGGGGTAGATTGGAGTGGTGTGGGGTAGAGTGGGATGGGTGGGGTAGATTAGAGTGGAGTGGAGTGGGGTAGATTGGGGTAGAGTGGGGTAGATTGGAGTTGAGTGAGGGAGATTGGAGTGGGGTAGATCGGGGTAGAGTGGAGTGGGATATATTGGGACAGATTGGAGTGCAGTAGATTGGGGAAGAGTGGAGTGCAATGGATTGGAGTAGATTAGATTGAAATGGGGTAGACTGAGTGGAGTGGGAGTGGGGAAGAGTATATTGGAGTGTAGAGGAGTAGATTGGAGTGGAGTGGGATAGATTGGAGTGGAGTGGGTAGATTGGAGTGGAGTGGGTAGATTGGGTGGATTTGAGTGTTATAGAGTGGAGTGGGGTAGATTGTGGTAGATTGGAGTGGGGTAGATCGAAGTGAAGTGGGATAGATTCGAGTGTAGAGGAGTTGGATGGACTGCAGTAGAGTCTGGAGTGGAGTGGGTAAATTGGAATGGAGTGGGGTGAATTGGACTGGGTAGAGTGGAGTTTAGTGAAGTAGAGTGGAGTGGAGTCAGGTAGACTGGAGAGAAGTGGGTTGGATTGGGGTACATTGCTGTGGGGTGAATTGGGGTAGATTGGAGTAGAGTGGGGTAGACTGGGGTAGATTGGAGCAGAGTGGGGTAGATTTGAGTGGAGTGCGGTAGATTGGGATGGAGTGGGGTAGACTGGAGTGGGGTTGATTGGGTTATATTGAGTGGGGTAGATTGGAGTAGAGTGGAGTAGATTGGAGTGTAGTGGAATGGAGTTATTTGGAATGGAGTGGAGTAAATTGTATTGTAGTGGAGTTGATTGGGGTAGATTTGAGTAGAGTGTGATAGATTGGGTTAGAGGGGGTAGATTGGAGTGGGGTGGGGTAGATTGGAGTGGAGTAGATTGGGGTATATTGTAGCAAAGTGGAGAGGGTTGGGGTACATTGGGGTATACTGGAGTGGATTGGAGTGGGGTAGAGTGGAGCGGGGTAAGTGGCATGGAGGGGGATAGAGTGGAGTGGCTTGTTGTATTGTGGAGTGAGTTACGTAGACTGGACTGGCATAGAGGAGCATGGTGCATCGTAGAGTGTCTTAGAATGGAAGGGCGTAGAGTAGAGTGGCATGACGTAGAGTAGAATGGAGTGGCGTGGCATAGAGTAGAAGGGCATAGAGTGGAGTGAAGTAGTTTAGTGTAGTGTGTGGTGTAGTAGTGCACTTCCTTTACAGACAACACATTTTCAACTGAAATGACAATTACATTTGCACGTACATACAGTTTTATTGCACATAAACGATAATATGTGCAAATGTCATCACCTAGTGTATTGATGTGTTTTGATCGTATTCAAATGTTTGTTTCAACCACACTTCAGAATTACAAAAAAATATGCTTCATTTGTACTAATTTGGATATAATCCTAAGACATCAGCACAGTTCATTAATTTATTTTTTTGTGTACTAGAAAAAAAAACACCCTACTCCCTCTCGTTTTACATGGGTACTCAGCAGGATTGTCACATAAATTCTCTCACTTTGAAGTCAGAGAAAGAAAAGTAAACACCAAGCTCCCTTGGGAGACAGAGCTTGACATTTGACCTCTGTCTTTGAATGCACAGCAAATGTGACAAGATAAGAACAAGACTTAAAGGCCTGTTTACAGAAAGCGAGTTTGTGGAAGGATACAGTAAACAAGGTTTGGGCAACGGGAGGGACAAACTCAAGCTGGACAACCTAAAACAAATAAAGCCAGCAAATTGAAGGCTAGAAAATGTGAGTTACGAACCACAAAGCCAATGGTAAGCAACGGGTGGAATGGATTCCTAGGCCAGCTTTCTGAATGTCCCCAAGATGTCTTTAACAAACCGGACATCTGCACTGTCTGTTAGGCTTCAGCCTAAAAAATAATGTCAAGTTTCTTAGTAAAGCTGGCCATTCATAGAGAGATTGAGGAAGTCATCTCCTTTGGTATTCCCTTAAATAATAAGATATCTGCTTCCATCATCAATGAAAATTGTCATCTTTTCAGTTTTAGGGGGGATAATACATTGATTGCTTAGGTTTTTTGACAAGGCTGGTCGATATAAATTAAATAAGATGGCCTTGTTTTAGGCCATCACGCTTGGTGATTTTACCTAACAACACTCAATTCCTGCAATAACAGCTCTTAACCCAGGTATTGGTATAGATAGTTTGTATTAAAAAGGAAGGCAGGTATGTATTCCCATAAATGCCATCTTCAACCACAGTTGATTCTATGTACTCTACCAAATATAGCTGATTAATTGACCAGACAACAGTGCAGAGTTGTCCCTGCCCGAATGACTTCATTAGCCAAACATAGTATCACCTTGATATTAAATCAGCTTGTTCAATAGCTAGCAGTTGTCTTTCAAGCCACACTAGGATTCAGTAGCAGTCTTGTTTACACCTTGCCCTTGCAATTTAGTAATGTTATTAAGTAAAAATATGCAGAATAGGCTCTTGAACACTTGTTATAAATTTGGCATCTGTTGAATACCCTGCCTTTTCGGTGTAATTTTTCTTAACCTCAGCACCTCCACAATTTATAAAAATATATTTATTTCTCAGAAAGGAGGGTTGATCTTTAGAACAGCAATAGGCAGACAATTAGGGCCATGAGAACTGGAAGAGTTGGATTGAAAATAAGTCACTTGACATTAGTAAGCATGGGTATATGAATGAATGAGAGGATTTGAAATAGCGCACAGCTACTCGAACTAGAGTGTCCTGAGGGAAGACAAAATGGCAGATCACTGAAGCATAAACTAATTCTTGAAAAGCCAGGTTTAGCGATGTTTCCTGAAAGTTGGCAGGTCTGCAGTGGCTCTCAGCGTGGCAGGCAAACAGTTCCATGCTTGGGCACCCAAGAACCCGAAGTATCTGCAACCCCATATGGGCTAAGCGTATTTTGGGGGGTGCGGGCAAGATCGGCAGTCGAGGATCTTAAGGTCCTGTCCAACTCTAGTGACCACTACAGCGCTGGGATGCTTCCGGGTAGCCATGTGCTATATAAAAATCTTTCCATTCCATTGCAAGGTCCTTGTTGGAGTGTAGCGGTTAACACGCTTATTGAGGTAATTGGCGGCTATGCCATGGAGTGCTTTGAAAAATATCACCATGGCTTTAAACTTGATCCTTTCCTTCATTCGCAGCCAATGTAATGACTGAAGGATGGGAGTCATATGAGACGTGGGCTTCGATCTAATGATCGCCCTAGCCGCAGTGTTTTGCACCACTTGCAGGCACTGGGTAAGGTAATCAGGCAGGCCTAGGTACAAGCTGTTAGCGTTGTCCAGTTTTGACGTCACCAAGGCTTGAGCCACAATCTTCCTACTATCCGATGACAGCAATGGCACGAATTTTCTTAGCATACGAAGTATACCAAAACAGGAGCAAATCAGTGCTTGAACCTTGGGACCCATGGAAAGGGCATTGTCATTGACAATGCCCAGGTTTTTAACCCTCTCTTGGGCTGAAAGGGGAGGGGATAACTCCTCCGGCCACCATGTACTCCAGTTACACACTGCAGGTTGGCCGAAAAAGACAATCTCTGATTTATCCAGATTGCATTTCAACAGATTTATTTTGAGCCAGTTGAACACCTTTGTGAGACAAGATCTGATATTGCCTCCATCAAAGTCGGCTCCTTTTTCACACGTAAAAATCAGTTGTGTGTCATCAGCGTAGGAGATAATCTTGGCCCATCTTCCTCTACTTAAGGTGCAAGAGGTGACATGTATATATTAAAGAGGGTGGGGCTAAGAATAGAGCCCTGGGGTACTCCTACAGTCATATTTGGCAGGGGGGATGAAAAAGGGGGTATCCAAATTTCCTACGATCTATCTTTCAAAAAGGAATTCATCCAGGCCAATGCAGTCCCACCCATGCCCACGTTCCGCAATCTGTCAAGAAGTCCCTCATGTGGGACCATGTCGAAAGCCACCGACAGGTCGAGTAGTATCAGAACTGCCCTACCTCCCTGATCTAGTTTTTCCTTAATGTGCTCTGTCACTTCCAACAGGGCAGACTCTGTGCTATAATTTGTCCTGAAGCCAGATTGAAACTATGCAACAGATTTCGGTCTTCAATGTACTCTGAGAGTACTCTATTTACGTGTTTCTCTAAAACCTTAGAGAAAGCTGGGAGGAGGGAGTTAGGCCTATAGTTAGCCGGATCATTCTGATCGGCGGTCATTTTTTTTAGAAGTGGTAAAATTTTAGCCTGCTTCCAGATATGTGGCTTTTTACTGGTGGAGAGGGATAGGTTAAGCACCTTGTTAACTATGGGGTTAATAGTGGGAGCTAGTGGTGCTAATAATTTGGCAGAGCAGGCATCTATTGGGGATCCGGACTTGAGGCCTTTGAGGTAATTGAGCAACTCGTCTAATTGTAATTCAGGTAACACTAACAATGCAGGGGGCAAAACTTTTCATTCAGAAATTGATAAGAGATCTGATCCTCCATTGAAACCTTGTCGAAAGACTGTTGGATTACAGCAATCTTATTGTGGAGGGATAGCGCTATCTGCTTGGTCCAGTGGGCTGAAAGCGGGGCTTCTTTCTTAGCTGCCTTAGGGAAGTAAAAGATTTTACAATGTTAAAGATTTCCTTTCCCTTATTTATTAAATAGAGAAGGACATGTGTGCTGCTAAAGACAGGGAGTTTTGAAGGCCTTCAACCTGCTACAGTGTATCATCACTTCCCATTCCTTTATCTGAAAATGGCTCTTAGATCATGTGGTAGATTGGCGGTAGTCCTTCTTCATTCCCTGGAAAGATAACTGCTAAGCCTTCAACAGCTAACTTGACCTGTCGCTATTTGGATTTCAAAGACAATTACCATAGTGTTGACTATTCCCACCTTAATTAGCAAACTCTTGCTGTTTTTATTACGCATATTATAAACTGTCTTCAAGTCCCTGCTTAAAGCTTTCCTAGACTTTTGGTGCCTGACATGACTTATGTTAAACTGACCGTTAACATGGCAGTGAATATTATGTTTAAGCAGCCCTACTCTATGCATATTCAATTTGCCAAGCACTCTTTTTGAAAAGATCTCTGCTGATCTAGAGCTTTTCACCTGTATCTTGTATACAGCTGAAGCCCATGCTTATCAATTGGGTTCTCTAGCTTGATTATTGACGTTAAGATCTAAGGGCCTTATTTTGAGTTTGGCGGACAAGGTACTCCTGCCCTCCCACTTTATTTTATTTTCTATTTATTTTTGGGGAGTTTTATATAGTGCGAACTTGACCCGAAGGTATCAGAGCGCTATACATGAGCACCAGTTGCGTTACAGGCAGATACATTCATTTTGTTAGGCACAGGGAGATTAAGTGATTTGGCCAGAATCACAGGATGTTGAGCGTCCCTGCCGAAACTCGAACCCAGTTCCCCAGCTTCGAGGTCGACCGCTCTGGCTATTAGGTCATATCCTCTCCCCTTTTAAAGTTTGGCAAACCTTAGACCAATGGCCCACGGACATGGCCTTCAAACATATATAGCACGGGTTGGCTGTGGGGCCTGGCTGCATATTTTATTATTGTACCTCATTTTAACTGATTTATACACCAAACATTGGTATTGCGGATTTGAAATGGATAACAAGAGCTAAAAACGTCCTTGTCAAATGGTTTTAAATTTTTTTAAATATAGGTCTATGAGAAGCCCGTAAACCTGGGTTTGAGAACTTTCCAAACGCTAACGGTCAGCTATCTACATCTTCAAACTTTTCAAGCACACTGACAGTCATTATCGTAATGCTAATTTCTGAAAAAACTACTGAACAGATTTACTCTGAATCAAGCAACAGCACTTCCCTTAGAAAAGTTTTAGATTCATTACAAGTTTTGCCCCACCCCACCTTTTAAGCTTTCCCCGCCTTGATGGGTTTGCATGAAACTAAAAATATATCAAATAAGCTAAACATGGTAAGTATCTGCCAAGTGGTGTGCAGATCTATATAACTGTACCAGTTATTAGCAAATAAATGATTTATTAACCCTGCCCCCGCACCACCTTCGTTTACCTTCACCACCTTCTCAGATCTGCATGAAAACTGAGATTCCTTCACTGCGCTACACGTGCTAAGAGCCTGCCAAGTTTCATGTAGATTTATTAAAGAACTGTTAGAACTGGGGGTCTCTAGTTGGCAGAGGTAGGTACCTTTGGCCAAGTAGGGACCCTTGCTTCTAGTCAGGGTAAGGGGGCTACACTCCTAAATAACCCCTGCTCACCCCCTTGGTAGCTTGGCACGAGCAGGTAGGCTTATCTCAGAGGCAGTGTGTAAAGCATTTGTGAACACATACAGTAATACAGTGAAAACACTACAGATGGACACCACACAGGTTTTATCAAAAATAAGTATTCTTTATATAGACTTAACACAAGACCCAAACGACAAAAATCCACAATACTGTGATCAAAAATAGACTTAAAAATGATAGAAATTGCTTAGTTCAAAATTGATGGTAAATGCGACACGTTTCTCACAAAGTACCTTAAATGCGTAACGCAAAACAAACAAAAGGGTTGCAGGAAGGGTGATGCGTCGGTTCCTTGCTTCGGGGGAGGCAATGCTTCTGTTCCTCAGTGCTTGCGCAAAGTAGGCGAAGCGTCTGTTCCTTACCGGAGAGGAGGTGATGCGAGAAGATGGCGCCCTTGATGCGATGCGACGATCCGGTGCGATGCGAGAAGATGGCGCCCTTGATGCGATGCGACGACGTGAAGGCGATGCGTGCACGCCCAGAGGCCGTGCGGCGAACTCTGTAACTTCTGAGCCGCGACAGGCCCTGCGACATGCTTCTCCGGTGATGCGACGACGACCCTTGCGGTGGCAACACGCTTCTCCGGTGATGCGATGACAAACAGCTGCGACGGAGATACGCTTCTCCGGTGATGCGGCGGCGACCTCTGCGGTGGCGAAACGCTTCTCCGATGATGCGACGGCAACAGCTGCGACGGCGTCATGCTTCTTCTCGTTGAGTCGCGCTTCCAGCTCCCAACGATACACAGGCTTCTGCAGACAGAATCCCCAGCAAGGGAAATCAGGGGGGAGCTGGTGGTGAAGTCTTGTATCCCTGAGACTTCAGCAGGAGGCAAGCACAGTTCAAGCCCTTGGAGATTCTTCTTCAAGATGATGAAAGTTCAATAAAAGTTCTTTCCCCTTTCCTTGGCAATTAAGTAATCACTGCAGGCCAACCCCAGAAAATAGCACACTGACACAGGGGCAGTCAAATCCTCCAGCTTCCTTGGATCTTCTCTTTGGCAAAGGTCCGTCTTGATTCCCAGAAGTGATCTAAAGTCTTGGGGTCTGGGCCCCAATATTTATACTAGTAAATCCTTTGTCCTCTGAAGGCAGAGGGTGCCTGTACCTAGCCAAAACCAGTTCTGTGCAGCTTCCTGGCAGGAGGCGTAGACAGCATTGTTGAAAGCAGACCTGGCCCAGGTAGCTGAAAGGAAATCTCTTCCCCCTACTCTCTATTCTATGAGGGCTAAGGCCAGTGAAAGGAAATCTCCTCCCCCTACTCTCTATTCTATGAGGGCTCAGGGGAGTGAAAGGAAATCTCTGCCCCCCACTCTCTATTCAGCCAAGGTCCTATTCAGCCCAGCCCTGACTCATCAGACTGCTGGAGGCCCAGCCCTCCTGTCACTCACAAACCAGACATGCAATACACAACCTAGCAGAGGCAGGCTGGATGGTTAGGCAAGAAAATACCCACTTTCTAAAAGTGGTATTTTCAAACACAGAATGTTAAAACCAACTTCACTAAAATATGTATTTTTATCATTCTGAGTTCAGGCATACTAAATTCGCTTTTCTACCATGTTCCCTGGGTCAGTTAGGATTATAAGATGTTATAATCAAACTGCCCATTCTGGCCTATGGGGACAGGTAGCCTTGCAATAGTGAAAAACGAAATTGGCTGTAATTCACTATCAGGACATACCACACACGTCAGGGCATGTCCTACCTCTTACTTACAATGCACCCTGCCCGTAGGCCTACCTTAGGGGTGTCTGATATGTTGAAGAGGGAAGGTTTAGGGACTGGTAAGTGGGTGCACTTACCAAGTCAACATGGCAGTACTAGACCGCACACAGGCTCTGCAATGGCAGGCCTGAGACACACTTTACAAGCTGCTTCTGTGGGTGGCACAACCAGTGCTGCAAGCCCACCAGCAGCATTTGATTTACAGGCCCTGGGCACACATGGAGCACTATACTAGGGTCTGACAAGTAAATCAAACAAGCCAATCATGGAGTCACAAATCCATTACAATACTTTACAATAGGGAGCACTTGCACTGTGGCACTGAATAGCAGTGGCACAGTGCCCAAAGCATCTAAAACCAGCAAAACATATCAAAAACAGAGGAGACAACAGCAAAAAAAATGGAAGGGGGACTCACGCCAATGGTACCAGGTCTAACAAGAACATACATTTGTTTTTACACCCCCTTCTACTTTGATCCGCCCGAATGGGTCTGCACATAACTTGCCATAGCCACAATAGATTAAACTTGCTCAATATCTGCCAAATTTCACGTGGATTCATTGTATAATGCCATAGTTATTACCAAATGAACACATTTTTACCCTCTTTTAAAAGTGCCACTCTTGATGAACCTGCACAGATTTAAATAAACAATGACTACGCTAAACATGCTAGGCATCTGCCAATTGTTGTGCAAATTAATCAGAAAGCGCTAAAGCTATGTGCATATTAAAAATGCAGAATTCTGTCAGAATATCTCTATAATTTAACCTTTTCATGCCCAACCCAAAAATCTCTTTGAACCAGGGATACTCAAAGTATGGCTCGGGGGCCGCATGCGGCTCTCCTGACCTTTATATGCGCCCCCTGGTGAACAGCAGCACTGAGTACAAATATTCATAATGCTGCTAAACGGGTAAGCATTTACTTACACCTTAACTAAATTAGCTGTAAAAAAGGTTTCCTCCACAAGTTATCTTTAGGAGCACTTGAATTTTTAAAGACATATAGCACTAGTCATGCAAAAATCTGAGAAAGTGTATTTCATTAACATGCGGAAGCATTTCACCTTAGAAAATCAGATTAAGTCACTGTGTTGAGAGGAATTTATTAGAAATGATAATTTTCAAACATGAACTTAGAAACACTCATTCCGCCCCATTCTTATTATAATTGAAGCACCATTATAGTTTATTTATTTATTTATTTATTTATTTCGACACTTATAAAGCGCACTGTCACCTAACAGGCATCCTGGCGCTAACATATGTGTGCCCAGCAGGGCTCATGCTACGGGGGATCTCATCAAGATAATAAAGTTATGCACTAGGATAGAGCCATGTCTTTAGTCTCTTCCTAAACAGAAGAAGATCTTCCAGCTTTCTCAACTCGAATGGAAGACTATTCCATAGTCGGGCAGCAGAGGTGCTGAAGGCCCTACCTCCTGATTTTGTTTTTTTGAATCTTGGCACCTTTACCATTTTAGCGGAAGAGGAGCGGAGGCTCCTAATAGGGGCATACCATGCGAATTTCTTCTGCATTAATATAGGTCCAGACCCATGCAAGGCCTTGAAAACTATGCAAAGGGACTTAAATTGAACTCTCTGTAGTATAGGAAGCCAGTGTAGCTCCATCAAGGCCAAGGAGGCAGAAGATCGTCTTGGCCTCCCCAGAGCTAGCTTGGCTGCTATTGTTTGAATTCTCTGGAGCCTCTCCATCAAATAGCTTGGAGACTCCAGCAGCAGAGCATTGCAGTAGTCCAACCTGCTTAGAATGGTACTTCGTACTACCAGTTCTCGGGCTTGGGATGGCAGGACCGGAAGAATCTTCCGGAGGGCTCTAATAATAGAGAAACAGCTCCCCACGGTTTTATTTACATGTGCTTCAAGGGTCAGTTTGTTATTAAACATAATGCCCAAATTCCGCACCTTCTCCGCAGGGACCAGTGGGCTGGCTGTGGCTGATGGCCAGAAATTAGTGGGAAGTGGTGGAGGGGACTTCCCCGCCGCACAGTAAAGAATCTCGGTTTTATCGGCATTGAATTGTAGCGAGTTCTTTCTCAGCCACTGTGCCATGTCCTGCAGGCAAGCATGAAGGTCTTCCAGGGATGTCGACTGTTCTCCCTCTAAGGACAGAATAAGTTGGGTGTCATCCGCATAATTTACGATATTAACATTATGCACCCTTATAACGGCAATCAGAGGTCTCATATAGATGTTAAACAATATTGGGCTGATCGCGGATCCCTGGGGAACGCCATGCACAATGTTTTTAAATTCAGACTGATAGGGGGGAAGGGCCACTGCTTGCCTCCTATACAATAGGTAGGACTGAAACCATTTCAGAGCCGTGCCTGCTATCCCCACTTCTTCAAGTTTATTAAATCAAACACAGGAGAAGGATTTGTACAGCACACATCCTGAACTCGTACTTCAAGGTGCTCTCCTATGTGGTGATGAAGACAAAGGAGGCAAAGTGAAATAAAACAATTGCCTAGGATCACACAATTTAGTCAAGTGGAGAATCTGTATTGATACCAGGGTTTCTGGTTTCACATTGTGCAATTCAGCCACTGAATGAGTATCTCTTTGCTTCTCACATTTTACATCAAATGTTAATGTTTGTTTTTATTTATTGGCACATGAGGTTAGAACGTTGCTGGCAGACATAAGCCATGTGAGGGCTTGGTTTGTTGTCCAGACGACGTACATGCTTTGCTTCCACCTACGTCCACCTTACACCACCTGACTGTCATCCTACTGCCATCAATTGAGCCCCCAGGCATGCCACAGACCATACTTTTTCCCCCTGAGGAAATGGTAACTAGCACCCACTCTTTAAACATTAATTTCTCAAGAACTAATAAACGGATTTCTGCAAAACCAACAAAAGTTGAATCATTGATGTAATTTGGTTCGTTTGATTTTTATGTATTAAAGAGCAAAGAACCATTTTGGAATTAACATGGGAAATCAAACTTTTGGATCCCCCCTTTTCTTGGCACTTGCTTTAGGGATCTGCATTAAACTTGCCATAAAGGACCCACAGAGGATGAACTTTTTGGGGGAAAGGTTTATGCAGATTTTTCAACCTGCCCCAAAGTTATTAAGAAAGCAAAAATATTCCTTTCCTATGGCCACTCTAAGTCAACCATAACACACTCTCTCTCTCTCTCTCTCTCTCTCTCTGTCTCTCTATATATATATAACAATCCCCAGCAGTGAGTAAATTCTTAACTGTAAGTCCCGAAAACACTGCCCATGTAATCCAACAACCAGGGGACCTCACCGCTCTGTCGGCAACCTCATTACAAAGTCGCCACAGATCCGCATTTCCCTCATGGCAGTGCGGTCTCGCGGCTGAGCCCAGCCGCTATATGTGAAAAGAAAGGGTTGCCCTGCATGAGACCGCACACACGGTAAGTAGAGCACTTTATTGAGGACTTGGCAGGTTACACAGACTTACAGCGCGAATCCTCTCTGGGAAGCCTGACGCGTTTTGAACATCCTTGTTCTTATTCATAGGCATATCACAAGCGGAGCAGCCACAGCATTGCAGAGCAGTTATTCAATTTCGCCAACATCCCGCCCCCATGGGCGTGTACCAAAGTGCCTTCTGGAAGTTGAAGTTCTGCAATGAAAATTAAAACCCAAGTGGGTGTTGCTGGCATCCAAGGATTTTAAAACAATCCCCAGCAGTGAGTAAATTCTTAACTGTAAGTCCCGAAAACACTGCCCATGTAATCCAAAACCAGGGGACCTCACCGCTCTGTCGGCAACCTCATTACAAAGTCGCCACAGATCCGCATTTCCCTCACGGCAGTGCGGTCTCGCGGCTGAGCCCAGCCGCTATATGTGGAAAGAAAGGGTTGCCCTGCATGAGACCGCACACACGGTAAGTAGAGCACTTTATTGAGGACTTGGCAGGTTACACAGGCTCACAGCGCGAATCCTCTCTGGGAAGCCTGACGCGTTTCGAACATCCTTGTTCTTATTTATAGGCATATCACAAGCGGAGCAGCCACAGCATTGCAGAGCAGTTATTCAATTTCACCAACATCCCGCCCCCATGGGCGTGTACCAAAGTGCCTTCTGGAAGTTGAAGTTCTGCAATGAAAATTAAAACCCAAGTGGGTGTTGCTGGCATCCAAGGATTTTAAAACAATCCCCAGCAGTGAGTAAATTCTTAACTGTAAGTCCCGAAAACACTGCCCATGTAATCCAACAACCAGGGGACCTCACCGCTCTGTCGGCAACCTCATTACAAAGTCGCCACAGATCCGCATTTCCCTCACGGCAGTGCGGTCTCGCGGCTGAGCCCAGCTGCTATATGTGAAAAGAAAGGGTTGCCCTGCATGAGACCGCACACATGGTAAGTAGACCACTTTATTGAGGACTTGGCAGGTTACACAGGCTCACAGCGCGAATCCTCTCTGGGAAGCCTGACGCGTTACGAACATCCTTGTTCTTATTCATAGGCATATCACAAGCGGAGCAGCCACAGCATTGCAGAGCAGTTATTCAATTTCGCCAACATCCCGCCCCCATGAGCGTGTACCAAAGTGCCTTCTGGAAGTTGAAGTTCTGCAATGAAAATTAAAGCCCAAGTGGGAGTTGCTGGCATCCAAGGATTTTAAAACAATCCCCAGCAGTGAGTAAATTCTTAACTGTAAGTCCCGAAAACACTGCCCATGTAATCCAACAACCAGGGGACCTCACCGCTCTGTCGGCAACCTCATTACAAAGTCGCCACAGATCCGCATTTCCCTCACGGCAGTGCGGTCTCGCGGCTGAGCCCAGCCGCTATATGTAAAAAGAAGGGAATAGCTAGGGCAGACGCGTTTCAGCCTTGCGGCTTTCTTCAGTGCCCGCTTCACTTTTAAAAGATGTTGTCCTTGGAGGCTCGTTATAACCACTCATAGTAGATCCTCACTGATTGGAGCATCATACAAGCGAGACCGCACTGCTGTGAGGGAAATGCGGATCTGTGGCGATTTTGTAATGAGGTTGCCGACAGAGCGGTGAGGTCCCCTGTTTGTTGGATTACATGGGCAGTGTTTTCGGGACTTACAGTTAAGAATTTACTCACTGCTGGGGATTGTTTTAAAATTCTTGGATGCCAGCAACACCCACTTGGGTTTTAATTTTCATTGCAGAACTTCAACTTCCAGAAGGCACTTTGGTACACGCCCATGGGGGCGGGATGTTGGCGAACTTGAATAACTGCTCTGCAATGCTGTGGCGGCTCCGCTTGTGATATGCCTATGAATAAGAACAAGGATGTTCGAAACGCGTCAGGCTTCCCAGAGAGGATTCGCGCTGTGAGCCAGTGTAACCTGCCAAGTCCTCAATAAAGTGGTCTACTTACCGTGTGTGCGGTCTCATGCAGGGCAACCCTTTCTTTTCATATAATATATATATATATATATATATATATATATATATATATACATATTCACTGAAAAACAAAGGTTAAAGTAATGTTATAGTTAGGTGTAATAAAATGAGTGATGTCATCAATTATGTCATTTGAGATGTCATCAGTGATGCCATAAATAATGTCATAGAACATGTCATGAGTTATTTAGTATGTGAGGTCATAAGCAGTGTGTGGGGAAGTTCCAAGTTATAGCTGGCCCATGGGAAAAAAAGCTCCCTGGGCCAATCAGAATGCTCTGTTTTCTAATTGGCGCTCCCGCGAGACTCTCGCAAGCTTCTTGCGGACCCAACTGTCCAGGTATATGAATATTTTTGTCGCTTAATTTTAAATTTTTCAAAAACTACTGAGCGGATTTATATTAATCACAAAAAGCTCAATCTTGTGTCCTACCAATTTTGGTTTAATTCCGTTCAGCGGTTTTCCTGCAGTGCTGCTTAAGGATGTCCATGGAAAATGCATGCGGAAATTTGCTTTTTGATTCCTCCTTTTTTCTCAGCCCCCGCTTGACGGATCACCCTGACACTTTCCAGGAAGGAGATGAAGTGAATTTGCTTTAAAAAACGTTTTGTGAAGATTGGTCAAATGGCACCAAAGTTATTAGTAAACCAAAAAATGCCTTGTCTATGGAAAAGCAATCCTAACTGTAACTACCCAGTGTGGACTGCCACTATGTAAATACACACATCACACAGGGTGGGTGCCACTGGTGGTTGTAGTTTCCATAGGAAATTGCGTTGTTGGTTTGCTAATAACTTTGGCACCGTTTGATGAATCTTCACAAAACTTTCCATAAAAAGTGCTCTGTTTTGCTCAGCTTCTTCATGGAAAGTATCTGGGTAATCTGTCAAGCGAGGGTAGAGAAAAAGGGGGGTGGAGGGGTCCCAAAATGCAATTTCTCCATGCAGTTTCCATATGGATATTTGGAACGCTCTACAAACAAAACGACTAAACAGAATGGCACCAAAGTTGGCAGGAAGCTAGAATTTGGTCTGAAAGCGTGCTTTTTCTGATTGGGTGTACATCCATTCAGTAGTTTTTGAGAAATTCAGTTTCACAAATATTTGTATATCTAGACTGTTTGGTTCATGGGACTCTCGTGGGAGTCCCTCGAGCATGCAACTTCAAAAATAGAGTGTTCTGATTGGACGAGTGGGCTTTTTTTCGGTCAAAGCCTACCAGATAGCACAGCTGTCTGGTTTGGTTTGCTAATGACATCTTGAGGACATTCGGAAAGCTTCCTTGGGAATGCATACCTCTTGTTGCTTACCATTGGCCTTTTGGTTTGTAACTCACATTTTCTTGCTTTCTATTTGCTGGCTTTATTTGTTTTAGGATGTCCAGCTAGGACATCCATTCCCTTGCCTTGCCCAAACCTTATTTACAGTATCCTTCCGAGTGCTCCTTTGTGTAAACAGGCCTTTGAATCTTGTTCTTATCTTGTCACATTTGCTGTGCATTCAAAGACAGAGGTTAATTGTCAGGCTCCGTCTTTAGAGGGAGCTTGGTGTTTACTTTTCTTTTTCTGACTTCAAAGTGAGAGGATTTATGTGACATCATGATGGCTACTGAGGTGATTCTGAAGTGTGATGGAAACAAATATTTTAATATCGTCAAAACAAATCAATACACTAGGTGTATTTCCACACATTATAGTTTGTGTGCTGTATACTTTTATCAGTAAAACTATATTTCTGTGCAAATGTAACGTTCATTTCAATTGAAGATGTGTTGTCTGTAATGGCAGTGCGCTCCCACACCATGCATACTCCACTTTACCCCACTCCCTTCTACTCTGCACCACTTCACGACATTGCATTCTACTTTGCACCACTCACACTATGCCACTCCACTCTACGCCACTCCACACTGCGTCACTGCACTCTACTCTGCACCATTGCACTCTACGCCACTTCAGTCTACACCTCTCTACTCTGCATTACTATGCGCCAATGCACTCTATCCGACTCTACACTACTATGCACCAGTGCACTCTTCGCCTCTGCAGTCTTCACCACTCCACTCTACGCCACTCCACTCTATGCCACTCTACTCTGCAACCCTGCACTATGCCACTTTACTCTACACCAGTGCACTCTACTCTGTACCACTACTCTGTACGCCAGTGCACTATATGCCATCCAATCTATGTCACTCTAATCTACTCTGCATCACTGCACTCTATGCAACTGCACTCTATGCCACTGCACTCCACCCTGCACCACTACACTGTATGATGCATCATTCAACTCAATGCAATTTCAGTCTACTCTGAAACAGTCTACTCTGTGCCACTCCACTCTACGCCACTGCAATCTACGCTGCACCACTCAACTCTGCACCACTCTACTCTACTATTTACCACTCTCCTCTATGTCACTGCACTCTACTCTAGCCACTGCACTCTATGTCAATGCACTCTACACCACTTTACCAAAAAACAATGTACTCTGTGCCACTGCACTATACGCCACCAGTGGCGTAACGAGAGTTGAGGGGGCCCCCCTGCAAGGTAGACAGAGGGGCCCCCGCTCCGGATTTAATCCAGAGCTCTCAGGCCTGAGTACAGTGTGAGGCGGCCCCCTGTAGCTCGGGGGCCCCCCACACCGCGGGGGCCTGTGTTACGCCCCTGTACTCTACTATGAAACACTCTACGCCACTGCAGTCTATACCATTTTACTCTATGCCACTGCACCCTACGCCACTCTGTTCTACTCTGCACAACTGTTCTTCATGCCACTGCTCTCTATACCACTCTACTCTACACCACTCTACTGCACTGCACTCTGTGCCAATGCACTCTACATCACACTACTATACACCACTGCTCTCTACGACAGTCTACTTCACAACACCGCACTCTCCGCCACTGCAGTCTACTCTGCACCACTCTTCTCTATGCCAATGCACACTACACCATTACACTCTATGCTACTATGCTCCACTCTGCACCACTCCACTCTACACCACTGCACTCCATGCCAATTACTCCCCACTCTGAAACTCTCCACTCTACACTACTGCACTTTATGCAAATTACTCTAAGCCTCTTTAATCTACTCTGTACGACCGCACTTTACGATACTGCACTCTAAGGCACTCTACTCTATGACACTGTACTCTACGCCGCTTCACTCCACTATGAAACAATCTACTCTACGCCACTCCTCTTTACGCCACTGCACTCTATACCACTGCAATCTACACCACTTAACTCGCAACCAATACACTCTATGCCACTGCACTGTACGCCACTATACACTTCACTGCAACACTTTACACCTCTGCCCTCTACATCACTCCACTGTACGCCACTGCACTCTATTCTACTCTGCACTACTGTACTGTATGCCACTGCTCTATGCCGCTTTACTCTGCACCACTTTACTCTGCACCACTGCACTTTACGACACTCTACTCTGCAACACTGCACTCTTTGCCACTCTACTCTGCACCACTTCACCCCTCTACTCTACGCCACTGCACTCTATGCCACTCTAATCTACTGTGTACCAATGTACTCTACACCACTGCACTCTATGCCACTTCACGCTACACTGTCTTCTGTCTCTGTACTCTACTCCCCACTCTATGCCAATGCACTATACTTTACTATGCACCACTACACTCTTCGCCACTGCACTCTGCACCATTTCAGTCTAAACCACTCTACTCTACCCTGCACCACTTCACTCTACACTAGTGCACTCTACACCACTACTCTAGGCCATTCCACTCTACCCTGCACCACTGGAATCTACCCTAAAGCACCTCATTCTACACCACTCCACTCTACTATGAAACAATCTACTCTACTCTAGACCACTGCACCCTACTCAATGTACTCTGCACCACTTTACTCAAAACCAATGCCCTCTGTGCCAACTACTCTAAACCACTACACTTTACACCACTATACTCTACTCTGCAACACTTTACACCACTGCACTCTACGCCACTGCATGCTGCGCCACTCTACACCATTGAGCTCTACCCCACTTTATTCTATTCTACACCACTGTACTGTATGCCACTGCTCTGTACAGCTCCCTGCTCTACAACACTCTATGCCACTACAGTCTATGCCAATGCACTCTACACCACTGCACTTTAAGACACTGTACTCTGCAAGACTGCACTCTTCACCAATGAACTCTATGCCACTGCACGCTACCCCACTCTACACCATTGTGCTCTATGTCACTGCGCTCTATGCCACTCTATCCTACTCTGCACCACTCTACTGTACGCCACTGGTCGCTATAGCACTCAACTCTGCAACTCTCTACACCACTCCACTCTATGCCGCTCCACTCTATGCCGCTCCACTCTATGCCACTCTACTCTGCAACCCTGCAGTATGCCAGTGCACTCTACACCAGTGCACTCTACTCTGTGCCACTCCACTCTTCGCCAGTGCACTCTATGCCACTCTAATCTACTCTGCATCACCACACTCTACGCCACCACACTCTATGCCACTGCACTTTACCCTGCACCACTCCACTCTACGGTGCACCATTCCACTTTATGCCACTTCACTCTACTCTGAAACACTCTACTTTGCGCCACTCCACTCTACGCCACTGCAATCTACGCTGCACCACTCCACTCTGCACCACTCTACTCTACTATGTACTACTCTACGCTACGCCACTGCACTCTCCTCCAGCCACTACACTCAATGCCAATGGACTCTACACCACTTTACTAAAAAAACAATGCACTCTACCCTACTGCACTCTGTGGTAATCTACTCTGCACCCCTGCACTCTACGTCACTATACTCTACCCTGCAACATTCTACGCCACTGCATTCTACACCATTGTACTTTATGCCACTGCACCCTATGCCACTCTGTTCTTCTCTTCACATCTGTACTCTACACCATTGCTCTCTAATCCACTCTATTTTGCACCACTCTATTCCACTGCATTCTACACCATTGTACGTTATGCCACTGCACCCTATGCCACTCTGTTCTTCTCTGCACATCTGTACTCTACACCATTGCTCTCTAATCCACTCTATTTTGCACCACTCTATTCCACTGCACTCTATGCCAATGCACTCTTCACCACTCTACTATACACCACTGCACTCTACGACAGCCTTCCAGTGGCGGCTGGCATCTACGGGGAGCGGGGCAGGGACACGCGCAAAATGTTATTAAAAAATATATAACTTACGTAACATGACGTCCTCGCACCGAAATCTTCTTCATCCTGGAACAGAAACCGAATGCTGGAATTCTCTTGCCCAATCCTGGCGCTGCTCACATGCAGCATGTACTCCCAACTTCATTTGTCACAACTGAGAGCCCTACCTCTCCCAGAGGATAACATTGGGTTACATTATTACAGTTACTAAATGCTAACATTTGATTGGGAACAGGTAGAAATGCCATGTTTTGTCTCAAAAGAATTCTAATTTAAAATCCTCTTTAATGGTAAAGTCAGATTTCAAGTCACAATTCTGAAAATTACACTTTTAGAAAGTTAGCGTTTTCTTGACCTAACCATTTGGTGCCTGCTGCCTGTGTTCTGGGTCACATGACTGTATATAGCTTGACATTTGGCCTTTGTGTTTCCCTCCCAGAGAGTGAGACAAAGATGGACTAGGTGTTGGCAGCGTGGACCATCCTGTCAGGATGAGTGGGGCAGAGCTGTTCCCTGCTCCACTTATACTTCAAAGGGCTGCCTCCAGCACATACACACAGGGACCCAACACCAGTCTTTTTTGACCCTAGACTATTTGGAACCTTGGCAGAATCAGATGTAGGGGTTGCTAGGATGTCACCCCCAATTCAAAGGTGGGCATGAGGTATACATATTGGACCTTATGAACCACTCTTCGGTATACTCCTGGACCTGTGGACTACAGAGGTTGGACTGCCTTTTTCCCCAGAGGGCTGCACTGCTGCTTGATGCCTGCCTTGTTCTTCAGAGGACTACCTTGCTGCAACCAGAGGACTGCCCTGCTGCTTCAGGCCTGTCTTGTTCTCCAGAGGCCTGCCCTGTTGCTTGAGGCCTGTCCTGCACTCTGTGAAGGAAGACAAGACCTGCTCTCCTCATCCCAGACTAATCTGAGTTACTCCAAGGGTTAGTTGGCTGACCTGTCCTGAGCTACAAGGACACAACAAGCCTCAGAGGCCTCCCTACAACTGCCCAGTTGACCTGCTGCCACTGGACCTGCCTAGACCTAGACCTGCCTAGACCTTCATCTGGACCAGCCTGTATGTGGATGAACCTGCCTAAGCCCTGCTGGCCTCTGCCAGAGTGAGTCCCTGATCCCCAAGAGATGCTTTCCCAGGTCCTGAACCCTTGTTTGACATCAGAGTGCACTCCTCTGTGAAGAAAGAGGAAATCCTGCGGTTTTGGTCTCTTTGTGACCACAAATAGGCCTGTTCGCACCGCCAACATGAAGCTCTGTGTTGTGTTTTCACTTTATTGCTAATTTTGTGCTGAATAAATACTGTACACATTGCCTCTATGTTAAGCCTACTGCTTTTGTAATAAGTTACCAGGGGGTTAAGCACAGGTTAATTTAGCGACTTTTGTGGTTCATTCTGGCAATGATTGTGTTTGTTATTTGAGAAGGCGGCTCACCCGTGTTGGAAAGTGACCCATTCTGCAGGGTCACCCCCAAACTTTTTGCCTTCCTCCTCCCCTTTTTGCGGAATTCGTATTTGTTGGCTTTAGGACTGCTAACCAGTGCCAAAGTGCATTTGTTCTCTGTCTAAAACGTGGTAACATTGGCTTATCCACAGTTGACATATTTCATTTACTCATAAGTCCCTAGTAACATGCACTACCTATGCCCAGGGCCTGTAACTTTAATGCTACTAGTGGGCCTTCACCACTGATTGTGCCACCCACTTAAGTAGCCCTTTAAACATGTCTCAGGCCTGCCACTGCAAAGCCTGTGGGGGCAGTTTAAACTGCCATTTCGAACTGGCAAGATAAACCCTTTTTCAGACCCAAACCTTCCTTTTTAATACATATGTCACCACCTAAGGTAGGCCCTGGACAGCCCCAAGGGCAGGGTGCAGTGTATTTAAAATGATGGACATGTACTTTTAAGTTTTACATGTCCTAGTAGTGAAAAACTCTTACATTCGTTTTCACAACTGCAAGGCCTATCTCTTTAAATAAGATAACACTGGGACTACCTTATTACATTTTTAAGTGTAACTCCCAATTGTGAAGATATAGCCTTTTTGAGTTTGGTGTCTCTGGAATCACAATTTAAAATCCAAACTTATGTTGAAGTCGGATTTTAAACTGCAATTCTGAAAATGCCACTTTTAGAAAGTTGGCATATTCATACTTTAGCCGCTTTGTGCCTGCTGCCTGTCTCTGATCACTTGTCTGGGATGGGTGACAGCTGGGAGTTGTGTATTCTTCCTAGACAGCCACATACAATGGGAGATTAGGTGTGAATTTGATGGGCCATCCTAGGAGGATGGGCGGGAGGAGCTGGACCCAGCCTCACTTACACCTGAAAAGGTTGTGTCCTGTCCCCACACAATGGGCTGCATACCCCCCTGTAGTGAGTCTGGAACCAGGGCACGAAGGGACTTCAAAGGCCTGTCTTTGAAGTCTCCCCCACTTCAAAGGCACAGCTGGGTATAAGTACTGGACCTCTGACACCACCACTTCAGTACACTTCTGGACCTGTGGATACTCTGCCAGGAAGAATGACTGCTGTGCTGCTGAAGGACTGCCACTCTGCTGGACTGCTGCGCTGGAAGGACTACTTTCTTGCTGTGCTGGCCTGCTTCCCTCCTGGTCTGGGTTAGAAGGACTGGACTTGCATCACTTGTCCCCAGAACCGAGAGTGACTCCAAGGGGTAGTTAACTGGCCTCCTGGTCTGAAATTTCAGGGGCATAAAAGACTTCCAACTACCCTGCTTCTGCCATCTGTGAGTCTGCCCTGCCAAGTGGTGCCACCCCAGTCTTGGACCCTTAGAAGTGAGGCTAAGATGCTTGCTCAGTAGAACCAATGCACCACTACCACTGCTGAGAACAGAACCAGCGCATAGCCATCACTCCGTGGGTAAGTAGCAATGCATTGGGGCCACTGCGCATATCAGAACCGGCACATCGCCCATCTTGTGTGGACCAGAACCGGCACATGGCTGCTGTTGTATGACTTGGAGACAACGCTCCACCTTCGGAACCGCCTCTGCGCGGCGCTCTACTCCAAGTAAGGTCCTCGCATCCCCGTTGACAGCAGCCTCGACGAAGACACTAGAACTCCGCATCGCAGCAACCCTGTCAAGACTCCAGCCAAAGCTCACCTCTCTTGACTATCACAATATACCAGCATAACTCATATCGTTCCTCCCAACACTTATGAACTTTCTATAGCAGTCATATTTAAAGACTGTCCACACTTCTTCCCTTCACTTAGCCTCTTTGCCTGTCACTTACCTGTTTCACGGCTTCCAGGACTCTGTCTTGTTAGCTCCCTTGTTCCTTCCACTTCGACCTCACCACAAAGGACGTCCAACATCAGTCTTGCACCTGGATGGAAAAGCAAGAAGAAAAGGAGAGACGCACAACAGACTAGACTTCGCTATGCGCTTAGCTCAGTCGCAACATTGTGCTTGCAGACAAGGTAACCAGTGTTTTAATTCAAATTGTACATATTGTTGGCAGGGCTCTGCCAGAAAGGATTTGGGTGAAGCTCACCCCGTCCAAATTAGCTTGTGGGTTTGATGCTGGAATTATACTCACCACAGTTTCAAAAGTTTGATGAAGGAACCTCTACGGACTATCTAAAAGCAGCCAACAACAAAACTAAAGGTTGGTTGAGATATAAAAAGCTTTCCTGAGGTGATACCTTAAAAGATATAGCTATGCTAGACTAAAGCCTTATTATTTGTTTGTTTATGAATACCATATCTGCCGGTAACAATTCATCAGACTGGTGTAAATGCCTGCAGCAGGATTTCTGTTGAGTAGGTGAGGCTCAGCATCCTTTGACTTCACATGCTCTCTCCATCCCAACCCCCCAACCCCTAGGATTTGCCACCAGAGCAGTGTCTCTTTCTGTAAACCGAGGGCAAGTCTCGAGAGGATTCGGGAACTAGCTTTGTTGCCCCATCTGAATCACATTGGATCCAGCTAGGTGGCTTATGACAAACCCGCTCACCAGAGCCGACGCATCGCCACTGCTGTGTGACCAGGACCAGCGCATCGCCACGTGGATCGACACCAGCGCATCGCCTTGTCTGCGCTCCGCATCCTCATTGTTAACAGAATCCTTGACATCCATACAACCCGGACTAAGGTACTTTTGCTCAGCGGGCTAAACCTAGTCCCTGTAGCCGGGCCGTGTTCTATTGCAGTCATCCTGAACTTTTGACTTTGTCCTGATCCAGCGTGACCAGATTTCCCTTGCTGGCACTTATAGCTTTTTGGTTCTATTATCACTTAATTCTTTAAAAATCAATATCTCTGGCATTACTTATTGGATTTTTGTTGTTTCAGTGTCAAATAATTTATTAAAATATAATCTACTATTCTATAATGTTTGGGGATTGTTCTTGTATTGTTTTTTCACTTTATTACTATGTATGTGCTGCAAAAAATACTTTACACAAGTTAAGCCTGACTGCTTGTGTGCCAAGCTGACCAGGGTTAAGCACAGGTTAATTTAGCAATTTTGGTGGCTCGCCCTGCAAGGGATTGTGGCTGTTGCTGAGCCATGGTTCACTCTCCAGTCAACCAACAACCCAATTTCTCACAACTGCCCTCAACCAATAACTACATAAAGCTACATAAAGAAATGAAGTTGATATCAGTAGGAAACTGAGTACTGTAAACAGTTTTTACTCTATGGAGATAGTTAATTCTTAGCACACTGTTTCAAACAGTGAAACTCTCATGAGAAATACACCACAGAGTATTAAAAACAATCTACTCAGAACAGTGTGAATTCTATGCAACCGTTATAAAAGTCACAAAACTAACCTGAGCTCAACCCCAGTTAGCTGTGGTACAGAACAGACAGGCTTAACTTGGAGGTGATGTGTAAAATATTTATGCAGTACTCAAACACTAATAAAGTCAAAACACAACACAAGAAAAATCCCAAACCAATTTAGAAAAATAGAATACACTTTAATAAATAAAATGATACTGAAACAACAATCCAACAAGTAGAACTGGAGTTATAATTTTTTAGATATTAATATTCAAAATAGTGGCAAAAAGCAATAAGCGCCAACCAGGGTCATTTGGTGGTGCTTGACCAGTGCCTAGGCGCAGGTTAAGGCCGACCGCAATGGAGCGTGGGTTGGATACAAAAACCAGGTTCGCTCCGGTTGGAAGTTTTATCGTAGGACTTAGTCTCTGAAATGGAAGTCAAAAATCCTCAGCAGGGCAAGGTAGCAGGCTGTGGCCGAAGAGGGCTCCACTTTGTCCAATAGCCATTGAATAAGGCCTCGGTGAAGCCACTGACTTTTGCCGGAATGCTCAGAGTGGGAGAAATTAGAATTTCGCGCCCAGAGAAGGTCCTTTGTTGGCCTGATACTTATGCCACCTTCGCCCAGTAAAGATTTCTACCTGTGAACGTAGTCACTTTTTGAAGCTTGGATTCTTCCAGTGACTCTAGGCTGCAGGATGTAGCTGAAGAGAGCTCCACAAGGTCGGATCCATTCTCCACGATATTGTGCTGAATCTGTTTGCTGCCACAGAGAAGAATGTAGCAGGAGCAACCTGAATCTTAGGCCCAGTGGCAATACACTTTTGTTGGATCAGTTTGGTGGTTGGTCCGAGTCCTCCGCTAGTTGTGAGATTAAAAAGTTGGCAAAAAGTTTCTAAATTCCATATTTCAGGATATGTTAGCAGGACTACACCTTAACGCCAGCCAAGGGCCCAAGACCGTGGGGATAGCGCTGTCAAGGTTCACTCCAGCAGAGGCCAGCAACAGAGTCCAAGGTAGGTCTAGATGGAACTGGTCAGTTGAAAATGCTGGAAAATGGCCTATTGAAGCTTGTTATGTCCCTGTAGCCCAAACTGGAGGTCAGCCTTATGACCCTTGGAGCCCACTTCCTTGTCCTGGATACATGATGGAGTGCAGGTCCATTCTTCTTGGCTCTTCTCAGGTCACAGACAGTAGGTCCAGTCCTCTTATGTTTTTCTGCAGGTCTAGAAAGTGTTCTAAGAAGAGTGCCGGGGTACCACTTTTATGCCCAGTTCCAGCCTGTGGTTGGGGAAACTCCTGGCAACTCCCTAACCAATGGGGTAAAGTTCCCATGAGTGACCCTACCCACCTTTGAAGCACGTCCTGTGTGTTTTACTGCAAATAATACCACAGTGCCCCTCTCTGCCAAACATCAACATGGCAGAGCCTTCCTTTGCGTGTTAAGAACTCCTGTGCCCACTAGGGTTTTCACCTTTTTTTACTGGTCTCCATAGAAAATCACTGGCTAGACCAGTAAAAACTGACTGAGGTGGCAACTCTAATACCCATCCCAGAGGTGTGGCCAGAGTGGCCAGTGAAATAAGCAGCCCCATCCCTGGGGATCACTCAAAAACAGCTCTGGGGGCAGCTCCTCTCCCACTAAGCCTGGTGCCTGACTGGCTATGGGGAAGCAAAGGAAGGGGGCAAGCCCAGGTGTTAGCTACATCTACCTATGGCAGGTGAGGCCTCTTTGAAGTTAATTAGGGGGCTCCACACAGACCCAAGCGATCCTCTAAAGGGAAGGACAACACCTCCACCCACCCAAAGCACCATCAACCCTGTCCTGGGAGCACTTCCCACCTCACCACAGTGGAGCCATCAGCTGCCAAGTGGCAGTTGGAAGGCACTGAAAGGCCTTAGAAGCTTTAGGCTGGTTAACAGGTATCTTTCTAAAAGTACCTGTTCTAAAATATTTAGTGCAAATCCGAATCTGACAATTAATTTGGTTTGTAATAAATATTTTAAAAAGTCCAACAATGAGCTCTGTAGCTGTTTCCTAAGTGGAAATAGCATTTACTAGTGTATCCTACTGCTTTCCTATGGGATGTCAACCCTGCCACAGTGCAAATAACCTTTTGGGCCCTTTTTCTGTAAGGGCAGGCTTAACATTAGACTTTTACATGTCCTACTTTTAACTACCATACATTCTGCATTTCTGGGCAGTAACGCCTACTGAGGGTTACTTATTAAGATTTAAAAGGAGGGTTTAGGTATGTCAAAAGGGGTTATTCTGACAGCTCAAATTTGCTGTTAAAACCTGTACCACTGCTACATGTGGCAGGCCTGCCGCTTTCTTTGTCCTGTCATAGCAGTGGGTGTCACATTATGCCCTGTAGCACACTAGTGACATTTAACTTACAGCCCCTGGGTACATTTTAGGTTCCATATACTAGGAACCTATAGGTAAGTTTAATACGCCAATAGGGGTATGCCAATTTCATCATGTTGAAAGGGGGGACTCAGGCACTTTACCTCTGGTTAGCAGGTGTAAGATACTCAGAGTTCTACAGCCAGCAGAAACGGTCAATGCAAAAAAATGTGGGGGAAAACCATGCAAAAAATGGTCATTTCCAACACTGTGTGAATATATTGTGCAGCACTGTGGTTAATTTATTTTTGATTTCTGGATGGAAGCAGGTGTCTGGTCACATATTGGCATTGTAATTTTATTGATATGGTTTTAATTATCAATATTTCAAAATTAATACATTCAACTAGAGTCGCTAGTGCTGCCTATTTAATATGTGTTATACATTTCATTGTATTATGTTTGTTCGTTCGTATTTTAGCGTGTGTTATGCTAGATGTGTATTGCCTATTGCAGAATACTACATGTTGTCGGGTATGTACCAGTATTTTTCACATGTTGCACAGGGTCTAGAAATGGAATGTCTTAAGGTTAATGATCTACTGTACACTGAAATATGTAGGACCAACTTAAACTCACTTTTGAAAAGTATTATATGTATACATATATATTCACTGTAAATACAAAGGTTAAAGTAACGTTATAGTTTGGTGAATTTCTCAATTACAACATTAATGTTTTGAACTAAAAAAACATAGCAATTCACCAGCTATAGTTAACAGCGCTAACTATAACTTGCTCCCTGCCATGCGCTGCTTATGACCTCACATATAACATCACTCATGGCATTTTCTATGACATCAGGGATGGCATCTCTAATTTTAATGACATCATATATGACATCACTTATGACATAATTGATGACATCATCCAAGCTTCGTTTCCCTGCATATTCGTCTATAAATTACTATGGCATTAGAGGCCTGAAAGTAAGTACAAAATAGCTCAGGAGAATATTAGCCATCATTACTGCCATCACAGATACAACCCTCTTAGGTGTAGAAAGCATGCATTATGTGCAACATTGACCCTATACCATACACTTTACAGCTAGCATAATTCACATTAACAATCAACCACAGATTTATGGGAAGCCCTCATTGAGTATGGTGTTGAATCTGTATATCTGTATCTGTATATATATAGCCAAAATAGTGAATGTCAATTCCAAAACAAATGCCCCACTAGGGATATCTTTTACCTATATCAAACCGCTGGTACACACCGAAGCAACATAAAGAAATGAAGTTTATATCAGTAGGGAACTGAGTACTGTAAACAGTTTTTACTCAATGGAGATAGTTAATTCTTAGCACACTGTTCCAAACAGTGAAACTCTCAGAGAAATACACCACAGAGTATTGGATACAATCTACTCAGAACAGTGTGCATCCCATGCAATAGTTGTAAAAAAGACACTATTTGTTAAACCAAGATCTGAAGGTACTAAAGACAATACTACCTGCACCCTTCACACTGTGGAGAAAACTTTACAGATAGCCCATCTTCTGAAGAAAACAAGCACACATACATAGGTTAGTACCTGGTGCACAAACTCTTCCATGTTAAGTATAAATTGTCATGCTGACACAATTCTCGCTAATAACTCAAGGCTGCTTAGAAATGTTAGCATCTACTACATAGAATCTTTATCCTGTTGGAAGCTTTTTCTGAAGAACCTAAATGTTGTGAGGAGCACAGCTATGGTGAATTAGGAGCACATGTGCTTTTTAAACACTTACACCCATTAGCTGGACCCAGGGTAAACAAAATTAGGTAGAAAAGTATTATGGTAGTTACCTGCCACTATATAAAATGTTAAATAAACTAGCACACTCATTGGATGATGTCTTCAGTGATGTAATCAATGATGTCATTTGAGAGGACATCAATGATGTCATAGAACATGTCATGAGTGATGTATGTGAGATCATAAGCAGTGCTTGGCGGAGGGGCAAATTATAGTAAGCTCTGCTAAGTATAACTGGTGAATTTCTGTTTTTTTAGTTCAAAACATTAATGTTGTCACTGAGAAATTCATCTAACTATAACTTTACTTTAACCTTTGTTTTTTTCAGTGAATTTGTAGGTTTTTTTAAAGTAAATTCTTTATTTAAAGTGTATGTATGGTAGAATAAATGAACAGTATATCCTGTGTGCAGACATTATTTGAAAGGGAGTTGCTTTCATATTGTAACTTAACTAGAAACGGTGCACACTTTGCAAACTGTTTCTAAAAAGTAATTTAAGTGTGTGGTTACTAACTAGAATTCTATATTTTTTTAATCTCCTGTTTAGAGTTCTTTTTCTTGAGTTCAGTTATTATTTAATATTAATCTGTAAAAAGTGAGCCATTAAAATATGATTGTAAAATCCTTTTTTTAAAACAAATTTTTAAAAGATGGTGACTTTTGCTAGACTCTCACGGGATTATGAAATACCTCATGGCAGGCCCAGTACTTTTCCATGCGACTCTCACGAGAGTCTAGCTGGATTCAATGAGCCTCATGCATCAAGCTTCACTCCCTGAAGCTTGCACTCTACTCTTGTGAGACTCTCACAGGATCGCAACACAATTCTACGGAAATAGTAGTATATGACAGAGACTAGCCTCTCTACTTAGAACCCTCTGTTGGATAATGATTGTCCACACTAGGGTGTGAGAAGGGTCTGCCCTCTTTTTTCAAATTTTTCTTTCAGATGAGAGATATGCATAGTAGGGTGTATGGATGAACTGCCTCTCCTTCAAGATCTCTCAGATGATAGGTGTCTGGTGTGCATAGTAGGGTGTGGGGAGGGACTGCCCTCTCTTTTTAGACCTTTCTCTCAAATGACAGGCGTGCATAGTAGGGTGTGTGCAGGGACTGGCCTCTCCTTTGAGAGCTCTCTCTCAAATGACGGGTGTTCATAGTAGGGTGTGTGGATGGAATGGCCTCTCCTTTGCAGAGATTGTCCTCTCCTTCGAGACCTCTCTTTCAGATGATGGGTATACTAGCAGGGTGTGTGGATGGAGTGGCCTCTCCTTTGAGAGCTCTCAGATGACAGTCGTAGTAGAATATGTGGATGGACAGGCCTCTCCTTCGAGACCTCTTTCTCAGAGGAAGGATGTGCATAGTAGGGTGTATGGGGAGCAACTGGCATCTCCTATGAGACCTCTCTCTCCAATGGCAGGTGTGCGTAGTAGGGCGTGTGGATGGACTGGAGTTTCCTTTCAGATCTCTCTCTCTCTCTCAAATGACCAGTGTGCGTAGTAGGGTGTGTGCATGGGATGTCCTCTCCTCAGACTTCTCTCTCACATGACAGGTGTGCATAGTAGGGTGTGTAAATGGACTGGATTCTCTTTTGAGACCTCTCTCTCAGATTATGGGTGTGAGTAGTAGGGTGTATGGGGAGCAACTAATCTCTCCTCTGAGACCTCTCTTTCAGATGACAGGTGTGGGTAGTAGGGTGTGTGGATGGACTGAGACCTTTCTCTCAGATGAAGGGTGTGTGTAGTAGTGAATGGGAAGGGACTGGCCTCTCCTTTCAGACCTCTCTCTCAGGTGACGAGTGTGCATAGAAGGGTGTGTGGATGGACTGGCCTCTCCTGTCAGACCTGTCTCTCAGATGATGGATGTGCGTAGTACGGTGTGGGGAGGGACTGGCCTCTCTGCTGAGACCTCTCTCTGTAATGACCGGTGTATATATCATGGTGTGTTCATCGGCTGGCCTCTCCTGTCAGACCTCACTCTCAGATGAAGGGTTAGCGTAGTAAGATGTGTGCATTGACTGGCCTCTTACATGAGACATCTCAGATGACGAATGTGCGTAGTGTGTGGGGAAGGACACTCCTCTCCTCTCAGATCTCTTTCTCAGATGACGGGTGTGCATAGTTAGGCATGGAGAGTGGCAGGCCTCTGCTTTCAGACCTCTTTCTCAGATAACAGGTGACCATAGTAGGCTGTATGGATAAACTGGCCTCTGCTTTCAGACAGATCTCTGTCTCAGATAATGAGTTTGCACAGCAGTGTGTGTGTCGGGACTGCCCTCTCCTTCCAGACCTCTTTATCAGAATACGGGTGTGCATAGTAGGGTGTGGGAAGAGAGACCGGCCTCTCTGCTGAGACCTCTCTCTCCGATGACCGATGTGCGTAGTAGTGAGAGGAGAGGGTTTGCCCATTCCTGTCAGACCTCTCTCTCAGATAATGGGTGTGTATATTAAGGTGTGTACATGGACTGGCCTCTCCGTCAGACCTCTCTCTCTTATGACAGGTATGTGTAGTTGGATGTTTACATTGACTGCCCTCTCCTTTGAAACCTCTCTCTCAGATGACGGGTGTGCATATTAGGGTGCGTACCTGGACTGGCCTCTCCTATCAGACCTCTCTCTCAGATGACAGGTTAGCGTAGTGAGGTGTGTGCATGGGCTGGCCTCGCCTTTGAGACATCTCAAATAACAGATGTGTGTAGTAGTGTATGGGGAGGGACTGCCCTCTCCTGTCATACCTATCTTTCAGATGACAGGTGTGCGTAGAAAGGTGTGGAGAGTGGCAGGCCTCTACTTCCAGACCTCTTTCTCAGATAACGGATGACCATAGTATGCTGTATGGCTAGATTGGCCTCTACTTTCAGATCTCTGTCTCAGATAACGGGTGTGCACAGCAGTGTGTGTGGAGAGACTGCCCTGTCCTCCAGACCTCTTTCTCAGATAACGAATGTGCATTGTAGGCTGTGGTAATAGAGAATGGCCTATCCGCTGAGACCTCTCTCTCAGATGATGGATGTGCATAGTAATTAATTGCTTTACACTCCCAAAGAAAAGAAATTCAGCATTCCCAAGATCAATCAATAAATCAATCAGGGGTTTGTAAAGCGCGCTACTCACCCGTGAGGGTCTCAAGGCGCTGGGGGGTGGTGGGGGGAGCGGCTCTGGATCAGTCGAAGAGCCAGATCTTGAGGTCCTTCCTGAACGTGTGCAGGGTCGGGGAGCATCTGATGTTCACAGGGAGCTTGTTCCAGGTCTTGGCAGCGATGTAGGAGAAAGCTCTCCTGACGGTTTTGGTTCTGCGGTTGCGGGGGACCTCGGCCAGGGCGAGGTCGGCGGAGCGGAGGTTCCTCTTGGGTACGTGGAAGAATACTCTCTCGTTGAGGTATTTGGGTCCGATGTTGTTGAGGGATTTGTAGGCGTGGGTGAGGAGTATGAAGGTGACCCTCTTCTCGATGGGGAGCCAGTGGAGGCCTCGTAGGTGTTGGGTCATGTGCTCGTGACGCGGAGTCCCGAGGACGAGTCTGGGTGCGGCGTTCTGGATGGTTTGTAGTTTGCGTAGAAGAGTTCTGTTGATTCCGGCGTAGAGGGCGTTGCCGTAGTCCAGTCTGCTGGTTATGAGTGCTTGGGTGACGGTCTTTCTGCAGTCAGGGGGGATCCATTTGAAGGTCTTACGGAGGATGCGGAGGCAGTTGAAACTAGTGGAAGCGACGGCGTTGATCTGGCAGTTCATGGAGAGGGAGGAGTCAAGGATGATGCTGAGGTTCCGAGCGTGGTCTGTCGGCGTGGGTGGGTTCCCGAGGGCGGAGGGCCACCAGGTGTTGTCCCAGGCGGAGGTGCAGGGTCCGAGGATGAGGACCTCGGTCTTCTCTGAGTTGAGCTTCAAACAGCTCTCTTGCATCCAGGCTGCCACGTTTTTTATTCCTTCCTGGAAGCAGAGTCTGGTGTCTTCGGGATTCTTCGTGAGTGAGAGGATGAGCTGGGTGTCGTCGGCGTAGGATACGATGCTGAGCCCATGCTGTCTGACGATGGCGGCGAGGGGGGCCATGTAGATGTTGAAGAGCGTGGGGCTGAGTGATGATCCCTGGGGTACTCCGCAGTTGATTTCCGTGGGTTCGGAGAGGAAGGGAGGGAGTTGAATCCTCTGGGATCTGCCGGCGAGGAAGGATTGGAACCAGTCGATGGCGGCTCCTTGTATCCCCGCGTCGTGAAGTCTGGCTGCGAGCGTGCGATGTGAGACAGTGTCGAAGGCTGCGGAGAGGTCTAGAAGGATGAGGGCCGCAGTGTGTCCCTGGTCTAGTAGCATGCGGATGTCGTCAGTGGCGGCGAGGAGGGCGGTCTCGGTGCTGTGGTTGCTGCGGAATTCCAGACTGGGAGGCGTCTAGGATGGAGTTCTCTTCAATGAAGGCGGTCAGCTGGGCGTTCACGAGTCTCTCGGTGACTTTGGCCGCGAAGGGGAGGAGAGAGATGGGCCAGTAGTTTTTCAGGTCTGTTGGGTCGGCCGTTGGTTTCTTGAGGAGGGGTTTCACCTCTGCCCGTTTCCAGTCGTCTGGGCAGATGCCGGATCTGAGGGAGGTGTTGATCCTAGTTCGGGTGCGATGACAGCGGCGGAAGATGTGGAAGATGTGCGGTGGGCAGGGGTCCGTTGGGGCTCCTAAGTGAGTTTTCTTTATGGTCGACGGTTGCGGGATCCCAGGACGTGATGGTTGGCTTATCAGCGGCAGTGGGTAGGGGTTGGTGTCCGGTGCTGGTTCGCTGAAGTTGTCATAGAGGGCCTTGATCTTCAGATGGAAGTAGGAGCTGAGCTTGTCGCAGAGTTCCTGGGAAGGTGTGATGTCCGTGGCTTCGCAGGTGGGTTTTGTGAACTGCTGTATGACGTTGAACAGTTCCTTGACGTTGGTCGCGTTGGTCTGGACTTTGTCTCTTATGAAGGTCCGTTTGGTGTCTCTTATGTGCTGGTGGTATTCCTTCAGGGCACTCTTGTGGTTGTTCCGTGCTTCCGTGGTGTTATGGTTTTGCCAGGTTTTCTCTAGGCGTCTGCAGGTGCGTCTGGCTTCTTGAAGTTCTGTGGTGAACCAGGCTGCCTTCAGAGGGCATTGTTTGGCGGGGTGGCGGAGGGGTGCCAGCTTGTCGGTGCAGCAGGAGACCCAGCGGTGAAATTCCTTCGCTGCAGAGTTGGTGTCGGTCGTGGCGCTGGGGGGGTTTTGACGGAGGGTGGTGTTGAGGTGTTCCTCTGTGATCTTGCTCCAGTTCCGTCATGGCAGGCGCGGGCGGGCTTGGCTGCGGTGGTGGTGTTGAAGGTGAAGTGGACGCAGTGGTGGTCCGTCCAGATGGGCTGGGTGGTGTGGCAGAACCGGATGTTAGTTCCTCCCACGAAGATGGGGTCGAGGGTGTGACCCACTCTGTGGGTGGGCGTGTTGACGAGCTGCTTCAGTCCTAGGTTGGCGAGGTTGTCGAGGAGAGTGGTGGAGTCGGGGTCGTTGCTGTTGTCGAGGTGGAAGTTCAGGTCCCCGAGTAGAATGTAGTCCGTGGAGGTGATGGTGTGGGGTGCGGCGAGCTCGGCGATGGCAGTTGTGGGCTGGGTGCGAGGTCCTGGCCATCTGTAGATGAGGGTGCCGCGTAGCGTGGTCCTGGGGCTGGTCTGGATCTGGAAGTGGAGGTGTTCTGTGTTGGAGTGGGGGTCACTCGTGCTGGATGTGGAGAGTCGGAGGGGGCACTCGGTAAAGCAGGAAGAAAAACTTGGAAAGGAGATTCAGCACTCACAAAACGAGGCAAGTTAACCTTCAAAAGGCAGTTTCAAAATAAAGCATGGGATTTTCTTAATCAACACTCTCTAACAGAAAAACATTCCCAGGTGTCAAATGAATCAGGTAAAACAACATGCAAATGTATATATGTATATATATATATATATATTTACATATATATATTTATATATGTGCAAATAATAATGGAACATTCACAAGTAAAGTGAAAGGGAATAAAACACATGCTAATAATAATAATGGACGTCCAATGCAAGAAACAAGCACTGTCAAATGCCAGGAATAAGCACTGTCAAATCAAAGCCTCAAATATAAATAGCATGTATAAACAACATGGAAACATATGAAACAGATATACATCACCTATTGAGATAAACACATCATTCTGGTCTGCTTGACTGGGAAGCCCTTTTCAGTCATCCAGAAGTCTCAATCGGGAAACACCAAAATTTCCATGGGACGGTGCTTCCACCCCACAAGTGAACTTCTGTTTGAGCTCCAAAACTTCCTGGGCCATATTATCAAGATCGGCGATAACATTATCGCCGCTTTAGCGGCAGGAAACTGCTGCTAAAGTGGCGTTAAGGGGCTTGATAATATGCCCTATAGAATTCCAATAGAAGCCCAGGTTCTGGTGTGAAGGACATCAAACCTGGGCTTCAATTGGAATTCTATAGGGCATATTATCAAGCCGTTCTTGATAATATGGTCCCCTGTCTTTAATACCTTTACTAACACAGAGAGAGACTTCTTGAAATCTCACCTCCCTTCATCTATTGCAAAATTAAGGCTGACTGTACCGGTCTGTGTCGAGGTCAAGACATAAACTAGCCAACCCTCCGTGTTTTGACTCTGGGACAGAGAAGTACATTTCTCTCTCACGCTTTCAAACGTACATCCCACACGTTCTGTTCCAAGCAAGGCTGTTTTGCTCTGTGCTGTAAAGAAATAAAAACATCCCTCTCTGAAGCTGCAAGAAGGCACAAAATGAAATCATGCAATAGCACGAAATGATGTTGTACATTCAAAATGGAGTCAATTAAAACACATGGAGTCAACGGTCACCACAATCTTACAGTGTATAGCACTACAAGTAGTGATTTGAGAGGGGCGGCCCTTTCCTGTCAGCCCTCTCTCTCAGGTGATGGGTGTGCATAGTAGGGTATGTGAATGAACAGGCATCTCCTTTGATATCTCTCTCTCAAATGATGGGTGTACATAGTAGTGAGTGGAGTGGGACTGACCTCTCTTTTCACACCTCTCCCTTAGGTGACAGGTGTTCGTAGTAGGTTGTGTGGATGGACTTGCTTCTCTTTTCAGGCCTCTCTCTCAGATGATGGGTATGCATAGTAGGGTGTATGGAGAGCAACTGGCCTCTCCTTTGAGACTTCTCTCTCAGATGGTGGATGTGCATAGTAGTGCATGGGGAGGGACTGGCCTCTACGCTGAGACCTCTCTCTCAGATGAAAGGTGTGCGTGGGAGGGTGTGTGCATGGACTGCCCTCTCCTGTCAGACCTCTTTCTCAGATGACTGGTGAGTGTAGTAGGGTGTGCGAATGGACTACCCTCTCATTTAAGACCTCTCTCTCAGATGACAGGTGTGGGTACTAGGGTGTGTGTAGAGAGACTTGCCTCTCTGCTGAGACCTCTCTTTTGGATGACCGGTGTGTGCAGTATGGTGTGTGGAGGGAATGGCTACTCCGCTGAAGGGACACCTTCCTACACATAAACAATCCTCCTCTGCACACAGACACCCTTGCACCATGGTGCAAGGCTGCCTGCGTTGGTGCTAAGTTGCTAAACTTAGCGCCATCGCTGGGGGTAACGCAAGGCTGCACCACATTCTTGTAAATATGGTGCAGCTTTGCGTTTCAGAAGTTGCTGAGAGAGGCATTAAGCCAAGAAGAGTAACGCCTCTCTCCGCCACTTCACTGTACATATGGCCCCTCCTCTCTAAACTAAGGAGGAAAGCTTGCCTTTCTGCTGCCCCCTTATATAGCTTTTTTATTTAATTTCCACAACACCTCCAACAGCCCTGCTAAGTACCATGCATCAGGCGTTAGACTAACGCATTTTAGTGCAGTGGTCCGCATTACCGCACTAAAATGCAAAGTCACACATTTATAGGGCTTCGTGAAGTTGGTGATAAGCGAGAAAAGCTGACCGTGATATTGGCACACAATTGAGCGAAGCAGGGACACGCGCTGCTCTGGCAGCTGCAGTGCGTGTGACAGGGCTGCTCTACACCATGCAGTGCACTGCTGCTCTGCCCTGGTGTTGAATTTAATAAATGTTTACAGGCTGGGCTCAGCAGCTATAGTCTGGTGCATCACCGCGGCATCAGTCAAGTGAATTCATGGCATCGCAGGACTGCAACATTGTCCATTTGCCTGCAAGACTTGACTTAGTGGGCATGGCCACACCGCCCACGGCGCGAGCCGCGGAGTGAGGCAGCAGTTATGATTCTGAAGTTTAGTTTTGCAGCCTGCGACACCACTGCCTCTCGTCATGATGCCACCCTCCCCGTGCTGCCCATCACCATGCCGCCCTGGACCGGACCGGGCTGCTGGAAACAGGTTATCGCCACGGGGCTCACACTTACAGGTCTGTAATAACTGAAATTCTTGCATTGTAAATATATTTAATTTGAGAGGGTCAGCCTGAGCTTGTAGCGTCACTGCTCTCCTCAGGCCTCCCTGGTGGGCTGGGCAGCACTCCACTCAGCTAACTGTAACAGTGAGTGTCAGTGACTGGGACCAGCAGCCGGAGTCTGTTCCTGGTCAGAGCACCGAGACTGGGGGCGGGTGCCGCCTCGACATTAACTGCATTACGGATCAGAGAGCAGGTCACACTCCATGACCTTTACATGTGTGCACCCGTCTCCTGAACGTAATGGAACCTATGTAGGTAATTAAATTCGGCAATGCGGCTATATTGGACTTTATGCTACAGTTCTTATTTGCAATATTAGAAGATATTGTGCTTGTAAGCTTATGCTCACATCACCAATCCTGAAGGCTGTTAATATTGAGGTTACATATTTGTTTAACTACCATTAGGTTACAAGGGCACTAGTGCCCTTCCATTTCTGGTCCTATCCAGTAGATCTTCTTAAGAGTTTCGAGTTTCTCGAATAGATGTAATTTCTTATATTTATATTTTTACCTCGTCTTCATTGCTTGATTTTTGCTCAGCAAAAAAGTTTCACTCATAGTTGTTGAATGTCACTCATATTTACACTCAAATTATGAAAATGTCACACATATGCAATCTGAAACCTTGGCAGCTATGCTCCAATTTTTCACAGTAAACAGTAATAGTGGCTATTTAATTTCTAACATTCCAACCGCAGGCCAATCAGAGCGCTAATTCTCACTGGGCTCCTGAGAGCCTCTCGCTCTTGTGAGAGAGTGAAGGCTCACAGGAAAAATGGGCCTCTCAACCAATCACAGGGCTCCATTTTGGTTTTCGCGCTCTCGCGGGAGGCTCACAGGCCTCTCGCGAGCCCAACTGGCAAAATATACAATTATTTTTTACCCTTAATATTTGGAAAACTACTGAACAGATTTATGCCAAACTACAAAAAGCACAATCTGCGAACCAAGATCTAGCTTCCTTCCGAATTTGGTGTAATTCCGTTCAGCAGTTTTTGATAAAAACCTGTCCTAAAGAAGTTTATGGAAAATGCATGGAGATTTTGCGTTTTGGGACCCCCATTTTTTCTCAGCCCCATTGACTTTACTGTGGGAAGGTTTCATGGAGATTCGTCGAACAGGGCCAAAGTTATTCGCAAACCAAAAAAGGCTCCAACTTTGGGGAAGCACTATATATATATATATATATATTACCTACTGGCGGTCGCCAGTAGATAGTTATAGTTAGGACCACGTTTCCATAGGAAAAGCATTTTTTGATGTGCTTATAACTTTGGCGTCGTTTGACGAATCTTTACGAAATTTTCCAAAAAGTTCCTCTTTTCAGGTTAGCTCCTATCCTAAAAGTTTGGGAGGGATTCGTCAAGGGGGGGCTAAGAAAAAAGGGGGGTCCCAAAACGTGTTTTCTCCATGCAATTTCCATAGGAAACTTTAGACAAGGCTACAGGTCAAACTGCTGAACGGAATTACGCCAAATTTGGCACAGAGAAAGGTCTTGGTCCAGAAAGCACGCTTTTGATTAAATCGGGTAAATCCGTTCAGTAGTTTTAGAGAAATATCAAATTTTCCAGATATCGATATTTAAGAATTCTGACATCTGATTGGCTGAAGCGTTACGAGCACGAGCTTGCGGCTCATTGGCTGCGAACTGTTGAAACTAGGAAGTAATTCATTCTTTATTCCAAAAGTTCATCAAATTGTGCAAAGCCTCAGCCAACGCGTTTCGTTCAATAGATTAAACTTCGTCAGGGCAATGACGTGATGGGCGAATCAAAATGGCAGATGGATCTGGTTTCCAGTAGATCAGGTGGCGAACAAATAAGTCCAAAGCAACGGTAAAAGGCGATGTAGCCCAAGTTTCATCAGTGACTGTGCAAAACGGCGTGGGCCTCCTTGATAAGGGCCCAATTAATTGGCCTGGAGCAGTGGGGGTTGCGTGCTCCCTTCTCGTATCACATCGTGGTGAAATGCATTTTACCGTTGCTTTGGACTCATTTGTTCGCCACCTGATCTACTGGAAACCAGATCCATCTGCCATTTTGATTCGCCCATCACGTCATTTGCCCTGACGAAGTTCAATCTATTGAACAAAACGCGTTGGCTGAGGCTTTGCACAATTTGATGGACTTTTGAAATAAAGAATGAATTACTCATAAAATAACCGATCTACCTTGATTATTGATACACTCGAACCTGGGAGTGCACTGCTCCATTGTTCACAAAGTATTTTGTATCTGCCCAGCAGTTTGCATCCTTCAACGGCGGGTGCAGGAGCTGATTGTGCACATCAACTCTCATTACTTGAGAGGGAATTACTTAGGGAACACAGCTAAGAGGTGCGGCCACTGGAGTCCGCCGTTGGTTCTTTGTGTTTGTTGAAACTAGGAAGTGTTGGCAGCCATTTTGTGATTCAGTCCATCAGCTCACAACTCTCCCTCTACAAGGCATCAGGTCCGTAGTTCTACCTCTGCGAGGCAACACTAAAAATATACCGCAGCTCTGTCTGTGCGAGATACCCCTTTCACGGTCCCTCTCCCCACATCACCAGCTCGCGGCTATGCCTTTAGAAGCCAGTCCGTCGGCTCGCAGCTCTGCGACTGCGAGCTGTGAGCCATTTTGTGACTCAGTCCGTCAGCTCGCCTCTCTCCCTCTAAAAGGCATCGGATCCGTAATTCTACCTCTGCGAGGCAATACTGAAAATATCCCGCATGTCTGTCTGTGCGAGATACTCCTTTTACGCTCCCTCTCCCCACATCATACCTACCTTGCCAGGTAGGTCGCTCCCCCGCCACACAGCTCCGCCTGTGGTGTCCTGCCCGCTGCTGCTGCTGGTAAGCTCGCCCCTCTGCCTGTGGCCTCGGTGCCCGGTTTCCTTCTGTTTCCCCTCGCTGCCCCCATTGAACTGTGTCCATTTTCCTTCTGTACCCCTCGCTGCCCCCATTGAACTGTGTCCTTTTTTCCCTTCTGTACCCCTCGCTGCCCCCATTTTCACTGTGTCCATTTTCCTTCTGTACCCCTCGCTGCCCCCATTGAACTGTGTCCTTTTTTTCCCTTCTGTACCCCTCGCTGCCCCCATTTTCACTGTGTCCATTTTCATTCTGTTTCCCCTCGCTGCCCCCATTTTCACTGTGTCCATTTTCCTTATGTACCCCTCGCTGCCCCCATTGAACTGTGTCCTTTTTCCCTTCTGTACCCCTCGCTGCCCCCATTTTCACTGTGTCCATTTTCATTCTGTTTCCCCTCGCTGCCCCCATTTTCACTGTGTCCATTTTCCTTCTGTACCCCTCGCTGCCCCCATTGAACTGTGTCCTTTTTTCCCTTCTGTACCCCTCGCTGCCCCCATTTTCACTGTGTCCATTTTCATTCTGTTTCCCCTCGCTGCCCCCATTTTCACTGTGTCCATTTTCATTCTGTTTCCCTCGCTGCCCCCATTTTCACTGTGTCCATTTTCATTCTGTTTCCCCTCGCTGCCCCCATTTTCACTGTGTCCATTTTCATTCTGTTTCCCCTCGCTGCCCCCATTTTCACTGTGTCCATTTTCCTTCTGTACCCCTCACTGCCCCCATTGAACTGTGTCCTTTTTCCCTTCTGTACCCCTCGCTGCCCCCATTTTCACTGTGTCCATTTTCATTCTGTTTCCCCTCGCTGCCCCCATTTTCACTGTGTCCATTTTCATTCTGTTTCCCCTCGCTGCCCCCATTTTCACTGTGTCCATTTTCATTCTGTTTCCCCTCGCTGCCCCCATTTTCACTGTGTCCATTTTCATTCTGTTTCCCCTCGCTGCCCCCATTTTCACTGTGTCCATTTTCATTCTGTTTCCCCTCGCTGCCCCCATTTTCACGGTGTCTATTTTCCTTCTGTACCCCTCGCTGCCCCCATTGAACTGTGTCCATTTTCATTCTGTTTCCCCTCGCTGCCCCCATTTTCACTGTGTCCTTTTTTCCCTTCTGTACCCCTCGCTGCCTCTCTCCACTCCCGCCGCTGCGTCCCCCGCGGCCCCGCCCCCCTGACTGCCCATTCGCTGCCCCTGCCTCCCGCCTCCCAGCTGCTCCTCCCTCCCACCTCCCCATATATGGCGGCCGCTGCGCGGCCGCGCAGCGGACGTGCGCAGTGGGCGCGCCACTGGACCACGCCCAGCGCCAGAACCCCTGGGCCGTGCGCCCCCCGCACCAGCCTCGAGGACCGACGCCGCTACGATGCCACCACACTCCACGCTCTCAACCCTGGACGGACGCACAACTGCTTCAAGGCCGCCCCGAAACGCACCCATGGTCCCTTCACCTGCCGGAACTGCAGCTACACCAGCCTCAGAGCCACCGAAACGCCCGCCAAGAAGGACCTCAACCACCTCCGATGCATCCTACTGAACACCCGCTCCGCACGCAAACACGCCGTCGAGCTCTGGGACCTGCTCGACACATCATCATCAGACGTCGCCTTCCTGACAGAGACCTGGATGAACGACTCCTCCGCCCCGACATCGCCATAGCCATCCCAGACGGCTATAAGATCACCCGCAGAGACCGCGTCAACGCAGTAGGAGGAGGAATCGCCATCGTCCACAAGAACACCATCAGGGTCTCGACCAGCACCGACGACACTCTCAGCACCGCTGAACACATGCACTTCCAGATCCACACGGACCCCAACACCACCCTTAGAGGCACCCTTGTCTACAGACCCCCTGGGCCCCGACCCCAGTTCAGCGACTCCATCGCCGACTTCATCAGCACGCACGCCCTGACCTCTACCGACTACATCCTCCTCGGAGACCTGAACTTTCACCTGGAGAACAACAACAACAGCAACTCCACCACCCTGATCGACAACCTCGCCAACCTCGGTCTGAGCCAGCTCGTCACAACACCGACCCATTCCGCCGGCCACACGCTTGACCCCATCTTCTCCTCAAGCTCCCACGTCTCCTTCAGCCACACCACGGAACTCCTCTGGACCGACCACCGCTGCATCCATTTCACCTTCCAGAAACCCACCACACACCACCGCACCCAACAGATCCCACGCCGCTGCTGGAGCAAAGTCACCGAAGACCAACTACAGGCAACCCTCGCTCTCAGCCCTCCCTCCGACCCATCCAACACCGACGACGCCGCCTGCAACCTCAGACGATGGATGGACGACTGTTCCAACACCCTCGCCCCGCTGAAAAAACTCACCTACAGTGACACCACCAAAAGAGCCAGCTGGTTCACTCGAAACTCCTAGCTTCCAAGCGCACCTGCCGGAAACTAGAGAAGAAATGGCACAGTGATAAGACACCGGACAGCCACGCAGCCCACAAAGACGCCATCCGTAACCACCACCACCTCATCAAGTCCGCCAAGAGAATCTCCTTCAAAGACCGCCTCGACAACAACGCACACAACAGCAAGGAGCTTTTCAACATCGTGAAGGAACTCTCCAACCCCAGCTCCAACACCAACGACATCCCGCCGTCGCAACCCCTGTGCAATTCCTCGCCACCTTCTTCCACCGCAAGATCGCCGACATCCACGACAGCTTCAACACCCAGACAGCCCCAACTAAGATCGATGCACCAGACCCGCCGCACACCATCGACCACGACCCCCTGCCAGCCTGGGCCAGCGTGAACATTGAGGACACCATCAAGACCATGAGCACAATACACTCCGGCTCCCCGTCAGACCCTTTCCCGCACCACATCTTCAACAAAGCCAGCAGCTCCATCGCACCCCACCTGTGCAACATCATCAATCTCTCCTTCGAGACCGCGACCTTCCCAGAGAGCTGGAAACACGCAGAGATCAACGCCCTACTCAAAAACCCAAGGCGGACCCGAGAGACCTCAAGAACTTCCGGCCCATCTCCCTGCTTCCGTTCCCAGCCAAGGTCATCGAGAAGATCGTCAACAAACAGCTAACCTGATACCTCGAAGAAAACAGCATCCTGGACCCATCCCAATCGGGGTTCCGCAGCAACCACAGCACTGAGACTGCCCTCATCGCCGCCACCGACGACATCAGGATCCTGCTGGACAACGGTGAGACAGCAGCCCTCATCCTGCTGGACCTCTCCGCCGCCCTTCGACACTGTCTGCCACCGCACTCTACGCGCACGCCTCCACGACGCAGGGATCCGAGACAAGGCCCTGGAATGGGCCACCTCCTTCCTCACCGGCAGAACCCAGAGAGTCCGCCTCCCACCATTCCGATCCGAAGCCTCCGAGATCATCTGCGGCGTACCTCAGGGATCGTCCCTCAGCCCAACACTGTTCAACATCTACATGGCCCCGCTCGCACGCATCGCCAGACAGCACGACCTCAACATAATCTCCTATGCCGACGACACTCAACTGATCCTCTCCCTCACCAAGGACCCCTCGCCGCCAAATCCAACCTCCATGAAGGAATGAAGGCCGTCGCCGATTGGATGAAGATCAGCCGACTAAAACTGAACACGGAGAAGACAGAGGTCCTCATCCTCTAGCTCCAACCCCTCAGCCTGGGACGACTCCTGGTGGCCAACGACGCTGGGAGCAGCCCCGACACCCACCGACCACGCACGCAACCTGGGAGTCATCCTCGACTCAACGCTCTCCATGGCCAGGCAAGTCAACGCAGTCTCATCCTCCTGCTTCAACACCCTCCGCATGCTTCGCAAGATCTACAGGTGGATCCCGACAGACACAAGAAGAACAGTCACCCAGGCCCTCGTCAGTAGCAGACTTGACTATGGGAACGCCCTCTACGCAGGAGCCCCGGCCAAGCTCATCAAGCGACTGCAACGCATACAAAACGCCTCCGCACGCCTGATCCTCGATGTACCACGCCACAGCCACATCACCCCCACCTGAGGAACCTGCACTGGCTCCCCGTCGACAGGAGAATCTCCTTCAAACTCCTCATCCACGCACAAAAGGCACTCCACAAGACTGGCCCAGCCTACCTCAACAGCCGACTCCTCTTCTACGTCCCCAACCGCCAACTCCGCTCCGCCGACCTCTCCCTCGCCACCGTCCCTCGCATTCGAAGAACTACCACCGGCGGCAGATCCTTCTCCCACCTCGCCGCCAAGACCTGGAACACCCTTCCACTAAGCCTACGACAGACCCAAGACCTGCTGACCTTCAGGAGGCTACTCAAGACCTGGTTGTTCGACCAGTAGCAGCACCCCCCCCCCTTTTTTCTCCCCAGCGCCTTGAGACCCTCGCGGGTAAGTAGCGCGCTTTACAAATTCTGTGATTGATTGATTGATCATCAGCTCACGGCTATGCCTTTAGAAGCCAGTCCGTCGGCTCGCAGCTCTGTGTCTGCGAGCCGTCGGGCCCGCAGCTCTACCTCTGTGAGCCACCTCGTTAGCTCGTAGCTGTGTCTGTGCTAGCAGGCCCGTCAGCCCGTTACTCTCCCTCTGCGAGTTAGCCCGTCGGGTTGCAGCTGTATCTCTGCGAGCCAGCCCGTTAACAGATAGCTGTGTGTCTGCTAGCAGGCCTGTTGGCCCGTTGGTCTCCCTCTGCGAGTCAGGCCACAGCTCTCCCTCTGCGAGCCAGTACGGTGCTGTGCTTTTGCGAGCCAACGGCTCGTAGGTCTCCCTCTCCGAGCTGAGCCCACGGGCCGCAGCTCTTCCTCTGCCAGCCTGCCCGACGGCCCACAGGTGTCCCTCTGCTAGCCGAACTGCAGCTGACACTCTGCGAGCCGAAATTGGGAATATAAGGCGGCTCTAAAAAGAGCCCTTGTGTTTATTAGTTGGAGCTACATGTAAGTGCGAATGTACAGCTTCAGGCTAATCAGGAAAACTCGGTTTCCCTCATCTGTGAAGTGTACTCCATCACTTCTGTAGATATCAGCCATATCAAAACGTATGTTGTTGTTGTAAATCGACCCCATTCTATGGTCTCTGAGGTATGCAGACACAGCTTTGTTGACATTCTTCCTAGATTTTTCAATCTTATGACAAAATTGGTTTGACCATTTTCCACTTCTGTCTTTGGCATATATTGGAATATACAAAGACAGTTTGAGGCAAAAGTAACATCAATTGTCCAAAGGTGTCCTTCATAAGCATTTCCAAACCTAGCCCAGTCAATGTGCCTAGTTGGTTACCACCACAGTGCACAATCATGAGATCAGGGTGTTGGAGATGCAAACAGGTTTTAACCAAAGGGAGCAATTGGTGCCACTTGAATCCTCTCTGTGCAAAGTGCACAATCATGAGATCAGGGTGTTGGAGATGCAAACAGGTTTTAACCAAAGGGAGCAATTGGTGCCACTTGAATCCTCTCTGTGCAAACCATTTAATGTGCACATTTTGTAAGTCAATACGTCTCTGTTCTGCATACCTCTTGCACCAGAAAACATAGCTATGTCCTACAATCCACACTAGCATTTTGAAGGTATGGCTAGAAGATATGGATAAATGTCTGTAGCTCATGCAGTCCGTTCGTAGAATAAGAGATATGTTTAAACATGGGGAACTACTTTTTTTTTACAACAAAACGTTAACCGATTGGGAGATGAAATGTATTGTGTCCTAAAAAGTAGGGTGTATATTAGTTTTGATGAAAAGCATCTTTGTGATTGGTTAATAAAAAAGCAGTTTATACGTGGAGTACATATTATAGGATGAAATTTGCTCAGCTCAAGCACACCTGCTAATTGTATTTGGAAGGTGCAGTTCAAACTTGAAAGAATGGTGAACTTTTGACCTTCGAGTGCCGTTAAATGTTGGAGAAAATGTTGCAAAAAAAAATATCAGTTGGTTTAAAAAAAAAATGATGAACTTTTAACCTGCACGTGTCGTAGAATGTTCTAGAAAGTGTTGATACAATATGTTGAACTTTTCACCTGTATGTGTCCTTAAAAAAACTGTTTATATGGAAAGTTCAAAAATAACCAATAAAGAGAGGTTTTGCAATCGAAAAAAAAAGGAACTATTCTGATTTGTTCTTTACATGTATTTATGTGTGGAGCAACAGGGAAATTGTTCCATTACTGGTTCCATTCTTGATGAAAGCGGTGCATTACATGTACTGTGTGACAAGAAAAGAATTGCATGCGTTTGTGACATTTGAAATCTGCATACCAACTACGAAGGTAAATTAGAAATTAAGAAGGTGTGTTATGTGTTTTGTAGTAGTGGTTAAGTATTTGAGACGATATTTTTAACTTTGAAAGTATTTTTTATTTCTAAATAACATAGTGTTAGTAAGGTCTGGTGTTTTATTGGTTCTAAAATATGCATAATGTGTAACTAGTTGTTAAACAAGTACTTTATATATGTTTAGGAGTTTTCACAAAGAAAAAGTGTAAGTTGTTATCTGTAAAAGACTGTGGGCCATATTCTCAAGACGAGCGATAACATTATCGCCGCTTTAGCGGCACTTTCCTGCCGCTAAAGCGGCGATAATGTTATCGCCATTCTTGTGAATATAGCCCTGTATGGGTTTGGAAATTCGATGTAGCGTTAATTTCGATTTGTATATCTATTCTGGCGAGATAAACAGAATGTCCCACGTTTGGAAATTATGCTCAGTCTGGAAATAGTGGAGAAGGGGTGACAGTAGAAAATTCATGTGTTATTAAGTTAACAGAGATGGGAAAAAAAGAAGAAATGTTATGTGCACAGTTTGTGGTCTCATTTTTTACACTGAGAGGTAGATTTCAGTGTCAGTCAAGGCTGGTGTGGTACTGCGAGGCTTTGCATTTGGGTGTTCTTAGGAAATCTAAGTTGTTAGGGAGCGTTTCTTCAGAAGACATTTTTTTTACATATGTGGGAGATAAAAAATAAATGAAAATGTTCTTTGTATATTTTCTGTACAATTTTGTTCACAGTGGTAAAGTAAATGTGATTATTAGTGATAGTAATTCTCACGGTGTGTTCCTCTGCTGAATATACGCAGGCGTTTAAGTGGTCCGGGTGTTATCAGTAGTAGGCTCCGCCACCCCTTTAAGAGAGCCGCCAATTTTTTCATCCCAGTTAAAGCTGTTAATATACGTATAGTAAATGGACGATACATAAAAAGTTTGGAATTACACCTTCATTTACTCTGTCTACCTTGCACCACCATTTTGTGCCCCCAGCAGTACTGTTTATAAAAATAATCTAATACAGCTTTTTGTATTATAAAAATAGCACTTATAGGTTTATTGGCATATTGGTAGAATTTGTACTATATAAAGAATGTTGCAATCAGTTTCAATGGTTTAGAAATGCACTGTATTATGTAGGAAATATTACATATGCATAGGTTGTGATGTCATTTTTTTACTCTAAGGTACATTTGAGTATAAGTGAAAACAAGTGATATACTGCGAACCCGTTCAGAATGTGCACAGATTACATAGAGAGTAAATGGACAAAGTAAACGTGCACGTTGCTTTGTGTATGTGTGTATGGTTTGAATCATTTGATGATACTTTAAGACATAATCTAAACACTATTTCTGCTTTACAATTGGGTACAGTGCACAGTGTTAGTAGTTACTGACTAGATGCTGGTAAAGGTATTATTTATTGCTCGTTCGTACGAAATAAAGGTGGAGAGGGGCGTTTCTTTACAAGAGATATTTTATAAATGTGTGAGAGATAAAAAACAATTAAAAATGTTCTTAGTACATTTTCTATACGATTTTTTCACACTAGTAAACTAACTGTGATTATAAGTGATGAAAATTGTTAGGGTGTGTCTCTGTGCTGAATATACTCAGGACTTTAAGTGGACTGGGTGTTACCGGTGCTGAACACTGCTACCTTTTTAGACACCCGCATTTTTATTCATCCCACTTAAAACCCTCAATATACGTATATTAAAGGAACAGTACAATAAAAGTTTAGGGATTACACCTCCGTTTCTTCTCCTCATGTCATCCCCATTTTGTGCACCAAACAGTAGTGTTTATAAAAATTAAGTAAGAGAGCTTTATTTAGTATGAAAATAGCACTTATACCTTTATTAGCATGTTCATGGGATCTGTAGTGTAAAGAAAAGGTCGTAATCAGTTTCAATGGTACAAAAGTGACGTAACATATGTTTGAAAGATTACATGGTTTTAGGAGTAAGGTATAGAGGTAACAAATAAGCAGTATAGTTTGTTATGTTTAAACGAGTATGTAGTTTTGTAAATCAGATACGGCGTTAATTTGTGCAGCACACAGTACACCCACAATGACCCTGGAACATGTCCCTGAATGCCTTGGCACACTGCAGCACACATCCAAACGCCAAGTAGGCCCCCATCCACAATGTGCACAGAGTGCCCCCCATCACCAATATCACAACCTACCCTTGCACATATGCTGAATCCAGCAAACCAGCAGATCCGTGACCCACACTGACTATGCAAGTAACACTGCATTTCGGATAGCATAGCAGCTGCGCAAAGAAAATGACATGGCCCACGAAGCGACATGGACGGAGCCAAGTGCGGATCACATCCTGGAAGGAGCAGGTCACACTCCGACGTGTCCGCGTGCAACCACAACCCATGCCTTACAATACACGCAGCAGACCAACAATGCACCAGGCCACAAAATAAGTCAGCGAGCACACATCACCCAAGTCAAAAGCAAAACAGGCCCCGAAAAGCACACAATCCAAAGGCACCCCATCTCAAGGGGAGAAGGCTACACGAAATCAGAGCTGCAGGGGCAATTCACCCACAATGCAGCCCACACACATAGCAATCACAGAACATCGGCAATGTGGTACAAAACTCCCCTCATACGGGTTCTGTGTCCGGTGTGTATGGCGGGGTGATGGCTGCATGGCTGTGTGCCCCTGACACATCAGACTGCGTAGGTGATGGGGCTGCATCAGATGTCGTCCAGCACCTATGCAAAAACAATGTCTGGCTCACAGAGGCGGAGCTTGCCAAAGGGATACACCCCCATTGCACATGCGACAGTCAGTTCTTCCCTGTGTTGGGACGAGGCTCATTGTGGCACACGAGTGGACAATCTTTACAACACACCAGTGGAGTGGCATAGGCTTTATTGGCATGTGCGTGTCAGTACAGACGAGGCAATGGCCACAACAGGCACGGACATGGTTAAGACACTTACACGCAGCATGGGTACATATCGAGGGGCAGATGATGTTGGGGGTCAAATGGACAAGATTAATCACATATGGCAACGCTCACAGCCCACCTTGCCTTGCTGGACGTGTCATGTGTTGTTTGGCGTCTGCACAGTGCCCCGTGTGAGGGGGCACGACTGACTGTACGTGGGGTCTGCATGGTGCTCTGCCTCCGGGGTGCGGCAATTGTCTGCTCTGCCGACAGTGATCAGGTGTGAGGGTCCGACAGGTTCGCATGTCGTGCTACATCGCCATGTGTGTGCTCTCACCCAGCAGTGTGTCCCAATTGGCAACGTTGCCAAACGACACTGTGTTGCTCGGACCATGGACCTGCGTCGCCTTGGACAGGTGTGTGTGCACACGAGTTATTCCACACACATGCATCCAGAGCCTGACCAAAGGGAGACGTGTCCTCTGTTTTGGTGGGATATGTGAGCAATCCCCACTGTGCAACAAGTTCTTGGGCCATGTGCTGTGGGCGGCAATAGGATGTGGCTGCAGGTGCGTAGTTACTCGTCCATGAATGCCTGTGCAGCTTCATGTGCAATGTGTTCCAATAGTACATCGTTGTCGAGTTCAAGGAACACCAGGGTGAGCCAATCCATCAGGTGGTCCGGGCAGGTGTGCTCAGCCCACGCCGTGTCACCGATCTGCAACACAGCCCAATAGGGGAGCGCCTCGATGTGGTCACTGCAGACGAGAAATTGTGCCATCTCCCATGCACAATTACCAATACATGTCAAGGCATCCCATGCACGGCTGTCTCGGTTACACTCCTGTTCGTGATCCAACAGGGGGCGCAAACACAAGTCATAGTCCAATTCATCAACAGTTGTGTTGGATAGGCAGAGATCGATGGGACACTTGAATGTGCATGTTCGGCAGTGGAACCAGGGCTGGACGCAGGTGACATGGGCAATGCGGAAGCTGAGCCTGTAACTGATCCGCAGCACTGCCAGTGGCAGTGCGCCCAGTAATTGCAGCATACGTGCACAGTACTGTTCCACGTGACGGGTGTTGTGCATGTGCCCGGTATGGCCTGCCATTGCGTTGGTGCGTCTCGTGAACAGGCACTCTTCTGGACTGCGGCTGTTGTGTGGAGAATATGCCACAGCTCTGAGCAATAATTTAAATGTGTGTGCAACGTTGTGGGACATGGGTTGCTGTTTCCGTGGGTGTCAAGGCCTTCCCATGCGGGGGTACCACAGGCACGGGCTTCTATGTGTGGGCTGTGGATAAGTTGGATGGTTTATTTGCGGAAAGCGTGGTGTGGGAGTCGTCCCCATCTGCCATTGTATCTCTAGCAGGGTGTTCCAGGCGCGTTCAGGACCAAGGTCAGAGGTGCAGGTGTCCTCCCGGCTTCTGCATTGGAACAATGGTGCTTTCATCCCTGATGTTTGTCTCACTACTACTTTCGTTTTGGGAATGTGATGTGGCTTTGGCGCTAAGATTGGGACACGGCCTTGGGCTCATGGTGTACGGATGGCGATGCACACACATATGTTGGCATGTGGAGCCAGGTGCCCGTGCGTCCTTGCGCTGCTTGTGCTATCTCACTCCGTCTCTCTCCCTCTGTTTCGTTTGTTGCGCGCATGGCACACCATCTTCTCTTGGATTTGGTCTACCGGGCTGTGTGCTACGGATTGTCTAGAGGGAGCAGCTAGGACTCATCCTAGGGGTTGTTTCTGCTTTTGTTTGTGTGGTGTTTTGTGTTGGTGGTTGCATTGCCGTATGACTGATTCTCCATTTTCTGGTCACGCATGTATGTTTATTTTGCTGCTTGTGCGACATCAGGCAAGATGTTTGTTTTGTGGTTGGTGGTGTTGGTGTGCAATTTCTTAGTCTGGTGTTGGGGGTGGTGCCGGGGGGGTGTTCCGGGTGTGGGATGGGGTCATGGGGTGTTGGCGGTGGGTGTTGTGGCCCTGTTGGGTGTCCGGGCCGCATGATGAGTTGCTCCATGGCATCTGTTGCCCTTCGGATGTGGCCCTGGGCTGTGCTCCCTTTTGTGGTGCTGGCTGCCATCCAACTTTACACCAGGTCAGAGCAGGTGTAAATTTCCTGGTGCTAACGCGCCTTATCGCCGGTTTTGTGTTTTTATCGCGGATATGGCTGGTCGTTGTGAATGTTGAGGTGTGCTGTTGTCTCGGCTTTCGTCACGGGAACGCCTACTCTGCATCTCATTAGCGATATTTGCGAGGGTCCTCTGTGGCGATGTTTTTTGAGACTGCTATCGCGGGTATACTGGTGGTGTGGGCTGTTAACACCGGCTTGTGAATGGGGGGGTAAATTTATCACGAGTTTGGCTGCGATAAAATGCAGTTAATTTGGCGATGGCTCCTTGTGAATATGTCCCTTAATCTTTCCCCCCTCTCCATCTCCATGTCGGTGGTTTTTGTTGCTGTCTAACAGTTGATCTGTACTTGTTTATGTACATCCACAATGAAATGTAAGCCTGTACCATATTTTTGCTAATATGGTGCAGTGTTATGCTTGCTAAGTTGCCGATAGAAGTGTTAAACTAATAAGGGTAACGTTTACATGTGCCATTTAGTTGAGAATGCAAAAAGAACAATTGATGGACAGAATGCAGAACAATGTCGTACATTCACCCCAGTACAGAGATCTGGGCCTAAATCCATCGTTTTTTTGCTCACCATGCCATTCCAGTTTGGACCCAGCCATATGCAAATCAGTCTTGACCCTGTGCCCTATGGGAACACTCCAGCCCGAACTGCCAGGCCAGGTCCTCCCTGAACTGGAATCAAGCATCCTAGGACCGGTTTCGGGCTTTCAGCCCTAATCAGCCAGGATAGCTTGACTCCAGTGGCATGGAGAGCACGGGACCCACGTCTGGGCATACCCGTCCCACTCGGGGTGACAAATGCAAAAAGAACAATTGATGGACAGAATGCAGAACAATGTCATACATTCACCCCAGTACAGAGATCTGGGCCTAAATCCATCGTTTTTTTGCTCACCATGCCATTCCAGTTTGGACCCAGCCATATGCAAATCAGTCTTGACCCTGTGCCCTATGGGAACAGTCCAGTTCGAACTGCCAGGCCAGGTCCTCCCTGAACTGGAATCAAGCATCCTAGGACCGGTTTCGGGCTTTCAGCCCTCATCAGCCAGGATAGCTTGACTCCAGTGGCATGGAGAGCACGGGACCCACGTCTGGGCATACCCGTCCCACTCGGGGTGACAAATGCAAAAAGAACAATTGATGGACAGAATGCAGAACAATGTTGTACATTCACCCCAGTACAGACGTGGGTCCCGTGCTCACTACACCACTGGATTCAAGCTAGCCTGGCTGAGGAAGGGTGATGCCCTGAAACCGGTCCCAGGATGCTTGTTTCCGGTCCAGGGAGGACCTGGCTTGGCAGTTCGGGCTGGACTGTTCCCACAGGGAACAGGGTCAAGACTGATTTGCATATGGCTGGGTCCAAACTGGGGTGGTGTGGTGAGCAAAAGAATGATGGATTAAACCCAGATCCTTGTGACTGGGGGTGAATGTTTGCATTGTCCAGCATTCCGTCCATCAATTGTTTCTTTTGCATATGTCGCCCTAAGTGGGAAGGGTATGCCCAGACGTGGGTCCCGTGCTCACTACACCACTGGATTTAAGCTAGCCTGGCTGAGGAAGGGTGATGCCCTGAAACCGGTCCCAGGATGTTTGTTTCCGGTCCAGGGAGGACCTGGCTTGGCAGTTCGGGCTGGACTGTTCCCACAGGGAACAGGGTCAAGACTGATTTGCATATGGCTGGGTCCAAACTGGGGTGGTGTGGTGAGCAAAGAATGATGGATTAAACCCAGATCCTTGTGACTGGGGGTGAATGTTTGCATTGTCCAGCATTCCGTCCATCAATTGTTTCTTTTGCATATGTCGCACTAAGTGGGAAGGGTATGCCCAGACGTGGGTCCCGTGCTCACTACACCACTGGATTCAAGCTAGCCTGGCTGAGGAAGGGTGATGCCCTGAAACCGGTCCCAGGATGCTTGTTTCCGGTCCAGGGAGGACCTGGCTTGGCAGTTCGGGCTGGACTGTTCCCACAGGGAACAGGGTCAAGACTGATTTGCATATGGCTGGGTCCAAACTGGGGTGGTGTGGTGAGCAAAAGAATGATGGATTAAACCCAGATCCTTGTGACTGGGGGTGAATGTTTGCATTGTCCAGCATTCCGTCCATCAATTGTTTCTTTTGCATATTTAGTTGAGAATATCACTCTAAGTATACAGATAACAATTTTACAAAATAGTATCTACAAAGTTATCTGTAGTGGGTTGCAGAGGAAGTGGCGTGGGACGGTGGGGTGCATGGGATGGGGGGTGGGGCGGGGGGGCGAGGGGAAAAGTAGGAGGTAGTGGAGTCACATATAAAATGGGAAGGTGAATCTAAATAATTCAATAAATACGTGCTGTATGTCGGATGACACTACCTGCCACCCTACTGTTCCCTTATTCTGCTCCAGTACCATGCAGCATTTCCTCTGCAAGCCGCCACTGGAACTTATATAATTGTATGTGATTATTTTGACATATTGAACAGATATAACAAATAATTGAAACTTTTTTCCATTCGCAAACAATTATTTTGTTTGGATTAAAAATTGAAAATGCCTAGAAGAACTGAAAAAAAAAAGGAAAAACAAAAAGGCAATCTACTTAAAGAAAAGTCAAAAATGTGGATTAGAAGAAAATCAGAGTACTACAAAAATAGTTTCTTCTGGTAAAAACACTAGACAATTTCTAAAAAAAGTACTACGAACATTTAATGAAAATAACATCACACAAAGGAAAAATAAAAACATTTCAAATAAGGAGAAGCAGACTTCGACTTCAAATTGCAAGAAAAAAAACTTGATAAGGAAAGAGTATTGGTTACCCGTAGACAAAAACAATTTCAGGAAATTCGTCAAAGAGTTTTTCGAAATAGAGTAATTCAGAATTTAATAAAAGGATGCCGCAAATATAAAAAGAAAGTGCTGCAATTGAAACAGAAACAGCTTGTTGAAAGCATAGTGGATACTGCTTTTAAGTTAAAACAAAAAATATTCATTTTCATTTTGAAGAGGATGAAAGTGTTGGATAAAACAATGAAGATTCTCAAAGACAAAAGTTTAAAAAAGACGTGTGAACAGAAGCAACTTTTGTAAAATCTTCAGTGGAAAATGGAAACATACATCTAATAGTGAACCTTTTTTTAATGAAAAGAGTTACTTCCAAGAAAATAGTTTACCATTTGCAGTTGATACTGGAGGTCGTTGCTACGAAGTTCAGAATGGTTGTCCTGTTGCAAAAGAGGAAATGGTTACTATTAGTGCAGAACAGTTAATAGCTGAAGAAGTGCAAGGGAAACGCACACAAGCTCCTGTGTATAAGTGGGGTTGTAGCAGTATTTGTAGTATTCGACAGGAATCTATTGATATAATACGAAATTTGTTACGAGAATATACACAGTAAAGTGTAAAACAGAAGATTAGGTTGTTACAAACACTAGATCCTTGTAATGTAAGAAAATATACTGAGAAACATGGGCATTCTCTGGCTTGTCTTTCAGGAAAAGTGTGTAAAAGTGTTTCATCACTTAAGGATGTTAGCAGTACACCATTCAGAAATGCGGAAGTTTGTAAGGAAACTGTACTATGTAAAAGTCCTGCATTATGTTTAGGTGAACTAAATACAGCTCTTTTACACGGTTCTTTATCAGATGTACAAAAAAAGTGTGATGATATTCAGTTCCGATATTTTGGTTCAGAAGAGCAGTGTATAGAAAGTGAAAGTTTGACAATTACAGATGTTGAAGAAGATGGGAAAGTGATTATGATTGATCAGTTTGAAGAAGAAATTGGAAAGTTTAACATAGTGTGCTCTGAAATTCCAAACTATGTTTGTGTTTGTTGTCGACGTACTAATTATAAAATTCAAACTAGGAATGTTGATTTGTATTTGAAATCTAAAAAGAAGAATAATGATAAATGGAAAGAATTTGCAACTTACTTGTTAGTGGAAGGTCAATTTGAGTTAGGCAGTGATCAACGTATTTGTAAATATTGTTATAAAAAATTAGAAGAGAACAAAATGCCCGCTAGAGCAGTACATAATAAGTTAGAATTAGTAGCTATTCCGGAGGAACTGGCAGATTTGAATACATATGAGTCAGTTCTAATTCAATCTGTTCATCCATTTCAAACTATAATTCGCATGGAGCCTAAAACAGGTAAACTGCCACCAACAGACTTACAAAGAGGGCTGAAAGGAAGAGTAGTGTACTTACCTTTGGATTTTAAGAAAAATATTGAAATTGTTGGTGGAGACAAAGATGAAAATGAAGCAGTAGTCATTCTAGTAAATGGAGTACCAACAAAGAGTCAGAGAATATGGCAAGAATTTGTGGATGTTAAAAACTTCAAAAGGCTACGTTATATCTTGTGGAGAATAATATTTATTATAAAAGTGTAAATGTGGAACAACAGGTAATAAGTTTGGAAGATGAGTCTGAAATTTCAAGTGGTCAAATAGAGAAAGTGGACAAGTCAAGAGGTGAAGAGATTTATGAACATTACACAATATGTCCTATACATTCAAAAGAAGTAATAGGAAACAGTATTGAGTTATTTCAAATGAAAAAAGCAAAGGGAACTCCAATGAGTGTATGGGAGAAAAGCTTAGAAGCTCGTTGTTTTCCACAGCTGTTTCCTACTGGAGAAGGTGGACGATATGATGACCGACCTGTACGTATTCCAGCTTCAGAATATCGCTCAACAAGATTATACTCTGAAGATCCTAGATTCCGGCAGTGTATACCATATATATTTCACCTTTTGTTTGAAAGTGATCTGTCTTCTCTGTCCTATGCAGTGAACCACATACTGAAAACTGGAGTTCATCAATCACTTCTTTCAGCGAAAGAATTTGTGGAGAAAGTTCAACAAACAGATGAAAATTTAGAAGCACAGTTAATTAATTTGATGGCATGTCAACGAGGAACAAATGAGTATTGGTATCGTCGTCATGGAGAACTGAAGTGTTTGTTACGGAACTTAGGTACACCAACATGGTTTGTGACACTTAGGGGCCGATTCCGATCTCGGTCGGAGGCGCACCTAACACCATTCGGTCGGGAAAAAAGCCATGCGAATGCCTGTTTCCCGACCGATCCGCACATTATTCCGAACGAGCAAGCACGATGCGCACAACAGCACAGACTCCGACCCAGTCGTACTCAACCAATCCAGGTCCTGTTCCCCGACCGAGCCGGATCCGTAAACGCAGAATCGAGTCGCACGGAAGCCAAAATGCAGCTCCGTCCGGCCGGACAAGTACGATGCGCTTCCCATACGCGCCGAACCCGTCGCTACGCACGGCACGTCAAAGCATCCGGGAGAGGCGCACATAAGCTCCGATTCGCGCCACAACACGATCCACGGCTACGAGACGAACACGCCAGCGACGAGGACGAGGCGAAGCAACGAGAAAGGCGAACGAGACGAACCAACCATGAATCCCATCGTGCCGATCCTACCAATATTCTACATTTACTACCGGAACAGGCACGGACGCGTACGGCGCAGAAGGTAAGTCAGACACCAACCACAAAAACAAACTACACGTACCCGACATATCACACACACACAGAGGGTTGCAGAAATTACTTACACCAGCAACAGCAGCACCATAGGGGCGGGATGGCCATCACCAATGCCACATATACACATAGGGGCCCGGATGCCCACCACCACTACCACCCCTACCCAGGGGGTGCCAGATGCCTACCACTACTACCGCCCTTACCCAGGGGGTGCCAGATGCCTACCACTACTACCACCTCTACCCATGGGGGGCTGGATGCCTGTCACTACTACCACCTCTACCCATGGGGGTGCCAGATGCCTACCCCTACTACCACCCTTACCCAGGGTGTGCCAGATGCCTACCACTACTACCACCCTTACCCAGGGGGTGCCAGATGCCTACCACTACTACCACCACTACCCAGGGGGTGCCAGATGCCTACCACTACTACCACCTCTACCCATGGGGGCTGGATGCCTACCACCTCTACCCATGGGGGGCTGGATGCCTGTCACTACTACCACCTCTACCCAGGGGGCTGGATGCCTACCACTACTACCACCTCTACCCATGGGGGGCTGGATGCCTACCACTACTACCACCCTTACCCAGGGGGTGCCAGATGCCTACCACTACTATCACCCTTACCCAGGGGGTGCCAGATACCTACCACTACTACCACCTCTACCCATGGCGGTGTCAGATGCCTACCACTACTACCACCTCTACCCATGGGGGCTGGATGCCTACCACTACTACCACCACTACCCAGGGGTGCCAGATGCCTACCACTACTACCACCTCTACCCAGGGGGTACCAGATGCCTACCACTACTACCACCTCTACCCATGGGGGCTGGATGCCTGTCACTACTACCACCCTTACCCAGGGGGTACCAGATGCCTACCACTACTACCACCACTACCCAGGGGGTGCCAGATGCCTACCACTACTACCACCTCTACCCATGGGGGCTGGATGCCTACCACTACTACCACCCTTACCCAGGGGGTGCCAGATGCCTACCACTACTACCACCTCTACCCAGGGGTGCCATATGCCTACCACTACTACCACCACTACCCACAGGGTGCCAGATGCCTACCACTACTACCACCCTTACCCAGGGGTGCCAGATGCCTACCACTACTACCACCACTACCCAGGGGGTGCCAGATGCCTACCACTACTACCACCTCTACCCATGGGGGCTGGATGCCTACCACTACTACCACCCTTACCCAGGGGGTGCCAGATGCCTACCACTAATACCACCACTACCCAGGGGGTGCCAGATGCCTACCACTACTACCACCTCTACCCATGGGGGCTGGATGCCTACCACTACTACCACCTCTACCCATGGGGGCTGGATGCCTACCACTACTACCACCTCTACCCAGGGGTGCCAGATGCCTACCACTACTACCACCTCTACCCATGGGGGCTGGATGCCTGTCACTACTACCACCCTTACCCAGGGGTGCCAGATGCCTACCACTACTACCACCTCTACCCAGGGGGTGCCAGATGCCTACCACTACTACCACCTCTACCCAGGGGGTGCCAGATGCCTACCACTACTACCACCTCTACCCAGGGGGTGCCAGATGCCTACCACTACTACCACCTCTACCCATGGGGGCTGGATGCCTACCACTATTACCACCCTTACCCAGGGGGTGCCAGATGCCTACCACTACTACCACCTCTACCCAGGGGGTGCCAGATGCCAACCACTACTACCACCACTACCCAGGGGGTGCCAGATACCTACCACTACTACCACCTCTACCCATGGGGGTGCCAGATGCCCTACCACTACTACCACCCTTACCCAGGGGGTGCCAGATGCCTACCACTACTACCACCTTTACCCAGGGGTGCCAGATGCCTACCACTACTACCACCCTTACCCAGGGGTGCCAGATGCCTACCACTACTACCACCACTACCCAGGGGGTGCCAGATGCCTACCACTACTACCACCTCTACCCATGGGGGCTGGATGCCTACCACTACTACCACCTCTACCCATGGGGGCTGGATGCCTACCACTACTACCACCTCTACCCAGGGGGTGCCAGATGCCTACCACTACTACCACCCTTACCCAGGGGTGCCAGATGCCTACCACTACTACCACCACTACCCAGGGGGTGCCAGATGCCTACCACTACTACCACCTCTACCCAGGGGGTGCCAGATGCCTACCACTACTACCACCTCTACCCATGGGGGGCTGGATGCCTGTAACTACTACCACCCTTACCCAGGGGGTGCCAGATGCCTACCACTACTACCACCACTACCCAGGGGTGCCAAATGCCTACCACTACTACCACCTCTACCCATGGGGAGGCTGGATGCCTACCACTACTACCACCCTTACCCAGGGGGTGCAGATGCCTACCACTACTACCACCTCTACCCAGGGGGTGCCAGATGCCTACCACTACTACCACCACTACCCAGGGGTGCCAGATGCCTACCACTACTACCACCCTTACCCAGGGGTGCCAGATGCCTACCACTACTACCACCACTACCCAGGGGTGCCAGATGCCTACCACTACTACCACCACTACCCAGGGGTGCCAGATGCCTACCACTACTACCACCTCTACCCAGGGGGTGCCAGATGCCTACCACTACTACCACCTCTACCCAGGGGTGCCAGATGCCTACCACTACTACCACCCCTACCCAGGGGGTGCCAGATGCCTACCACTACTACCACCCCTACCCATGGGGGGCTGGATGCCTACCACTACTACCACCCTTACCCAGGGGTGCCAGATGCCTACCACTACTACCACCTCTACCCAGGGGTGCCAGATGCCTACCACTACTACCACCTCTACCCATGGGGGCTGGATGCCTGTCACTACTACCACCCTTACCCAGGGGGTGCCAGATGCCTACCACTACTACCACCACTACCCAAGGGGTGCCAGATGCCTACCACTACTACCACCTCTACCCATGGGGGGCTGGATGCCTACCACTACTACCACCCTTACCCAGGGGGTGCCAGATGCCTACCACTACTACCACCTCTACCCAGGGGGTGCCAGATGCCTACCACTACTACCACCACTACCCACGGGGTGCCAGATGCCTACCACTACTACCACCCTTACCCAGGGGGTGCCAGATGCCTACCACTACTACCACCACTACCCAGGGGGTGCCAGATGCCTACCACTACTACCACCTCTACCCATGGGGGGCTGGATGCCTACCACTACTACCACCCTTACCCAGGGGGTGCCAGATGCCTACCACTACTACCACCACTACCCAGGGGGTGCTGGATGCCTACCACTACTACCACCTCTACCCATGGGGGGCTGGATGCCTACCACTACTACCACCTCTACCCATGGGGGCTGGATGCCTACCACTACTACCACCTCTACCCAGGGGTGCCAGATGCCTACCACTACTACCACCTCTACCCATGGGGGCTGGATGCCTGTCACTACTACCACCCCTACCCAGGGGGTGCCAGATGCCTACCACTACTACCACCTCTACCCAGGGGGTGCCAGATGCCTACCACTACTACCACCTCTACCCATGAGGTGCCAGATGCCTACCACTACTACCACCTCTACCCAGGGGTGCCAGATGCCTACCACTACTACCACCTCTACCCAGGGGTGCCAGATGCCTACCACTACTACCACCTCTACCCATGGGGGCTGGATGCATACCACTACTACCACCCTTACCCAGGGGTGCCAGATGCCTACCACTACTACCACCTCTACCCAGGGGGTGCCAGATGCCTACCACTACTACCACCACTACCCAGGGGGTGCCAGATGCCTACCACTACTACCACCTCTACCCATGGGGGTGCCAGATGCCCTACCACTACTACCACCCTTACCCAGGGGGTGCCAGATGCCTACCACTACTACCACCCTTACCCAGGGGGTGCCAGATGCCTACCACTACTACCACCACTACCCAGGGGGTGCCAGATGCCTACCACTACTACCACCTCTACCCATGGGGGGCTGGATGCCTACCACTACTACCACCTCTACCCATGGGGGGCTGGATGCCTACCACTACTACCACCTCTACCCAGGGGGTGCCAGATGCCTACCACTACTACCACCCTTACCCAGGGGGTGCCAGATGCCTACCACTACTACCACCACTACCCAGGGGGTGCCAGATGCCTACCACTACTACCACCTCTACCCATGGGGGGCTGGATGCCTGTCACTACTACCACCTCTACCCAGGGGGCTGGATGCCTACCACTACTACCACCTCTACCCATGGGGGCTGGATGCCTACCACTGCTACCACCCTTACCCAGGGGTGCCAGATGCCTACCACTACTACCACCCTTACCCAGGGGGTGCCAGATGCCTACCACTACTACCACCTCTACCCAGGGAGTGCCAGATGCCTACCACTACTACCACCTCTACCCAGGGGTGCCAGATGCCTACCACTACTACCACCTCTACCCAGGGGTGCCAGATGCCTACCACTACTACCACCTCTACCCATGGGGGCTGGATGCCTGTCACTACTACCACCCTTACCCAGGGGTGCCAGATGCCTACCACTACTACCACCACTACCCAGGGGGTGCCAGATGCCTACCACTACTACCACCTCTACCCATGGGGGGCTGGATGCCTACCACTACTACCACCCTTACCCAGGGGTGCCAGATGCCTACCACTACTACCACCTCTACCCAGGGGTGCCAGATGCCTACCACTACTACCACCACTACCCAGGGGTGCCAGATGCCTACCACTACTACCACCCTCACCCAGGGGTGCCAGATGCCTACCACTACTACCACCACTACCCAGGGGTGCCAGATGCCTACCACTACTACCACCACTACCCAGGGGGTGCCAGATGCCTACCACTACTACCACCTCTACCCAGGGGTGCCAGATGCCTACCACTACTACCACCTCTACCCAGGGGGTGCCAGATGCCTACCACTACTACCCAGGGGGTGCCAGATGCCTACCACTACTACCACCCCTACCCGGGGGGTGCCAGATGCCTACCACTACTACCACCCCTACCCATGGGGGGCTGGATGCCTACCACCAACAACACCCCCACTCACAGGATGGCTAATACATGACACAACAAGCACACACCAACATAAAGAATGCAACATAAAGACATCCCCCAAACACCATGACAAGCGTGTGTAGACTGTGTCAAATGCCTACAACACTGAACATGACTTTGAACATACAATGTGACCCCCTATCACATGTGCCACACATAAATGTGTGTGGCCCCCACAATACAAGCAGGCCATGACCATTGTGGCAATGGGTTCCAAAACCCCATCATCACAGTGACCAAAATGTAAGTGTGGGGTCCATAGCTGAAGCACATTTTGAACATTGTGGCAATGGGGTCCAAACCCCCATCATCACAGTGACCAAAATGTAAGTGTGGGGTCCATAGCTGAAGCACATTTTGAACATTGTGGCAATGGGGTCCAAACCCCATCATCACAGTGACCAAAATGTAAGTGTTGACAAAGAAAAAGCTGCAACTGCCAAACTGCATGGATGATTCATGGTCACAGAACAACAAACACATCAGTGGCAAAGTAGTGCTTGTGTCCCATAGCAACATAGATTGGGGAGGCAAACAGTGCAGTGCAAATAAGACATACCTTTGGCCATGTGCAGACAAACATCACCCATGGGGGCTGACACTGTCAACATTCATCAATGACACAATGACAGAAGTGACCATCAGAATGCAGACCCACATATCTGCACCAATGGGCACACAAATGCAGATACCCTGTGGAGACTGTAGATGTGAGGTGAACAGATACCATACCATGGCAGCAATGGGACACACAAACAATGATCATTGTGCTGAATGATGACCTAGGAGTCCCAGGGACAGCAGGGGAAACACACCAAACAACATACAGCCAATGGCACACTAAAGATATGCCAATGCAGTGGTGCAGATGCACATACACAAACAGGCAGACCCACACTGCACATCAAACACAACAGGTGAGGGGGGGGGGTGCCAGTGTCCCCAGGCAACCACACAACACATGAGGAGGCCTGAATACCAATTACACAGATGTGCATACAGTGCCACACAAAGGTAACTCATGGATCCAAATCCCCAATGTGGGCAATCAGGCATTGTCAGATGAGAGGGAGCACAAATCACACATATCACACAAGCATGTAGGAACAGCAACTGACACAGCAAGACACAGAGACACCACAGCACTATCCCCCAGGGCCCCCACAATGTGGTGACCCTGGTCTGCATTACAATACCACTGTGATGACAAAGCTAGATGTCGTTCACACTGTGAACCACAGTCATGTGTCCTGAGCAACAAACTACCATCACACCTACACAAGCACAAATCAATCAGCACGGCCAGTAAGCCAAGGCCAACATGGAGGCAGGGGTCTAGCCGGGCAACAACTCTCATCTGCACACACTCAACACCACACACCTCGACCTCCAACAATGTGCAGCAGTGAAGCTCACATGCACTGGTGACATTGCACATGCATCCATGACAATCCCAGGGGGGGTGGTGGGAAGCAAGGTGCAGACACACATCACACATGGCCACTCAACAAGACTCCTGAATGTCTGACACACTGCACACTACGCTGTACAAGGACCTGACGGCAATACCACACCAACCAATGGGATCCCAGCCACAGTCACACACCAATGAAGAAGCCAAGGTCACCCACAAAGAACACACATAGACAACTACCAACATTGCAGCCCTGACCCTGAGGAGTGCCAGCAGTCACACACACAACGTGTCACAACCAATGAAAGCTAACACAAACCGGAAATCACATGACAGGTGTAAACAACAAGTGCCAAGGGCAATCCTGACTGTGACCCATCAGTGTCTGCCCACAAACTCAGCCCTGACAGCAAACACACCTATGGGTGACACCCTGATGACCACTAATGTGCCATGCACCCACATCACAGAGAACCCAGGGAGAAGACTTTGGGGGAACATAGGTCAACTCAGCAAGCATCACAAACAGGAACATCACTAGGGATCCCAGCATGCACAGCAAAATGGAAGTGAACACACAGACATGCTCATACAACACACACCTTGGGCGCAGGCAATGTCACAGGAGTACACACTGCCATGAGGGGACTCCACTCCTGTGTGAGGAAAGCTGTGCCATATGTTGCCTCAGTAGGGCTTCATCATGTCAGCAGAACACTTGGTCACACAGTCAACAATTAGCACCAAATGAAGGCTCCCGTCACATCAGCCTGGTCATGGGAGTGTCAACGAAGTCATCAGCACAGATCCAACACACATGTATAGCAAGTTGCACTGACAACACAGATGAGTCCTTCCCCATTGATGCCCAAACCTGCATGTCCAGTGGAGATGGCCACACGGTCAGGGAAGTAGACTAATTGAACAATGGCAAGCACAACAGATGTGCAGGGGTGGAAGCCACAGATGTGACATTGCTAATGTAAGTAGGAAATCCCATTGCCAAATATTGAAAACATTACACCCTCAGATGCTGCTAAGGATGACATGGATACACCACAGGATAGGACACAGTCCCCCTGGACCACATGGCTTCCTGCACAGTAACACTTCATTTTCATGAGACCAAATATCACCATCACTGCAGCAAGGGCATGCTTAGCATCATCAACATCATGTACATCAGAAGCAAAAGCACTAGAGAACAGAAAGTTGCTTTATTCAGCATATGTGGGTTCAAAAGTTGAAGTCATGTAAAAATAAACAAAGGCCAATGGCCAGTCCATCATGAAAGTCAAAACAGGGTGACAGTGGCAGATGTCACCCTACGCATGCCTGCACTGATAAAAACCAGGGACAATCCCTCGGAGGGGCATACGGGGGGCAGGCCAGGCACCGCAGGGACAGGATCAGGGCTCACCAGAAGGAGGCAGGGAAGGGGTGGTGGGTGCTGGAGAGCCACTGACAACTGCAGTGGAGGTGTCTGACATGGTGGGTGCCGGCACAACTGGGGGGCATGACTCAGATGGTGTGGGTGCCGGCACAACTGCAGTGGACCGTGCAGATGGAGTGGACAGGTTCGCCACTGCAGTGCCCAAGTCAGACAGGGTGGTAGTGGACTCCACTGCAGTGCCTACCTCCAGGGGAGGAGAATGGGGATCAGGTAAGGTGGGCAGGACAGAGGGGGTGTAGTGTAGCTCCTATTTCCCTTATAGGCTCTGCGCATTGGAATAATATATCCTATAGGTTTGACATAGGACTAAGGTTGGTATGTCCCTATCGAGTATATTAAACTCAATTACTTGTGCCAGCTAGCTCAGAGGCCACTAGAAACTTCTTGACGACAAGAAGGGATTAGTTTCTGGCAGCCGCAAAACATGACCACTGTGTTTCCCTTACAGAATCAGGATGTGTCCCAGAGTCGTAGAAACAATAGATAACTATTTCACTCAGCTCAGTTGTGCAGGATTCAGTTACGTCTCAAAGTTACACAGAAATAACAGACGGGCGTTTCAATAAAATGGTTTATTGAACAGTCTTGTTTCTGTTGTAAGTTAGATGTGCTGTTACGATCACAAGACAGTATGCGAGATAGATGATGTACAAGGTGAGCAGTAAAAATAAATAATACTGCGTTAGCATTATCTTTTCAGCATATATGCATTTACATAAAATGACACAGCCTAAAAATGCGAGTACTCATACGATGCGTTTCTAGCCTAGTTCTACCCAGTGTACCTAACCTATCCTAGGTGTAGGGAGAAGTAGAAGTAGGTGCTGTATTCCTGACTAGAGTATACTAAGAGTAAGTTACGCCTAGCATGCCAAGAGTCTAGTATGCCAAGAGTCCCTCTAGGTTCTAGTCTGCTCCATACCTGAAGAATGAGAGAGGTAGGAATCTCTTTCCGGACTCGAACTCCAACACCCCGCAAGGGAAGTTAGATCACTGGAAGCTGGACTCTCTGCGTGCAGGGATGACAGTGTCTTCTCAGTGCGTCTGGCCGGGAATCGGGCTCCTCTGAAGTCGAGGTCTCCTCTGATTTACAGGGGTTTGGGAAGGTATATTTATACCTGAAAATGTTAGCATTGACGCGAGTTGGGTAGCGAAAGACGTCATGAATGAATCCCTTAAGGAATAGAGGTTCATGCATAATGTATGAGTCCTTGAAGAAATCAATAGTCCTGGGCAAGGGAAATTCCCGCAGCCTGAGGGTCTGTTTTTTCATGGACTCGTTGAGACGCTAGGGTGGACGGATGTCGGAATCCATGCCTGTATTTGGTATGCATGGTTTATGCCTAAATAAGGTCTGGGATTGTATGCCTATATAAGGGCAGGTTGGATTGTGCCTATATATGGTCATGATTCTAGAAAGCCCGTTTATGGACACCCTATGAAGTATACAACACCCACTCCTCTTTTGTGTATACAACAATACTAAAATGCTAAACATTAAAAATGCTAAACATTAAAATGGAGTACCGCATATTAAAACATATCTTAAAAAGCTTTAAAAGACATATAAAAAATGCAAAGGTTGCTGTACATCATGAAGCAGTGCTTTTCATTCTTAGCATAAGGTATGAAATAAATGCATTTGGAACGAAATTTTAAAAGCAATATTTACATATGACGAAAATGATCGACAAGGTTGTTCAAAATCAAAAAATCATTTCCTGTCATGAAACTTAAATGAACTGATTTAGACACACAAGATCACTAAGGGTCCATGGAAGTACTGCCAAGTCTGTATTATAAGGCTAGTTCTACGTTAAGCAGATTGGAGTACCATTTTTGTTCGAAAAAATGGGAATGTAGTTCAAATTTTGGTAATGTTCCAAAGTTTTGAAAAATGAAGGCCAAATTGCTGCTGTTGCACTGGAACACAGCATGCCGAATCAGAGTCAGTTCACTGGTCTGGTGTAAACATTAGATCATCTATTTCAATAGACAAAACATCTTCCACTGTCGTCGGTGTAAGTTGGAACACCTCGTGTAAAAGATTGACCGCACAAAGATGGGAAACATCGCTCTCAGCAATGTCCGCGTTCGGTGTTACCTGCGTGCCTGAAGTTGTTTCTCGTACCTCAGCAGCAGCAGGAGGCGACTGTGAGATCTCAATGAATGCTGACATCAGTATTGGAAGCCTCTGGGGACAACACAGAGCATGGGCCGTTATCGGGTCCAGCAAAGCATCGACATCCTTTGGCGCAGCTGATGGATATGTTAGACAAGCGTCCAACACGCATTCTTCACCGCATAGCAGGCATCGTAGAACAGGTAAGATGCAATCTTGCCAGATTGGTCGGAAGGACAGGAACCACGTGGTATTAAGGTCCCGTAGACGAGTCATGCCTAGTAGTTGTACTATTCGCTCACGGCACTTTCTTTCAAGGAGAGCTTTCTCCATTTCGCTCGGAGTGATTTCGGCGAAGAGGCTGGCCATAGCGCAATAGCAGACAGATGAATAAAATTCCCGCAACAAGTGCTAGAATTAATGGTATGCCACCAAACACCGAATGTGCAAAGTTCGGAATGATTCCAAGTATTGCCTGGAACGGTGCTAAGAGACCGGTGCAAATGCTCTTAAATACATGAATAATTCCTGTTGTATCTGACATGTTAAAGATACGTGATATCATTTCTACGAAATGTATAGGGCAGTTTGTACGTATTAAAGTCTGTATCTCAGCCGAAGTCCTTGCAACTTGTAGATCATAGGTTTCTTTGGCCGAGGTCAAAGGCACTGTTTGCTGTAAAAGCATGGCTTTCATTCTGCTTAAAGTATCAAATCTTATAAAAGAGACGTTCAGCGAAGGCCATAAAGGCGACTCCCTGACTGTGTCTATTGGGGGAAACAATACTTGCATACAGCAAGTGACCCTGGAGTTGACCGTTACTAGATATGGGATGCCTGGCAACATTCCACAGCAGCTCTGATCATTCAACATGAGGTAACTCCCATTCGAAAGTTGTCCAAACGTCGGATTAATCACAGCAGCTGGTGAACCGTGCTGATGGCAAGACAAGTTTGCCACAGAACCATTACAAGCCCCGTGTAAAATAATGTCCTGGCAAATGAGTGAACCGGTCAGTGCAGGTTTACAGTTGATACCGCTAAGAAACACTTCACGATCCCCACTCCAACATCTATGTGTATATGGTAACTTCCAAGATATCTTAATGTATTCCTTACCCAACCTTTCATATTTGCCTGCTTGCATCTGTCTGAGGCAATACTGAAACTGAAAAGTTGTCACAGGCAACGTTATTTTGCCATGAATAACCCATTCCGTAGCTGGTTTTTCTGCCACTGTAAATGGTAATTTCTCCATTTTTTCAATGCTCAGCACTGTATACCTTGCTCCTCTCTGTGCCAATTCGATCTGTTTATCAGTGAGATTGTATTCCGCAAACAGAGACGACGTGTTGATGAAACGCCAAGGCACATAGCCCGCTCGCAAAGATTGCAGCGTCCATGTCAATAACAGAATAGAACGTAATTGAGATTGACCTTGTTGTAACATAGCCAAATCTTGTTCTAGAATGTCGATAGCAGAGGATACAATGCCATCCAATGAATATATCCTGGAGGACAAAGTTGTTAACCCATTGTCGACTACAGAGAGTGTTTTCTCTAAATTAATACGATCAAGTTCACGTATTCGTTCTGCAGCCTCTATCTGTGACACTTTCCAAGCTTCGTTATAAGCAGCATAGATGCCGGCATATATGAAACGTTTTTGACGCGGTTTTCTTGGTCCAAGCAAGAATTCCCTAAGATCTGCGTCATGTGCAAGTAAGGTTAAGTGTTGCTTCACATCCTGTAGTGTAGATTTATGCAGCCAATCGAGGCATAATTTTCCTACACTGTATGTTGTAACTACCCCCGGATGTTGTCTTTGGACATATCTTGGGTCTGGCCTATGAATAGTAAAGCCCTGAGTTTTGTTCAAGAACCTTTCCTGACAGTTGTTTGTGTCTGTGGGCCAGATCAACCATTTCTTCCAATTTGGATTAGTTCTGTTGAGTTGTAGTATATTGTCAACTGTCACCACCGCCTTTGTATTATTATCACTGGCAGGTGTTGGCACAGAAGGTGTTTTCATCTCTTTGATCTTGGCTAATCCAAGACAAGATGTCTGTTGGACGGTGTCATTCAAAAACAGTAATTGTTCAGGGATGATACAGGCTCTAAATAAAGCTTCTATACCCTGTACTTGCCAATCTTTACTACCCCAGACAGTTTTTGTCTCAATAGTGTTTTTCCATAAGTCGAAACCCTGTGTAGACAGTTGGGCAATAAATGCTTCAGAGTAAATCTGTTTGGTATTCGTTAACATAATTTTCAGTCCTGTTTTGTTTACATTTTTATAGTAAAATGTTTCTGGATCAGATGTATTATAACCTGAAAAATATGGAAATTTACTAGCAAAAGTTTTCGAACTACCTTGTGGTGGTGTAGGACAATGTTCCCATTGATTAAACATAAACACATTTCTTGGATATGCAGTTTTGTGCAAATAATGATGACCATAGTGGTTATAACAATATAATTCTTCGTAACCAGATGAACCCTCTAAAAATTCATTTTTAGAAAATGCAGCAGATTTCTCTAGATCAAACATTATATCTTGAACAGTCTCTATGTCCCAATCATCTGAATAGGTACTAGACGTAATTAAATCACTTAGTGAAATTTTAAATAAATGTGGAATGTTCAATTGTTCACTTGGACCGAAGATTTCATAATCTGTTTTGTCCCACACTATACCATCCTGTATAGGAACAGCTGTGATGTTCACTGATGACAAGTCTCTTGCTTCACGATGGGAAGATTTATGTGGTTTCAAAAGTACATTTACGTCTTTTCCTTCAATGTTCACATGGATGTATCTGCCACTTATAAGCACGCTTACAGTTGTTACCAAAGCTAGCCAGAGCAGGAAAACAAAAAGTCCAGATGTAATCCAGAGTTCAATCCATGGAGAAACCAGATAAGTCTTTGTCAGAAAGTGAATAAAGTCTTGTACTTGCTGCTTGAAATTTGATGATGCTGGCGTCGTTTCAGGTTCGCTTGGATCTTCTGAGAACGTATCAAAGTCAATGAAATAGCCAGAAGCAGTTCTGTCAATTGTTGGAATTGCATCAGGATTCGTTGAAATCACAGGAACCAGTTCTTCACGTGTCACGTTGGTGTAGACAGGTGTATTTGGACGAACTGTTATTTTGTTGTCAAGAGGGATGAGTTCCATAGCTTGGTTGCATAGTCCTTCATTTGTTACAGCTGAGTTCTCGATCGTGATCAGTCTTTCAGTCTGAACCTCTTGAATAGTAGCGAGAGGAGTGCGTCTGCTACTAGGTCGGAGTCCACGAGGCCTACTGCTTAGTATTGGCCACATGTTGTGGTTTGATCAGGTCGATTGACACAAATCTTTTCTCCTTTCTTCCAGCAAGGGGCGGCAGAAGTACTGTCCTTGTTCCTTGAACAGCTAGAACAGGTACCGGTTGTCTGTAAGAAGGTCCAAATTCCTTCTTGTCCGCTATTTTTTCTCTGACTAGATCCCCAACTTTTGGAATCCAGACAGGCCTTGCTGGGACCGCCGATTTTTCCCCAGTGGTGGTTGGCTGTAGGGATACGTTGCTTTGTTTCGTTCGTAATTTGTTAAGATCCTGTAAAACAGCCAAACGATCTTTGATATCAAATTTTTTCATGTCCACCACTGTGCCTACGTGTTCTAAGTCTGGAACCCACATTCTTGTCCCAAATAGGACCTCATATGGAGTGACCCCCCTAGAGAACTTCTTGGCAAATTATTGAGAGCGCGCTGAACGCTAATGAGGTGTTTGACCCACCCATCACCCGAGCCTAATACCCTAGCTGTTATAGACTGCTTTATGTCCCGGTTTTTCCTTTCCACAACAGAATTTCCCTCAGGATGGAATGGAGAGGAGTACCGCAATGCAACGCCCAGACTGGCCATGGCCTCCTTGTAAGCCCTAGAGCTAAACGCAGGACCCTGGTCAGAATGAAACGTGCCTATTGCGTATGTGCCGATATAGACTCGCAAATCTTTTATAACAGTTCGAGCGTCAGCCGAGCGCTGAGGCCATAACCATAGGAACCTAGAGCATGAATCCACTGCAACCATGATGTATTTATAATTACCGTCCTTTGTAAGGGACCGCAGTGGTCCAGGTAAACACAAGCTAATGGCTTATCTGAAATTAATAAGGGTGTCTGCGCAGGACGTTTCACTGTTGAGACTTTCATCTGTTGGCAAATATCACATTCTAAAACATAGTTCTTAGTTTGTTTCCGAATGCCAGGCCACCAATATCTTTGCTTGAGTAAAGATACTGTTGCTGAAACACCTGCATGGGCAGAAGCTAACCCCTCGTGTGCTGCTAGGATAAGTCCTAATCTGCGTTCCTTGTTTGGAATTACCCTATCCCCCACTCCAGGGATTCGAGCAAAAGGAACGTTATTCGCATCAATTACATAAGAGTACTTGAGTGGAAACTTTTTTGGTAACGCTGCACTGCTGCCTTTGCTCGAAGCATTGACAGCTAACATTATCTCACCGTCTATTTTTGTTTTTGAACGAGTGATCGCAGCTACGGAAGCCGTCTGAACAGCCCCCTTCGCGGCTTCGTCAGCCAATGAATTCCCTGCAACGTGAACGCCATCACGCTGATGACTCAGTGTGTGAATCACGTGAGCCTTTGGTAGTTCGTTTTTCAACTGAACTACTTGTTCCCAAAGCAGTTTGTGCTTTATTGTGCCACCTTTCGCATCTTTAAAACCATTTTCAAGCCAGGTTCGTATATAATCATTATACGACTGAACACAGTAATAGGAATCGCACACTATCAGTGTGAGGAATTCTCGATCCGTACTCTCAAGTGCCAGTTTGAATGCCTGTAGTTCAGCTCGCTGAGCTGTACAATCACCTAGTGATTGAGTTTTTGTGACCATAGGTCTGAAGATGCCATTTCGCATGCGACCTTTAACGATAGCACACGCTGCACTGTAAGCTTGCTTACTCCCTGTTGCGGGCTGTGCGGATCCGTCAGTGTAAATTATGAATTCATACTGATCGAGAGGCAGAATCTCAGTGGGCAGAGGACATTCTTGTTCATATTGGAGAAATGCCTGTGTTTTTAAATCTGGATCAAAAACCTATTCAACATCAGTTGCAGCAAGAGAATTAACCCACTGTATCCATCTCGGATGTAAAGCTTTAGCATTTGGAATGCTTGCTTTTGTGACCGCTTCTAAAGCCGGTACTGGGGTTACGACAATTATGCGTTTCCCTTGGGCTAAGGCTCTTTCCTTTGCTACAGCTGTTTGAACTGCTGTTAGAATTTTTTCAGTTGAACTGAAGCGCATTTCCGCTTGTGTATACAAATGTGATTTGTATGCAATTGGTACTTTCTCACCCTCATTAAATGTTAAGTAAGTGAATCCACACTGACCCGAAATTATTCGAATCACCAAATTTCTTTGACTTATGCGTGTTTGTAAGTGGTTTGTTGCTAACATGTTAGCCTGGAGTGAACGCAAAATTTCTGTGTGTTCCTGTGTCCAGTTTTTATTTGAAAAATCAGGTTTGATTAATGCGTAGAGAGGTTTAATCCTTTCTGCGTAGTTTAGAATGTATGTTCTCCCAAAATTTAGGAATCCCAGTATTGATTGTAAGTTTTTTAGCGTTTTTGGAGGTTGGAGCAGCGCACATTTCTCTAGAAAGTTAGCTGCCAAGCTCTTGCCTTCACTTGAAAGCTCATATCCCAAAAATAGGACATTGAGATGGGCAATCCGAGACTTTTTAAAGTTGAACTTGTAGCCCTCAGAGGCGAATCCCAATATAATGGTGCTCACCCTGTTCAAGTGTTTGTCCAAGTCATCGTCTGTCAGATAGATATCATCGACATAGGACAATGCCTCGTTGTCATAGATTTGTAGTAACTCCGTTACCCTCGCTGAGAATAAACCTGGGCTGTTCTTGAACCCTTGTGGGAGTCGACAAAAGTGACGCTGGGTCCCCATTATGGAGAATGCCGTTAAGTACCTACTTTCCGGTGCTATGTTTTGACAAAAGAAACCGTTTGAGATGTCTAATGTTGTTTTGTATTTTTTACGCACAATGTTATTCATTAATGCTGTGCTGTGTGCATTTTGCACTGCAAAAGTTTTAGAACAAGTGTTTAAATGTCTGTAGTCCAAAACTAGACGATATGTATTGTCTGGTTTGGAGACAGGAAACAAAGGATTGTTCATGGAGGAGGTGCATGTTTCAATCACCCCTTGGTATTCAAGTTGATCTAAAATCTCCCTGACCTGTTTTTTAGCTTCTTGCTTAATAGGATACTGCCTCTGAGCAGTAGGTTCATGTTTCAGATTTATTTTATGGTGAGGGGAGTCCTCATCCCATCCTACATGATTTTTATATAATGCTGGAGCCTGGGCCACTGCCCATTTTCTGGCATATGTATATTTTAAATGAATTGGAATGTGATTGGAGAAGGCAGGCATAATGATGTCCTCGCCATGTGGGCACTCCTTGACAAATTGTGGTGGCCAGTCTTTTTCTGCTAGAAGTATGTCATAACCCTTTGATAGTTTTTCCCAAAAAAGTGCTTTAACCTGTCTAGGTTTGTCTCCCTCCATCCGGAGTGTTATTTCATATAACCTTTGTGGAGTACTAACCCTGGTGTCTACAGTTTCTACTGTAATGTACTCATTCAAGTCCACTATCTCCAGAAGTTCCATCAGGTTCTGGCGAGCTATTGTGACTTCTGCTGCACTGTCCAGCATTGTCTGAGCCCATTCTCCGTTCTTGAGTTGACTTCTCAGAATTCTCGGCATGTCTTACTATTAGACCTGCTACTTTCTTTTTGGAGAATTGAGGTTTAGTTTTAATTTTTGTTGCGTGCTTGTCGTCTTTCGATTTCACGCGTTCTTCTCTATGTTCTGTTCGTCCTCTTCTTTCCGAAGTCTGTGATGAGACCTGAAAGGGACGAGAGGAACGTGTATCATTATCTTGATACCTATCAGGTTTTCTCAAATTATCCCTATTCCTGAGGTTATACTTCCTTTCAGAGGGCTCCTTTTGAGGAGACCTACCTCGGGATTGAGATCTTTTCTCATTTGAATTTTGTTTAGTAGATTCCCACTTCTTTTTAGAAGATGCAGGAGTTTGTTTAATTGAGTCCTTCTCAGGACTTTCAGATAGTTTTGGTTTAACTGGTCTCCCACCCAAACTATCTCTGCCTAATTCTGCATAAGATTGCTCTATAATTCTGGGTAGCTCTGTTTGATGTTCTGTAACATCAAATTCCCTTAGTTTTTGTCGGATCGCCACTGCTGCTGCCTCCCCTTTAATATTTGACAATATTATTGTTGAGACCTGGTCGAAATTTTTCAGTAATTTCATACCTAAATTTAAAGCAGGCTCTGCCCCGTATTCGTTTTGAATTTGTTTTAGGACATCAGGTATTACCGCAATTGACGGAATGCCGTGTGTTTTAGTGTAGATGGCAGCAAAGACTGAGCCCCAAGTGGTGCAGTCTTCCAGTTGTGGTGTGATCCCCATTGGTAAACTAATGGTTAGGATTCTGTGTTTCTCATGCGGGCTAGTATTTGGAAATACTGCTTCGATTTGAGTAATTTTTTGAGCTATCCAAAATGGAATTTGCTCACGCTTAGTGGGCATTTTACCCATGACTGCGTATAGAGTCTGTGGTGTAATTTTTAATGTACTCCCCTGTGGAGGAGTATGATTTGGAACTGTTAATGGTGGTTGGACTGTGAAAGTCCGCATGACATATTGAACCAATTGTCTGTAGATTTTTATTAACTCTGTGAGTTGATTAAGTATTTCCTCGTCTGACATTATTTCGATGTCTGGATGAGGTGTATAGCCTGCTAGAATCGGCCATGTTGCTCCTGGTCTACCTAGTGGACCGAGCCTGGTTATATTTTTATTGTGTTTTAGGGCGCCTTTAAACCAGAGCTGATGCTCCTGGTATGTTAATGGAATCTCAATATCCTCGAAAGGAATGTATTCCTCTGGTGCTTCATCTTCTTTGTAGAAGTGAAACAAGTGTGTCACTGGATTGGATTCAGGAAGAATTACCCATGAATAGAATACCTCTGTTTGAAAGGATTCATGTGCCTCAATCACGAAAACTGCTCTACCTCCTCTCGGTGGTAGGCCATGTTTTATAAGTTTTAGAGTAATGGCTCTTCTTAAGTTTGGAGCGATGTCAATGACACCCTCCTCGGTTTCATTTAAACCGGTATTGTTAAAAAATGCTGCTTGGGCTGGATCAGCCGCAGCTACACCGTTTCCGGCGTCATTGTCAGTGCCTGACATTTTTCTGCTTGAAAATATGGAAACAAATTTCAAGGAAACAAAGATAAGGTGCACAATATTGTGGAACACTGTATCCTTCAACGTTGAACAAACCAAACAGCTAATATATAGGGGTCTTCCCTATGTAGCCGTGGCGGATACTATCCCTGCCCACTCCAGACGTCTTTTGGAGTATATGGGTAGGGGTCTCTGAGAGAAAAGAATATATGCACAGCTGAGTTACTCAGTCTCTAACGTTGAATTACTGCCTTACCAAACGTTGGGCGCCATGTAGTGTAGCTCCTATTTCCCTTATAGGCTCTGCGCATTGGAATAATATATCCTATAGGTTTGACATAGGACTAAGGTCGGTATGTCCCTATCGAGTATATTAAACTTAATTACTTGTGCCAGCTAGCTCAGAGGCCACTAGAAACTTCTTGACGACAAGAAGGGATTAGTTTCTGGCAGCCGCAAAACATGACCACTGTGTTTCCCTTACAGAATCAGGATGAGTCCCAGAGTCGTAGAAACAATAGATAACTATTTCACTCAGCTCAGTTGTGCAGGATTCAGTTACGTCTCAAAGTTACACAGAAATAACAGACGGGCGTTTCAATAAAATGGTTTATTGAACAGTCTTGTTTCTGTTGTAAGTTAGATGTGCTGTTACGATCACAAGACAGTATGCGAGATAGATGATGTACAAGGTGAGCAGTAAAAATAAATAATACTGCGTTAGCATTATCTTTTCAGCATATATGCATTTACATAAAATGACACAGCCTAAAAATGCGAGTATTCATACGATGCGTTTCTAGCCTAGTTCTACCCAGTGTACCTAACCTATTCTAGGTGTAGGGAGAAGTAGAAGTAGGTGCTGTATTCCTGTCTAGAGTATACTAAGAGTAAGTTACGCCTAGCATGCCAAGAGTCTAGTATGCCAAGAGTCCCTCTAGGTTCTAGTCTGCTCCATACCTGAAGAATGAGAGAGGTAGGAATCTCTTTCCGGACTCGAACTCCAACACCCCGCAAGGGAAGTTAGATCACTGGAAGCTGGACTCTCTGCGTGCAGGGATGACAGTGTCTTCTCAGTGCGTCTGGCCGGGAATCGGGCTCCTCTGAAGTCGAGGTCTCCTCTGATTTACAGGGGTTTGGGAAGGTATATTTATACCTGAAAATGTTAGCATTGATGTGAGTTGGGTAGCGAAAGACGTCATGAATGAATCCCTTAAGGAATAGAGGTTCATGCATAATGTATGAGTCCTTGAAGAAATCAATAGTCCTGGGCAAGGGAAATTCCCGCAGCCTGAGGGTCTGTTTTTTCATGGACTCGTTGAGACGCTAGGGTGGACGGATGTCGGAATCCATGCCTGTATTTGGTATGCATGGTTTATGCCTAAATAAGGTCTGGGATTGTATGCCTATATAAGGGCAGGTTGGATTGTGCCTATATATGGTCATGATTCTAGAAAGCCCGTTTATGGACACCCTATGAAGTATACAACAGGGGAGGACACCCTCACCACACCAGTGGCACAGACAAGCGCAGCGGGGGGTTGGGGCCGGAAGAGCAAGTGGCAGGGGGAGAAGGCCTGATCCTTTTGGGGATGGTGTATCTGTGGGTGGGGGAACCTGGGGCAGGGTGTGGTGGGGGCACCTGTGGAGTGGGGGCCTGAGGGATGGAGGAAGGAGACTTGGTGCCTGAGCTGCAGGGCGGCGGCGGGGTCTTGCTCTTCCGGGTCCGGGGGACTTGCGGGTGGGGGCGTCAGTTGGTCTGCGCCTGGGGGAGGGTGTCCGGGGGCGAGGGGCACTCCGCTACGTGTGGGTGAGCTTCCTCTTCCCCCTGAATGCTGTATCAGCTGGATCGGAGGGGAAGAGGCTGAGGTCACTGAGGAAGGCTGCTGTGTCTTTGGGGTTGCAGGTGAGGCAAGGGAGGGGGCTTTGGAGGCAGAGGCAACTGAGGACTGCGCAGTGCTCGTGGATGCGTGTGTGTGTGCCTGGGCCCCATTCCCTGTGAGTGTGGTTTCAGTCCCCTTACTGTGCGTGCGTGTGCGTCTTGTTTGTGGCATGTGTGTCTGTGTGCTGCTCGTGTCTGTGCTGGTGTGTGCCTGTGCCGGTGTGTGTGTGCTTGGGACAGGTAAGGTGCTGGGGAGTGTGGATGGGGCAGAGGCAGGAGGGGTGAGGGACTGTCAGAGGAGGGACACTGCTGCCGTCAGGGAGGAGTCCATGGACCTATTGCCCCTCTGTAGGGCAGACATGCCCGATGAGATGCCCTCCATGAACGACACCAGCTGAGTCAACAGAGTGGTGTGTGCATGGAGGACACTCAGCATCGCTGTCTGCCCTACATGGAGCTGGCGAAGGAGGTACACAGACTCCTCACTCAGGGCAGCAGGGGACACAGGGGTAGGGGTACGGTGCCTGGCCCGAAGGAGACACGCTCCCGAACATGGGAGCCTCCACGGACCTCGGGAATGGGAGCCGATGGGAGGGCGGTGGTGGTGGTGGCGGGGACAGCAACACTAGCTGGGGTGTGGGGGCTGCTGACACCCGCCTCCATAAGGGAGTCATCCTCCGAGCTGCTGTGGTCCTCAGCTGAGGTGTATGGTGCTGAGGACTCCTCGGTGTGGCTCCCCTCGCCCTCCGTGCCACTGGGTCCCTCCGACCACTCCTCGGCTGCTGACCCAGTCTGGCTCTGCGGCTCCTCCTGGTCCGTGGAGCTGTCCCCTCCTGTGGCCGTGGATGTATCTGCAATCAATAGGGAAACAGACAGACATCAGTCACCTGCACCGAACGCACACACCACAGTAAGTACAGCACATTACAGAGCAAGCCCTGGCATCCTTAGTTGAACATTGCTAAAAGTGCCCAAACAGAACAGGAGAAGCCAATTGTCAGTCTGATGGTCAACCATGGCACTCACATCCCACCTGGCCTTGCACCCATCTGTCTGGTGTCTGTTGGATGGCAATACCCCAGTGTGGACACATGCACCACCTACACAGTAGTTGGACAGTGCAGAGAACACGGTGAAGCATGTGAACATGCACACATCACGACTCTTGCCACTGAGTCAGTACAGGTGTCCAGATGAAAGGGATGCCCAGAGTCAAATAGGAAATGCATGTGATGCATACCAGCGACAGACACCATGATGCACCCATGTCCTGATAGCCATTGCCACAATGGTGTGCATGTAGCACATGTCACTCCCCTGCAGGATCACTCATAGGAAGTCACATGCCATGGCACAGGCATGCCTGCTAAGTCATACATCACTCTCTCCAGTCACATGGGCAGGGCAGCCAGACAACAACACTCTGCACTGTGTTACAATAGTAGGTCATGGGGAATGCAAGTCCTGGAGCTGAACAAGTGCACATGTACATCCCCCACACACCACATCATCTGAACCCTTATCTGTCCAGGTCATACCGATTGGACATATGGGAGACCTGTAACACAACCCTCTGAACCTGAGCACCTCACAATCTGCTGTGAATGGGAAACAGCTGCCTGAACTTCACATTCGCATACCCCAAGCTGCACGGTCAGGTGATCAAACACCTATGTGTCACACAAGTATCGTCTCCTATGGTCACATCTCCGGTGGCATGCTGAGCCCCAACCGAGAAACACCCCAGCAGTCCTGACAACGAAGCCACAGCACACTGACACAGAGGCAGACACCTGAGGGGACATATCACTGAGCACAACGTGTCAGCTGATACACGGGAGTGGGAGTACAGAGTGTATTGTATGGCCTGGAGTAGGCATGACTGTCCTGCCCCACGTGAATGAGGGATGAGCCCTGGACAGTAGGCAGGTGGCTAAGTATGTGTGACACACGTAATATACACACTCCTGGGGCCCAAACATTGTTCCCACCCGCAGCATGGGTGTGTGCCAGATACCCCAGGCACATGTGGTGGATCAGCTCAGCAATTGGACCACATATCAAAGTAACACGCAGATTACATGTCAGAACACAGGCATTGTGTAAGCAATGGACCCACCCATGATGCCCACCACAGAGTTAGGGAAACAGATGCTGTCCCCCACCTTGAGTCAAGCAAACTGCAAGGACACAGTACCCAAGTGACACAATTCCCTGACTGTAAGGGCCACACCTGGGTATCAGATGAGGATTGGGCAGTGCAGAATAGAGGGACATGGGTCCTGGACCACATGACTGATGTACTGTGGAAGTTTAACCAGGCCAGAGGAGGGCACATAGCATGGCAGACAAAGTTCACAATGCAGTCATGGACTCACCCCCTCCTTGCTGCTCTCTGGCCTTCAGCTGCCCATCCAGATCAGGGAAGACCACCGCCAGGATCCTGAGCATGTGGGGGTCAGGGTCCGGTGTCCGCCCCTCCTGCGAGGAGGCGACAGCTTCAGCTGGACCCGTGCGATCCTCCGGGTCCAGCCCCGAAGGTCCTGCCCCTCTTCTGGCACTTGCGGATCCGGCGCTTGTAGACCCCCACGGATCTCACTGCTCGGACGATGGTCAGCCATATCTGCTGCTTCTGGTGGGCATCAACCTGTGAGGATGACAAAGTGAGAATGCCATTACTACACATGCAACATATCCGTGCATTACACAGTTGGATATACATGTCTCAATCACAGGGGCACATGATGTACACAGGCAGTGCAACGATGGCCATGGACAGTATGCCAGCAGTTACTACATGGTATCATTGCCTGGGAAGTAAAACCTTGTTTAAATGCACTGTCACTGCACTATACCTGTTCAGTGCATGTAACTACACACTATGGGGGGTGACAACTACTCAGTGAGCCTGCTAGCCAGTGGCGTGCAGACTGTTAGCCTTGCTAGTCAGACAACATGCACATTTAGAAAGGCAGTGGACAGAACACTCACCTGCTCCCCTGCTTTCCCATACAGCTTGCTGTACTGTGGAAGGAGGCTGTCCAGCAGGGCCTGGTTCTCCTCAGTGCTGAAGGCTGGGGCTCTCTCCACAGTACGTGTCATTGCAGGGTCCAGAGGGTGCAGTTACAGCAGCAGTGGTGGTGGCAGATGTCGTCCTGGAGCATGTAGTGCAGGCAAGTGAGCTCTCAGGGGAACAGCCAGCATTATATGTGTGCTGCAGAGGCAGATACTGTCCCATGTGTCCAAAGTGATAGGTCCAAGTCGTTTGCATCTTCTGAATCTGGCCAATCCATGGAATTGCACCACTTACACACGCCCACAGCATCCTTCAAAAGTTCAACTTCATGACACCCATGAATTTGCAACATTGTTGTGGGTGACCAACTGAATTTACAGCATCAGACTCGTTCAAAATTTGAAAACGCGTCCGTTGCCAGGCCAGGCCAGGCCATAGCCAATGGGTGCGCACCGATCGGTCCATTGCTGTTCAACGCGTACCCAGGATACAACGCGTACCCGCACACATTGAATGCAATGGGCCGGCCGGGCACACCGATCGGTCCATTGCTGTTCAACGCGTACCCAGGATACAACGCGTACCCGTACACATTGAATGCAATGGGCCGGCCGGGCACACCGATTGGTCCATTGCTGATCAACGCGTACCCAGGATACACCGCGTACCCGCACACATTGAATGCAATGGGCCGGCCGGGCACACCGATCGGTCCATTGCTGTTCAACGCGTACCCAGGATACAACGCGTACCCGCACACATTGAATGCAATGGGCCGGCCGGGCACACCGATCGGTCCATTGCTGTTCAACGCGTACCCAGGATACAACGCGTACCCGCACACATTGAATGCAATGGCCAATGTCTGCGCACCGATCGGTCCATTGCTGTCCAACGCGTATTGCAAATACAACGCGTACCAGCACACATTGAATGCAATGGCCAATGTGTGCGCACCGATCGGTCCATTGCTGTCCAACGCGTATTGCAAATACAACGCGTACCAGCACACATTGAATGCAATGGCCAATGTGTGCGCACCGATCGGTCCATTGCTGTCCAACGCGTCCCTGTACAAGTCACTGGCATATGTCACCATGCCTGTCACAGGTGAACATATGCCAGCCACATATACTTCCCAGGGAGTGAGGGGCACACCTACAACACCACAGCCTGTCCAAACTGTATCCTGAGGCATGTAAGGCTGCATTACCTATTCCGTGTATGGGGGTGAACATGTTGTTCTGTGGGTGTCACTTGTGGGCAGCCACCCCCAGGCTGTGCACGTGTTCATGGGGACAGAATCCTTGGTGTTTCGTGTACATGACCACTGTGATGTGCAACTGTTCATATCTGAGCATGTGGCATGGTCACATTTCACGGTGGTGTATGTGTATGTCATGTCACATACCCCCTGAGTCCCATGTGGGATGGTATGTTTAACCCAGGGTGACACATTGGCACAATAGTGATGGTCCTCCACAGTCTGTGTGCATGTTGTGTTTACAATGTCTCTGATTTCATGTGCACAATGGGAGACAGTCTCCACATCCACGTTGTTTGTGCATGGACTTTGATGTTGTGCGTGTGTGTGTCACAGACGTCCATGTCTGTCCTGCCGAGGCAACAGGGACCACTACCTGTGGGGGTCATGGTTGTTTTGCTGTGGTGTATACATGATACACCATGTCATGCCAGTGTCCATGTGGCAATACAGGGTCCCTGGGAATCTACCTGTCGTTGAGCTGTGATGGCTGGGGCACATCTGTCCTCACATGTCACTGTGGGGTGTGTTTGTAACGTGGCAGCAGGAGATAGGAACTGTGACACGGCCTCATGATATCCAATGGCACAACCTGGGACTTATTGATGCCACTTGTTGAACTGTGATGTTAGATGTTGGCCATGTATGTGCCATACATGTCCTTACGGAACTGCACACATCATGTACTTGTGCCTCATAATGATGTATCATGTGATATTGAGTGTGTTCAATGCCACATATGTGGGGTGACGGACAATGTTTCTTTCTTCACCTATGCACTGCAGGGCACCAGCTGTCCATAGACCATTCCCTGACCTGGCAACGATGTTGGAACGTGACAGCATCCGACGGTACCGCTTCTCCAGGCAGCTGATTGAGGATTTGGCAGTGCGCTTGGCACCACATTTGCAACCTGGCCGGCCGTACCCTACAGCGCTGACCCCCAAGGTGAAGGTGATGGCAGCCCTACACTTCTTTGCCACCGGTACCTTTCAACACACTCTGGCGACTGCTGGTGGGATGTCACAGACCATGTTCAGCCGTGTGCTCCACGATGTTTTGGAGGCTATGTTGATATACCTGAACCAGTACATCTATTTCCCTAGACTCCAACAACTCACTGACGTGAAGAGTGACTTCTATGCCCTGGGGAGGATGCTGCATGTCATTGGCTCCATTGATGGGACACATGTGGCTTTGGTACCACCACAGGCCCAAGAGCAGGCATACAGGAACCGCAAACACTACCACTCGGTCAATGCACTGGTGGTCTGTCTTGCAGATATGAGCATCTCACACGTGTGTGCCCGTTTCCCCGGTTCTGCACACGATGCCTACGTGATGAGGAGTAGTCGCATCCCGAGGATGATGTCACAGATGCCGAACCAGCGTGCCTGGCTTGTTGGTGTGTACTGACTTTGTACCATTGTGTGTGTTCTGCAATGTAGTGTTCCACCCTCTTTTCCAACTCAGCTAATGTGCAATTGTCTGTATGTAGGTGACTCCGGATACCCCAACATGCCGTGGTTGCTGATGCCCCTCAGGAACCCTGTGACACCAGCCCAGATGCGCTACAATGAGGCACATGGTCGGACAAGGAGAGTGATTGAGCGGACATTTGGTCTCCTGAAGAGCCGCTTCCGCTGCCTGGACAAGACAGGAGGGGCCCTCCCATATGCCCCAGCAAAGGTGTGCAAGATTGTCATCGTCTGCTGCATGCTACACAACCTGGCAGTGCGGAAGGAGTTGCCTCTCATCCTGGATGACGATGACCAACATCCGCCACCTGTGGAGGATCCTGGCCTGGACCACGATGCCAGTGATGATGATGATGATGGTGGTGATGGTGTAGTAGTGAGCCTCAGCAAGGCCTACCAGTGCTTAGGGGTTCACCCTTCTCTGCACAGAGTCCTCAGACACTTAGGAAGAAGTTGGCATAGAAACTGGAATAAGAAAGACAGAGTTTATTAAACCTCATGAGGTGGAGCTACATTCGCACATCACCCTTCAGTAATGCATGAAGTAGCACACTGAATGGAAGGACCATGGTCCTTTTATACCCACACAGGGGCTCAAATGAAGGCGGTACAAACACAAATGCTGGTTTTAGATACATATAAGATCATACAGAAAATGCACAGTCGACAAGTGGGTGGAGCTAACAGTTTCTACTTCTAGTAGACACATCCTGACATTTATAAACTCGGAACAGCTGCAAGCTCAACTGAGCATGTGCAAAGCAAGAGGAACTAAATATAACTTGTCTCTAGGCAGATTTCAAGAGCAGTTAACAGGAAGGTAGGACAGAGCACATGGTGAGCACATGGCAGCACATGGCAACCAAAATGGCTGCCAGAAATACAAAATGGATTCCACAAAGCGAACAATTTAGCCTCTAAATACAGGCTGTCTTTAGCCAATGCTTAACTTAAGTGCTGCCAAATTACAACAGACGACCCTTTCAGCATTGGCTGAAGACATTCGTTTATCTGGGGTAATCTAAATATTCATCCCGTACATCTATTAACATTATTTCGGCTACCTCTTCATTCAACATTTGTTGGGCCTTTGTTTCAGCAACGTTCCCTTTGGGAGGTATACAAGCAGAGATGCAAATGGAGCAAAGCATTGGACCACATTGGATACATACACAGCATGTAAAAAGTATCAACATTACATACAGGATAGTCAGTAGCTTCCAGCCCAAAGCAGAAACAAGAGTCCAAAACCATCTAGTCTAATTCTAAGTTTCAGGGCTCTGATGTATTTCAGTGACTATCTATTTCAATTTCAGAATAGCCAACAGCACATACCTAATAAAAACATTTTCAATAGACTTTTCCAGTATTTCTTTTATGAGGGCTAGAGTATCAATTAATATACTTAAGGAAAGAGTAAAGTAACATTTGGTAACTGCTCAGGAAAATGTTTTTCGTGTAGAATAAGCATGATAAGTAATACAAATATCAGGGAAGTCAGACAGATTATTACAAAAACAATCCTGGCTCCGGAGGACCAAGAGGACCACACAGGGCCATAGGAATTAGGACAAGGAGCCGCAAAGGGCTGCTCCTCCTCAAAAATGGGACGACCAAAGGGGTACATTACTAACAAAAAAAAGAGTCCTTGGGAAATTGTAGCCGCTGTACAAACCAGCCAGAGGGGAGTCTTCTCCCTGTGTCCGTTTGAGCCTCACAGGCAGGCTCTTGTTGTTCCCACGGTGGAGCTTCACAACTCGCAACTCAAGAATCACGGCCCAGTTTGAGAAGAAAAAGTCTTTCTTTCAGAATAGGGCAATCACCCCCCCAGGGCAAATACCCTCAACGATCCTGTCCAGTGTTTCAGGCAGTGCATCAGTTTTCTTCACTTTAATCTAACAGGCACCAAGGGCACAGCACCTGTACCCTAAACTCAAGTCCTTCCCTAACTCCTGTATTGCACCACTGGCGCACTGCTCTTTTGTTGAGGCCACTGATTGTAGCCAATATGCTCAAGCATCCCTTGATCAACAAACAAAGGCGCAGACTTGCATTCACTTGGGGACCAGGACTCAAAAGGCCTGATGCTGGGATATGTGAAGCAACCCTTGTTTCAAAGGGGGTCACCTCAAGTAAAAGCCTCCTTGCCGTCCTTATCGGTCTGTGACTCTCTCAGCTGGGCGGCATCAAAAACTGGATCCACAGAAAGATTTCTTCATCCTGATTTGTGACCCCGTCTTTCGCCCAAGACAGTGGCAGGGGTACACACTTTACGTCCCAGTGCTTCCGGCCTTCACTGAGGTCCTAGTTGCCAGCAACGTCTGTGCTGGTTCCCTTTATCTTGACTGTAGGCTGGACTGGTGCTGACTCCCAGGCTGGATCTGATGTCCGGGCCCCTCTGGCAATGGTTGTAGAGCAGCAAATATCTATTGGTGGGCAGAACAAAAAGATCTTTAGACAAGGCACAGAAATAATCTATCAACAGAGAGGATAGTCTCAGAATACTTTCTTAGTCCTGGGGCGCCCATACATTAGCAAGGCACCCAAGATCCACTTCATCCATCTGAGAGTAAAAAAACACCCTAGACCTATTGGCAAGTATAAAAGGAACTTTTGGTGAACTGACAAGAGTAATACGTCACCCAATCCCAAGCAGCCAAGGAAGTCTGTGTTCATTTACTAAATTCTGAGGAAAAAAGAAAAACAATACAGACATACTCCAAATCCTTACATTTGTGCATTCCTATATTATTCATCTGAAGAACCTCAAGAAAAAGGAACTTTTCCTACACTTCTACTTATGAACCTTGCATTACTTGTACAGGACTGCAGACACTGCTAAAATACTTTCTCTTAATAAAAACACCTACATGTTACACTTAGGGTCATGCTATGCTTTCATGTTATAGGCGCAGCAGGAAAATCTAAAACCGCTAATGTAACAGGGATTCTTATTTCATAAATAATTTTTAAAAACCTCAACATAGGGGGTACATAAATTTCTCCAGCAGAACATGTTGTGACAAACAAACTCCTATAAAACAATATTTTCCTTCAAAATGTTTGCTAAGGATCACATGGGCGTCTTTCCTGCATTCTACTTTTCACGATCCAGACTATGCAACATCATTTTCAAAAGGAAAAAACCCTATTCTCTAGCTCTAATAAGGGCTGTCAGCTCAATTACACAGTCTAGCTAATAAAAGACTAGCAATGCCCTTGCAAAACTGTATAGAACATGAGAATAACATAAACAATAATGGTATTGCCACCTGAGATTTTTGAACAGAAACCCCCACTATACAGTTCCCCTTTAAAGGTCAAATAAGGGAACATCAATCTGTTCTACTCATTCTTTCATACAGGATGGGCAGTAACATAGCATATATTTTCATCATTTTATTAATTCTAACAATTTTAAAACAGTATTACAGAATAGCCAATAACTGTCTCATGGCCATTTCCTAGACAGCTTAGACAGACTCAAGAGAGAGTGAGAAAAAGAAGAGAGAAAACATAAATTTGCCTACCCTTAATTTGCCCAGGAGCTAACCTCCTTCCTCCATTTTGACAGTAGGAAAACCTGAAAACAGGTTTACCTTCTGTCAACACTATTTACCCCTATTTGTGGCAACTGGGCACAAACAGCTTGTAGGACATATCTTAGAAAGTGGCTATTTTCTGATTCAACCTAACACAAGCACATTGAGTTAACTTTAAACCAATTCCTTCAGCAATTGTACTAGATTAACATGAGGGCGCATGAATGCAAACTAAAATCCATTTCCTCCTTATCTCAGCCCTTGCACAGTATTCTTTAAACTAAAACCATTATTTTTATATACATGGCAAATCAATGCTCTACTCAAGGCTGCTTTTCCTTCGTTTCATATGACTGCGCAAAACGTGCGTTTGCCAAAAATAGGAATCAAAGCTTCTCTTCCTCTCTCTGCGCTGTCATCTCCTCTTTCAAAACTTTTCGGAGGTCGAAGTGTCCAAGCAAACCTTACCCTTCCCCCTGCTAGATTGCTAAATGCAGATCTCCGACCTTTGACCCTTTTCACCAGCTGTCCATTTTTGTTTGCAAGGCTTTCCATGCGCTCTTTGCAATTCAAAGCAACTCTGGAGAATCACAGCTGAAAGGCAGTCCTGTCCGGTGTGTTTGCCAGTAATTTAAAGGTAGGATAATAACGTCTGCTGGTTTCTGTATACTTATTTTCATTTGTGTACAGTGTGTGGTGTGCAGTAGGTCAGCTGTTTATTCTATACTTGCATGTATACTTTATTGAAGCCTCTGATCAGTTTAAAAATTGCCCTGAGTGGCAGAATTGCTTTTAAAATAGTGACTTTTGCTCAATTTCGACTTTGGTGGTAGAGGCACTTAAAAATGAATAACCTACAATATCTTGGCATATTAGGGATCACCAGGGTGTCCTCTAGATATCCCAGAGATGGGGGATTAGAAATGTATAAGGTATACCCTTAAAAAATAGGTTTTTATATGCCTAGATAAAGTGAAATTTCACATTGTACTCCCCACATCATGGTAAGGTGCTACTCAAATCCAACTTTGATGCTAGGAGCTATATATTATTCACAATATGATCATCAGACATTACAAAAGATCAAAAACAATTTTATGGCAATTATTTTTAAGAAACAGTTTTTCCCTTCATAGAATCAAAATTCTCCTCCTTTATTCTATTTTTTTTTTAAACTAATGATCACAAACCCTTTTGATGGTTCCATATATGAAAAGCAAGCCTCATTCCTTTCCTATCACCTTTAAATGTATTCATTTATAATACAAAGCACAGAAGCCTGACTAAAACTGAAAAAGTCTGCGCCACTTTTAAAGGACAGTAATCATTTAACATCAGAACCACAGATGTACTTGTTAAAAAGGCATTAAGAAAGGAAATCCTTTTTAATCTTTTCTCTGTTATCCAAAATAATGAAACTGTCTTTTCTGACTTATAAAATCAGCAGTGTTTAATGCACGCCTTTATACCGTGTTTGCAGTAACTGAAAATCTAGTCGACTCGGCCTCATGGCTTGGGACCAAAAATAGCCATGTGTTGTTGACACAGCTGTGTTCTGACCAGCAGGCGTCAACATCTCACGCTTTTCAAACCAGCACAAATCTATCGTTCTGTAATGTGGTGTTTATTTCAGCAACAGCCAATTCACTCAGATAATATGAATGCCTTTCAATATTAATATATAAGGATAAAACTGTAACATTTTGCATTTTAGTCCTAATTGTGTGAAAGCACACAAATTCGTTTTTTTTTTCCTACCTATCTATGAGGCCTATTTTATTCCTATTGAATGTAAATTCTGATTTACCTGTACCAGTGTGGCAATTTGCACATATCTATAATTTCTTACTTTATCAAGTTTAATGGTAGCGTGCAGCTATTTAGCATATGTTACATTATTCATTCCATGAATTTAAAAAAAATGTAGTTTTTTTAAATGACATTTGCATAACAGAATGACAACAAAAACCAATTTTAGCTCATTCCAGACATTTTCAGAAGGGGGTCATACACTCATAACACACAACACAGCGCGCTTAATGCTAGCCATTCTTACACAAAAAACATAGTCTATTTTACTGAAACAAGCCTACAGACTGTACGCAAAACCAAACTATTTGTAAATACTAATTGTAAGTCATATTTACAAGAAGAGCTCTCAAAAGTAGTCCAAAAGACTTCCATGTTCAAGAAGCCAAAATACACCAAATTCGCCAGTTTTGGCTGGTAGAACACTCAAAAAGCGCTCTGCATATCACCACTTATGAATGTTACTAAGTGCACAGATCAGGATCCGTTTTATGTACATATTTAGTTCCATGGGGTACTTAGTCACCAAGAAAGAAATATCTTTTTACCATACGTAAACCTATTTAGGTATCCCCTCTGAGGGGAGTCAACTGAGTACTTACTAAATCCCTATTGGTACCTCCAAAACAGCAACACTTTCTGCGAAGTGTGCTAGAAGCAGGCATGCCAAAAAATAGTGCAGAATATGCAGTATTATAATCAAAGTAGCGCTTAAGGTAATCTTCGTACGTTGCGCTGTTCAAACAACTTAAAATAGAGAAAAATCTCCTCATTTCCTGCCTATATGTATTGCAATACATATATAACTTACCAAACAGATTCCAAAATTGGCCAATCATACAAACAAAGCCACAGTAAGTGTTACTAAAACTACCTTACCAATCAAAGGCATCAAACCAACAGCAAGTGCCGCAAAACGGCTCTTACCAATCAAATGGTGTCCAGGTTCCAACTGCCAAGTTCTCAAATCGACCAAATGGTCACTGCACGGCGAATCAACAGAAGAGATCTCAGTCGAGGACCGGCGCCGCCGGGATGGTCAGATCAGAAAGAAAGGAAAAACGCCATGGGTGCCAAGACTCAGGTCTCCTCAGGCAGCGATCGCGTCCAAAAGCAAGATTCCAATCCTTCATCTCGACCAGTCCTTCGGGCATCCGAGTCGCCGATGAGCCCCGCGTTGGAAGCGCCAATTTGTAGTAGTGAGCCTCAGCAAGGCCTACCAGTGCTTAGGGGTTCACCCTTCTCTGCACAGAGTCCTCAGACACTTAGGAAGAAGTTGGCATAGAAACTGGAATAAGAAAGACAGAGTTTATTAAACCTCATGAGGTGGAGCTAAATTCGCACATCACCCTTCAGTAATGCATGAAGTAGCACACTGAATGGAAGGACCATGGTCCTTTTATACCCACACAGGGGCTCAAATGAAGGCGGTACAAACACAAATGCTGGTTTTAGATACATATAAGGTCATACAGAAAATGCACAGTCGACAAGTGGGTGGAGCTAACAGTTTCTACTTCTAGTAGACACATCCTGACATTTTTAAACTCGGAACAGCTGCAAGCTCAACTGAGCATGTGCAAAGCAAGAGGAACTAAATATAACTTGTCTCTAGGCAGATTTCAAGAGCAGTTAACAGGAAGGTAGGACAGAGCACATGGTGAGCACATGGCAGCACATGGCAACCAAAATGGCTGCCAGAAATACAAAATTGATTCCACAAAGCGAACAATTTAGCCTCTAAATACAGGCTGTCTTTAGCCAATGCTTAACTTAAGTGCTGCCAAATTACAACAATGGTGATGGTGATGTCCGCACACAGCTCATCACCAACTTCTTCAGCTGAATGTGAGTATCCAGAGATGTCATGTCAATGATGTGAGTTTGCATGATATGTGTTGGTGGTGCTCTGGTGCTGTTTGAGTGTGTCCATTGGCTACATGACTGTATGCGTGTAGCGATGTGTCCTTACAGGTAGTCTGTACTCCCCAACAGTGTTGACATGCTAACTTGGTTCTGGGTGGGTATCTTGTGACATGTATTGGGCATGAGTATTGCAGTTCTGTCCTGTTCTTCAGTGCTTTTGACTGTGTGTCATTTCTGTCCTTCACAGGGTACTTTCTGAGTCGTTTGGTCAACTGTGATCCCCGACACCGTGATTCGACTTCCAGGGTGGTAGCTGTCGTGTCCCTATAGGTGATGTGCGCCACACCCATGGACTTCCTTCCTTCTACACTTGTTGACTGTGTGCCCGCTGCCAGGTGGGATTACCTTGCATCTGTAGTGGTTACAACATGTAGCAAATGTGTAATAAATCTGTGCTTCACTTTGTGATGTGCGTTGTCTGTGGTCACACATTTGACTGACATTTGCTTACTGCACCAGTGGGCTAGTTGACAAAGACTGTGAATAGGTGTTGTGTCTGTGCATTGCACCGTATTTCCTGGCAACATCAGTGTAGACAATGAGTCAGATGGCCTAGGTGTGTATTTGTTGTGTAGCCCTGGTGGTGTGTCTCCCTCATATGTGTCACATTGCCATGACTCACATGCCTGTGTTGTACTAGCTGTAGCAGTTAGCATGCACAGTGTAATTTCGCTGGTCATCATCTCCATGACAGAAACCACGTTGGAATCACGACAGAGGCAGGTATGGTGTATTAGTGTGTTTATTGTCATACATGTGTGTGAATAGTGCACAGGATGATGCAATCCAAAGTTCCTAGATGAATTGGAAGTCCTGGTAGCAGAAATGTCCTGTATCAAGTCCACAGTCATCTGAGACATTGGTCCAACTTGTACTCCCCATGTCATGTGTGGGAGTTGTGTTGCAGTCAACAGGGTGAACAGTTTGCGCACAAAGGTGATTATCCAGAACAGGTTTTGTCTTCCTGGGGTTGCACATGGCCATCGGCCTCTCAGTTGCCCCTCCTCGGACGACCCCTCTTCTTTGGGGGACCCTCAAGTGCAGGCTGCTGCGATGCAGGGGACTCTCCGCCAGAGTCATCCTCCCTCCCTGTGGCAGTTGCAGTTGTTTCAGCACCAGATGTTGTGGGCACACAGGGAGGTGTTGACTGGTTGCTGCTCATCTGGCGGAGGCATTGTAATATGTCCCTATGCACCACCGTCATCTCTTGCAGTGTGTCCCACTTGGACTCCACGCGGGACATGTGTGAGTCCAAGCGGGCATGATGGGCAGCCTGCTGCTGTTTAATGTCCCTGAGGAGCCCCACTACCTGGCTGAGCTCTCTGGTGCTGGACTGGTACGCATCGGCTATGCGTGCCAGTTGTGGGTCATCATGCAGTCCAGACCCCTCTGCGATCAGCGACCTATGTCTCCCACCCTCCCACCACCCCTGGCGACACGTGCAGTACCTGAGGTGGCACGCACAGGTGACCCTGGGCCCCCTTGGGGGTTGTTGGTGGTGTTGGTGTCCAGGGCCCCACGTTGGTCCAGGGTCCCTGTGCTGGTGGTGGTGGTGCTCCTTGGTCTGTCCATGTCGGCAGGGGTGGTATGTGTGTTGACAGTCGTTGGAGGGGTGGGTGCAGGGGGTGCAGCTGGTGGTCCTGCTGGTGCTGCATGATGACTTGCTCCGGAGGTGCCAGGTAGGTCTTCTGCATCCGAGGAGGGCAGAGGCTGTTCCACACCAGTGAGCTCCGTATCCTCTTGAGCCTGGGACGGGGAGTCCTCAGCGTCTGCTGCTGTGTCCCCATCATCACCTGTGTTTGGGAGACACACACATTGTATGTTATGTTTCTGCAGGCATCAATGGTTGACACACCTGACAGTTGTGACTGTGCCTCTGGATGCGGGCCTGTACATTGCATTGTCCTAAGTTGTCACAGTCAGAGGTTGATATTGGTGTAGCACATTGTCCTGCATTATTTGGGCATTTCTATGTGAATGTTGGGGTGTGTACATGGTCTGCATTGGTTGTATTTGGTTGCCATCCGGCCCTCCTTCCCACCCAGCCAGATATTCCACCATGGAACGTGCTTCCATTGCAGGGAGTGCAAGTTGTCTTTCAGGATGTCAGTCAGTGGTGTCCTGCTGTTGGTTGGTGCACAGTTGCCAGCAGGGCCTTGTGCTCCCCACAGCAGTAGCCAGTGTCAGCCATCTTGTCAGTTGTTTTCCACTCCCTGTGATGTGCGCATGGTTCAGGGTGGTGTTGATGGGACAGTTGTGGGGGTGACCAATATCTGTGACTACCACTCCCATCATGCTATTGCCTCCACCCCACTTCACAGCATGCCCATACTTACTTGCTTTTGGGTGGACTTCACTATGTGTGAGTGTGAGAGCAATGGCAAGATGGCTGACAGTGGTGTCCTGCTGTTAGTTGGTGGCCAGTTCCCAGCATGGCCTTGTGCTCCCCACAACAGAGCACCAGTGTCAGACATCTTTGATGGGGCTTTCCACTCCCTGTGATGTGAGCATGGTTCAGGGTGGTGTTGATGGGCCAATTGTGAGGGTGACCAATATATGTGACTCCAACTCCCATCATGCTATTGCCTACACCCCCTTCCCAGCATGCCCATACTTCCTTCCTTTTGAGTGGACTTCACTGTGTGTGAGTGTGACAGCAATGGCAAGATGGCTGACGATGTGGTCCTGTTGTTTGTTGGTGCCCAGTTCCCAGCAGGGCCTTGTGCTCCCCACAGCTGAGGCCAGTGTCAGACATCTTTGAAGTGGCTTTTCACTCCCTGTGAGGTGTGCATGCTTCAGTGCTAGCTTGCTGGGCCATGTGGGTGGGGGATGTTGAGCTGTGACTACCACTCCCATCATGCTATTGCCTACACCCCTTCCCAGCATGCCCATACTTCCTTCCTTTTGACTCTGCTTCCCTGTGGGGTAGTGTGCCTGTGCTTACAGGATGGCTGACAGTGTTTTCCTGGCAGTTGTTTGGCTACAAGTCCCAAGAGTGTCCCTGTGCTTCACACAGCATAACCCAGGGTGGTGGTTCTTTGTGGGATATTCAATTAGGGTGTGAGGCATTGCATTCTCCCAGGTGGGTTATGTGGAGTTAGTGTTGAGGGGGTGTGTGAGGAGAACTGCTTGTAACTATTGTCAGTGCTGTGAGTCCTCCTTCCCACCCAGCCAGATATCCCACCATGGAACGTGCTTCCATTGCAGGGAGTGCAAGTTGGCTTTCAAGATGTAAGTCAGTGGTGTCCTGCTGTTGGTTGGTGCACAGTTCCCAGCAGGTCCTTGTGCTCCCCACAACAGAGCACCATTGTCAGACATCTTTGAAGTGGCTTTTCACTCTCTGTGGGGTGTGCATGCTTGAGTGTGAGCTTGCTGGGCCATGTGGGTGGGGGATGTTGAGCTGTGACTACCACTCCCATCATGCTATTGCCTCCACCCCACTTCCCAGCATGCCCATACTTACTTGCTTTTGGGTGGACTTCACTGTGTGTGAGGGCAATGGCAAGATGGCTGACAGTGGTGTCCTGCTGTTGGTTGGTGGCCAGTTCCCAGCATGGCCTTGTGCTCCCCACAACAGAGCACCAGTGTCAGACATCTTTGATGGGGCTTTCCACTCTCTGTGGGGTGTGCATGCTTGAGTGTGAGCTTGCTGGGCCATGTGGGTGGGGGATGTTGAGCTGTGACTACCACTCCCATCATGTTATTGCCTCCATCCCACTTCCCAGCATGCCCATACTTACTTGCTTTTGGGTGGACTTCACTGTGTGTGAGTGTGAGAGCAATGGCAAGATGGCTGACAGTGGTGTCCTGCTGTTGGTTGGTGGCCAGTTCCCAGCATGGCCTTGTGCTCCCCACAACAGAGCACCAGTGTCAGACATCTTTGATGGGGCTTTCCACTCTCTGTGAGGTGTGCATGCTTGGGTGTGATCTTGCTGGGCCATGTGGGTGGGGGATGTTGGGCTGTGACTACCACTCCCATCATGCTTTTGCCTCCACCCCCTTCCCAGCATGCCCATGCTTCCTTCCTTGTGACTCTGCTTCCCTGTGGGGTTGTGTGCCTGTGCTGACAAGATGGCTGACAGTGTTATCCTGGGGTTAGTTTTGCTACAAGTCCCATGTGTGTCCCTGTGCTTCACACAGCATGACCCAGGGTTGTGGTTGTTTGTGGGATATTTGATTTGTGTGTTTGAGGCAATGCATTCTCCCAGGTGAGTTATGTGTAGTTTGTGTTAAGGGGGTGTGTGTGAAAAGCTGCTTGTTCATATGGTCTGAGGTGTCAGTCCTCCTTCCCACCCAGCCAGATATCCCACCATGGAACGTGCTTCTATTGCAGGGAGTGCAAGTTGTCTTTCAGGATGTCAGTCAGTGGTGTCCTGCTGTTGGTTGGTGCACAGTTCCCGGCAGGGCCTTGTGCTCCCCACAGCAGTAGCCAGTGTCAGCCATCTTGTCAGTTGTTTTCCACTCCCTGTGATGTGGGCATGGTTCATGGTGGTGTTGATGTGCGCATTGTGAGTGTGGGCAATATCTGTGACTACGACTCCCATGATGCTATTGGCTACACTGACTTGCCCAGCATACACAGAATTCCTTCCTTTCAGTGGGCTTCACTGTGAGGTGGTGTTGTAGTGGTGGCTACATGTCTGGATGTGTTTGTTAGTTATATTTGTGCCACTGCCTAGCTGTAGTTGTAGTTGTGTTTGTACATGTGATGACACAGTTACATATCACTATGAGATGGCATGTGTTGTGTTTATCTGACTGACATACACATTTTGGGATGATTCTGTTCTGGTTGGTGTGTATTTGCTAAGGGTGCATGGTTTGACTCTCCCCTTGACGGTGATGTGTATGTATTGTCGCACAATATTGTGTACATTTGTTGTGTACTCACCAGGCTCTGGGATGTTTTCTAGTCCATATACGCTCACTGGTGGTAGGATGGCCCGCACCTTCTCCTCCCAGGGCCTGAGGTATACTGGTTTGGCAGGAGGGCCACTGCCGGTGTGTTGGCTCAAGAGGTAGTCCTTCTTCAACAGCTCCCTGACCCTCCTGCGCACGTCATACCACCTGTTCTGGATGTCTACCTTTGTGCGCAAACATGGTGATTGTGCGTTCACCCTGTCGACGATCCTCTCCCACATCTTGGTTTTCTGCGACATGGGTGTCTGTTGGACCAGTGTACCAAACAGCTGTGGCTCTACCCTGAGGATCTCATCTACCAGGACTTCCAATTCACTATCTAGGAACTTATGATTCTTCTTTGGGGGCATGGTGATGGGTGGTGATGGTGAGTGATGTGTGTGTTGGTGTGCAGGTGAAGGTGTGTGAGTGTGTGTTTTGCTGGGTGTATGTGAGGGTGCTATTTGTTGAGGTGCTGATGGTGTGTGGCTTGTGTGATGGATGAGCTGTGGGTGTGTGGTTGCTGTCTGTTGAGTGCTGGCAGGTAATTTGAATTTGCAAAGGATCATGGTAGGGATTTGTGTCCTTTATATGGGTGGAGTTGTGGGTGTGTCTTTGTTCCCTGCCCCCCCAGTATTTATTGGCTTTGTAATTGCTTGTTTGGCCTTTTTTTGTGTATTTTCCCTTTGTACTTTTTGTGCATGTAGGAGACGTTCTTGTGACCGAGTCTGACCCTGCAGTTGTCTCGTACGTGCTTCTCCGAGTCGTTCACGCTGTGTTTGTGCAGTTTTCTATGCTGCGTACGCGTCGGTCGCGGTGTTTTGGGTTGCTTCGGCTCGCAGTTTTGTATGCGTGTCGGTTGTACGGCTTGTCCTCCGTGCGACTCGGTCGTGTTTTCCACGCGTTGCATCGTACTTGGCGGGTAGGAGTTCGCGGGTACGTTTCGTTCGGGATTGTTCCGGGTGCGTGTCGGTCGGTTCGATTCGCGTGTTTTTCCGGCCGGATTGCTGTTTTCCGCGCGGCTCGGTCGTTCGGCTTGTGTTCCGTACGAGTCGGTCGGGTTTTGCACGCTTCTCATCGTACTTTGCGGGTCGGGCTGCACCGGTACGTGTCGGTCGGATAGAATTCCGGCTCCGAGTCGGTCGGTACGTTTTCCGGCCCGAATCGGAATCGACCCCTTAGCTGTGCAGAGTATGCATGGGAAGATTTGCTTGAATTTCTACGAGAAGCAAATTCCAATATAAAGAATGTTGAAATGAAGACACCTGGAGAACTGTGTTCTTTGGATCCTGTAAATGTGTGCAGATATTTTAATCATAGGTTTCAAGCTATGATGTCTTTCATCTGCAATAAAAAAAATCCACCTCTTGGAGAAGTTACCGATTTCTTTTGGAGAAAGGAGTACCAAGCAAGAGGTGCTCCTCATATACATATGCTATTGTGGATCAAGGATGCACCTACATTTGGAACTGATTCAGATGAAATAGTATTGGCTTTCATTGAACAGTATGTGACATGTGAGATTGCAAGAGAAGGAGGAGATAGAAGCTTGAGACAGCAAGTTTTACGTTTCCAAAGTCACCGTTGTGGAAAGTACTGCCGACGAAAATACAAGTCTAAAGGAAAATTTTATACCAAGTGTCGGTTTGGATTTCCATGTCCTGTAATTTCTAAAGGAAGAGTACATTCTTTATTTTCTTCTGTAAGGCACACAATAATTCGCAAATCTCCAAAGAATACCTACAACTTGAAAAGAACAGAACTGTCAAAGTATATTAATGACTACAATTCGGTTATTTTAAAAATGTGGAATGCAAATATGGACATCCAGTATGTTGCAGACAACTCAATTGCTGTTGCACGCTACATTACATCATATATAACTAAATCAGAAAAAACCGAGATGAAACAAATGTGGGAAGAAATTGCACAAGAGAAAAGCCTTAGCAAAAAATTGTACAGCTTTACTTTGAAAATGCTTTCCCACAGAGAAATTGGATCGCATGAATGTTCAGACCGCTTGTCCTCTTCAAGTTTATATTCAAAATCACGAGGGATCATTTGGGTAAGTTTAGGTCTTGCCTGCTCACGAAATAGAGTGTTGAAATCATTAGAAGAAATTGAATACTTAGCAGCAAATGAACCAGACAGTACAGAAATTCTTAAAACTAATATGTTGGATACATTCTATCCGAAAAGGAGTCGACATCTGGAACAGCTATGTCTGTATGAAGTACTTCAACATTACAGCTTCAAAAGAAATGTTAAACAGAATTTAAAACAAGGAAAATATGCAGTACTTGGATGTCATGGATGTTTAGTAAAACACACAAAAGGTAACCTTATCAACCACAAGAAACTCAGTTGTGAAACTCCAGACAAGCGAGAATTTTACTATTTAGCACTTCTCCAACTGTTCAAACCATGGCGTAGCGAAAGTGAATTACTTGGAGATTTCGACTGCTACCAAGATTCTTTTAATGCATGTAAAGATAGTATTGCATGTTCAATTTTCCCTACATATTTAAAAATGTTGAATGATGAAGTTGAACAGGAAAAGACTATTACAGCTGAAGTTGCAAATGAAAGTTCTCAAGATAGTCAAAGTTCTGGTCCATGTAGTCAAGATCCACTTGCATGGATTGCTATGCATGAAGTGGAAATTGCAATGCAACAAGCACAAGAGGAGAATATTACATTGGAAAAGTTAGAAGAACAAGTAAATATTGAACAGAAAGAAATATATGTACAAGTGAGAGAACAGATAGAACATGGTTTGTTGCATGAAAAAAAGAATGTGTATGTTCATCATTTAAACCTATTCTGATGTACATCAGTGGTCAAGCTGGAACGGGTAAAAGTTTTTTAATTAAAGTTTTGACCAGTTATCTTAAAAAACTACTGGTTCACATTTATCTTGTGTAGTAACAGCTCCAACTGGATTAGCTACGCACAATGTTAAAGGAATTACTTTGCATAGATTACTAATGTTACCAGTTGAGCCTGATAATAAATTAGAATATCAGAAGTTGTCTGGAGAAGCTTCTTATGAAGTGTCAAGAGTGCTGAAGAAGATGAAACTTTTAATTATTGATGAGGTGAGCATGGTCTCAAACTTAATGCTTGCTTTCGTGCATTTAAGAATGCAACAGGTATTAAAAACAGATTACGACGTTCTCTTTGGAGGAAAACATTTAATTGTATTTGGAGATCTGCTACAACTAACTCCTGTAAAAGGAGAACCAGTCTTTAAAACTCTTCTACATGAAGACACTAGGAAATCTTTGGGAAGTATTGGAAATGTGAATCTCTGGTTAAATTTTGAATATAAAGAACTCACTCAGAATATGCGGCAAGCAAGTGATGAAGATTATGGAAATATTCTGAAAGATGTAAGAATTGGTGTTCTAAGCAAACATGGTAAACAAGCTTTACAAAGTCGTCTACTAAAGAACTTGTTTACAACTGAAAACACACCAGCAGCAGTACTGTACAAGAACATTGCAGAAAAAAGTCTATACTTTGCTTAATGCCTACACTGGAAGAGTGTTATACATTTAATCAAGAGCTTCTGAAAATGGAAAATCAAGAAATAGTTCACATTGAAGCTATTGATAAAATCGAGCATCAAGGAATAACAATTCTTCTTTCAAATAAACTACAGACTAAATTGGATTCTTTGGAAAAGTCTGTATCAAAAACTGCTGGCTTAGAATTTTTTTAGATGTATGTATAAACTGTCGGGTAATTTTGAGGCGTTATTTGAATATAGAACAAGGTTTAGTGAATGGAGCAATAGGGAAAGTTGTTGAATTTGTAAAATATCAAAACAGAAATGCAATTGAATTCTTGAAAATTAAATTTGATCAGATTGCAGAGGTGAAACAAATTGGGCGTTGTGCTGTACGTTTTTGCTGGTAAAAGACTTGTATGTTCGTAGAAAACAGTTTCCTTTCTGTTTAGCATATGCAATAACCATTCATAAATCTCAAGGTTTAAGTGTAGATAATGCTTTAGTAAATGTTGGAAGAACTGTGTTTAAAGAGGGAATGGCATACGTTGCATTATCTCGAGTTAGAACATTGTCTGGTTTGTATTTAATTGATTTCGATGAAAACAAGGTTAGTGCTGATGTAAATTGTGTAAGAGAATATAATCGTTTAAGAAGACTTTATGCACCAACTTTAGGTGAATATCCTATTGATGAAAAACGTGCTGTGTGTTCAAAACGCAAACATGTTGATGAATCAAGTGTGGTTGAAAAGCAGAAAAAAATTCAAGAGAAAAGAAAAGATGCAAAGAAACAGAAAATACAAACAAGTGATGATGTTGTGGGATACCAATTAGAAAATGCTTCTGGTGTCAACTGCTATGGTAATGATATTCTAAACTTATATTTTATCTAGAAGATCTTTATGGTGAAATTATGGAAAGTCAGGGAAAAAGATTATGTTCTGCACTTTATACTTTATTTGAACAATTGAGAACTGACAGAAGTAAGATCCATACTGCTTCTGGTGTTCGACAACTCTTGGATACATGTACTGGATCTTTAACATTCAGTCCTAATATACAACAAGATGCACAAGAGTTTCTGATGGTTATGCTTGGAGTATTAGAAGATGAAGGAATCCAGATTGAGAGTTTATTTGGACTCAGTTACAAATGGGATCACAAATGTGAACAGTGTTCATTAACTTCTAGTACTATAGTTGACAGAGAACGATTTCTATATTTAACAATACCTGACTGCAAATCTGTACCTTTTCCGAAATTAGTAAAAGAAGCAAATCATGATATGAAATGTTCTCGTTGTCAATCAGAAATGTTATCTACATTATGCCTAGAAAGATATGGAAAATATGTAATTTTAATGCTACAACGCTGAAGACTAAATGGAAGAAAAGTGGAAACGAAAATTAAAATTTTTGTTGCTAGTCAAGTATCTATTTCTGGAAGAACTTTCACAACACTGGCTATTGTTTTCCATGCTGGAGCTACTACCACATGTGGACATTATACTGTATATTTGAAATGCAAAAATGGTTGGAGTCACTGCAACGATACACACTTGGAAATTAAACCGAGATTGCCTTATGAATTATCCAACTCATACTTGATATTTCTGAAACAAAAATTTTAGATACATTATTCGGCCTAGAGGGAAAATGGGAAGATGCTTTAAGGAATTGATACTGGATGATTTAAAAAAAAATTCCACACATTATTTGGCTTTGAGGAAAAATGTCAACAGAAACTACACAGTAAAGGTAAAATTTAAAAATTGGAAATAGTATTGGATGTGTTATTTGTGTTGATTTGTTTTTGTGGTTGTAAGAGTTAGTCATTTGTTTTTTGTTAACAATCTAGTTGATTGTTTTTTATTCCCAGCTGTTTATGATGATACTACACTGACATCACTGTGAATAGTGAAGTTAAGTAGAATCTGATAACAGCAGAAAAAGGGAGAAAAATATGTTTTCAAAATATTATATTATGTTGTATTATTTGATAAGTAACAGTGTAATTTGTGAAATATATTACATTACACAACATTTTTACAGTTTATTTTCTTTTCTGTAGTGGAAAAGTCAGAAAAAACAGTACTAATGACAAATAGCAGAATAGTAGTTTAATATTTAAAAAAAAATCAAATTCACTGAAAAACCATAGGTTTTACAGACGTTATAGTTAGAAATTAGCATTTAAAAAACCTTTGAAATTCACTGAAAAAACCATAGGTTTCAGGGACGTTATAGTTAGTTGGACATTTCACTCGTACAAAACCATAGAAATTCCACCGTTATAGTTAGTTCAGTTAACTATAACTCGTGCCCCCGCAATGCACTGCTCATGATGTCACATATTACATCATTCATGGCATGGTCAGTGACATCACTGATGACATCACTGATGACATCTCAATGACATCACTGATGACATCACTGATGACATCATCCAGTGACTGTGTGTTTCTGTAAAGTTTAAATATGTTTCATATATAGCGCAAGGTGTATTGAAGAATGAGTGGGTGTATAAGTGTCTGGATGGAGGATTTAGGAGGTATGTAACTGATTGTATAAGTGACTCATTAAACGTGTCTTACTGAATGCATGGGTTAGTGACTAAACTGTGTGAATGTCTGTATCAGTCTGTCTGTTGTTGTGTAAGCTGCTACATGGGTTGGTCAGTAGCTACATGAGTGTCTATATGGGTTACTGATTGTTTGCTTGAGTATTTGTATGGGGGACTGAGTGTGTGTGTGGGTGGGTTGGAGGTGTGTGACTCCCTGCATAGATGTGTGAGTGGTTGATTCACTGGGTGTATGGTACACCCACTCTCACAATCACTGACTCTCACGTATAGTCATTTATATACTCCAACTCTCACATACACTGCCTTTTACATATGTAGTTACTTGGACATGTACCACTGAGACATCCATTCACTCACCAACACACCCATACACACACTCACCCACCCATACAGCTGTTTCCACATGCACTCTTGAACCCATACACCCAGTGAATCAACCACTCAAACATCCATGCACAGAGTCACACACCTCCCACCCACCCACACACACACTCAGGCACCCATACAAATACTCAGGCAACCAATCGATAACCCATATAGACACTCATGTAGCTACTGACCAACCCATGCAGCAGCTTATACAACAACAGACAGACTGATACAGACATTCACACAGTTTAGTCACTAACCCATGCATTGAGTAAGACACACTTAATCACTCACTTAAACAGTCAGTCACGGATCATGACATATCAGATGCCAATATGGGGCTGTGAAGGTTGATCAGAAATTATGTGATGGGATCACAATTGAAATATGTTAAGACATGTAGGGATAATGAGGATGTCAATGTACTCTATGTAGCCTTACTTTATGTGTAGTAAAACAGTGTTAGTAAGTTCAGGAGTGTGTTGTTAAATAGATTGATTCTGTTAAGATTTTGCTTAGATTCTAATTTATTGTATTCTATGTTTGTGACAGCCCTGAAGAAGCGCAGTGGAGCGCAAAACACGTGTTGGCTTCTGTCAGATCACTTACAATGTATTGACATGGAGAATTAAGTTAAAGAAAGAATAAACACAACTTAAAGAATCAACCAAGAAGACTTGTTGTGAATTGTTGCGATTGTGGATATCTCAGTAATGTGTTGTTTTATATGTTTGTAAAAAATACTGGTGGGGACCAGTAACTGGGATACTAAGCGCCAGGCAAAAACTGTCACCCAAATTGCATTTGTCTATATATATATATAAATTACAGAGTGGCAATAGCCACTCTGTAGTTATACTTAGAGTGACCATTGATAGGGATTTTTCAGATTTTTGTCCGTTCATAACTTTGCACCTGTGTGATGAATGTGCACGAAATTTTGCAGACCTGCTGGCCCCATTTCATTTTTGGAGGACTGTCTGGTCAAAGGGGATTCAAAGAAAAAAGGGAGGTCGCTAAACGGGGTTTAAATCCAATGCATTTTCCATAGACTTTTGTATTTCACGTAGCACGAAAATCATCAGCTTGATTTTTATGAAATTTGGCAGTATTAAATATTAGGGAGCGCAGATGATTTTGTGGGGTGCAAGTAAGTAGAGAAGTATTTTTTAAAGTTATAAGGTTTTTAAACTTAGTGATATCTTGTAGCATAATACTACAAAGAGCAGCAAGGAAGCTTAAAAATGAACTATACTGCATATGAAAAGTTTCAGATTTACTGGATGAACAACTGAAAGACCCATTTATGATCAGATGCTAATGAAACCTATTAACAAATACATAATGGATACAATACATCTTAATCTACATAAGGATTCTTTGCATGCTCTCTGGTTCACAAAATAAAACTGGCCCAACAAGCAAAACAAAACCATCTTTCTTATGCACCCCTGTGCAACAAAATGAAACATTGACCTAGCAGTGAGCCACACAAACTACTATTTGGAGGACATGATAATTGGCCACTAACAAAAAACGTATAATCTCAATTTTTCTAACAATACCAATGATTGCCTTTCATTCACTTTGGTCATTGTATGTAGCACAACCCTACTAAAAGTAGCAAGGAAGCCCAAAAAATAAACTAGACTGCATATGTAAATTTCAGGTTATACTAAATGAACAACTGAAAGACCCATTTATGGTTACATGCTAATGTAAAACTATAAACAAATACATTACAAACAGAATACATCTTAATCTACATAAGTTTTCTTTGCATGCTCTCTCGCTCACAATTTAAAAATCAAATTTGACAGGATTATACATTATGGTGCTGAGATTATGCTTTTTGGGTACTGCAGTTAAGTAGGGTAAGTATTTTTAAGTTGTGAGGCATTTAAACTTAGTGATATGTGTCCCCAGCTGTACTTTAGTGGAATTTCACAAACATTTATGAAACTACTGCGGTACATGGCCGTAAACATTTAAAAATATATTAAAACTATAAATAAATTCCCCTAGCTATTGCCACTTTAATAAAGTCTAATATGTAATAAAGTGGTAATATGTAGGAACCTACTACTTACCTAAATCTAAGGCCCTAACACTGAAGATAACCAAAGTGTAGTAAAAACAATATGACTGCCTTTTCATTTTCTAAAAACAGCCACTACCCAATTATATACCGGCTTGTCACCGTCATGTACTACGGTATACTGCAAAGTTATCACGGTATACCATGGCCCAAAATATAACTAAGGCCTAACTGTAGTATTGGATTGTGATACTCTTGCGTCACTCATGGTGCTGCATGGGCAATGCAATACTTAAGTCAGGTTTACAAAGAAGCGCAAGGCCACCATGCATGGCACTGCGTTGATTGGTACATCTGAAGAAACGCAAGGCAGTGCTATTCGCTGTATTGTGTTACTTTGTACACCATAATCTACATTGCTGCTAAATTTCACATACATCAGTATGCCTTGCCACTGTATCCACTCCATTATATGCTACTCCACTCTACACCACTCCATTCTATGCTATTACATTGTACACAACGCCACTGTACACAACTCCAGTCTACATCAATTCACTATATGCCACTCCACTGGATGCTACTCCGCTATTCCACTCTATGCCTTTCTACTGTACGCCGCTCCACAATACTCTATTCCATTGTATGCCACTCCACTCTACAACACTCCACTGTACGCTACTCCACTCTATGCCACTCCAGTGTATGGCACTCCACTCTATGCCACTTCATTTTATGCTATTAGATTGGACCCCACTCCAATGTACGTCACTCCACTATATTACATTACACTCTACCCCATGCCACTGTACACCACTTCATTATACGCCACTCCACGCTACTCCACTATACACCATTACACTCTATGCCACTCCACGCCACTCCATTGTACAACACTCTGCTGTATGCCGCTCCACTCTATGCTATTACACTGTACACAACTATACTCTATGCCAGTCCACTCTACGCTATTACACTGTGTGAGAAGTTGGCCTGGTATATGCTGTCCACTAATTAAAGTGGGCACCTTGTACCAGTCCAAACAACCCTTATGGTGATTTAAGAGGTCTAACCTTAGAAAACTATCCAAGTGGTAGCTGTGGAGAGCAGCCTTCAGGCTTAGTCTTGAAGGAATGTTAAGCAGCTTGTTTTACCAGAATGCAACCTTATAGTATTGGTTAAATGAAAGGAGAACCAAACAGTAGTTATAAAAATATGTATTTATTAATACAACACACTCTAAGTACGACACAGTATCTTCTACACGAAGATACTCACAAAGCACACATTACTGTAGCACAGAAACAATAGTAAATAGCACTAATACACAGTGGGCTCCAGGGGGAGACCAAACCATATACTAAAATAGTGGTATAAGAACCACGACTCGCGTCAAGACAGTGTCTAGAGGATGGAAAAACGCTGGGATTCCAAGGAACCACCCAAGGTGAGTAAGTAGGGACCCCACGGAGGACGGGTGCAGTGTGGGAACACGACCGCGTGCACCGTACAATTCTATGGAAGAGTCGCGGTTGCAGTTTTAAAGTTTAAGGACCCTTCCCAGTGGACTTCGAAGAAACCCCGTGGAACTTAGGAGGTTGGAGAGCCACTCCACCCGTGGATACCGTAGTACCAGAGTTACCTATCCCAGGGAAGCCGGGTGCATAGGTCTGAAGTGGCGTCGGAAACCGTAGTCGATCTCTATGGAGGACTTCGAAGAAGAGCCACTGCTGGGAAGAAGAAAAGTGTCCGCTGGAATCCAAAGGTGAATTCTTGGTGAAGAGTACCTGAAAGCAGAGGGGACAGAGTCTGGGTCACTCAGGAGTGACCAGGGGCTCGGTAGACGTCCTGCTCATGCAGTGGCACCCTCTCACTTAGAACCAAGCACCCTGCCTTCAGGATTGTCAAGACCTGCTATAGGGGTGACTTATAGGTTTTAAGTGTATAACCCTTAGATATAGTAAATCTATATCTTAAGTAGGTTGTGCATGCACCAACTTACACAGGCTGCAGTGGCAGACCTGTAGTTCAATTTTGCATGGCCTCTCATGGGTGGCATAATACATGCTTCAGCCCATGGGAGGCCTCTGGGGTACCTATGCCCTGGGTACATGGGTACCATATACTAGGGACTGACAAGGGCACCTCAGTATCCAATCTGGAGTGTACCTAAGTACACAACATAACAGGTTAGGGAGAAAGCAGGATCCCAGTCAGACTAGTCAAAAACAGTATTACATGAAGCAAAAAGTGGGGGTAACCATAAGAAGCCATTCCTACTTTTCTACACACTGTTTGCAACTCTACTCTAAGCCTCTTCTGTGTCTGCCACTCCGCTGTTTGCCATTCCGCTATATGTTACTCCAGTATATGCTATTCCACTCAATGCCATTCCACTGTATGCCACTCCACTCTATGCTATTCCACTGTATGCCACTCCACTGTATGCTACTCCACTCTATGCCACTCCTGTGTATGGCACTCCACTCTACGCCACTTTATTTTATGCTATTAGATTGGACCCCACTCCAATGTACGCCACTCCACTGTATGCTATTACAGTCTACCCCATTCCATTGTAAGCCACTCCAGTCTACACCACTCCATTATGCGCCACTCCACTGTACACTACTCCTCGATACACTATTACACTCTACGCCACTCCGCTCTACGCCACTCCACTCTACACTATTACACCGTGTGCTACACTCTATGCATCTTCAGTGTACACCACTCCACTATACGCTACTCCAGTATATGCTATTCCACTCTATGCCACTCCACTCTATGCTATTCCACTCTATACCACTCCACTGTGTGCTACTCCACTCTATGCCACTCCAGTGTACGTCACTCCACTCTACACTACTCCATTCTACACTATTCCATTGGACGTCACCCCACTGCATGCTATTACACTCTACCTGATTCCAATGCACGCCACTCCAGTCTACACCACTTCACTGTATGCCACTGCACTATATGCTACTCCACCATGTGCTATTACACTTTACGCCACTCCACTGTGCGCTACTACACTATACGCAATTACACTCTACGCCACACCACTGTGCACCACGCTAGTCTACGCTACTCCACTCTACGCTATTCCAATTTATGCCACTTCATTGCACGCTACTCCACTCTACGCCACTCCAGTGTACTCTCCTCCACTCTATGTAACTCCACTCTACAAGACCCTACTACACTCTATGCCACTCTATTAGACTCTACTCCACTCTATCCCTGTACACTCCACTGCCCAAATTTGCACTCGACTCTATGCCGGTACACTCTATTGTTCAACACTCTACTTCACTCAACGACAGTTTCTAACACTGAACGACACAGCACTCTACTCTACTCTGCTGTATGAGACGCCACTCCAATCTATAACAGTTTCCTCGACTCTACGCTATGCCACGTCAATGTATGCCACCCCACTCTACACTAATACACTGTACCTTACTCCACTCTACTGCACTCCACTGTACACCACTCCACTCTCCGCTATTCCATTCTATGCCACTCCCACTCTTCTACACTCCACTGTACAGTATTCCACTGTATGCTATTCCACTGTATGCTACTCCACTTTACAGTAATCCACTCTACACCTCTGCAGCATACGTCACTCCACTCTACGCTCCTCCATTGTATGACACTCTCCTCCACTCTATATAACTCCATTCTATAAAATTCTACCACACTTCATTGCACTCTACGACATTCTACTCCACGCTGGGAGACATCCTTTACATCGCATGTGATACATCACATGCCATTACAACGCGGTCATTACAACGACCGCGTTGTTACATCGAGAACCATTTCAACGCAAGTCGTTACAACGACTTGCTGTAGGGGGCAGAAGTTGTTGGATTTAAAATCCAACACCTTCCCAACTGTTGCACAGACTGGAGTTGGAATAGTAAATTATACTATTCCAACATCCAGTGCCCCCTACATCAAGTCGTTGTAACGACTTGCGTTGTAATGGTATGCGATGTAACAACGCGGTCGTTGTAACGACCGCGTTGTAATGGCATGCGATGTATCGCATGCGTTGTAACATCGCATATTCCTCCACGCTATCCCCATATACAACACTGTCCAATTCTGTACTCCACTTCATGCCCGTACACTCCAATGTACAACACTCTATTCCACTATATAACACAGCACTCCACTCTACTGTATGAGACATCACTCCAATTTATAACAGTTTACTACCTACGATACGCCAGTATACTCCACTCCATGCCACTCTACTCTACGACACACCAATACACTCTATTTACTTTACTCCACACTTCTTTACACCACTCCACTCAACTTTATTCCACTGTATGAGGCTTTACCTCACTCTACACTACTATACAAAATCACTCACCACACTACATTAACTATAACTCATGCCTTTTGCATTCACTGTTTATACCCTTATATACTACATCACTTATAGCATGTGAAACATAACGTTCATAATACTTATAACTTCTCAAATGACATTATTTGTCACAACACAGTGCATGGTAGTGTGGTGAGTTATAGTTAGTGTTATCTGGTTAGGAAGTTGAAAAGAATGTGTAACAAGGTTCACTACATATATTAATTTGAAGGTGGTGGATAAATTGTAAATGAAAGTTATAACTATAACTTGAGAATTTAGAAAGTTTGTGTAGTTTAAACTTGGTTTGTATAGGGAAAATAAGTTTTCTTAGCTATAACTAAGTTGTAACCTTTGTTTTTTTCATTGAAAGAAAAAAAAAATATATATATATATCCAAAGACATTTGACATGAAAACGCTCATCCAGGTGGGTCGGGGCTCGTTCAGTGCGTCACCCCTAATATATCCAAAGATCGCACCCTCAATGTTAGAGAGCAAAACGAGCCACCTCTTTAGCTATATATATATATATATATATATATAGCCACTCACACACCCACTCTCAAAGGTTAGAGGTTACAATAGGGAAATAAATAAAAAAACATTGAAATTCACTTAAAAAAACCAAAGGTTAAAGGGACATTATAGTAAGGAAATAGAATTTAAAAACCTTAGGAATTCACAGAAAAAAACAAAGGTTACTGGGACGCTATAGTTAGACTCAGATTTCACTGGTACAAAACCATTGAAATTCAGCAGTTATAGTAACCTAAGCTAACTATAACTTAAGCCTTCTAAATGCACTGCTTATGACCTCACATATTACATCACTCATGACATGGTCAGTGACATCACTGATGACATCATTGATTACATCTCAAATGACATCACTAAATGACATCACTGATTACATCATCCACAGAACCACTCACACACCCACTCACACCCCATACAACCTCTCATACCTCCACTTACACACCCACATAACCACTCACATACCCATTCACAGACCCATTGAACTACTAACACACACTCACTTACTCGATGTGAGACAGGTGAGGTCCCGCTCCCACTCCCACTCCCTGAACCTACCCCGTTACCCCTAAAGAATCAGAATGCTAAAGCACCTACCTTTTTTGCTCCAGCACAACGAACAGGACGGACAACGCCAACAACTCTTTCCCTGTGGAACAAAAGACAAAGAAAGCGTTAAGCCGCCGACGAATGAAGAGGGCAGGGCTTCTGATGCCGAGGACCAATCCCAGAGGAAAGCAGGCAGCCCGTGGCGGACAAAGGGATTGGCCGAAGAGGAAAGGGGGCGCACCCGGAAGACGCGGAGGAGAGCAGCGTGGAACCGGACGACGTGGAGAGACACCAGACCAGAGTGAAGGAAACCATCGGAGGAGCCAAGGGAGAAGACGGAGAGAAGAGACCAATCCCGGAAGAAGACGACACACCAGAAACCTGGAGTGAAGAGTGGTGGTCGCCCCAGGAAGCCTGACTCACTGCCGCAACTCAGGAGAGTTGCGGCTTTCATGGTACGTGCGGGTATTGGGAGGGAGACACAGAGGAAACGGACTAAAATGGGTGGGAAACAAAAGGCCCGACATGCCCTTCTTGAGAGTGAAAGGGGGGGTAGCTGAAAATATTAATCATATCCTGTACCTTCTTTTGAGATCACCTTATTTTTTGTTATTGTCCCGCCGGTTCTGGGTTCATGATCATTTTTTTTCTTTTTGAGTGTGAAAGGAGGATAAGGATAAAAGAGACAGCCTCTAAAGGGACAATAAAGGCGCTTAAAGAGCCCTGAAGAGAGCGGTATAGGTGATAGCAGAACTGAAAGAGCTGTTGTAGAATAGAGCACGTATTCACTTGATCCTCTTGTGCACTTCCCCATCCTCACGAAACAGTAAAAGCAAGAGAACCAGATTAGGACCTGCAAGGAACAAAAGGAGGGGGAGTAAGGATCCATAACTCACACTAAAAGAGAGGTTACTTTCTTACGCCCACAGGTGTGGTGATGGCCTCTATCCCTTCTAAATGAAATTCTCCAGACATTTACTTACCTTCCTCTCCCTATTTTCTTTCTGGAACAACCGGGGACGACCAACCACGGAAGTCTGCACCTAAGAGAAAAGAGACACAGAGAAGAAGGTAACCATTGAAAAGGAAGAACACAGAGACCCTAAGCGACAACCCCAGGACTTCTTGCTTTCCTCGCCAGACCTACTGCTCATATTATTGGTTCTTTTGTTTTCCTTTTTTGTGCTGCTAAAAGGAAATTGTCAAGAACAAATCTGGGGCGATGAACGTTGGAACACGTTCTGCTCTCTGCTGGGCCCGCTGAGGCAGCTGGACCCCAACAATCCCCGGAAACCATCCGACGAACACTGAACCAGAGACACCAGTGCTCATCCGATGATCTCAAGGGAAGGGGGTTTGGGAACAAACTATAAACTAAAACAACTAGTTACAATAAAAAGCTAAAATAATGAAAGAAACGACTGCTGCGCGTTCATGCTGGTGGAGAAGCAAACTCTGGGTCACAGAACAATCTGGGACGTCTATCCTAAAACTAGGAATGAGTATGGAGACCAGCTCCTGCAGCAATTGTTAAAAGAATCAACAGAAACACAAATAAACAATGACTAGTCAGGCATAAACTTCTGCATTAGGTCAAGATCAATGATACCTTTAGAGTCAGGTGAATGAATCAGAAAACACACTCACACCATACTGTGCCAAAGATAAACACACACAAGCACACATTACACACTTATGAACGACAATATCTTGGCGTGATAGCATGAATTAGTCTTAGCGGCAGCATGAGGGAACTGCGACACACAGGAAACTAAGTCAGGAAGTCTCTGACTGAGAAGTGTTTCGTGCGCCGTGAACAAAGATCTCCCCGGTAATTAGAAATCAGCCGTGAGCACGGTAAATAGAAATCCGCCGCGAACAAGGGGCAAGTAAAACCAATAATGGGTGGAGACTTATCTGCGATGAGCAGGAGCGATGACGGCTCAGGAATCTTCCGACCGGCACCTGCTGAGAAGAGCTGTCAAGCCACGGGACGGCAAAGCAGGAAAACTCAATGCGAAGCATTGGAGGCGTGTCCGGGCGGGGTTTAAATACCTCAGCCAATCCAAAATAGCACCCACGAGGTCGATGAGTCACGTAGCGGGCGCCCCAGCTGCAGAGGTCCGCTCGTAGCCTGTGACATAGGAACGCAGGCCCAGCCGCTAAGGGCCTTCCCGGCCGAGTGAAGAGACGCGGCCCCAGCCACCACAGGACCGATCTTCCTCGTCTTTTGCTGGTGCTGCATCGAGCTCCGGTGCGGGCTGAAGAAGGAAGATAAGGAAAACCACAACAACATAACAGGGCACTTATACATGTACAGGTACGTATTTCTTCCCTAGGGAACACGGGGGTGAAGAGGGGAAGAGCCTAGGGCGAGGTGTGTGTGCTGTAAGTGAACCTGCTAGGAGCCCCCACCCGACAGGCAGTCTTCCTAGGTAGGGTGTAAGTTAGGGGAATGCACCTAACGCCCTGGGGGCCTCCTTGGTCAGTAACCCCAACCATGCTGGGGAGCGGACAGCGGTGGGCAGTCTGGTGGATCCTGACAGTACCCCCCTTCCAAGGCCCGGTGACAGGGCTGGGTTTGTGGGGGTTACGCTGATGGAATATATGCAACAGTCGGGGAGCATGGATATGAGATATTGGTTCCCAGGTGCGTTCCTATGGGCCATATCCTTTCCAAGCTACCAGGTAATATAAAGTACCTCTGGTTCGGCAAGAATCTAAAATAGAACTTATTGCATGTTCTAAGTGACCTTCAACTTCCACTGGAGGTGGTGGAGTGAGGTGTCGAGTGTTTGGATAAGTGGGTTTTAAGAGGGACACATGAAAGGTAGGATGAATTTTTAAGTGAGCCGGTAAAGTCAGGCGTACTGCTGATTTCTGATATAGTTTTAGAATGGGAAATGGGCCTATGTATCGTGGCTGAAATTTACGAGGCCCTTTTAAGCGTAAGTGTTTGGTGGATAACCACACTTGCTGGCCCACCTGGTAAGGAGGAGCTAGACGTCTCTTTCTGTCCACGTACTGCTTGTACAATCGCTTTGCACTCGTCACGTTCTTTTTTAGTTCTTCGAGAACCTGTTGTTGCAAGGTGTGTTTTTGAGCTAAAGGTTTAGGATAGGGCGACTGCCTTGTTAGCAACGGGGAAGTTCTGGGATGATACCCATAAAGAGCATAGAAAGGTGAGAATCCACTAGATGCATTTACTACGCTGTTATGGGCGAATTCTGCTAACCAAAGGTGATCAACCCATAGCTCTTGTTCGGTAACATAATTTCTAATAATTGTTCGATCTCCTGGTTGGTTCTCTCAGTTTGCCCATCGGACTCCGGGTGATAGGCGGAAGAGAGATCCACCGAAATGTTAAGTAATTTACAAAACGCTCCCCAGAAGTATGAAACAAATTGCGGGTCACGGTCTGAAATGATGCGTGATGGTAAACCATGGAGCCGTACTATGTGTTGTAAAAACAGATTGGCTAGATGGGGGGCATCAGGTATCCCTTTTGTTGGGAAGCAATGACACATTTTAGTTAACAGGTCGACTACCACCACGATCAATGTAAACCCTTGGTCTTGAGGTAGATTAACTATCAAATCTATAGATACCGAATGCCAAGGTGATGGTGGTGTAGGAAGAGGATTAAGCAACCCGCAGCTTTCCGTCGTTCTGGTTTAGTTCGAGCGCAAGTGTCGCATGTTTTCACATACTGATGGTAGTCAGAACGCAGGTTTAGCCACCAGTAATCCCTTTGTAGTAATTCGAGCGTTTTAGTGATTCCATGATGGCCAGAAAGTAGAGAATCGTGACACCACCCCAAGGCTTCGTGTTGAAGAGCAGGTGTAGGGAGAAATAAGCGGTTTTGATGGTACAGTGTACCCTCTACCACTTTTCTGTCCGGGTGTTCCTTTATCCATTGTTCTAGATCTAAATGAGCAGAGGCTTGCTGTATTTCTTCCAACCACGAAACATCCTTGGTGTTAATGTTGTTCACAAAGTTTGTTTTAGCTAATAACAAAGGAGGTTCACTCGGTTGTTCCGCTTCCGGAGTGGGTCGGGAAAGAGCGTCAGCCTTTCCGTTCTTTCGTCCTGGTCGAAAGGTGATCACGAAGGAGAAATCTGCGAAGAACAGAGAACAGCGTAATTGCCTGGTCGTGAGTGCTTTGACTGATTTCAAGAACTGTAAGTTCCTGTGGTCCGTGTACACGGTGACCGGATGCTTGGTGCCAATAAGATAATGTCTCCACTCCTGAAAAGCGGCTTTAACAGCCAATAGTTCTTTATCATAGATGGTATAGTTCTTGTCAGCCTCGGCAAGTTTTCGGGAGTAAAAGGCCACTGGGTGAAGCTGCCCTGTGCCTGGGTGTCTTTGAGATAATATAGCACCTAGAGCAATATTCGAGGCATCGGCTTCTAGATAGAAGGGTTGGTTCGAGTCAGGGTGCAAGAGAATAGGTTTAGATGTAAAGGTTTTTTTGAGATGTTGGAAGGCCTGTTCAGCTTCCGGGCTCCACCTGAATTTCTGACCTTTACGAAGGAGAGAGATAATGGGGGCAACCATTCGTGAGAAGTCTGTGATGAATCGCCGATAGAAATTGGCAAAGCCAAGAAAGCGTTGGATGTCTTTTATGCAACTGGGTGCTGGCCACTGGAGGACGGCTTGTACTTTGCCGGAATCCATAGCCAAACCTTCAGGTGAAATAATAAACCCCAAGAAGTGCACTGTTGTGACATGAAAGGCACATTTTTCCATTTTGGTGAACAGGTGATTTTCGCGTAATGTCTGTAACACCTTTCGTACATGTTCAATATGTTCGGAAAGGGAGTGTGAAAAGATCAAAATGTCATCAATGTATACTAGTACAAAAACATCCAAAAATTCTCGTAGAACGCTGATCACCAAGTGCTGTAAGGCGGCCGGGGCGTTGCATACACCGAATGGCATCACCTGGTACTCAAAAAGCCCGAACTTGGTGCGAAAGTCCGTCTTCCACTCGTCACCTTTTCTCATCCGCACCAGATGGTATGCACCACGTTTAAGTCCAGCTTGGTGAAGGCGGTGGCGGATTGTACTTGATCCATCATGGAGGCGATGAGTGGCAAGGGGTATCAGTTCTTAATGGTCACCTGGTTTAAGGCTCGATAATTGATGCATGGACGGAGGTCCCCTCCCATCTAAGAGACGAAGAAAAGGGGAGATGAGGCCGGTGATTTAGAATGGCGGATGAATCCATTTGCCAGATATTTGTCTAGGTATATTTTCAAGAAGTCGTTCTCTTTTTCAGTCAATGCGTAGATACGACTACAAGGAACCCGTGCCCCTGGTTCTAGATTGATTTGACAGTCAAAATTCCCGATGAGGGGGAAGAGTTTCTGCTTTTTGTTCATCGAAAACATCGGCAAAGTCTTGATATACGTTTGGCAGACCAGCAAGGGTTGTGGCAATCACTTGACATTTAGATGATAAAGTGGTGGTGGTACAGGGCGCAGAAACATGACTCATACAAAACTAAGAGCAGTACTTGGACAGAAAGGTGACGGTTCGCTTACACCAGTCTATGGTGGGGTTATGTTTTACCAGCCATGGGATGCCTAGAATGATACCGTACTGGGGGGCATCTATTAAATCCAGTTGGCACTGTTCTTTATGCCCCATGAGTGTTTCCATGACCAAGGAGATAGTGCTATGGGAAAGGGGCCCAGAGGACAACGGGGAACCATCGACAGCACAGACTTGTTCGATGATGGTTTTTCTTGTCACAGGGATTCGATGAGTGCGAGCAAATCCCCAATCACAGACGTTTCCTGTGGCCCCTGAATCGATCATGACTTGAACACTCTTGAGGTGAAAATTGGGACCAGTTAAGGATACATCCAAAGTGACATGGGTGGTAGAAATCTGGTTTGTGTTGGCCACAGTACCTTTCCGGAAGTTAGGCGTTCTCCAATCTTTTTTAGGTTTCTTTGTGCAGTCTTTTACAAAGTGACCACTTAGGCCACAATAAAGACAAAGGTTGTCGCGCTGTCTTTTCTCTTTTTCGGCTTTGGAAAGGGGGGGCCGAACAGAGCCAACCTGCATGGGTTCTCCACTATCCATCATAGTATTTCTGAATATTCGGGAGTCAGTACGGGGCAAAGGAGGGGGTAACCTGTTCTCAGCACGCTTCTTCTCCCCTCGTCATTCTGCCAACCACTGGTCTAATTGAAGAACCAGGTTTATGAGAGCATCGCAGTCTCGGGGGCGGTGGACCACCGGAGCCAGCATGTCTTTGAGTTCATCACGCAATCCTGTATAGAATAATGATGCTCTTTTGTGTTCCGGCCAGTAGGCCTCTACAACCAGTCTGTTAAATTGTGCAAGTTAAGCAAGGAGATCTCTATTCCCTTGACGTAGATCCAGTAGTTCGTTGTCCACCGTCTGTGTGGAGGTTCGTCGGTCGAAAATGCGCCTGAGATCCTGCTCAAAGTGCTCAAAGGAATATAAAACAGGATCATCACTTGCCACGAGGGTCATGGACCAGGCCGCCACATCCCCAGATAGATATGAGAGGACACAGGCTACTCTAGATTCGGGTGTTGGAAACGCAGCTGGTCTACATAAAAAATGTAATTTGCATTGTGTGAGGAAAACATGCAATTTCTGGGGATCCCCTTGATAGCGCTCAGGGGGTGCCAAAGGAACTGCTACCTGTTGACATGCCTATGAGTGAGAGGCATAATTTCCACCCGCAGGAAGACGAGGTCCAGAGTCAGGTCCCCCAAGATGTGCTCGATCTAACCTTTGGGACATCCCTATCACATGTGACCGCAAGGTTTGGTTCTCCACTCGCGCCAACTCCACCTGCCGTTGGAGATCCCTCAAGGTGTCATTTAGTGCAGATACGTCAAAAGAACCGGACGCCATGCTGCCTGGGTGAGACAATTGTTTTAAAGGCTTCACATTCTGTCAAGAACAAATCTGGGATGATGAACGTTGGAACCCGTTCTTCTCTCTGCTGGGCCCGCAGAGGCAGCTGGACCCCAACAATCCCCAGAAACCATCCAACGAACACTGAACCAGAGACACCAGTGCTCATCCGATGATCTCAAGGGAAGGGGGTTTGGGAACAAACAATAAACTAAAACAACTAGTTAAAATAAAAAGCTAAAATAATGAAAGAAATAACTGGTGCGCGTTCATGCTGGTGGAGAAGCAAACTCTGGGTCACAGAACAATCTGGGACGTCTATCCTAAAACTAGAAATGAGTATGGAGACCAGCTCCTGCAGCAATTATTAAAAGAATCAACAGAAACACAAATAAACAATGACTAGTCATGCATAAACTTCTGCATTAGGTCAACATCAATGATACCTTTAGAGTCAGGTGAATGAATCAGAAAACACACTCACACCATACTGTGCCAAAGATAAACACACATAAGCACACATTACACACTTATGTCATGAGGTTAAACATAATCTGCATCCTGCAGCTGAAGTATATCCAAGGCTTGAGAGCGTTACCAAGACCTTCTTTCAGCGAGGAATACAGAGATGTATCAACTGAACAAATAAATACTTCAATATCTATATATATTACCTAATGGCGGTCGCCAGTAGGTAGTTATAGTTAGAACCTAGTTTCCATAGGAAAAGAGTTTCTTGATTTGCCAATAACGTTGGCGTCGTTTGACGAATCTTCGCGAAATTTTCAAAACTAATGGGGCGCTCCGGTCAGCTCCTGTCTTGAAAGTTTCGGGGTGATTCGTCAAGCGAATGCCGAGAAAAAAGGGGGGTCCCAAAACGCGGTTTCTCCATGTTAATTTCCATAGGAACTGTAGACAAAGCTACAGCCCGAACTGCTGAACGGAATTACACCAAATTTGGAAAAAAGGTAAGTCTTGGTCCAGAAAGCGACCTTTTTTTTAAATGGTGTAAATCCGCTCAGTAGTTCCTGAGAAATTAAAAAAGAAAAATATCGATATCTGAGCACCGAGGAGGGTTCGCGAACCCTCCCGAGCACGAGCTGACTTCTGATTGGCTGCCAACACTCCAAACCAGGAAGTGTTGGCAGCCATCTTGTGACTCGGCAACCGAGTCACAGGAAAACAGAAGAAAAAAATGTGAAAAACAAGAAATGGGGGCAGGGTAGAAACACCCTGACCCCCTAGGCCTGCTCAGGGGGTCACACAAGGACCCCCAGGGCCAAAAAAAGCATTTTCTTTTTTTAAACGGCCGAATTCGTGCTGGGTGCGGCCCCCCTCCTGGAGCCCTTGATTGCCCTGGGGACCACCACCCCCAGGGCCGGCTCCTGCAATGTCCCAGGGTTCCTACCCCCGGGACATTGCTGTTTGCTATGGCAGGGCGGGAGCACGGCTCCTGCCTTGTCATAGCAAACCCTGCTTTGCTTCGTTGAAGCGAGAGCAGGAAAACCTGCTCTCGCTTCAACGAACCAAGCAAGATTGCTTTGAGCAAGGGGAGCTGCATGTCAGCAGCCCCGTTGCTCAAAGCAATGCCGGCTCCTGCAGGAGGCGGGGAGCCGGCGGGACCGTGGGGGCATTGGGGCTCCCCCCACGGTCCCCAACGCAAACGGCCAGCCCCGGGGGATGGGGTCCCCAGGGCCAGGAGTGGCCCGGGAGGGGAGCCACGCGGCCCCCCTCCTCAAAAATAAAATAAAATAATTAATGGCCAAGCCCCGGGGGATGGGGTCCCCGGGGCCAATAGTGGCCCAGTGAAGGGGGGCCACATGGCCCCCCCCTTCCCTGTAAATATTTTTAAAAAAGAAGAGGCCATGCCCCGGGGGATGGGATCCCCGGGGCCAAAAGTGGCCCAGGGAAGGGGGGCCACACCGCCCCCCCTTCCCTTTAATTATGTATGGAAAAAGGAGGCCATGCTCCGGGGGATGGGGTCCCCGGGGCCGAAATTGGCCTCGTGGGGGGGGTTGCGCGGCCCCTTCCCGTTTTTTTTTTTTTTTTTTAAAAGGGGTCAGGCCCTGGGGGATGGGGTCCCCAGGGCCCCAAAAATAGTAAAAGAAGGGTGGCCACACAGCACCCCTTCTAAGAAAAGAAAAAAAGCCGGCATCACGCCGGAAGCCCCGCCCCCTCCCTGCACCACTCTGCAAACGCGCCCCCTGGCGCGTTGTAAGATGGAAAATTAAGTCCCCATGAATACTGAGGGTCCCTGCGGGACAACTAGCCCACCAGGTACCTCCAGTAAGCACCACATAGCTGGTTTGCAGAGAGGTGGTCCGAGGCCATGCCTTTACACCACTCTGCAACGCGCCTTGGCGCACTGCTGGTGGGGCGATGAGGTCCTCTTGTGTCCGAAGGTCCTCAGGACACAAGTGGACTTCATCCCCCAAGCAGCAGTGCGCCAGGAGCCGCGTTTGCAGAGTGGTGTAAAAAGGGGGCGTGGCCTCGGACCACTAACAGCAATCCAGGTGTGTGGCGCTTACTGGAGGAACCTGGTGGGCTAGTTGGCCCCCAGGGACCCTCAGGAATGAAGGGGACTTAATACCCCAACTTAGAACACGCCAGGAGCTGTGTTTGCAGAGTGGTGGGGAAAGGGGGCGTGGCCTTTGTCCACCTCTCAGCAATCCCACTGTGTGGGGCTTAGTGGAGGTAAGACGTAGACTAGTTGGCCCCTAAAGGACCCCCAGCAGCGAAGGGGACTTCAATCCCCATCCAAGAGCGTGCCAGGGAGTGCATTTGCAGAGTGGTGGGCAAAAGGGGCGTGGCCTGCTTTGAGAACTTAGCAATCCTGCTGTGTGGGACTTACTGGAGGTAATAGGAGGGGTAGTTGGCCCCCAAGGTTGTCGTTGCGGGCCAACTACCCTCTTGTTACCTGCAGTAAGTCCCACACAGTGGGATTGCTAAGACGTCTAAGGAGGACATGCCCCCTTTCTCCACCACTCTGCAAACGTGCCTCCTGGCAGACTACGGGATGGGGGAGGAAGTTCAATTTACTCCTGAGGGACTTTGGGGGCCAAGAAGCCCTCTTGGTACCTCCTCTAAGTGCTTTGCAGCGGAATTCCTGAGCGCTGGTTGGAGGCCCAGCACCCTTTCTCCACCACTCTGCAAACGTGACTACTACTTAAAGAAGCATCTTTCTGCACCTCTGACTTTGAGGTAGTTTTAATCCCCCTGCCCTATTATGTACTAGGATCTTACAGAGGAGGTCATGCCAATCACAGGGGACCCCAACGCATAGTGTTCCCTAGTGTATGTAGGTGTTTTCACTGTATTCTAAGTGTCTTTTAGCATAGCACTGGCTCTAGGCCTGGTTAGTCAGAGTCAGTTACAACCAGTACCCATCAGCAAAAAGTTGGGGGCACAGGATGACTTTGCAACAAGGCCTCTTTCTGCTCCTCTGTTGGTTCTTTGTGCACATCTCTTGCTTCTTTCTGCACCTTTCTTCGACTTTCTGTACTTCTGTTGCCTCTTTCTGCATTTCTCTTGCTTCTTTCTGCACCTTTCTTCCTCTTTCTGCACATGTCCTATCTCTGTAGGCATAGTTAGAAATTAGCATTTAAAAACCTTTGAAATTCACTGAGAAAACCACAGGTTTCAGGGACGTTATAGTTAGAAATTAGCATTAAAAACCTTTGAAATTCACTGAAAAACCATAGGTTTCAGGGACGTTATAGTTAGAAATTAGCATTTAAAAACCTTAGAAATTCACTGAAGAAACCACAGGTTTCAGGGACATTATAGTTAGTTGGACATTTCACTCGTACAAAACCAAAGAAATTCGGCCGTTATAGTTAGTTGAGCTAACTATAACTCGCGCCCCCGCAATACACTGCTGATGACGTCACATATTACATCATTCATGACATGGTCAGTGACATCACTGATGACATCACTGATGACATCTCAAATGACATCACTGATGACATCACTGATGACATCATCCACGTGATAATCTGATGCACCTCCTCACACCCTAATATAACCCTTGAAACACCCACTCTAAAATACAGACTACCATTTTCGAAACCATAGACACACCAATACCAGTTACTACATACCCACTCACTGATTCCTAGTTCTACACACACGTCCACTCATTCACCCATACAGTCACTCATACATGCAGTCACTTATCAATAAAGCACCATCATTTGCACTCATACACCTATACAGACACTCACACATCGCCACTCATCCATAGAGTTACTCACACACCTAGTCAGTCATACAAAGAATCAATCACAATCCCATTTACTCACCTATACAGTTATACACACACCACCTCACTTATTCATACAGATACTAACACATACTTACTCTCTTATAAAATCACTGATACAAGCACACACTCATCCATACAGCCACTCTCACAATCACTCACTCTCACATATAGTGATTTATATACCCCAACACTCACATATACTGCCTTTCACATATGTAGTTACTCACACATGTACCACTGAGACAACCATTCACTCACCAACATACCCATACACACACTCACCCACCCCTACAGCCCTTCACAGATGCACTCTTGAACCCATACACCCAGTGAATTACCCACTCACACATCTATGCACAGAGTCACCCACCCCCACCCACCCACACAGACACTCAGGCACCCATACAGATACTCAGACAACCAATCAATAACCCATATAGACACTCATGTAGCTACTCACCAACCCATGCAGCCGTTTACACACCAACTAACATACTGATACAGACATTCACACAGTTTAGTAACTAACCCATGCATTCAGTAAGACATGTTTAATCACTCACTTATACAGTCAGTCACACACCTATTAAATCATCCATTCAGACAGTCATACACCCACTCATTCTTCAATACACCTTGGCCTATATATATATATAAAACATATTTAAACTTTATAGAAACACACAGTCACTGGATGATGTCGTCAGTGATGTCATCAGTGATGTCATTTGAGATGTCATCAGTGATGTCATCAGTGATGTCACTGACCATGTCATGAATGATGTAATATGTGACGTCATCAGCAGTGCATTGAGGGGGCGCGAGTTATAGTTAGCTCAACTAACTATAACGGCCAAATTTCTCTGGTTTTGTATGAGTGAAATATCCAACTAACTATAACGTCCCTGAAACCTGTGGTTCTTTTAGTGAATTTCTAAGGTTTTTTAAATGCTAATTTCTAACTATAACGTCCCTGAAACCTATGGTTTTTTCAGTGAATATATATATATGCAAGAATCACATAAATCATATGATAAAGAAACGACAATATCTTGGCGTGATAGCGTGAATTAGTCTTAGCGGGAGCATGAGGGAACTGCGACACACTGGAAACTAAGTCAGGAAGACTCTGACTGAGAAGTGTTTCGTGCGCCGTGAGCAAAGATCTCCCCGGTAATTAGAAATCAGCCGTGAGCCCAGTAAATAGAAATCCGCCGTGAACAAGGGGCAAGTAAAACCAATAATGGATGGAGACTTATCTGCGATGAGCAGGAGCGAGGACGGCTCAGGAATGTTCCGACCGGCACCTGCTGAGAAGAGCTGTCAAGCTGCGGGACCGCAAAGCAGGAAAACTAAATGCGAAGCATTGGAGGCGTGTCCGGGCGGGATTTAAATACCTCAGCCAATCCAAGATGGCACCCACGAGGTCGATGAGTCACGTAGCGGGCACCCCAGCTGCAGAGGGCCGCTCGTAGCCTGTGACATAGGAACGCAGGACCAGCCGCTAAGGGCCTTCCCGGCCGAGTGAAGAGACGCGGCCCCAGCCACCACAGGGCCGGTCTGCCTCATCTTTTGCTGGTGCTGCATCGAGCTCCGGTGCGGGCTGAGGAAGAAAGATAAGGAAAACCACAACAACATAACAGGGCACTTATACATGTACAGGTAAGTTTTTCTTCCCTACGGAACACGGGGGGAAGAGGGAAAGATCCTAGGGTGAGGTGTGTGTGCTGTAAGTGAACCTGCTAGGAGCCCCCACCCGACAGGCAGTCTTCCTAGGTATGGTGTAAGTTAGGGGAATGCACCTAACACCCTGGGGGCCTCCTTGGTCAGTAACCCCAACCCTGCTGGGGAGCGGACGGCAGTGGGCAGTCCGGTGGATCCTGACAGTACACCCCTTCCAAGGCCCGGTTACAGGGCTGGGTTTGTGGGGGTTACGCTGATGGAATATACGCAACAGTCGGGGAGCATGGATATGAGATATTGGTTCCCAGGTGCGTTCCTGTGGGCCATATCCTTTCGAAGCTACCAGGTAATATAAAGTACCTCTGGTTCGGCGAGAATCTAAAATAGAACTTATTTCATGTTCTAAGTGACCTTCAACATCCACTGGAGGTGGTGGAGTGAGGTGTTGAGTGTTTGGATAAGTGGGTTTTAAGAGGGACACAAGAAAGGTAGGATGAATTTTTAAGTGAGCCGGTAAAGCCAGGCGTACTGCTGATTTCTGATATAGTTTTAGAATGGGAAATGGGCCGATGTATCGTGGCTGAAATTTACGAGGCCCTTTTAAGCGTAAGTGCTTGGTGGATAACCACACTTGCTGGCCCACCTGTTAAGGAGGAGCTAGACGTCTCTTTCTGTCTGCGTACTGCTTGTGCATTCGCTTTGCACACGTCACGTTCTTTTTTAATTCTTCGAGAACCTGTTGTTGCAAGGTGTGTTTTTTAGCTAAAGGTTTAGGATAGGGAGAATGCCTTGTTAGCAACAGGGAAGTTCTGGGATGGTACCCATAAAGAGCGTAGAGAGGTGAGAATTCGCTAGATGCTTTTACTACGTTGTTATGGGCGAATTCTGCTAACCAAAAGTGATCAACCCATAGCTCTTGTTTGGTAACATCATTTCTAATAATTGTTCGATCTCCTGGTTGGTTCTCTCAGTTTGCCCATCGGACTCCAGGTGATAGGCGGAAGAGAGATCCACCGAAATGTTAAGTAATTTACAAAACGCTCCCCAGAAGTATGAAACAAATTGCGGGTCACAGTCTGAAATGATGCGTGATGGTAAACCATGGAGCCGTACTATGTGTTGTAAAAACATATTGGCTAGATGGGGGGCATCAGGTATCCCTTTTGTTGGGAAGCAATGACACATTTTAGTTAACAGGTCGACTACCACCACGATCGATGTAAACCTTTGGTCTTGAGGTAGATCAACTATCAAATCTATAGATACCGAATGCCATGGTGATGGTGGTGTAGGAAGAGGATTAAGCAACCCCGCAGGTTTCCATCGTTCTGGTTTAGTTCGAGCGCAAGTGTCGCATGTTTTCACGTACTGATGGCAGTCAGAACGCAGGTTCGGCCACCAGTAATCCCTTTGTAGTAATTCGAGCATTTTAGTGATTCCATGATGGCCAGAAAGTAGAGAATTGTGACACCACCCCAAGGCTTCGTGTTGAAGAGCAGGTGTAGGGAGAAATAAGCGGTTTTGATGGTACAGTGTACCCTCTACCACTTTTCTGTCGGGTGTTCCTTTATCCATTGTTCTAGATCTAAATGAGCAGAGGCTAGCTGTATTTGTTCCAACCACAAAACATCCTTGGTGTTAATGTTGTTCACAAAGTTTGTTTTAGCTAATAACAAAGGAGGTTCACTCGGTTGTTCCGCTTCCGGAGTGGGTCGGGAAAGAGCGTCAGCCTTTCCGTTCTTTCGCCCTGATCGAAAGGTGATCACGAAGGAGAAATCTGTGAAGAACAGAGACCAGCGTAATTGCCAGGGTGTGAGTGCTTTGACTGATTTCAAGAACTGTAAGTTCCTGTGGTCTGTGTACACGATGACCGGATGTTTGATGCCCATAAGATAATGTCTGCACTCCTGAAAAGCGGCTTTAACAGCCAATAGTTCTTTATCGAAGATGGTATAGTTCTTTTCAGCCTCTGCAAGTTTTCGGGAGTAAAAGGCCACTGGGTGGAGCTGCCCTGTGTCTGGGTGTTTTTGAGATAATATAGCACCTAGAGCAATATTCGAGGCATCGGCTTCTAGATAGAAGGGCTGGTTCGAGTCAGGGTGCAAGAGAATAGGTGCAGATGTAAAGGCTTTTTTGAGATGTTGGAAGGCCTGTTCAGCTTCTGGGCTCCACCTGAATTTCTGACGTTTACGAAGGAGAGTGGTAATGGGGGCAACCATTCGTGAGAAGTCTGTGATGAATCGCCGATAGAAATTGTTGAAGCCAAGAAAGCGTTGGATGTCTTTTATGCAAATGGGTGCTGGCTATTTGAGGACGGCTTGTACTTTGGCGGAATCCATAGCCAAACCTTCAGGAGAAATAATAAACCCCAAGAAGTGCACTGTTGTGACATGAAAGGCACATTTTTCCAATTTGGCGAACAGGTGATTTTCGCGTAATGTCTGTAACACCTATCGTACATGTTCAATATGTTCGGAAAGGGAGTGTGAAAAGATCAAAATGTCATCAATGTATTCTAGTACAAAAACATCCAAAAATTCTCGTAGAACGCTGATCACCAAGTGCTGTAAGGCGGCCGGGGCGTTGCATACACCGAATGGCATCACCTGGTACTCAAAAAGCCCAAACTTGGTGCGAAAGTCCGTCTTCCACTCGTCACCTTTTCTCATCCGCACCAGATGGTATGCACCACGTAAGTCCAGCTTGGTGAAGACGGTGGTGGATTGTGCTTGATCCATCATGGAGGCGATGAGTGGCAAGGGGTATCGGTTCTTAATGGTCACCTGGTTTAAGGCTCGGTAATCGATGCATGACGGAGGTCCCCTCCCTTCTCACGGACGAAGAAAAGGGGAGATGAGGCCGGTGATTTAGAATGGCGGATGAATCCATTTGCCAGATATTTGTCTAGGTATATTTTCAAGAAGTCGTTCTCTTTTTCAGTCAATGCGTAGATACGACTACAAGGAACCCGTGCCCCTGGTTCTAGATCGATTTGACAGTCAAACTCCCGATGAGGGGGAAGAGTTTCTGCTTTTTGTTCATCGAAAACATCGGCAAAGTCTTGATATACGTTTGGCAGACCAGCAAGGGTTGGGGCGATCACTTGACATTTAGATGATAAAGTGGTGGTGGTACAGGGCGCAGAAACATGACTCATACAAAACTGAGAGCAGTACTTGGACAGAAAGGTGATGGTTCACTTACACCAGCCTATGGTGGAGTTATGTTTTACCAGCCATGGGATGCCTAGAATGATACCGTACTGGGGGGCATCTATTAAATCCAGTTGGCACTGTTCTTTATGCCCCGTGAGTGTTTCCATGACCAAGGAGATAGTGCTATGGGAAAGGGGCCCAGAGGACAACGGGGAACCATAGACAGCACAGACTTGTTCGATGATGGTTTTTCTTGTCACAGGGATTCGATGACTGCGAGCAAATCCCCAATCACAGAAGTTTCCTGTGGCCCCTGAATCGATCATGACTAGAAAACTCTGGAGGTGAAAATTGGGACCAGTTAAGGATACATCCAAAGTGACATGGGTGGTAGCAATCTGGTTTGTGTTGGCCACAGTACCTTTCCGGAAGTTAGGCGTTCTCCAATCGTTTTTAGGTTTCTTTGTGCAGTCTTTTACAAAGTGACCACTTAGGCCACAATAAAGACAAAGGTTGTCGCGCCGTCTTTTCTCTTTTTCGGCTTTGGAAGGGGGGGACGAACAGAGCCAACCTGCATGGGTTCTCCACTATCCATCATAGTATTTCTGAATATTCGGGAGTCAGTACGGGGCAAAGGAGGGGGTAACCTGTTCTCAGCATGCTTCTTCTCCCCTCGTCGTTATGCCAACCAGTGGTCTAATTGAAGAACCAGGTTTATGAGAGCATCGCAGTCTCGGGGGCGGTCGACCACCTGAGCCAGCATGTCTTTGAGTTCATCACGCATTCCTCTATAGAATAATGATACTCTTTTGTGTTCCGGCCAGTGGGCCTCTACAACCAGTCTGTTAAATTGTGCGAGGTAAGCAAGGAGATCTCCATTCCCTTGACGTAGATCCAGTAGTTTGTTGTCCACCGTCTGTGTGGAGGTTCGTCGGTCGAAAATGCGCCTGAGATCCTGCTCAAAGCGCTCAAAGGAATATAAAACAGGATCATCACTTGCCATGAGGGTCGTGGACCAGGCCGCCGTATCCCCAGATAGATATGAGAGGACAAAGGCTACTCTAGATTCGGGTGTTGGAAACGCAGCTGGTCTACATAAAAAATTTAATTTGCATTGTGTGAGGAAAACATGCAATTTCTGGGGATCCCCTTGATGGCGCTCAGGGGGTGCCAAAGGAACCGCTACCTGTTGACATGCCTGTGAGTGAGAGGCATAATTTCCACCCGCAGGAAGACGAAGTCCAGAGACTGGTCCCCCATGATGTGCTCGATCTAACCTTTGGGACATCCCTATCACATGTGACTGCAAGGTTTGGTTCTCCACTCGCACCAACTCCACCTGCTGTTGGAGATCCCTCAAGGTGTCATTTAGTGCAGATACGTCAAAAGAACCGGACGCCATGCTGCCTGGGCGAGACAATTTTTTTAAAGGCTTCGCATTCTGTCAAGAACAAATCTGGGACGATGAACGTTGGAACGCGTTCTTCTCTCTGCTGGGCCCGCGGAGGCAGCTGGGCCCCAACAATCCCCGGAAACCATCCGACGAACACTGAACCAGAGACACCAGTGCTCATCCGATGATCTCAAGGGAAGGGGGTTTGGGAACAAACAATAAACTAAAACAACTAGTTAAAATAAAAAGCTAAAATAATGAAAGAAACAACTGGTGCGCGTTTGTGCTGGTGGAGAAGCAAACTCTGGGTCACAGAACAATCTGGGACGTCTATCCTAAAACTAGGAATGAGTATGGAGACTAGATCCTGCAGCAATTGTTAAAAGAATCAACAGAAACACAAATAAACAATGACTAGTCATGCATAAAGTTCTGCATTAGGTCATGATCAATGATACCTTTAGAGTCAGGTGAATGAATCAGAAAACACACTCACACCATACTGTGCCAAAGATAAACACACACAAGCACACATTACACACTTATGTCATGAGGTTAAACATAATCTGCATCCTGCCGCTGAAGTATATCCAAGGCTTGAGAGCGTTACCAAGACCTTCTTTCAGTGAGGAATACAGAGACGTATCAACTGAACAAATAAATACTTCAATATCTATCTATATATATATATATGTAAGAACTATGCAAGAATCACATAAATCATATGATAAAGAAACGACAATATCTTGGCGTGATAGTGTGAATTAGTCTTAGTGGGAGCATGAGGGAACTGCGACACACTGGAAACTAAGTCAGGAAGACTCTGACCGAGAAGTGTTTCGTGCGCCGTGAACAAAGATCTCCTCGGTAATTAGAAATCAGCCGTGAGCCCAGTAAATAGAAATCCGCCGTGAACAAGGGGCAGGTAAAACCAATAATGGATGGAGACTTATCTGCGATGAGCAGGAGCGAGGGCGGCTCAGGAATCTTCCGACCGGCACCTGCTGAGAAGAGCTGTCAAGCCGCGGGACCGCAAAGCAGGAAAACTCAATGCGAAGCATTGGAGGCGTGTCCGGGCGGGGTTTAAACACCTCAGCCAATCCAAGATGGCACCCCCGAGGTCGATGAGTCATGTAGCGGGCGCCCCAGCTGCAGAGGGCCGCTTGTAGCCTGTGACATAGGAACGCAGGACCAGCCGCTAAGGGCCTTCCCGGCCGAGTGAAGAGACGCGGCCCCAGCCACCACAGGGCCGGTCTTCCTCATCTTTTGCTGGTGCTGCATCGAGCTCCGGTGCGGGCTGAGGAAGGAAGATAAGGAAAACCACAACAACATAATAGGGCACTTATACATGTACAGGTAAGTTTTTCTTCCCTAGGGAACACAGGGGGAAGAGGGGAAGAGCCTAGGGCAAGGTGTGTGTGCTGTAAGTGAACCTGCTAGGAGCCCCCACCCGATAGGCAGTCTTCCTAGGTAGGGTGTAAGTTAAGGGAATGCACCTAACGCCCTGGGAGCCTCCTTGGTCAGTAACCCCAACCCTGCTGGGGAGCAGACGGCGGTGGGCAGTCCAGTGGATCCTGACAGAAATAAACGCCAAAATAGATAAGCGCCTCAGGCCTCCTAGATTTGTGTTTTGCCCATCTCTCCCACACTCATACAGCCACTCACACGACTACTCACTCACCTATACAGCCACTCATGCAGCCACTCACAGAGCCATACAGCTAGTCACACCCACAAAACCACTCACAGACCTATACAGCCACTCACACATTCACTCACACACCCATACAACCACTCCCACACCCATACAACTACTCCCATACTCATTCACACACCCTCACAGCCATTCACACAACCACTCACTCACCCATACAGCCACTAACACAGCCACTCACTCACCCATAGCTACTAACAGAGCTACTCACTCACCCATAGACCCACTCACACATCCATTCACTCCTTCACAAAACCACTTACATACCCATTCACACTTCAGTACAATCACTCACGCACCCACTCACTCATTTATACATCCACTCACACAAATACTTATTGTGCAAAACAGCCACACACACTCACTCACATACCCATACACCCAGTCAAACAGCCACTCAATTACCCATACATCCAGTAACACACCCAGTCACTCACCCATAGAGCCATTCACACAGCCACTTAGTCACCCAAACAGCCACTCACACACACATACTCATCCACCCATAGAGCCACTCACATAGCCACCACAGTCACTGATACAGCCACTCACACACACACACACACACACTCACCCACCCATACAGCCACTCACACAGTCACTCACTCACCCATACAGCTACTCACACACACACACTTATTCACCCATACAGCCATTCACACACCCATACAGCCACTCGTCACCCACTCCCACATTGATATAGACATCACAGTTCCACTGAGATGACATATATTAGAAACAGTATCACTCATTAGTAGTACAAAAAGAATAGTAATTTAATTTATACAGTACCTTAGTATATATCTTTAACTCTCAGAACCTTTTACGAAACACTGACACTCAATGGATGTCATCAGTGATATCATTTGATGTCATGAGTGATGTCACTGACCATGTCATGAGTGATGTAATATGTGAGGTCATAAGTAGTGCATTGCGGGGCGTAAGTTATAGTGAGCTTAGGTAACTATAACTGCTGAATTTCAGTGGTTTTGTACGAGTGAAATCTGAGCCTAACTATAACATCCCTGTAACCTTTGGTTTTTTCAGTGAATATATACAAACTGGTTTTGAATATTTTGTGAAGATTCGTCAAATGGCTCCAAAGTTGTTAGCAAAACATGAAATACATTGTCTATGAAAACTAGGTCCTAACCATAACAGTACTTTTTACATACATTTCAAAAGTACCTCACAAAATCCTACAAGGGCTGGTGACACATTTTCTGATTGCCTCTGTATTTCAACCTGCACTCCTCTGGGGTGAATTTACACTTACTGACAAGGGCCTCCTTTATGGTGGGGTACCTCAACCTCAAAAGTACTGTTGTTTTTTTAAGAATGTTTTTCTAACAATTTTATACTTTTCTTTTTTTTTCAAAGAAAACTGGGAAGAAGGAAGTGGCTTCAGACCATGAAAAACATGAAGGTTCAATGGGGAGCTAAAAAAATAATTAAATATTCCTGCTGGAAGTACTTTGCACATCTATGTAAATGGAAATGCAGTGCTTGCTGCTTTATGCTTTTTTCCTCAGTGTCTTTTGGAATGCTACATGTAATATACTGTTCTATGTAAGAAAGTACAGACTCATCTGTGTCTGTTCCAAATGTAGCTGCATCTGCAACTCCCCAAGGCCTGCCCTGTCTTCTCACCGAGTTTGAGGCCAGTATCCCTCGTTGGGAACTGCTGGAACAGAACCCTCGTGCACCGCATCAACTTGCCGTTGCCAAGGCTTGTTGACTCTCTCCTCCAGAGATCTTCAGGCTCCAAGAAGCTCCCGCCTCACGCATCTTCTACAGCCAAGAGCTTCACCTGCACCGCATCCTTTGCACCGTGGGCCTTCATACTTTGGTGAGCTGCTCGAGGTCCTCTTGCGACTCCTGTGCCTCCGGCTGTGGGTCCTCTAGAGGGTCTTCTTTGGCTCCAGTGGGCTCTCCTGCTTGCTCGGGGCCTGCTCTGACTTACCTGCTCGTGGTGAGTTACTTGGACCTTGCTGGCCCTGACACTGCACCTTTTTCTACAACTATGTAGGTTGCCGTTTCCAAGGTTTGTTTGTGCTCCTGCCGGACACTGACCCCTTGGCTCTTGACATCCGACGTGGGATAGCTCGTGAATGGCTCCTGGTCTTCCACAGCATCACTTGGTCCGCACAGCTGTATCTTCAAGGGCACGTCAACTTTCCTGCATCTCCGACATTGGTAGCCATTCGTCTCCCGTGCCTCCTGGTCACTCCTGAGTGGCATAGACTCTGTCCACTCTGCTTGTAGGTACCTCTCATCTTGAATCCACTTTTGGGTTCCACCGTATTTTTCACCTTCTTCGCCAGCGGCATCTTCACTGAAGTCCTCCATTGTGGTCTACGGCAGTTTCCGACGTCACTTCGCACCAATGCACCCGGCTTCCCTGGTGTAGGTATCCTGGTTCTTGGGGTATCCACGGGTGGGGTGACTCTCCAACCTTCCATCTTCCACAAGGTTTCTTCAGGGTCCGCTGGGAAGGGCCTTTTTTCTTTAAAACTGCAATGCGACTTACCTATTGACTTACATTGAGCATTCGGTTGTGTTTCCACTCTGCACAAGACCTCTGTGGGGTTCCTAGATACTCACCTTGGGTGGTTCCATGGGTCCCCGCCTCTTCTACGTCTTCTGGGTCCATACTCGACTTAGGTCGTGGTTCGTATTCCACTACTTACGTGTTCTATTTCCATAGTATTTGTGTGTATTGTGTTTATATCTATGGGTAGGAGATATTGCAATGTGTTAGTGAGTATTTATAATAAATACATATTTTTATAACTACAATGTGTGGTTCTTTTTCACTTAACCTATACCATAAGATTAATTACTGGTAAAACAATCTGCTTTACACTCCTTCTGGACTAAGCCTGAAGGCTGCTCTCCACAGCTTCCACTTAGAGAGCTTTCTAAGGTTGTCTAAGACCACTAAAATCACCATAAGGGTTGTCTGGAATAGTGCAGGATGCTACACTTACATAAGTGAGCACCATATACTAAGCCAGCCTCCTACATTGCTCAACACGTTTGGCTATTGCCTTCTTTTCCTCAGGAGGTATAGTAAAGTGCTTCCAAACATCACTTTATTTTCTGCAAGGAGGTTTGTCTTCCTCCTCATCGGGATGAGGATGCTCATCCTGGAGGAAGATGTAGCTTCAGCCATTGTGTAAAAGCAGCGCACCAATGGTTCTCAATTCTCCTTCTAGAGACTTCACTGGAGAAGTAACTGATTTGGGGTGTTGTTTTCCATGAGATTGGGTGGGGTCCTCATATATCCAATCAGAAGACATGGACTGGGTGTAGGTTCTTGTAAGTTCACAGATCCGGTGCGTACAATTGCGGATTCGCGAAAGTCGTAAAATGGGTACCTTTGTTGAAAGACAGATATGAGGTGGTTTATATATACTTGTAAATATGTTCACACTGATGTCAATAATGACAATGAAGTGGACTCGTGGCTTCAGCCCTATCACATGATCGGAATTAAAAAACATAGAGTATTAAACCCATCTATGTTTTTGGACTCAAGGAGGTACAGCAGTACTCAAAAAAAGATTCAAAAAGATAAAATTTGTTTAATTACATTAATTAAAACTTTATATGTTTTAAATTAAGTACATATGTGATTTTTGTTTTTTAACGTTTATAAAGTATATTTATTAAAAAAAGAATGTCTACAGTTTAAAGAAAGAAAGAAATTAAAAATCAAAATAAATTCTAATACACTTAGCATTAAAAATAAACCTGACAAATTAACTAAAAAAGCTAAACATTAGAGGGACATAACACTTTAGAAATGGAATTTGAAAAACCTTTGAAATTTGCAGAAATAAAAAGGTTACAGGGACATTGTAGTTAGGAAGTAGAATTAAAAAAACCTTAATAATTCACTGAAAAATCCAAAGGTTACAGGGACGGTCTAGTTAGGCTCAGATAATACATGCACAAAACCATAGAAATACAGCAGTTATAGTTACCTGAGGTAACAATAACTTATGCCCCTGCAATGCACTGCTTATGACCTCACATATTACATCACTCATGACATGGTCAGTGACATCACTAATGACATCATTGATGAAAACACAAATGACATCACTGATGACATCATCTACAGAACCACTCACATACCGACTCACACACCCACACAACCCCTCATACACCCACTCACACACCCATACACCCCTCACACAGACACTCTCTTACCCATACACCTACTCGCACAGCTACTCACTCACCTAAACAACTACTCACATACCCACAAAACCACTCATATAGCCACTCACAGACCGATACAAGCACTCACACACCCATACAACTTCTCACATACCTACACACACACCTGCACAACCACTCACACACCCATAAAAAACTCACACACCCATACAAGCACTCACACACCCACACACCTACTAAAGACACCTACTTACATACACATACAACCATTCACACACCCACTCACATACCCATATAACCACTCACATAGCCACTCACACCCCAAGAAAACCACTCACAAATATATATAGCCACTCACACATCCACTGACAGATATATATACACACTCACACACCTATACAGCCACTCAGACACCCATTTACACACTGATACAGTCAGTCACACAGCCACTCAGATGACATGTATTAGAAATAGTATCACTCATCAGTAGTACAGAAAGAATAGTAATTTAACCTATGTAGTAGCTTAGTATATACATATTTAAGTCTCAGAAACGTTTAATAAACACATACACTCACTGGATGATATAATCAGTGATGTAATTTGAGATGTCATCAGTGGTGTCATTAATGATGTCACTGACCATGTCATGAGTGATGTAATATGTGAGGTCATAAGCAAAGCATTGCGGGTCGTAAGTTATTGTTAGCTCAGGTAACTATAACTGCTCAATTTCTATGGTTTTGTGCATGCATAATCTGAGCCTAACTATAACGTCTCGTTAACCTTTGTCTTCTTTCAGTGAATATATATATATATATATATTCACTGAAAAAAACAAAGGTTACAGCAGGTATATATATATATATATATATATATATTCACTGAAAAAACCATAGGTTTTAGGGACAGTTATAGTTACTTGGACATTGCACTCGTACAAAACCCGTGAAATTCCCCCGTTATAGTTAGTTCAGCTAACTATAACTCGCGCCCCCGCAATGCACTGCTGATGACGTCACATATTACATCACTCATGACATGGTCAGTGACATCACTGATGACATCACTGATGACATCTCAAATGACATCACTGATGACATCATCCAGTGACTGTGTGTTTCTGTAAAGTTTAAATATTTTTAATATATATAGGAAAAGACGTATTGAAGAATGAGTGGGTGTGTAAGTGTCTGTATGGATGATTTAGTAGGTGCGTGACTGACTCTATAAGTGAGTGATTTAACGTATCTTACTGAATGCATGGGTTAGTGACTAAACTGGGTGAATGTCTGTATCCGTCTGTCTGTTGCTGTGTAAGTGGCTGCATGTGTTTGTGAATAGCTACATGAGTGTCTATATGAGTTATTGAATGGTTGTCTGAGTATCTGTATGGGTGCCTGAGTGTTTGTGTGGGAGGGGTGTGTGCGACTCTGTGCATAGATGTGTGAGTGGGTGATTCACTGGGTGGATGGTTTCAAGAGTGCATCTGTGATAGACTGTATGGGTGGGTAAGTGTGTGTAAGAGTGTGTTAGTGAGTGAATGTATGTCCCAGTGGTACATGTGTGAGTAACTACATATGTGAAAGGCAGTATATATGTGTGTTGGAGTATATAAATAGCTATAAGCGAGAGTGAGTGATTGTGATAGTGGCTGTATGGATGAGTGTGTGCTTGTATCAGTGATTGTATAAGAGCGTAAGAATGTGCTAGTATTTGTATGAGTAAGTGAGCTGGTGTGTGTATAACTGTATAGGTGAGTAAATGGCAGTGTGTTTAATTATTTGCATGACTGACTAGGTGTGTGAGTACCTCTATGGATGAGTGGCGGTGTTTGAGTGTCTATATAGGAGTATGAGTGCATATGATAGTCCTGTACTGAGTGACCGTAAGTATGAGTGACTGTACGGGTGAGTGAGTGGATGTGTGCGTAGACCTATGAATCAGTGAGTGGGTATGTAGTTATTGGTGTTGGAGTGTCTATGGTTTTGCGAATGGCAGTCTGTAATTTAGAGTGGGTGTATCAAAGGTTATATTAGGGTGTGAGGAGGTGCATCAGATTATCACGTGGATGATGTCATCAGTGATGTCATTTGAGATGTCATCAGTGATGTCATCAGTGATGTCACTGACCATGTCATGAGTGATGTAATATGTGACGTCATCAGCAGTGCATTGTGGGGCGCGAGTTATAGTTAGCTGAACTAACTATAACGGGGAATTTCACGGGTTTTGTACGAGTGCAATGTCCAAGTAACTATAACTGTCCCTAAAACCTATGGTTTTTTCAGTGAATTTCAAAGGTTTTTTAAATGCTAATTTCTAACTATAACATATCTGAAACCTATGGTTTTTTCAGTGAATTTCAAAGGTTTTTTAAATGCTAATTCCTAACTATAACATGTCTGAAACCTACGGTTTTTTCAGTGAATTTCAAAGGTTTTGTAAATGACAATTTTTAAATGTATTAATTGTTATATTAATTTTTTTCATACTGATTTACTACATTTTTAGAAACAATTTTTTTTTACATATTTTATTTTTAAATTACATTGTAATTACATTATACATTACATTACAAAAATACTTTCTGAGAATGAATTACTTTAGTTTAAATACTTTGCACATAGGCAATAGACTTTTAAGTACAGTAGTTACAGTTGTTGCAATGGGCAACACATTTTCAAACACAATGCAACATTCAGCTCAATGTGAATTTCTAGTTAAATGCAATTAGTTACTTTATGGATTACTTTTTCTAACCACAGAACTGGATCCTAGATTCAGTCCTGGGACATCTCCTGTAAACAGTTGAGTAAAAGCGTTTTGGTTACAGTCGTGATTTTTAAGGAATATTATTGTATTTTAAAAGTTGACACTTAGAAACTTTTTCTCATAGAATCACCAATGTTATCCTATGGAAGGAAAGTCACTTAGCAGGTAAAAACTGTTATCGTTACTTTTTCTTACTCAGTGTTGGATCCTGGATCCAGCACTGGTGCATCTCCTGTAAACAGTTGAAAGAATGCGTTTAAGTCATACAGGCGATTTTTAAGGAATATTTGTAGTTTGTGAAAATCAACACTTTGAAACTTTTCTGCTGAAAACCAGACAATGGATTCCTATGGAAGGAAATATAAGTTACTGGTAAGTACGGTTAAAATTACTTTTCAGGGTCAGTGCTGGGCTAAAAGATGCAGCACTGGGTTCTCTCCTGATAACAGGTGAGTAAATTGGAATTCGTACTTTGGTTGATTTTAGAGGAATATTATAAAGTTCCAAAACTCCACACTTAGAAGAATTTCCAAGTGAAACCAGTCAATGTTAGCCTATGAAGGAAATTCAAGTTACCGGTAAGTACGGTTAAAATTACTTTTCAGGACCAGTACTGGGCTGAAAGATGCAGCACTGAGGTCTCTCCTGATAACAGGTGAGTAAATCAGAATTCGGATTTCGGCTGATTTTAGAGGAATATTTGTATGTTTCAAAAATCAACACTTAGAAACTTTTTCAGCAAAAAGCAGGCAATGATATCCTATGGAAGGAAATTCAAGTTACTGGTAAGTACGGTTAAAATTACTTTTGAGGATCAGTACTGGGCTGAAAGATGCAGCACTGAGGTCTCTCCTGATAACAGGTGAGTAAATCGGAATTGGTATTTCGGCTGATTTTAGAGGAATATTTTAAAGTTCCAAAACTCCACACTTAGAAGAATTTCCAAGTGAAACCAGTCAATGTTAGCCTATGAAGGAAATTCAAGTTACCGGTAAGTACGGTTAAAATTACTTTTCAGGACCAGTACTGGGCTGAAAGATGCAGCACTGAGGTCTCTCCTGATAACAGGTGAGTAAATCAGAATTCGGATTTCGGCTGATTTTAGAGGAATATTTGTATGTTTCAAAAATCGAAAATTAGAAACTTTTTCAGCAAAAAGCAGGCAATGATATCCTATGGAAGGAAATTCAAGTTACTGGTAAGTACGGTTAAAATTACTTTTGAGGATCAGTACTGGGCTGAAAGATGCAGCACTGAGGTCTCTCCTGATAACAGGTGAGTAAATCGGAATTCATATTTCGGCTGATTTTAGAGGAATATTTTAAAGTTCCAAAACTCCACACTTAGAAGAATTTCCAAGTGAAACCAGTCAATGTTAGCCTATGGAAGGAAATTCAAGTTACTGGTAAGTACGGTTAAAATTACTTTTCAGGACCAGTACTGGGCTGAAAGATACAGCACTGAGGTCTCTCCTTATAACAGGTGAGTAAATCGGAATTCGTATTTCGGCTGATTTTAGAGGAATATTTGTATGTTTCAAAAATCAACACTTAGAAACTTTTTCAGCAAAAAGCAGGCAATGATATCCTATGGAAGGAAATTCAAGTTACTGGTAAGTACGGTTAAAATTACTTTTGAGGATCAGTACTGGGCTGAAAGAAACAGCACTGAGGTCTCTCCTGATAACAGGTGAGTAAATCGGAATTCGTATTTCGGCTGATTTTAGAGGAATATTTTAAAGTTCCAAAACTCCACACTTAGAAGAATTTCCAAGTGAAACCAGTCAATGTTAGCCTATGAAGGAAATTCAAGTTACCGGTAAGTACGGTTAAAATTACTTTTCAGGACCAGTACTGGGCTGAAAGATGCAGCACTGAGGTCTCTCCTGATAACAGGTGAGTAAATCAGAATTCGGATTTCGGCTGATTTTAGAGGAATATTTGTATGTTTCAAAATCGAAAATTAGAAACTTTTTCAGCAAAAAGCAGGCAATGATATCCTATGGAAGGAAATTCAAGTTACTGGTAAGTACGGTTAAAATTACTTTTGAGGATCAGTACTGGGCTGAAAGATGCAGCACTGAGGTCTCTCCTGATAACAGGTGAGTAAATCGGAATTCGTATTTCGGCTGATTTTAGAGGAATATTTTAAAGTTCCAAAACTCCACACTTAGAAGAATTTCCAAGTGAAACCAGTCAATGTTAGCCTATGAAGGAAATTCAAGTTACCGGTAAGTACGGTTAAAATTACTTTTCAGGACCAGTACTGGGCTGAAAGATGCAGCACTGAGGTCTCTCCTGATAACAGGTGAGTAAATCGGAATTCGTAGTAAGGCAGATTTTAGAGGAATATTTGCACAATGGTGAAGGGAGGGGGCGGGGCCTGAGGTGACATCTGTGCAAACGCGCCCGTGGCGCGTTTTAAGTTGGGGGATTAAGTCCCCTTGAATCATGAGGTTCCCTAGGGGCCAACTAGCCCACCATGAACCTCCAGTATGCGCCAGGGGCTGCGTTGCAGAGACGTGTAGAGAGGCCACACCCCTTTACACCTCTCTGCAACGCAGCTCTGTGGCGCTTTCTGGATGTACCTGTTGGGCTAGTTGGCCCCAGGGACCCTCAGGATTGAAGGGGATTTAATCCCCATCTTAAAACGCGCCACGGGGCCTGTTTGCACACATGTCACATGAAGCCCCGCCCCTCCCTTCACCACTGTGCAAACGCGCCCTGTGGCGCGTTTTAAGTTGGGGGATTAAGTCCCCTTGAATCCTGAGGGTCCCTGGAGTCCAACTAGCCCACCATATACCTCTAAAAGCGCCACAGAGCTGCGTTGCAGAGAGGTGTAAAAGGGGCGTGGCCTATGTACAAGTCTCTGCAAGGCAGCCTCTGGCGCATACTGGAGGTTCCTGGTGGGCTAGTTGGCCCTCAGGGACCCCCAGTATTCAAGGGGAATTCGTTCCTCTCTGCAAACGCGCCAGGGGCGCGTTTGCAGAGTACTGCAGGGAGGGGGCGGGGTCTCCGGCACGATGCCGGTCGTTTTTTTTTTCGTTTTTTTTTTTTTAATGGGAGGGGGCTGCGTGGCCCCCTTCCCTTGCCCACTTTGGCCCCGGGGACCCCATCCCCCGGGCCTGAGCATTTTTTTTTTTTAATTTAAAAAAAAACGGGAAGGGGGCCGCGTGGCCCCCTTCCCTGGGCCTGTATTGGCCCCGGGGACCCCATCCCCGGGGCATGGCCTCGATTTTTTATTTTTTTCTTTGGAGGGGGCTGCGTGGCCCCCTTCCTCAGGCCATTTAAGGCCCCGGGGACCCCATCCCCCGGGGCCGGCCTTTCCTTATTTATTTATTTTTTTAAATTTGAACTTTGGGGAGGGGGCTGCGTGGCCCCCTCCTGGGCCACTTATGGCCCCGGGGACCCCATCCCCCGGGGCCTGGCCTCACGTTGGAGACTGTGGGGGTCCCCAATCCCCCCACAGTCCCAGCCGGCTCCCCGCCTCCTGCGGAAGCCGGCATTGCTTTCCACATGGGGAGCAGCTAACATGCTGCTCCCCATGTGGAAAGCAATTGGTTTGCATTTTGAAAGAGAGAGCAGGTTTCCTGCTCTCTCTTACAAAATGCAAACCAAGTTTGCTATGACAGGACGGGAGCCGCGAGGCTCCCGTCCTGTCATAGCAAACAGCAGTGTCCCGGGGTAGGCACCCCGGGACACTGCAGGAGCCGGCCCTGGGGGTGGTGGTCCCCAGGGCCATCAAGGGCTCCAGGAGGGGCCGCGCGGCCGCCCTCCCATTCAGTGCACAGCCCCGGGAGGTGGTGGTCCTCGGGCTTGGGGTCCGTAACGGACCCCCATATTTAAATGTTTAGTGCCCCGGGAGGTGGCAGTCCCGGGGCATGTGGGGCTGGAGCCCCCACACAGGTTTAAAAAAAAAAAAGAAGCCCCGGAGGTGGCGGTCTCCGGGGCTGCGGGAGGGCTCAGAGCCCTCCCGCCATCATTTTTAAATAAAGCCCCGGGGGTGGCGGTCCTCGGGGCTTGGGGGCCTTAGAGGCCCCCTACATAAATTAAAACCCCCCACCATGCCCCGGGACTTGGGCCACCCGGGGCCACTAACATCGAGCGCGGGAGACCGCGCTCGATTTTTCCGGCAGGATCCGCGCTCCCTGAGCGCATCCTGCCGATTTAAAAAAAAAAAAAAATGTTTGCCCAGGGGTCCTTGTGGGACCCCCTGAGCAGACCTAGGGGTCAGGGTGTTTCTACCCTGCCCCCTTTGTGCGTTTTGCGCACTTGTTTCTGTCCCTCGGTTCTACCGAGGGACTAAATGGCTGCCAACACTTCCTGATTTGGAGTGTTGACAGCCAATTAGCATGCAGCTCGTGATCGGGAGGGTGCGCGAATCCGACGCGGCCATAGATATATATGTACTTTTACTTTTGATTTTCTCAGCAACTACTGAACGGATTTACACCATTTAACAAAAGGGTTCTTTCTGAACCAAGAACTACCTCTTTGCCAAATTTGGTGTAATTCCGTTCAGCAGTTCGGGCTGTAGCCGTGTCTAAAGTTTCCTATGGAAAATTGCATGGGGAAAACGCGTTTGGGACCCCCTTTTTCTCGGCCCCGCTGACGAATCCCCGAGACTTTCAGGGTAGGAGCGGACCGGAGCGCCCCACAAAGTTTGAAAATTTTGCGAAGATACGTCAACCGGCAAGAGAGTTATTTCAAATAGAATGTCGCGGATTTCCTATGGATAATAGGTTGTAACTATAACAATCTACTGGCGACCGCCAGTAGATAATATATATATATATATATATATATATATATATATATATATATATATATATATATATATATATATATATATATATATATATTCAGTGAAAAACCAAAGGTTACAGGGACATTATAGTTGGGCTCAGATTTCCCTTGTACAAAACCAGTGAAATTCAGCAGTTATAGTTACCTTAGCTAACTATAATTTATGTCCCCGCAATGCACTGATTATGACCCCATATATTACATCACTCATGATATGTCAGTGACATCACTGATGACATCATCCAGTGAGTGTAAGTGTTTTTAAGAGTTTATAGGTGTTAAACATATATGGTAACCTACTACAAAAATTAAATTAGTATGCTAGGTGCACTACTACTGAGTGATAATACTTCTAACATATATTAAGTATATTAAGTGAGTAGCTGTGTGGCTGTATCCTTGTGTGTATGGGTATGTAAGTGGCTGTATGGGTGCATAAGTGGATGTGTGAGTAGCTGTGTGGGTGAGTGAGATTCTTTGTGAGTGGCTGTATTGGTGAGTCAGTGGATGTGTCAGTGGCTGTATGGGTGAGTAAGTGGCTGTTTGAGTGCGTGTTTGGTTAAGTGAATTGATGTGTGAATGGCTTTATTGGAGAGTAAGTGTCTGTGTGAATGGCTGTATGGGTGAGTGAGCGGATATGTGAGTGCTTGTATGGATGTGTGAATGGGTATATAAGTGCTTCTGTGGGTGTGTGAGTGAGTGTGTGAGTGCTTGTATGGGTGAGTGAGTTGCTGTGTTGAAAGGCTGTATGGGTGAGTTAGTGGGTGTGTGAGTGACTGTAGGTAAATAAGTGGGTGTATGAGTAGCTGAATGGTTGAGTGTGTGGCTATGTGAGTGGCTGTACGGGTGAGTGACTGTATGAGTAGCTGTATGGGTGAGTGAATGGTTGAGTGAATAGTTGTACGAGTGAGTGATTGGGTCTGTGAGTGCTTCTGTGGAAGAGTGAATGGGTATGTGAGTTGTCATATTGGTGTGTTTGTGGGTGTACATGAGGTTGTATGGGGTGTGAGTGGGTGTGTGAGTAGTTCTGTGGATGATGTCATCAGTGAGGTCATTTGCGATGTTATCAGTGATGTCATCAGTGATGTAATATCTGATGTCATAAGCAGTGTATTGTAGGGCGTAAGTTATAGTTAGCTCAGGTAACTATAACTGCTGAATTTTACTGGTTTTGTACGAGGAAAATCTGAGCCTAACTATAATGTCTCTGTAACCTTTGTTTTATTCAGTGAATTTCTAAGTTATTTTTAATTCTATTCCCTAACTATAGCGTCCCTGTATCCTTTGTTTTTTCGCGAAAGTCGTAAAATGGGTACCTTTGTTGAAAGACAGATATGAGGTGGTTTATATATACTTGTAAATATGTTCACACTGATGTCAATAATGACAATGAAGTGGACTCGTGGCTTCAGCCCTATCACATGATCGGAATTAAAAAACATAGAGTATTAAACCCATCTATGTTTTTGGACTCAAGGAGGTACAGCAGTACTCAAAAAAAGATTCAAAAAGGTAAAATTTGTTTAATTACATTAATTAAAACTTTATATGTTTTAAATTTAGTACATATGTGATTTTTGTATTTTAGCGTTTATAAAGTATATTTATTAAAAAACAATGTCTGCAGTTTAAAGAAATAAATAAATTAAAAATCAAAATAAATTCTAATACACTTAGCATTAAAAATAAACCTGACAAATTAACTAAAAAAGCTAAACATTAGAGGGACATAACACTTTAGAAATGGAATTTGAAAAACCTTTGAAATTTGCAGAAAAACAAAGGTTACAGGGACATTGTAGTTAGGAAGTAGAATTAAAAAACCTTAATAATTCACTGAAAAATCCAAAGGTTACAGGGACGTTCTAGTTAGGCTCAGATAATACATGCACAAAACCATAGAAATACAGCAGTTATAGTTACCTGAGGTAACAATAACTTATGCCCCTGCAATGCACTGCTTATGACCTCACATATTACATCACTCATGACATGGTCAGTGACATCACTAATGACATCATTGATGAAAACACAAATGACATCACTGATGACATCATCTAAAGAACCACTCACATACCGACTCACACACCCACACAACCCCTCCTACACCCACTCACACACCCATCCACCCTTTACACAGACACTCTCTTACCCATACACCTACTCGCACAGCTACTCACTCACCTAAACAACTACTCACATACCCACAAAACCACTCACATACCCACAAAACCACTCACATAGCCACTCACACACCCACACAACTTCTCACACACCTACACACACACACCTGCACAACCACTCACACACCCATAAAAACTCACACACCCATACAAGCACTCACACACCCACACACCTACTAAAGACACCTACTTACACACACATACAACTACTCACACACCCACTCACATATCCATACAACCATTCACACACCCACTCACATACCCATATAACCACTCACATAGCCACTCACACCCCAAGAAAACCACTCACAAATATATATAGCCACTCACACATCCACTGACAGATCTATATACACACTCACACACCTATACAGCCACTCAGACACCCATTTACACACTGATACAGTCAGTCACACAGCCACTCAGATGACATGTATTAGAAATAGTATCACTCATCAGTAGTACAGAAAGAATAGTAATTTAACCTATGTAGTAGCTTAGTACATACATATTTAAGTCTCAGAAACGTTTAAAAAACACATACACTCACTGGATGATATCATCCAGTGATGTAATTTGAGATGTCATCAGTGGTGTCATTAATGATGTCACTGACCATGTCATGAGTGATGTAATATGTGAGGTCATAAGCAAAGCATTGCGGGTCGTAAGTTATTGTTAGCTCAGGTAACTATAACTGCTCAATTTCTATGGTTTTGTGCATGCATAATCTGAGCCTAACTTTAACGTCTCGTTAACCTTTGTCTTCTTTCAGTGAATATATATATATATATATATTCACTGAAAAAAACAAAGGTTACAGCAGGTATATACATATATATATATATATATATATATATATATATATATATATATATATATATTCCACTTGCCGCCGATACTCCAGATTGCTCGAAGAAATATACGGACACGGACCACTTCAAATTACTTTGGATGTTTATTCGGATGCCGCCATAACGCGTTTCAACTCACAAGGAGCCTTGATCACATGACAGCTTTACGGAAAGTTTTTTTCTTTTTAAAGTGACAGTGTGCTTATTGTGAACTACGTAGAAGATGAGACAATCAATAGAGATAGAGAAAATACTCAATTCAGTAGTTTTAAAATTTGTTGGAGAGCGTGATGTAGAAAGCAATCTGCTACAATATCACATAAGTAAAAACAATTGTAAAATTGGTGGTAAAATTGATGAATCAATAAAATAAGGCAATTTATATAGTTCAGATTTAAAATTGAAATTAAATTTTAAAACCTGTAATCACCAATGTCGAGCAACATTAATTGATGTAGGTACATAAATGTAGAATCAATTGTATTCCTCACAAAGACATTCAATGAATATAAGATGCATATCTTTGATCTAGCCGTTTCATAAATAGATACCTATTGCATCTTCCTACATTGCCACTTGAAACAGTATACATAACAATATTACATATAGTTACCCATGTGCAAATATTGCAAATTAGATCATCTATGCTCATCACATACAAATTGATTAATAACTGTTAATCAATTCTCAAGACTGTCAAAAAAGTGCTCAATGTGCAAAATGTGCAAAAAAAAATTAAATTATTTTTTTGTTAAAAAAGACTTAACATCAAATAACTGAGCGCTGCAACAAATGGTAAAACTGGCCTGTGTTGATAATTAACCGCTCATCGGAAAAAGTAAAATCTCAATTTTAGGTACCAATTCAAACAATCATGTATTTCCTTGTATGTTGTATTTTCTCATCACATTTGTTCAATTGGTGAATCACAAAATAAGTATCGAAATGGCGCTTTAATAATGCAAAAGTCGATTATTTAGATGTTACTTGTGGCTATTTTGTACTACAAATAGAGTAAGTCCAATCTATAAATACATAAATACATAAATGTGTATAAATATATAAATAAATAAATAACTTAAAATGTCCGTACAAAAGTTAAAAGATGTTCTATCTGTATATAGTTATGGTGACACCACTAATTGAAACTAACATCATTAATTTACTATTCTAGATGCAGGTATGTAAATCTTCTGTAACATTAAGCCCCCTGGCTGTTTAGAATTCATTTCCAGAATATAACGTGTTTCTAACTTGCGTAATTTGTCCTCTCTGTTGCCACCTCTCCGACTCGCTGGTACTGAGTCTATGAGGTAATATTTCAAATCCTCACTCCTAGATTTATGATAGTCCCTGAAGTGTCTGGCAACAGGGTATGTGTTGTCCTGATTGTTAATAGCACGCATGTGTTGTAAAATGCGTTTGTGGGCTTGGAGTTTGGTGCTTCCAATATATTGTAAGCCACATGGACATATCAGGACATACACCACAAATTCCGTTTTGCAAGTGAGGAGTTTCTGGATTTCATGTTTTTTGGGGCTAAAAGGGGTAATGTACGTTGTAGTGTTAACCCCCTGTTGGCAAGCTTTGCATATTTTGCATTTGTAAAACCCTTTGTGCATAGTTAACCAGCTGCAACTTTCAATAATCTCTGGACTTGTTTTAACTAATTTGTCTCTCATTGACGGTGCCCTACTGTAGGTAATAGATATGTTGTTAGGTAAGGAGGTCCCAATAATGGGATCATCCAAAACCAGGGGCCAATTACGCTTTATGATGTTGCGTATTTCTTTGTGCTGTTTACTGAATTCAATAATCACTCTAAATTCTTCTTGTTTAGGGGATAACACAAGGGCCTGTTGTTCATTCTCAGTACCTACTTTCATATCGTTACCCTGTATCAAATCTGAGCGTTCTATTGACATGGATTTAGTAATGGCACTGTCTATGGTTTTGGAGGAATAACCTCTTTGCAAGAATCTTTTCTTACTTTCTATCTGAGCCTGTTTGAGGGACACTGAATCACTGTTTACTCTTCTGAGTCTTAACATTTCCCCATATATATATATTTTTTTTTTCAGTGAAAAACCAAAGGTTACAGGGACATTATAGTTGGGCTCAGATTTCCCTTGTACAAAACCAGTGAAATTCAGCAGTTATATATACCTTAACTAACTATAACTTATGTCCCCGCAATGCACTGATTATGACCCCATTTATTACATCACTCATGACATGTCAGTGACATCTCTGATGACATCATCCAGTGAGTGTAGGTGTTTTTAAGAGTTTATAGGTGCTAAACATATATGGTAACTGACTACAAAAATTAAATTAGTATGCTAGGTGCACTACTACTGAGTGATAATACTTCTAACATATATTAAGTATATTAAGTGAGTAGCTGTGTGGCTGTATCCTTGTGTGTATGGGTATGTAAGTGGCTGTATGGGTGTATAAGTGGATGTGTGAGTAGCTGTGTGGGTGAGTGAGATTCTTTGTGAGTGGCTGTATTGGTGAATCAGTGGATGTGTCAGTGGCTGTATGGGTGAGTAAGTGGCTGTTTGAGTGGGTGTTTGGTTAAGTGAATTGATGTGTGAATGGCTGTATTGGAGAGTAAGTGTCTGTGTGAATGGCTGTATGAGTGAGTGAGCGGATGTGTGAGTGCTTGTATGGATGTGTGAATGGGTATATAAGTGCTTCTGTGGGTGTGTGAGTGAGTTTGTGAGTGAGTGCTTGTATGGGTGAGTGAGTTGCTGTGTTGAAAGGCTGTATGGGTGAGTTAGTGGGTGTGTGAGTGACTGTAGGTAAATAAGTGGGTGTATGAGTAGCTGAATGGTTGAGTGTGTGGCTATGTGAGTGGCTGTATGGGTGAGTGACTGTATGAGTAGCTGTATGGGTGAGTGAATGGTTGTGTGAATAGTTGTACGAGTGAGTGATTGGGTCTGTGAGTGCTTCTGTGGAAGAGTGAATGGGTATGTGAGTTGTGTGTTTGTGGGTGTACATGAGGTTGTATGGGGTGTGAGTGGGTGTGTGAGTAGTTCTGTGGATGATGTCATCAGTGAGGTCATTTGCGATGTTATCAGTTATGTAATATGTGATGTCATAAGCAGTGTATTGTGGGGCGTAAGTTATAGTTAGCTCAGGCAACTATAACTGCTGAATTTTACTGGTTTTGTACGAGGAAAATCTGAGCCTAACTATAACGTCTCTGTAACCTTTGTTTTATTCAGTGAATTTCTAAGGTATTTTTAATTCTATTCCCTAACTATAGCATCCCTGTATCCTTTGTTTTTTTAGTGAACTTCTAAGGTTTTTAAAAGTCTATTTCCCAAGTAAAACGTCCCTGTAACCTTTGAATTTTTAAGTGAATTTCTATGTTTTTTTAACTGGTAGTCGTATTTGCAGAGTGGTGGAGAAAGGGGGCGGGCCTCTACCAGCTCTCTGAAATCCCCCTGTAAGGGACTTATTGGAGGTAACAGGCAGGCTTCTTGTCCCCCAAGGTCTCTCAGCATCCAATAGGACTTAATCCCCCAACCAGTATTGCACCAGGAGGCTCGTTTACAGAGTGGTGGGAAAAGGGGGCCTGGCCTCCGAAGTCCTCACACCAATTGTGCCCTGTGGAACTTACTGGAGGAAACAGGTGGGGTAGTTGGCCCTCAAGGACCCTTTGGAGCCAAGGGGACTTCATCCTCCAACCAGCAATGCTCCAGGAGGTGCGTTTGCAGAGTGGTGGAGTAAGGGGGCGTGGCCTCTGACAACCTCACAGCAATCCCACTGTGTGGGACTTACTGGAGGTAACAGGAGGGATAGTTAGCCCCCAAGGACCCTCAGCAGCCAAGAGGACTTCATCCCCCTACCAGCAGTGCACCAGTAGGCGCGTTTGCAGAATGGTAGAGAAAGGCGGCATGGCCTCCAAAGACCTCTCAGCAATCCCACAGTGTGGGACTTACTGGATGTAACAGGAAGGCTTGGTGGCCCCTAAGGACCCTCTGGACCTAAGGGGACTTCATCCCCCAACCATCAGTGTGCCAGGAGGCGCGTTTGCCGGCGACTGGCTAGTCTTTTTTTTAAAAAAAATGTTATAGTTTGGGGAGGGGGCCGCAGGGCCCCCCTTCCCTGGGCCCAGCCTTTTAAAAAATAAATTATCACATCAAAGGGAGGGGGTCTGAGCGGCCCCCCTGCCAGGCTGATTTCGATCCCGGGGACCCCATCCCCTGAGGTCCACCTTTTTTTTAAAGAATAAGGGGAGGGGGGCCACACGGCCCCCTCTTCCTGGCCGATTTCCGACCCTTGGGTCCCCATCCCCCTGGGTCAGCCTCTATTGTGGGTTCCCTGGTCCCACCCAGGGCACCCACTTAGCAATGTTGATGACCGCGGGGGAAGCCTCAAGGCCCCTGCAGTCTTGCTTTGACAGAGAGGGAGCTGCTAACATGCAGCTCCCTCTCTGTCAAAGCAATTGTGCTCAGCTTTGAGCAAGCGCGAGCAAAATGCTCTTGCTTGCTCAAAGAGGAGCACAGTTTGCTATGGCTTGATGGGAGCATTAAAGCTCCCACCAAGCCATAGCAAGCAGCTATGTCCCTGGGGTGGGCACCCTGGAACATAGCAGGAGCCGGCGCTTGGGGGGTGGCAGACCCCAGGGCCATCTATTATTTGAGCCCCATTCAGGTGGCAGTCCCTGGGGCTGTGGGAGGGCAATGTGGGCCCCCCTGCATTTCTATAGTAATTGCTCCGGGGAGCTGGCGGTCTCTGGGACTGCGGAGGCCCCCCATTTATTTTGGCTAAATCCCAGGGGAGGTGGCATTCCCCAGGGTGGCGGGAGAGTACACGTGGCCCCCCACATTATTTAAATTTAAAGCCCTAGGGAGGTGGCGGTGAGGGGGTCCACACAGCCCCTGCTTTCTTCATCATAAAGGCTCAGGGAGGTAGCGGTCCCCATGGCTGCGGGGAAGACCAGACCGGCCTCCCCTGCACTAATTTAATAAATAGCCCCAGGGAGGTGGCGGTCCCCAGGGCTGTGGGGGGCTGTGCAGGCCCCCCGTATCTGTTTACTTATTTTTTCCCTGGGGAGGTGTCAGACCCTGGGGCGCGGAGGGTTCCACATAGGCACTCCCCGCATTATTATAAAACACTGCCCCCTGGATTTGGCCCACCCGTGGACTTCATGAAAGACGAGTGGAAGCCCAGGTATCTTTTTTTTAAAATGTTGCCACAGACCCGCAGGTCCACCCGTGAATTTGTGGCAAAATTCAATTTAAAAAATGCTCTTAATCCCTGGTAGGGTCCCTGTGGGACCCTCCCCCCCCCCCCACCACCATATCTGGGAGGTCAGGGTATTCCTGCCCCCTTTTCTTTATTTTTTACTTTTTTTGTGGGACTCGGCTTCAAGCCAAGTCCCAAGATGCCTGCCAACACTTCCTGGTTGAAGTGTTTGCAAGCAATCAATTTTCAGTAGGATCCGCGAGCCCAGTGCAAGGACTCGTGTCCCCGGATATCTATATTTTTTAAACTTAAATATCTCAGAAGCTACTGAACGGATTTACACCAAATCACAAAAAGCATGCTTTTTGGACCAGCATCTAGCTTTCTGCCAAATTTGGTGTAATTCCGTTCAACGCTTCAAACTGTAGTCATGTTCAAAAAATGAAAAATCCCAATAGACATATCATGTCTATTCACATTTTCCACAGAGCCGCCACCGCCATCGCGCCCGAACTCCGCCGCACCATCAATGCCACCTTCGAAGCCGGCATCTTCCCCGATGACTGGAAGCGGGCTGAGGTCAAGCCCCTCCTGAAGAAACCCCGACAGACCTGAAAAACTACCAGCCCATCTCTCTCCTTCCCTTCGCAGCCAAAGTCTCCGAAAAATTTGTCAACACACAACTAACCACCTTCATCGAAGAGAACGCCATACTCGAATCTTCCCAATCCGTATTCCGCAGCAACCACAGCACCGAGACCGCCCTCCTCGCCGCCACCGACGACATCCGCATGCTACTCGACCAGGGACACACCGCGGCCCTCATCCTGCTAGACCTCTCTGCTGCCTTCGACATTGTCTCCCACCGCACTCTTACAACCAGACTCCACGGCGCCGGCACTCACCCTCAACTGGATCCGCTCCTTCCTCACCAGCAGAACCCAATGGATCAGACTCCCACCCTTACTCTCCGAGCCCACAGAGATCAGCTGCGGAGTACCCCAGGGATCGTCGCTCAGCCCCACGCTCTTCAACATCTACATGAACCCCCTCGCCGCCATCGTCAGACAGCATAGTATCCTACGCCGACGACACCCAGCTCATCCTCTCCCTCACGAAGAACCCAGAAGATACCAGACTCAGCTTCCAAGAAGGAATGAAAGACGTCGCAGCCTGGATGAGCGACAGCTGCCTAAAACTGAACTCGGAGAAGACAGAGGTCCTCATCCTTGGACCCTTCCCCTCCGCATGGGACAGATCCTGGTGGCCCTTCGCCCTCAGAAACCCACCCACCCCGACGAACAACGCCCGGAACCTCGGCATCATTCTAGACTCCTCCCTCACCATGACTCGCCAGGTCAACGCCGTCTCCTCCACCTGTTTCAACTCCCTCCGCATCCTTCGAAAGACTTTCAAGTGGATCCCACCCGAAGCCAGAAAGACCGTCACCCACGCCCTCATCACCAGCAGACTGGACTACGGAAACGCCATCTACGCGGGAATCAACAAATCCCTGCTACAGAAACTCCAGACCATCCAAAACACCGCTGCCAGACTCGTCCTCGGCACCCCACGACATGAGCACATAACCCAACACCTGCGAGACCTCCACTGGCTCCCCGTCGAAAAGAGAGTAACCTTCAAAGCACTCACCCTCGACTACAAATCCCTCCACAACATCGGACCCAAATACCTCAACGAAAGAATCTCTTTCCACGCACCCAAAAGAAACCTCCGCTCCGCCGACCTCACCTTAGCAACGACCCCACGCATCCGCAGAACCAGAGCCGGGGGAAGAGCCTTCTCCCACGTCGCAGCCAAAGCCTGGAACGAACTCCCAGTCAACATCAGACTCTCCCCCACCCTGCACACCTTCAGGAAGAGCCTCAAGACCTGGCTTTTCGGTTAACCCTGAGCTGCACACCCCACCCCCAGCGCCTTGAGACCCTCAAGGGTGAGTAGCGCGCTTCATAATCCCCTGATTGATTGATTGTGGAAAACATGTTTTGGGACCTCCCTTTTTTCTTGGCCCCCCTCTTGACCTATCACCCCAAAACTTTCAACACAGTAGCTGAACCAAAAAGGGAACAGTTTATGAATATTTCGTGAAGATTCGTTAAGCGGCAAGAAAAGTTATTGGCTAAACAAAAAATGCTTTTCCTATGGAAACTTTTCGTCCTAACTATAATGTTTTAGAAAACACCCCCACTCACTGGTTGATGTCATCAATGATGTCATCAGTGATGTCATTTAAAATGTAATCAGTGGTGTCATCAGTGATGTCACTGACCATGTCCTGTGTGATGCAATATGTGAGGTCATAAGCAGTGCATTGAGGGGGTAGTTACCTCAGCTAACTATAACTGCTGAATTTCACTGGTTTTGTACGAGTGAAATTTGAGCCTAACTATAATGTCCCTGTAACCTTTGTTTTTTTGTGAATTTCTAAGATTTTTTAATTCAATTTCCTAACTATAATGTCCCTGTAACCTTTGATTTTTTCAGTGAATTTCTAAGATTTTTTTAATGTTACTTTCTAACTATAATATTCCTGTAACCTTTTGTTTTTGAAGTGAATTTCTAAGGTTTTTAGAATTTTATTTCCTAAATGTAACCACTAACCTTTGACAGTGAGTGTGTGAGTGAGTACATGAGTGTCTCAGTAAGTCTGTGAGTAGGTGTGCAAGTCTCTGAGTGGGTCTGTGAGTCGGTGTGAGAGTGTCTGAGTGGGTCTGTGAGTCGGTGTGAGAGTGTCTGAGTGGGTCTGTGAGTCGGTGTGTGTGTCTGAGTGCTCTCTGTTTTGCCTTCTCCTGCTTTGTTTTGCCTTTTCTGCTTGCTTTTCTAGCCTCTGTTTTGCCTTTCCTGCTCATTTTTCTGCCTCTGTTTTGCCTTTCCTGCTCATTTTTCTTCCCTCTGTTTTGCCTCTTTCTGCTTGCTGCTGACCTTTATTTTACCTTTTTGCTCATTTCTCACCTTTATTTTGCCTCTTGCTCCTGGTTTCTGACCTCTATTTTGCCTCTTTCTGCTCCCTTCTGACCTTTATTCTGCCTCTTTCTGCTCATTGCTGACCTTTATTTTGCCTCTTTCTGCTCCTTACTGACCTTCATTTTGCCTCTTTCTGCTCGTTTCTCACCTTTATTTAGCCCCTTGCTGCTCATTGCTGACCTTTTTTGCCCTTTTCTGCTTATTTCTCACCTTTATTTTGCCTCTTGCTGCTGGTTTCTGATCTCTATTTTGCCTCATTCTGCTTCTTGCTGGTCTTTATTTTGCCTCTTTCCGCTCATTTTGGACTTTTATTTTGCCTCTTTCTGCTCATTGCTGATCTCTATTGTGCCTCTTTCTGCTCGTTTTGCACCTTTATTTTGCCTCTTTCTGCTCGTTTCTCACCTTTATTTTGCCTCTTGCTGTTCGTTTGTGACCATTTAGTCTGCCTCTTTCTACTTGTTTCTCACCCTAATTTTACCCCTTTCTGCTCGTTGCTGACCTTTATTCTGCCTCTTTCTGCCCGTTTCTGACCTTTATTTTGCTTCTTTCTGATCGTTTCTGACCTTTATTCTCCCTATTTCTGCTCGTTGCTGACCTTTATTTTGCCTCTTTCTGCTCCTTACTGACCTTCATTTTGCGTCTTTCTGCTCGTTTCTCACCTTTATTTAGCCCCTTGCTGCTCGGTTCTCACCTTTATTTACCCCCTTGCTGCTGGTTTCTCACCTTTATTCTGTCTCTTTCTGCTCGTTTCTCACCTTTATTTTGCCTCTTTCTGCTCATTGCTGACCTTTTTTTGTCCTTTTCTCCTTATTTCTCACCTTTATTTTGCCTCTTGCTGCTGGTTTCTGATCTCTATTTTGCCTCATTCTGCTTCTTGCTGGTCTTTATTTTGCCTCTCTCCGCTCATTTTGGACTTTTATTTAGCCTCTTTCTGCTCATTGCTGATCTCTATTGTGCCTCTTTCTGCTCGTTTTGCACCTTTATTTTGCCTCTTTCTGCTCGTTTCTCACCTTTATTGTGCTTCTTGCTGCTGGTTTCTGAGCTCTATTTTGCCTCTTCTTGCTCATTTCTCACCTTTATTTTGCCTCTTTCTGCTCGTTTCTCACCTTTATTTTGCCTCTTGCTGTTCGTTTGTGACCATTTAGTCTGCCTCTTTCTGCTTGTTTCTCACCTTTATTTTGCCTCTTTCTGCTCATTGCTGACCTTTATTCTGCCTCTTTCTGCCCGTTTCTCACCTTTATTTTGCTTCTTTCTGATCGTTTCTGACCTTTATTCTCCCTATTTCTGCTCGTTTCTTACCTTTATTCCGTCTCTTTCAGTCCCTTCTGACCTTTATTCTGCCACTTCCTGCTCGATTCTCAGCTTTATTTTGTCTCTCTCTGCTCGTTGCTGATCATTATTTTGCCTCTTTCTGCTCGTTTCTCACTTTTGTTCTGGCTCTTTCTGCTCGTTTCTGACCTTTATTCTGCCTCTTTCCGCTCGTTTCTCACCTTTATCTTGCCTCTTTCTCCTCTTTGCTGACCTTTATTCTGCCTCTTTCTGCTCGATTCTCACCTTTATTCTGTCTCTTTCTGTTTGTTTCTGACCTTTATTTTGCCTCTTTCTTCTCTCAAGGTCCCCGCGATCCCAGCTGGCTCCCTGTCTCCTGCGAGAGCCGGCATTGCTGCTGCACGGAGCAAGCTGCTTGAAAGACAGTTCTCTTCGTGCAGGTGCAATCATTTCATTTCTTTCATGTCTGTGGGCAGGGAAAGAGATAAAACCTCTGCTTTGAGCGGACGGGAGCACTTTGACAGCTCCCGCCCGCTGGAACCGGAGTGTTCGCTTTTCCTTGGCGGGAGCTGTCAAAACCCCAGCCAAGGAAAATCAAACAGATATGTCACAGGGGGTCACCCCGGGACATAGCAGGAGCCGGCCCTGGGGGGTGGCGTTCCCCAGGGCCATGTATGGCTCCAGGAGGGGGGCCACATGGCCCCCCTCCTTTCTTGTGTACAGGTCACCCAAGGGATGTGGTGGTCCCCAGAACCGAGAACAGCCCGAGAGAGGGGCCGCGCTGCCCCTCTCCCATTCTTTAAAAAAATATTTGGCCCTGGGAGGTGGTGGTCCGCATGGCCGGCAGGGTCCACGGGCCCCCCATTTTGTGTTATTTAGCCCCGGGGAGGTGGTGGTCCTCGGGGCTCGGGGTCGTGCAGCCTCCCAACAGTGTTTGCTTGTCCCAGGGAGGTGGTGGTCCCCGGGGCTAAAAGAGCCTGGGGAGGGAGGCCCCATGCGTCCCCTCCTTCCCTATTTAAATAAAGCCACAGGGAGGTGGTGGTCCTGGGGGCTCTAAGAGCCTTAGAAGGGGGGCCCCTTGCACCCCCTCTTTTTTTTTTATAAATGTCCCCGGGACCTGGCCCACCCGGGGGCTTCATGAAAAACAAGACTGTGCTTGTTTTATTTTATTTCTGTTGCGGATTCGCGGCTCCGTCGTGTTTCTGTGGCAAAGTTTTTTTTAAAGGTGCTTCTTAGCCCTGTCGGGACCACAGTTAGGGGGTCAGGGTATTCCTACCATGCCCCCTTTTCTTTTTTGTAACCGTTTTTTGTGGGACTTGGCTGAAACCGAATCTAAAGATGGTGCCAACACTTCCTGATCGAAGTGTTGGCAGCTAATCAGATTTCAGAACGGGGACTGTCGCATCCTTGGATGACCTACCTCCCTATATATACAAATTTGTTTTTTCTTTAATATATCAAGAACTACTGAATGGATTTACACCAAATAACAAAAAAACTTTCTTACTGGACCAAAAGCTACCATTCTGCCAAATTTTGTGTAATTCCGTCCAACAGTTCGGGCTGTAGTCGCAACTAAAATCTCTATGGAAATTAACATTGGGAAAAAACTTTTTTTTTACCCCCCCTTTTCTTGGTTCCCACTTGAAGAATTGGGCCGAAATGTTCCATGCACAACAAGAATCACCGGGGCAGTTTTTGGGAAACTTTCGTGACGATTCGTCAATTGGTACTAAAGATTTAGGCAAGTCAAAAAATGCTTTGTCTATGGAAACAAAGACCTAACTATAACTACCTACTAGCGACCGCCAGTAGGTAATATATATATTTATAGTTATATAAACTCAAGGTTGCCGAGTCATTGGACCGACACCTTCGGCTGTTTCCTACAACTACATCAAGTGGCTGAGGCGAGGGGTCGCTTGTATGCACTGTACGGCCTCCCCTATATAGAAGTGCAATGACTATTTAAGTCAAATAGTGAGGGAACCCGAATAAATTTAAAATATAATTAACCGCAATCCTTTCCCAAGTGACTACGCGACATGCATCCAAGTTAGCCCATCGGGCGGAAAGTAAATGGGGCATTGGAACCCATATACAGATTGATTTACTGTTTTTCTTGCAGGACACACCGAGGGGTAATGATTGTCTCCAAGCAGACTACAAAGTCTAGCATGCTTTGCAAGAACGTGCACCTGAACGGCCCACTGGGGGCAATAACTAATAGAATTTAGCATGCGGCTTTAAATGCTTGGAGTTACCTGCGGAGACCAGCTATGCCATGCCTATGATTAAGGAGCAGGGGGCTCTGAAACCGGTCAGGCGCATTGAGTCAGGACTGAAAAGCCGGTTCCCCTCAAATAAAGATTCTTCTGAATAGCTGCTGTTGAGTATGTTCTCAAGCTTTTGGGCAACTTTTGGAAATACTTATCGCGGCAGTCCAAGCCGTGGAGAACTGCACCGCCGATCATACTGATGTTAAGGACCGCGGGGCTTGAACTGTGCAAGCCTATGAGCGGAACAGCAGCTCTTGTGAAATTTAACCGTGCCTTTGTTGTTCTGATGCCCACCAGAGGAATATAAATATGCTAAAAACTGTTTTTCTTGCAGGACCCACCGAGGGGTAATGATTGTCTCCAAGCAGACTACAAAGTCTAGCATGCTTTGCAAGAACGTGCACCTGAAGCGGCCCACTGGGGGCAATAACTAATAGAATTCAGCATGCGGCTTTAAATGCTTGGAGTTACCTGCGGAGACCAGCTATGCCATGCCTATGATTAAGGAGCAGGGGGCTCCGAAACCGGTCAGGCGCATTGAGTCAGGACTGAAAAGCCGGTTCCCCTCAAATAAAGATTCTTCTGAATAGCTGCTGTTGAGTGTGTTCTCAAGCTTTTGGGCAACTTTTGGAAATATATATATATAATATTTTTTTTTACAGGGTTGCCCACTTGTCTTATTAAAGTGGTACATTTGTTGTGTGACAACCAATGTTATTGCTTTTGCAGCAACAACCAAGGTACAAACATGACTAACAAGCCGACACAGCAATTACAATAAATGATGACAATCAGTTGACCCCCCCCATCCAGTTCATAATAAGCCCACCACCTGCCCAAAATGTTCTCATGTTTGCAAGGGAAGCCCTGAGCCATATATATGGGCCGTTCCTGCTGGGCAAACCAATCCACCCCGTTCCTCCACTCAGCCACCGACGGACGCAAGCAATATCATATTTGGCAATGAAAGTGTATTCCATCCTCTGCCCTCCCCCACTTCTTCCAACAACCCCAATAGAGCAACCCTGGGGGTGAGGCCAAGCCGGTGGCCCAGAATTGCAGAGAGTTCCCTCCCAATCGCCTCCCAAGAGGGGACCATCCTTGGGCATGCCCACACCACGTGGAAGAAGTCGACCTCCTGTACTGAACAATGTGCACAGTGGGCCTGGGAGACCCTGCCAGCTCGATGGAGCCGTTGGGGAGAAGCATGTAGTTAAGCTGGACCAGCTTGCAGAGATAGCCGGTTCCTTGGGGGCCAACTACCCTTGCGCTACTCTTAGTCTTCAAGCTCACCCACCCAGACTTCCCACCTCCCATGCAGCGCAGGGAAGCAGTCTAGATCATTGATAATTAGAGAACAGTAAATCCCGGGATTAGATCCCTTAGCCAACCTTCCCATCTACAGTTTAGCCTCGAAGGGGTCTAAATTCTGGAATCCGTGTGTGAGGAGGAATATTGGCCGACATGGAGTGGCGCAGCTGTAGGTAACAATTGAATTGGGTGGGGGAGAGCTGATATTGCTCCTGCAGCTCTTGAAACGTCTGCACACCACCGCCTGCCCAAACAACCCCAAGGCGAGTGATGCCTATTCTATCCCATTGTGCAAACACCTCTAGACCAGCAGAGTGGTGCAACAATGTCCCTTACCATAGGGGGGTCAGCCCGGTAGGTCTGCAATCCCAACCTATAAAGCGGAGCGCCGCCCTCCAACACAGCAACACTACCTGTGTACAGTCAGGGAGGGTTCGGAGAATTGGGGCCTCGTAAGGCTAACCCATCAGCTCATTCATGCGCAGCAGGGCCAGTTCCACTCGGTAGGTCGGGTCATCCCACCGCCCCCCCCATTGAATCAGTCATTAAGCGTGACCAGCTGCGAGGGCAGGTAATAACCATAGAGTCCATTCCCATCCCCCTGTCATAAGGGGAGTGTTGGGTCCTGCCCAAAGAAAAGTGTTAATCTTTGAAGCCAGGGTCTGGAGACCAGTTACCTATCCATATAAATGTAGGATCTCCATACAGCATGGTCCTGAAGTCTGTGGGTTCACCAAGAGCACCAATATGTCATTCGCATATATCGCTATGCGCTCCTCTGGCTACCCGTCCCAAGACCACCCCAAACACAAGCGTTTCATCAGAGGAAGCATGCAAAGGGCTCAATCGCCAGGGCAAGTAAGAGAGGTGAGAGGGGATAACCCTGATGGGTGCCTCTGCGAATTGGGAAGTGCAGTGAAAGGGTCCCGTTAACCTTGGCGGTGAGGTAAGCATAGAGGAGACCGATAAGTGTACGAAATTGATGTCCCAGCCTGGCCCGCTTCAGCACCACGTCCAGGAAAGACCAGTCAACGGTGCTGAAGGCCTTTTCAAAATCTACTAGGAGTAGTTCTGAGGGACATCGGAGTTGATGGGCCTAGGAGAAGGCCACCTGGACCCTTCGATACAATGCTGAGCACCTCTGTTTGGTATAAAGCCACATTGGTCAGGGTGGACCGAGTAGGGCAGGGTGCGGCATAGCCAGTTTGCCAAGACTTTGCCAAATACCTTGACGTCGGCATTGATCAGAGAGATAGGCCTGTATGATGGGCATCTGTACAAAGGCTGGCCGAACTTAGGGATCACAACAATTGTTACGTATCTAAGCTCGGGGGGGAATGTCCCTCGCTCTGCCACCTCGGTGTACAGTGCTAACAAATGGGAAAGTAGGAGAGGCCGGAATCGCTGAAGATGTTCAATCAAGAATCCATCTGGACCTGGTAATTTTACTGGAGCCATCGCAGAGTGCACCTCCTCGATCTCCTCAATCGTAATCGGCTGATCCAGATCATTAGCCAATGATCAAGGGCAGCAGAATATCATGCAGCACTGGGTACGCAATCTCCTGAAGGGGTCAGGGTGTCCTTGAGTATAATGCACTATAGTAGTCTGCAAAAACTTGCACCACCACCGGGTCCTGATCAAGGAGGCATCCCTCAGCATCCCTAATCTCGGGCGCCGTTCTGGAGGTGACGTCCCTGGTGGCCAGTATAAGAGCTTCCCCTATTTATCTCCCTGTTCATGTACCCATTGCGTCAATGCTTTCCAGCATTGCCTGGCTTCCTTTAGGGAGGTCTGACGTAACCGAGATCTCGCGAATATCAACTGTTGGTCTAAGTCATCAGAGTGTCGTCGATGTGCCCTCCGCTCCAGGGAAAGGATCTGGGCCGCCAGAGCCATCATCTGCGACCGTTTTTGCACTTCCTTAGCCTGGACATACCCTTTGATCAACCCCCTAAAGGTGGGCTTGCAGGCTGCCCAGAGAGTACCAGCTGTGACTTGTTCACCTCGAAATAAGTGTGGATCTTGTCAGAGCATTCCTGTTCAGTGAGATACCAAGCGTTAATGTGCCACATAGGTCGTAGGGTTGCTGTGGGAGGCCAAACCGAAGAAGGAGGGGCATCGCCAGAGATACCCCGGGAAGGGCTCCTAATCTCCGTAAACTGGAGGACGTCTGTCGCCGGAAGCCAAATCTGATCAATGCGTGAAGGGTCTTGTGCGCCGCCGACATGTGGGTATAGGCGTGTTCGCGGGAGTGCCACGTTCGCCACGCATCACAAAGCCCCATAGAGTCCGCCCAGGTCTAAAGCAGACAGGAGCGTGCCTGATGCCCCGGCAGAGGAGGACTGAAGGTGTCCTGGTCGGAGTCAGGAACGGCATTTAGTCACCTCCCACCAGCGTGACACCCTGGGAGGAGGGACCTAAGTTGCTTGTAGTGTGGGTTGGAGCTGTTGCTGTGGAACACAGACTGAGAGGAAGTTGTAGCGCCTGCTCTCCAATTGACCCTCAACTCCCACATACTGCCACTGGGGGTCCCCAAGGGAGGCGGGCACCACCAACGAGAACCCCCTGTATAACAAGATGGGCACTCCCCAGGAGCCCCGGGAAAACCCTGCATGGTACACTCTATCACAGCCGAAACGATTCAAAAAAGGCAATGGGTTCCTGGCAAGTGAGTTTCTTGGCGTAGAAGAAATGCCGGCTTCACATATCTGAGAACGGCTGATTGCTTAATATGATCTAGCAAGCTGTTGATATTCCAGGAGAGGACCTTAACCGACATCAACAGAGAGAAAGGCAAGGGGGCCCAGCCACCAGATAAGCACTCTGATGGGTCAGGTGGGACAAAACCGCAGGAGGGGCGCCCGTGGCATTGCTCCCAAATGTGAGCATTTGGCTTGGGAGAAAAAGTGTTAGTGAAGTGTGTGATCAAACATTTAAAAACAAACAGAACAACCCCCCACCGAAATTCCCTCCCGCCCCATACTTCTACCCTGGAAGCATCTGTCGCACTAACCCCACACATAACTACAACCCAACAGGGCCTACAGCCACCACCCCACGAACCCACAGAGGGCCCCCAATATATTAGGATCATAGTGGCTGACAGCAATTATTGTTATATCCTTACAGTAAAACCACAAAGAGGAACTCCAGAGCAAAACCAGAAACATTGTAGAGAAAAAAATGCAAAGAGAGGAAAAGCTAGAGCCTTCATGCCCCTCTGCCCCACCCAATCAAAAGAAACAAAGTAACCCAATTGTATGGTCGGGCTTCATGGGGGGGCATCGAGGCCTACCTCAGAACCGCTAGGTCAAATTACAAAAAACACATCCTCAATGAAAAGGCCTCCTTTTTCCGCGCTCAATTAGACCTAGCTAAAAATAGGCCCAGAGAACTATTCAGCATTATCAAAAATCAAACAGCTTCTGCCCCTCCCAAACTGACGGCATCTACGGAAAGATGTGAAGAAATTTCGAACTTCTTTTCCGAAAAAATCGCTAAGATTGATCTCTCCTTTGCCGTAACCCTCCCACCGCTCTGCTCATCACCCTCCCATGACCCCCACCCAAGTCTCCTTACTCACCTTCGACCCCTCCTGACGCTGTTCCACCCTCTTCCTCCGTCGCAACCCCGGATCACTTCCTCACTAACCTTCAGCTAAAAAATAATGCAACATGGCTTAATTTCAGCCCAGTTACAGAATGTGAAGTCCTCAACATCCTAACCAAGCTTAAACCCTCCTCTCATACCTTGGACCCTCTCCCTGCTAACCTTGTCCAAGATCTGAAGCATATCATCGCACCTTATTGGGCGTCCATCATTAACTCCTCCTTGGCCACAGGGTGTGTCCCTACTTCTCTCCAACTTGGCCAAATTACTCCCATCCTCAAAAATGCCACCGCTGACCCCACTGACCTTAACAATCTGCGCCCCATCTCTAATCTTCCACTGCTATCCAAAGCCCTCGAAAAATGCGTCTTGCTCCAGCTAGATAAGCACATTGACTCCTTCAGCCTTTTGGACACATTACAATCTGGCTTTCGAAAGGGCTGCAGTACTGAAACCGCCATGCTCAACATTGTTGATCTCATACATCACTCCTCGATAAAGGGAGTCCTCCCTTCTCATCCTTCTTGACCTCTCGGCCGCTTTCGATACTGTCAACCACTCCGCCTTACTTAACACCCTCAAAAATCGGTTCGGCTTTAGCGGTCTTGTTCTTGAATGGTTTACCTCCTTCTTTCGCCACAGATCCCAACAAATTAAAATTAACCATTGCCTCTCTACTCCTATCCCTGTTCCCCTGGGTGTTCCCCAGGGGTCTATTCTCTCCCCCTCACTATTTAACCTCTTCATGGAACCCCTCACCCTCATTCTTAAGCAAGCAGGAATCAACTACCACCTCTATGCTGATGACACCCAGCTTTACTATAAGATCAAAACTCAAGATGACATTTTTCACCTCAACAATACCTTAACTAAAATCCAACAATGGTTCCATCACAATCACCTTAAACTCAATCCTAAAAACGGAAGTCATTCTCTTCGCTCCTAAAAACAACCGGCTCCCCATTCAACACTGGATCTCTGACCTCAAAGCTCTCAACTGCTCTTTGTCCACCTCTAACTCAGTTAAATCCCTTGGAATAAGCATTGACCAGAACCTCAGCCTTTCGTCCCACATAAAAAATGCAGCTAAAGGCGCCCTCTTCTCCCTACTTCACCTCAAGAAAATCAAACCCTTCATTCCTGCTGAGGACTTTAAACTAGTTGTTCAATCACTAGTCCTTTCGAGATTGGATTATGGTAATGCCATTCTTTCTGGAACGCCAAAATCCACCTAGCCCCAATCAAATCAGTCCTTAATCTCGCGGCCAGGCTTATCTCCGATTGTAAGCGGTTTGACCACATCTCCCCATCCTCAAAGAGCTCAAATGGCTCCCCGTCGAAGGCAGATCCACATTCAAGAACGCTTGCATTACGCACAAAGCCTTGCACCATCACACCCCAGTTTATCTCTCTGACAAACTCCACAAAGCAGGCTGCTCAAGAGAAATGGGGAGCACAAATACTCTCATGCTAATACCACCCTTGGTACACAAGAAATCTACCCAGTTACGCTCTTTCTCCGCTAATGCGCCCACTATCTGGAACTCACTCCCCAAAGATCTACGTTGCACCCCCTCTTACCTCAGCTTCAAAAATGATCTCAAACAACACCTACTCAACAAATACTGGGGTCCTTAATCCTACCACCTTCCCCGGATCTCCCAACCTGCCCGTGACAGTGTCTTGTCCCCACTATACTATACTGGAGTTACAACCACCCCTCCTCACCTCCTTACTTTTACTTCCCCCCTCCACACCTTGAGCTCTCTTATAATTTACGGACCTCTCCTGCTTGCTGTCCCCTCTCTCATTTCCCCACTCTGTTCTCCCCCCTCCTCAATCCTCTCCCCCCCATCCCTGACTACCCACGCTACCCCAAATTTCTAACTCAGGTTATGCCCTTACGGTTCTCCTTAACTTCTTATTCTTACACTATTGTTTTCCTTTTGCATATTGTGCTGAGTATTTTGCACTTTGCCTTTCTGTACAAATGTTATACTGCAATTGGTCCCTCTCTCGACCCTTGTAAAGCGCTCTGATACCTTTGGGTCTAGCCAGCGCTATATAAAACTGTTTAAATAAATAAATAAATAAATCCCGGGTCTGGAAAATGCTGATGGAGTGCCCATCAGCATGGTATCCGGGACCATCAATGTTGGTCTCAGGCCCTCCTCAGTCCCAACCAGATGAGTCCCACATCCATGTGGGCAGGAGCGAGTAATCCGGGAGCGAGCCCACCTCTTTCTGGAGGGCTTAGGAAAAAGGTGGGGAACATCTCTCCCCGTCAGGGAAGCAGCCTCTTCAGATCTGCCAGGCCGCCGAAGCTCTCGCCTCGCTGCCATTCATTCCCAAGAGTGCTCTGGATATCAAAAAAGTAAGTAGTAGAGTTGAATATCACTTTCAAATGTGCCGGAAGAGAAGCATATACTGCAGGTTAAGGGCCCGGAGCTTTGCATACCGTCCTCAAAAGAGTGTCTGCTGGCAGGATGGCTTGTCTTGTCCCATATCTGCCTGTCCGGCCGTGAGTGTAATGAAGGAGGACGCATGTCACTATCCGTGGCTCGCTTACCCCGCTGGGGCAGCAAAGCAGCCAGGGTAGTCGCACCTACGATGCCGTTCGACCAGTCGCCGGAGTACCACAGTGGCCAAGTGATATGGCAGCAGGTGAGGAGTCGCAATCCACTGGCAGCGCCGCCTTCACAAGCAGGTAGGGTCCCGGCGGAGCCAGAGTGCAACCCGGACAGATGCCAGGGAATCCCATAGCGATCAGTCCAGGGGGTCCAGCAGAGCAACAATGCAGGAGAGGGGAGCCGAACCCCCAGGAGTGGTCACAGTCTCTACCTGCAGGTAGGGCAGGTCAAAAGGCTAGTGAAAAAGAGGGGGGGGGAGGCCTCCTACATCCGTCGGAGGGAGTGCAGACCTGGGGGAGGAACTCCAATATCAGTGAGCTGATCCACAACCTCCAGCAAACAGTCCAGAGATTATGGAGGGGGGTAGCACCGCGGCTCACGAATGTGATTTCCCAACCACCAGGGCAGCACAAGCACGGTCTAATTCCTGGGTTGCCTGGCCCCTCGTCAAGCAAGCCTCAAAGGGACCCCTCAGAGTTGGAGCACGCCCTTACTTCAGTCAGAGGGCCGTCATCCGCAGCCCGGGCGGACAACAGTTTCAGCAAGGTCCACCAGTTGCAAGGACGCAGCCGCGTGCACACCTGCATGCATTTAAGGCAAAGGGGGGGCCGAATACAGTGCCAGGCCGGGGCCCACCACTCAGCCCTCCCGGGCATAGCTTCATCCCACATGGCCTGCTGGGCCCCTCCAGCCACTACGTCGTAGTGCAGCTGCGCATCATGAGCAGTGCTCCCTGCTTGTGCAGACGCTGCCATACATGTACAATCACCGCCCATCGCTCACTGTACTCTCTGACATCTTGCGCCCCTGCACCGACGCCGTGTCCTATCTGCCCTCATGCTCGCTGGGCTCTCCCGTCCTTCACCTTTGACTCACTGTCGCAGATTCTAGCCAGCTGCAGAGTGGACCCCGGGCACAGTCACTCGCAGGATACAGATGTGGCCTCTTCGCAGGGTTGCTGTCCTCAGCAGCGCTTGGGGCTCAACAGCAGGCTCCCCTCTTGACCGGATATTGCGGCAGTACTGCAACCTTCGGCTCGGAGTGTGGTGCAGCTGCCCCCGCACAGCCATTCGTGGAACCTCTGAACCCCCACATCCCCAGACTCGGGGGCAGGGAAACTCACTGTCAGGCAGGAGATGCAAGTAGATGAGCATAGGGACCTCAGGAGCAGCTCTAGAATGCAGCCTCTATCTTGGCTGGCAAAGCCACGCCTAAAGTGGTACTTTTTAGGTCTGGCGTTAGCCAAGACCTTTTGATTTTACAAAAAATCATATGTACAATATTCTTACTTAAAGGGGCTTCCAGCCAGCTCTCTTCATCCATTGGTCTGTTGCAGTGTCATTCGCATTTTGCTGCCTCCTGTTACAGCATAGGGCAGTGAGTCAGCCTACTTCAGCCACTGGCTGACTAAACTTTGAGTGACTGCAATTTTGCTCTTACACAACTAGCACATCCGCCTACCAGGTAGTTCCCTTCAGTGCCAGTGTATTTGTTTTCACTTTACTGTTCAGTGTTGCCATTGTGTTTACAGCCTGATATGATAGCAGGACTCTACCAAATGTGAGCACAGGGCACATTCCACCTTTATCAGTTCCTGTCTCCTGCGAATGCTGTTAAAAATTTCTTTTCAGTGCCCTTACCTTATCTGTCTGCTGCTGTTTTACTGCACACCAGATTGTGTCCATTTCAAAATGTTCTTCAAAAAGTTATCCTCTTTTTAATATGCATGCAATGAAGTGCATTTATAACTGATCTCTTGTGTCATGCAGGTATGTATTTTAGTTGAAGACTACAATTATTCTTGTAAACAAATATAATGGTTTGTCCTGCTTACAAGGCTTTCTAGTTTGCTTTCAGTGCTCTTGTATGCAAAGCTTATATCGACCTTTAACTATTACATAACTAATTAAAGCTGTTCTGTTTATTCCAATTTGCTATCTATCCTTGCAAACCTATCTGTCTGTCTACCGATCTACCTGTCTATCCATCTGTCTTCCAGTGTTATCTGTCTGCCTGTGTACATGTCTATCTATCTCCCTGTCCAACTACTTGTCCCCCTGTCTACACACCTGTCTGTGTACCTGTTGGTGAGTCTACCTACCTGGATATCTGTCTGTCCATCTAGCTATCTATATTTGCAGCTCTATTGGTCTATCTGTCTGTATATCCATCTATTTATCCTTCTTCGCAACTCTATCTATATGTCTAGTTGTCTATCTATCTACAGTCATATCTGTCTGTCTATCTATCTTTCTACCTGTTGGTTTGCCTACCTGTCAGTCTGTCTCCCTAGCTGTTTACCTGTCGGTCTGTCTAGCTACTTGTCTATCTATTTACCTATCTGTATATCTATCTATCTTTGAAGCTCTATCAGTCTGCCTGTCTAAGTAACCCTAGCTATATCTATCTGTCTGTCTGTCTACTTGTCAATCTTATGTCTATCTGCCTGTCTATCTAACTATGTCTATGTATCTGTCTATCTACTCTCTATCTGTCTACCAACATGTTGTTCTGCCTGTCGACTGATCTATCTATCTATCTATCTATCTATCTATCTATCTATATCTTACCAACCCTATCAGTCTTTATTTATTTTAGCAAGCCTATCTTTCTATACTTATCTTAGCAACCCTATCCATCTCTAACCTACCTCTCATCTATCTTTTCTACCGTATCTATATGTCTGGCTTTGCAGCCTCACTATCTTTCTTTGCAAGCCTTTCTGTCTTTTTGATTTTGCAAGCGTCTTGGTCTGTAATAAAGATTTTCCAAACCGTCACAAAAAAAGCATTTGTAAAAGCAAGAGTCTGGCAACCAACGCCAGAGCATTTGGCTTTTTTAAGTCTGGTGTTAGCCAAGATAATTTGATTTTTACTAAATAATGTGTTAACTTAGTTATAGGGTTTCTCAGCCAGACGTTGTCCATTTGCCTGTGGTTCTGTCGTTCACATTTTTCTTCCACCAACTCCAACATTCAGCCACTGGCCAATTTCTCTATGAGTTAAGACATGCCACCCGTTCACAAGGAGCACATCCACACAAAAAGTAGCTCCCTTCAGTGCCAGGGACTTTTGTGGCAATTTGTGCTTTTTGAGGTATAAAAAATATTTTTGCCTTTGGCCAATTATTGTTTTTAGTTTTATGAGGAGCCTGGCAGCTTCCCTAACAATAAAGTTTTGCAAAGATCCAGACAGTACAAAATAAGAATTGTCAAGAGGCTGGCAGCCAATGCCAGACCTGTTGGCGTTGCCGATGTTTGTTTTTTAAACTAGAATTTGGATACGACTTACTACGGTGACCCTCAGAATCTCAATCACTTGAAAGAAAAGCTAACGTCACACAGTGTTGGGAGAGCCCTGCGTTGTCTGAGGCCGCGGGGTGCATCGCACGCCAGTGTTTTGCAGGCTGCGGGCAAGGTGTGTTGCAGGACAGCCTCGGCGGTGCGCCCCGGGACGGCGGAGGGGCACTGGCTCCTGTTCCTGCCTGTCTGTCTGCGCGCAGGGCAGAGGAGGGTTGTGGGTAAAGGGGGCCGAGTCAGGCTGATGTCAGACGGTCTCCGAGCATGGAGGAGGCGGGCAGCAGGCAGCACCAGCAGCAGCGCGTCCCCGCCGCCCGCAGCGGCATGGAGGAGTGAGCGGGCAGGATCCGGGCGGGACCCGCACTCTGCTGGAGCAGGACCCCCAACTTTGCAGCGGAAGCAGAGGGCTCGAAGGAACAACGCTCTGCCCGCTGCAGGAAGCGAGAGGCGGGCTTGGCCATGCAGCCGGGGCTCTCCCCCGGAGCCTAGGCGGAGCAGCGCGGGGACCTCCACGCCGGCGGGATCGATGTGTCCGAGGCGCCCGCCCAGCCCCTAGGAGGCAGGAGAGCGGCTCTCCCCGCCGTGCCCCCCTGGGAGAGGGAGGGCGCCGCTAGGCCTGGGCAGGAAGGGCCAGCCGCTCCGGGGAGCGCCCGCCCCCTCCCGGACCGGGAAGATGTCCGCCTCCACCGGGGAGTGTATGGTGAACCGGCAGAGGAAGCTTGAGGCCTTCATCCGGGACCCCAAGTCCCCCATCAATGTGGAGAGCCTGCTGGTGAGTGCTGCGGATCCGGGTGCCCCCGGGGGTCTGTACTTATGTCGTGAACCTCAGTGCCCCCCTTCTGCACCCCTCCTTACACTCAGTTCTGTACAAGCCTCGGTGTGTGCACTCCTCAGTCCACTCCCTACTGACACTCCCCCCGGGGCCTCGTAGCAGCCATGGGGTGGACGGCTGTATCCGATGACCAAAGTTCTTCCACAAGTACCACGTCTAGGTGTGTGTGCGCGCAGGACTCTGTCCGCCGAAACTTTCTAGGCTGTGGTGCAGCGGCGCATCACGAGCAGTGCCCCCTGCTTGTGCAGACGCTGCCATACATGTACAATCGCCGCCCTGCGCTCGCTGAACTCTGACAAGGCTTCCTCCTACTCCCACAGAAGTGCAAAGCTGGGGGTGCCCCTCCCCACGTGACATCCTCTCTCCTGCCACTATTCTCACGTATGTGAGCTCTGCAACCCTTTCCTGTCTGTAGACACGTCACCCCGGGCACCGCGTAAGCACATGGGACTTCGATATGTGTAAAAGATGTGTTTTATTTTATTCGCTCACTTTTCTGTGCTGACACTTCCTTGTTGCCCTGCGCAGCAGAGACCCGGGGGAGCCCCTCGCCCCGTTGACTTGCATTTTAGCATTGCTATTCAGTCTGTGTGGTGGCCTGTTTCCTGTCACTACTGGCATTTCCATCTGGCCCGAGCGACAGCCCTCATCTGCCTGACCAGGGTCCTGCAGGGACACAAAATAGGCTCCGACAGCCAAATAAAAATGCCCCTCATTAGCGAAGTAAATAGCTACAAAATCAGGTCAAATGTGAACTATTTAAGACGCGCTATCTGGGTGTTTTGCAAGGTTTGTGAGCCTGCATGCACGTGTATGCTGCTGGCAATGCTTGTAGTAATAACAAGGAAATCAAAAGTGAAGAGGTCTATATGGCCCTAAAACATGCCCACAAACTGCAAAAAGCCGGCTGACACACTGGCCTGTCAGACCAGCCCGTCTGACACTGCCTGATTGCCCTATAGGCCAGTCCGACCTGTGCCTGGCTAGAGTTCCCCAGTTAATACCTAGCCTGAGCTGTGCTTCGCTTTCTTTCCCTCGTTGCTGACTCTGTTCTCTGGCCCTGAAGCAGCACGGGCTGCTGCGCTCCCTCCCCACACTGCTGCCCAACATTAATAGTTCTGTGCCGTGTTTAGATTCCTGCGAGCACTCACACTTTCCTCTCAGCCGGCCGCAGCACGCGCATGAGACCCCCGCCCTTCTTTCCATGACTTGTCTTCTAATATTAATGTACTTATTGTGGGAGGTGCTCACGTCTCTCTCGTTGCTGGCACCCTGCAGCAGCACGGAGGTGGAGCCCCCTTCTGTAACTTGCTTTCCAATGACCATTTGACTGACATGGACTATGTGTAGTTCTTCTCGGTGCTGGCACCTTCTCTCAGGTTGTACCGGGGCCACGAGTGCCCCTCGCTTGCTAGCATGCCCGGCCTTGTGCCATTCATTTCGTTTGGGAATTGTTGAATCCATTTAGTGCTGTCATTTGATCCCAAAAAAGTTGGAGGACTTTGCTTGGCGCTGCCCTTTCCCTTAGGACCTGCACGATCCCAACGCGCCCTTCAACGCCACGACTTGTCTCGTGATATTAATTCCGCGTCTCGGTTGTTTAGTTTCCTCCTCCACTTTCACCCGGATGTGCAGTCTGGCAGGCGGCTCCTCTTCAGGAATGGTAAAATTTTTCTCATGAAAGCATTACCGGGACAGGACACTTCTCGAGTTTGAAATGTACCTCCGAGTCTGATGGGTAGAGAAGCTGGGAGTGGTGCCCTGGGGCAGAAGAGGCCCCACAGCAGCCTCCCACTCTGCCATGACGACTGCCAACCCCGCAGGCCACGGCAGCCGCAGACAGGGCTCCACACCCCCTTTTATTAACCGTGCACCTTATTAACTTACTAACCGTGCACTTTAAGTGACTTACCAATCATGCACCTTAGTGACTTACTCACCTATCCCTAAAAGTGCGTAAATGCAATGCTTTCTAATTGGGTGTGTCAGGCGCTTCATGTGTCATTCATTGGCTGTGTCCCCGCCTCAGACCAGTCTCTGAGGCGTTGATATTCATGCAGTCTCACAGCTGGGGATTATCACGTTTCAAGTCATGGAGAATTTGCGTAATTTATTGGCTGAAAACATTCTTGTTTATCTTGTGGCTTCATGTGTCTGGAATGCCAGCGTTGGTGTGGGACACTAGCATCCCTCTGAGTATTGTAAACTCTTCCGGTTTGCAGTTCATGACATATGACCCCCAGGCCTCTCTCGCATGCCTCCTTTCCACTCCAGGTGCAAGAGGCATCCTTTTACCCTGCTGCCAGAAACAAGGTGGACGCACATAGCTTCATCTCTGGTTCTTCTGATTCCCTGTTGTCTAGTTCTATTCAAGGAAGGGTATTTGAACTCAGTGTTTACCACATACGAGCCGCTCCCAGTTTAGTGACCAAGGTTTTTTTACAGTGCTTTCTTAAGAAAGTGGAGACATCTCACTAAAAGTTACGGACTGGTCTCACACTCGTCAGGTGTATGCCCGCCCTCCTTCAAACCAAGTTTTTGGAGGGCGAGGACTGGCCAATGATGAAGCATGACACCAGGTGGTGTGTGAGACCAGTCCGTAACTTTTAGTGAGATGTCTCCACTTTCTTAAGAAAGCACTGTAAAAAAACCTTGGCCACTAAACTGGGAGCGGCTCGTATGTGGTAAACATTTGATATTGGAGGCTGCCTGCTCCTAGTGCCCTATGCCTCTAGTTCCCTCCCCTAGGCTTTCCTGGGGATAGTGTGCTTCATATTTGAACTCCGTGACTGAGCACAGCTGTGCACAAGCAGACGTGCACAACTAGTCAGCACTTTCTGTGTGTGTGGGTGTGTTTGGAAGCTCTTTTTCCTTCACCAGTAGACATGTGGCTGTTAAGCCGGAGGATGAAATAACACTTTCACCATGAAAGAGTCTAGCTAAACCTCTATTGCAAAAGACACACAATTGATGGACGGAATGCAGAACAAATCAAAACATTCACCCCCAGTCAAGAGATCTGGGTTAAATCCATCATTCTTTTGCTCACCATGCCACCCCAGTTTAGACCTGGCCATATGCAAATCAGTCTTGACCCTGTGCCTCATGGGAACAGTCCAGCCCGAACTGCCAAGCCAGGTCCTACCTGGACCGGAAACAAGCATCCTAGGACCGGTTTCGGGGTTTCCCAGACGTGGGTCCCGTGCTCACTACGCCACTGGAGTCAAGCTATCCTGGCTGATGAAGGCTGATAGCCTGAAACCGGTCCTAGGATGCTTGATTCCGGTCCAGGGAAGACATGGCTTGGCAGTTCGGTCTGGACTGTTCCCATGAGGCACAGGGTCAAGACTGATTTGCATATGGCTATGTCTGAACTGGGCTGGCGGGGTGAAGCAAAATAACGATGGATTAAACCCAGATCTGTGATTGGGGGTGAATGTTTGCCAATGTGCAGCATTCCGTCCATCATCTTGTGTGTTTTGCATTTCGCCCTAAGTGGGAAGAGTATGCCCAGACGTGGGTCCCGTGCTCACTACGCCACTGGAGTCAAGCTATCCTGGCTGATGAAGGCTGATAGCCTGAAACCGGTCCTAGGATGCTTGATTCCGGTCCAGGGAAGACATGGCTTGGCAGTTCGGTCTGGACTGTTCCCATGAGGCACAGGGTCAAGACTGATTTGCATATGGCTATGTCTGAACTGGGGTGGCGTGGTGAAGCAAAATAACGATGGATTAAACCCAGATCTGTGACTGGGGGTGAATGTTTGCCAATGTGCAGCATTCCGTCCATCATCTTGTGTGTTTTGCATTAAACCTCTATTGCAGTGCTTAATTTGTAAAATAATATATCCATAAAAGTGCAGGAGCTCAGTTTTCTCAGGAGTTGACTGCAGATGCTGCTGAATGCTGGGATTGTTGAATACTAAGTCTGCCTAGTCTTGATTCCACCTCGTGAATCTTCCACCGCCTTACACTTCCTGTCTTATACCTCACTTTCCAGGTTATTTTTCATTCCTGCTTTCTTAGTACCTGCTTTCTTATCTTATTTTCCTTTTTAGCCTTTCTCTGTCATGCTGTACGTCAGTCTGATGATATAAAATATGCCCTGGTCCTCAAAAATGAGTATCTGTGCCCACCACCTGCACCTCATGCCCTTCCCTGTCTGTTTTTAAATCTGAAAAACTCAGTTGCGTTGTGTTAGAGGCAGTAGGCCTTTGCAGTAACACCAAATTTCATAGGTGTGGTGGAGGCTAGTTTTTTTTTCTGTAGACACTTTGAGTATCGTTAAGTTGCATACTAAACCTCCATGCCTACTTGGCCATAAAACATGCCCACAAACTGCAAGTCCACCCCAAGTAAACTCCAAAGCATCTGCAGCTGAGGAACCTGACTCACAGTGCCTAAAATGTAATTTGCTTTAAGACTTATGACATACGTGCAAGGAGGGGAAAAAAAGACATAGAATCACTGAATCCGATTCAAGTTCTTTTACCTCCAACTGGAGCATTTGACTACCAGACTGAGAGCTCAGGCCATTGGAAAAGCACTCTGAAAATGCATCTCGTAGGCAATATGTTTTATTGTCTGACAGTGGAGTGGGCTCTCAATTTTTATCTTAATTATTTATAACGGGTGTGCGTTAGTAGTGTATACCGTGGGATGTGTGAGTGAACCAGGACTTCTGAAGAGTATTTTATGGACATATATGTTCAAATTTGATTTGGTATTGGTCACTGATGGGCCTATTCACAAAAACATTTGGGGCATTCACAGTAGTACTTCTCGTATACTGTTTTGTTCCTTTGTGAATTTGCCCCAAAACATCTAAAACGGGAATATTCGGATACAATTCTCGCATATAGAAAGGACTGCTCTCTTTGTACTTTTACTAATAGAGGTTTGTACTTTTTGGGGTCCAGTCACAAAGATATATAAGAGCAGTCCTGTAGAACTACTTTCCGTGCTCATAAGTGCTTTGGTGAGCCGGTCCCTATGTATTCTGAGGGCATCAACTACATATGTGTTAAATAGAGTCAGTAGCCCTGTGTGGGCGCTCGTCTGCACCAGAGCTGGAGAGGGGTTGTGCTCATTGTTACAGAAGTGGATTCTCTGACACTTTATTTATCTAATCATTTATTTATTAGCAGTTTTAAGGAACACAGACTAGACCCAGTGGGTGGCAGAGTGCGCAAATACATATATTACAGATACAAAGGATAAACATTGTAGTGTATTGTTAAACAAAATTGTAATATATGCAAATTACAGTATTCCTAGACAGTAAATAAGCAGACAATCAATTTAAACAAATGTACAAAAACACATTTATCGTGCTGAAAGTTCAGTGTATCTTGGTTAGAAAATCACCAGAGACCCTTATTAGTGATGGGTAACTGGGCCAAAGATGATCGCTCCTCCAGTGGTCGACAAAGTGTCTGGTTTTCAACTCGTGACTTCTACTGATATTCTGTGTACCACCACCAAGGACTACTTCGGTTGTCAAGCTGTAATGTTTTGTGGTTCTCTGGGGCATTCTTGCAAGGTTCTGTAGGGAGGGCTTGAAAAAAAAGACCTTTTTGAGCACTCTTTAGCAAATGCATAGGATAAAGTGTACATCAATTTGGGGCTGTTTCCTGTAGCCAGCAAGTATGCTGCACAAACATTTCTGTAGGTAACACATATTTTAATTTTACTCAGGTTTTTGGACATTGTTTTAACTTTCACTTATTTTCTATTTTTTTTTCTTGAATTAAGAAACAGAAATTTAAAAAGAGAGGTGGGAAGGGGAGAGGTATGTGGGAGAAAGAGAGACCATTTGAAAGCCATGACAGAGCCAAGAAGCGGGGTTGGCACTGACTTCCTGTACTGGCATCTGAGTGGAGTTGGAGGCTGCACTGAGTGTTGGGCACCTGCTGTCAGTCTTTGCCTTTAAGTCACCTAGCACCATTCACTCTTTTACCGAATGGGGGCACTTTCTTGGTCCCTCTGACTGAATGTGACGGGCAGGCTTGTGTCCGCAGTGATGCTGCTTCGGTTTTTAGAGTTGGAGGGGGAGGAAGAGGGGATGCTATTTTATTACGTTACCTCACCAAAGACAAATGGGACATTTGACAGTGTTTGTTTTACAACACAAAAAATGCTGCCGGAAGAAAAACCTTTGAAGGGCACTCTCAATTTTAGGTCGAAGCCGACCATACAGCACAGCTGTCTGGTTTGCTAACATCATCTTGGGTACCTTCGCAAAGCTTCCTCAGGATTGCATTCTGCCTATTGCTTACCATTGGCTTTGTGTTTTATCTCACATGTTCTGGCATTCTGTTTGCTGGCTTTATTTGTTTCAGGCTGTCCATCTTGAGTTCATCCCTTCCCTTGCCCAAACACTACTTACTGTATTCTTCCACCAGCATTGCATTTCTGTAACCAGGCCTTTAAATCTTGTTCTTATCTAGTCACATTTGCTTTGCATTCAAAGACAGAGGTCAAATGTCAAGCCTTGTCTTCCATGGAGCTCAGTGTTTTCTTTCTCTGACTTCAAAGTGAGAGGATTTATGTGGCAATCATGGGGCTACTCGGGGTTTGCTGTACGATGTTATTTATTTCCTAGCACAAAACAAAATTTAAACGAACTGCACATATTTCAGAATATGGAAAGCACAAATTTAGCACATTTTTGGTATTTCTGAAGTGTGGTGGAAACAAATATTTTAATACGATCAAAACAAACCAATACACTAGGTGATGACATTTCGATACATCATAGACTGTGCGCTCTGTATACTTTTATCAGTAAAACTGGAAGTCTGTGCAAATGTAACCGTAATTTCAATTGAAGATGCGTTGTCTGTGTTGTCTGTAGTGGCAGTGTGCTACCACACCATGCATGTTCCACTTTACCACAGTCTACGCTACTGCACTCTACTATGTATCACTCCACAGTACCCCATTCCAAACTGCAACACTGCACTGTACTCTGCGCCACTTCATGCAACGCTTCTTTACTTTTTACCATTCTACTCTCTGCCAATGCACTCTACCCCATACTACTCTACTGTGCACCACTGCTCTCTTTGCCACTTCACCCTACGCCAGTCCCCTCAAAGCCACTCCAATCTACTCTGCGCCACTGCACTGTACGACACTCTATGCCACTGCACTGTACGACACTCTACTCTATGCCACTACACTGTACGACACTCTACTCTATGCCACTGCACTCTACGCCACTTTGCACTACTCTGAAACAATCTGCTCTACACCACTGCACTTTACGCCACTCTATTCCAGTTTGCGCCGTTTCACTTTACACCACTGCATTCTACCCTGCACCACTCCACACTACCCCACTGTACTCTATGCCACTGCAACCTATGCCACTTTACCCAAAACCAATACGCTGCCCAACTTTACTGAAAACCAATACACTCTACGCCACTTTACTCCAAAGCAATGCTCTACGACACTATACTCTGCATCACTGCACTGTACGCCATTATACCGTACCCTGCGCCACTACGCCGCTGTACTCCAGTCTGCACTCTATGCTACTATACACCACTATGCGCCACTCTACTCTGCACCACTTTACTGCTTTCTAGACCAAGCCAGTCTATACCACTACCCTCAGCGCCAATCACTTTAATGCCACTCTAACCTACTGTGCACCGCTGCACTCTACGCCACTTAACTCTACGCCTCTCTACTCTATGCCAGAGCCCTCTAGCCCACTCTACTATGCACCACTGCACTCTTTGCCACTGTACCACTCAATTCTGTGACATTCTACTGCACTGTACGGTTCTACACTCTGCACCACTGTAATCTATTCTGTACTACTCCACGCCACTGCACTCTACACCTCTGCGCTCTACCTTGCACCACTCCACTCTACAACACGCCACTCTACAACACTACTCCACTCCCTCTATGCTACTCCTTGCCATTTTACTCCACTCTATTCTACAACACACTACTCTACTGTACTCCACTTGACTACTCCACTGTGCCACACTTCACTGCACTCAACTCTACCTCACTTCATAACACTTCACTGTACTCCACTGTCCGACACTCCACTCTCCTTTACCCCCTGTCTTTTAGCCATGCTGAACAGCCTCCACGCTGGTGTACAGCATGGCTAAAACATATTGGCAAAGCTTGTTTTATGGTGGTACTGCAGCACCTCCCGCCCCCCTGTTTCCAGCGCCACTACAGGGCTGAGGTGAGGTGTGTGACGGGCAGAGAACCTGGCATGGTGGCACACACAGGACGAGGAGACAAGTGCGTCACGGGGACAGATATTGGTATCAGTGAGCACAGCGGGTCTGCGGGAGGCCTTACGTCATTCAATTAGCTTGCTTTCAGGAATGCGGAGAGTAAACAGGAGAGCTGCTTGGCGGACTATGTTTCAATGTTGTCATTAAATAGCGAACGGTGAATATACATTTAACTACAATAGCCACAGGTTTCAATGGTGTTCTACCACAGAAATGTAAACAATATTTCGATCCCTTGCACTGCCTCGACATACAACGCAGTCGGGCCTATGTTACAAAGCGGCTACCACGAGCTGCCCTCTCCACAGAGCTATCTCCCAGAGTGCGCCCACGCGCGCTGCCATCTCCACTGACGCCAGCGTTGGCAGCGGCCCATGGACGGGCATCTCGGCGCGTATTCAGTTTGATCTTTTTTTTCTTCTTCGCGGCAGCAGGAGAACGTTGTTTCGCTGCCAGGACAAGCCAGTCTCGGAGGTGGCCTGTCCCTCCTGTCCTTTTGCGCCACCGCAGGATCTGATAAGAAACGCTCACGGGCACAGAAGAGTCACCTCGTGGCCGCGTTGTCGCTGCCTGCCTCTCCGAGCCGGCTGAGCGGAATATTGCTGCGTTGTCAAGGATTATACAAACAGCTGTCTAGAGGGTGCTGGAACGGGCACCAACCACCATGGGATTTTCGATGGGCTCTAAATGTCAGTGGCTGGCTGCAGCTCGTGCGAGAGCGGTTTATGACAATCTGTGCTAGTTCCTCAGCACGTTGCTGCACGAGTTTCACTTTAGCACTTTCTCAATTGTGATACCTGTAGTATTGCGTTGGTGGCACACCACTTCCTTTCCTAGGCTGCGCATGAAGTGTGCTGGGCCAAGCGCAACTGAGCTGTCTTTTGGAATTGCACTAGGAAAACTTAGACCTGTGGCCAGGAGGAGTTATAAATAGCAGTACGTACCAGGCCTAAAACATTCGATTGATTTTTGTTCACACTTTAGTACTGCAGCTGTTGCATGTTCTTTGCAGCTTGTTTGAAGCGGCTGTGTAGACAGGGTGACTAGCAGACACCTTAGAGTGGAAGTGCGCCTCTGGTTGGACATGCACGAATATGACGTGAACAACTACATTTTGGAGGACGGGGCAAATCATTGTTCTGCGATAAGTGAACAATTAAAGTGTAAATTCGTTTAAGGCCTTTTAAAGGCATCCATTGTGAAATTTCTAGCCTCATGGAGTCTTTCTGTTCTCTTGTAGGGTGCTGTTTGCACTAGACCCTTTCTTCCCCAGCGTATGTGACCATGGCACATTTTCAGGTCCATATGAACTTTTTTGTGAATTCTCTGTTGTCCGAGTGGACAAATGTGGCTGAGTAGGAGCAAAGATAAAACCCCACTGCATAGGGTTGTGCTTTTGTCTCTTGATAATGCCTGCATTTGATGTTATGTGGCCTGTCTGCAATAAGCCTGACACAGTTATAGGCCTAAAAGTCGTGCTTCTGTAGTGTTGTTAAGTGGTTTATGGGGTCACCGTTGCATAAGTTTCCCTAGTCTGGTGGTTGGCCACGCATTACCTCTTGGTAGGAAATCGTGAATTAATCTTGGATTGCTCAAGTTGAAATCTGCAGCCCTAAAGTCAAACCTTTAATTTGACCTAACTAGACACCTGTGTTAGACCTGTCAGCCCTAGGGTGGTCTTACCCTGTTTTTTTCCCTTTCTGCGCCTCATTTTTGCCACCATATTTTTACTGGACCTAGGTCTCCGGGCGCCTTGCCACTGCTGGTCAGTGCTGAGGTGCAGGTGCTCTCTCACCAAAGATGGCTGCCACAGGCCCCTGCTACTGCAGAGGGCCTTCCACACATACACACTAGTCGCCAGAGTCAGGCTGGGACAAGGGATACAGTAGCCATCCCGTCCCCGCCTCTGGGCCCCATAGCTAGGTAGGTGGAAGGTTCCAGAACCTTCCGGGCTGTGGGAGGAGTTACACTTTGCCGCCTTTGGGAGGGTCACCTGACCTAGGGGTATAAGAGGCTTGGAGGGAAAACCTGGAGTTAGTTAGGTTGAGGCACCGCTGAACCTGGGAGAACCTGCGCTGGAGTACAGACTTTAGGGCCTAGGGGAGACCTACACTACTGCCGCTGACAGGGTCAAGGCCCTGCTGCCGTAAGATAGATGAGGAACGCCCACCACCCACTGATCTTGCCCAGTGTGAGGGGACCCAGGGAACCATCTCCAGCGTGCCAGGAGGCACATCAACCCCTCCAAGAATCACCAACTCACAACCCCCCTGTTCATAAAGAGACTTTGCTGAATCCATGACCTGCAGAACCTAAAGTGAAAACCATTGAGAGGGGATCAGGAGGCGAAGCGCTGCGTCCTAAGCGCTAGGCCTCCACCCCTATCTACCTATACAGACAGCTGGACTGTCCTCCAAGAACCATCCTTACACAGCCCGGTGCATAAGGCTGTCAGCGCGCCTGCGCTGCAACTCCAAGTGAGGAGAGAACTTGACCTCCCCTCCGTCACTGACCTGGTGACCGGATCGCCGCCGCGGCCGCCGCTGCGTGAAGAGGGAGCTGAGGCAGGAAGACCTCTCCCCGTGCATAACTGTGGTGAGGGGCGCCGTCCGCGCCCTCACCGAAACCCCAGAAGTCACCGCCGGGCCCGAGACCCCTGCCGCTGCAAGCGCGGCCAAGAATAACACCGTCGCAGCCCCCGAGGGCTGCGTGAAGTGAGCTGAGGCCTACTGCGGCCTCCAGGCCCGTGGACGCTGTTGCCGAGGGGCCGGGACGCTGACCGCGTCACAGGTCGCGCCCCGAAAAGGCCGCGACGGGATTGGCCCGCCGGAGTCAATCGCCGGAGAAGAAGGAGAGGGAGGCGTCGCCTGGCAACCAACGAAGGCCGCGACGCGATTGGCCCAGCCGGAGCCAAGCGAGACGACGTCAGAGGGGCTCCACTGCCAACGGGAGCCCCCGGAAGAAGAGAAGACCGCGACGCGATTGGCCCAGCCGGAGCCAATCGAGAGGACGCCCACGGGGCTCCACTGCCAACGGGAGCCCCAAGAAGAATCGCCGCCGCGCCAGGATTGGGCGCCGTCAAGAGCCCGCCTCCGCCCAGCACGTCCGGAGGTAAGGACGAACCTCCTGTGCCTTCGCGGGAAGCCGGAGCCGTCTGCAAGGACTGCCGGCTCCCGCTCAGAGTCCCCACTCTCTCCCCTGACTCCACGGGGGCCGGAGGAGTGGCATACCGGCCCCCCAACGACGCAGCAACACAGCGAGAGGCTCCGTAGCCTCGTGAAGTAGAAACAGCGCCGGCCGGAGGGCCGTGAGACTCACGCCGGGCCCCGCCCCCACAACAAAGGGCTGGCCCGGAGAAGAGTCCGCCGTGAGGCCCCCGCAGCCAGCCACAACACCGCAGGTGAGCCCAGGAGGCCCCTAGGGCTCTAGGTTAAGCCCCTGGGGGCCGGGGCCACGCATGAAGAGGGATTAAGGAGGGAGGGGGCCTTTGATAACCTTTGATAATAGGCCAGGCACCTGGTGTAACCCTAGCCTAATATAACCCTCACCTCCCCGGGGAGATAAAGGAGTCCCCCTTTTTGGTAGCCCCCAGCTGCTGGACATGTTGAGGGGTTCCCTGTAGGATTCCCTCCCGCCTAGTGTATCATAGGCTGTATAGAGTACCTAGGCCTAATGTATAAATGTTGATGTATAAAAAGTGTTGTGCATGTTCTAGGCCCTAGTTTGTTAAGAGCACCCGAATGAGCAGTGGTGCTGTGATTTTAATGCGGCTTATTAGTGGCCAGAATTGTGAAGGGTCTTTTTAAATGAACGCGCACTAGTTACCCAAATGTATAATTTGAATAATTGAATGCCATCTTGATTAAGATAAAGGAACCTGATTGTTACTTATCTAAGCCTGGTGTGGTGTCCGGTTATTGCGTCGCATTTCTGAGTTAAAGTGAGAGTGTGCTGCACAACTGCCTTACACATTGCCTTCGCGTGCCTTTCCCCGCTTTGCGCCATGCTACCATAACGGTCTCGGTAACCCCGTTTCCAACATTGGTGTTCAGCGGTGGGATAAGGACTGGTATTTGTGCAGCACCCTACAGTGACTCAGTGTGCGCCGCAATTGGACACCTAGGAAAATAATAAGTAGGAGGAATTCTATTGTAAATTGCCAGTTGTATTAGTCCTGTGTTAGACCTGCTGCCTTCCATTTAGGACCCCTTCCTTAAGTTGTCTGGGACCCCACCTAGGAGGATGGAGTTTGAGCTAGCCGACCTAGAGAGGTACACGGTGAACCAGCTCAAGGAGTTCTGCCTAGAGAGGGGGTGGCCGTCAAGCGAGGTGCCAGGAAGGAGGTACTTCAGAAGGCTTTGAGGGCATGGGTCATGGCCCACCCGGAGGGAAGAGGGGAGGAGGAGGAGCAGAGGGAGACAGACGACCCAGGAGAACTGAGCCTACTGAACATTGACGTCAGCGAGAATGTGTTGCCAGGAAGACGTTCCAGGGCAGGCAGTAGTGCGTCAGGGGGAGTGTGTCACCAGAGGAATTCGAGGACAGAAGGCAGCAAAGGCAATTGACATTAGAATTGGCTAAGATGGAAAGGGAGCGAGAACAGGGAAGGCTAGCCATGGAGGAAAGAAGGCTTGTACATGAGCTTAGCCTGAAAGAACTGGAGCTCCGAGCCTTGCAAATGGAAATGGAAGGCAAAGGAAATGGTGGCAGCGTACCTACTGGGGTTCCACAGGAGCCCAAATTTTACCTACCCAGGGAGGTGATGGCCAGCTTTAGTGTGGGTGATGACATAGACAAGTGGTTGACGGCGTACGAGGTAGCTTTGGTGGCCCATAGAGTTCCTGAGAGCTACTGGGGAGGAGGACTTTATAGATACATACCTCCACTAGTCAGGGACACACTGCTAACCTTAGAAAAGGGGGATCGAACCAACTACCCTATCATGAGGGAGGCCCTGCTCAGGAAGTTTGGCCTCACCCCTGAGAAGTACCGCCAAAAGTTTCGCAACAGCCACAAGCTCACCACACAAAACTGGGTAGATTTTTATGATTATGCCCGGAAGGCATTAGAGGGTTGGGTGCGTGGCAGCGAGGTTGACAATTACACTGGGCTGTACGACCTATTTTTGAGAGAGCACCTCCTCGAGAAATGTTTTCCGGAGCTGCGCCAGTACTTGGTGGACCGCAAGCTGACCAACCCAAGGGAGCTTGCAGAGGAGGCAGACACGTGGGTCAGCACTAGGGTGTCCCACAAGGGAGCCGGGGCGGATCCCCCGAAGGGTGGACAGGTGTTCCCCCAGAAGAAAGAGGGGGAGATAAAAAGAGGGAGTTCTTTAAAGGTCCCCAAAATAGACCGCCAGGGAGAGGGGTAGGTTTCCCATCCCAATCTGGATACCAGAAACCCACTTACCCTGACAGGAGTCAGCAGCCCAGAACTGTCCGGTGCTACGAGTGCGGGGAGGTTGGACACTACAAGGGGGATGCCCAGTGTCGCAAGAGAGCCCCAGCCCCCACAGGAGGTAAGACCCCCGGGGTGGCCAGTGTAGCGCTTGGGGAGGAGTTGTCCCTAGGTAGGGGAGGTGAGTGGACAGGCTTGACCTTAGTTTCCCTGGGGGATAGGGAGATCATCCCAAGGGTGCAGGTACCCGAGAACACTGCCAAGTATCGGCAGAGGGTCCTGGTGAACGGGGAGGAGGTGGAGGCTCTGAGGGACACAGGTGCCAGTATGACAATGGTGAAACGTCAGCTGGTGTCCCCAGAGCAGGTGATTCCTGAGGAGTTCCACCCGGTTGTGATGGCAGATAATAGCCTGGGTCATTACCCCGTGGCCCAAGTTCCCTTTGAGTGGGGAGGAGTGTCAGGTCTGATGAAGGTTGCGGTGAGCCCTGCCATGCCAGTTGACTGTCTGCTGGGCAACGATTTAGAACATACTGCCTGGAGAGAGGTAGAGTTCAATGCCCATGCTGAGATGTTGGGGTTACCAGGATGGACTTGCGTTATCACGCGGTCCATGGCTGCCCGACCAGGAACTCAGCCCGGGTTGGAGCCTGAAAGAAGGGCCCAGCCCACTGCTGGACGAGGAGATGTCCGGGAGGAAACACCCGGTGAGATGGATGGGGAGCCCGCGGAGGTGACCCCGGAGTCCGCTGCGGTGGTTGGTTTTCCCGTGGGGACCTGCCGACCCCTGCAGAGTGGCAGGTGGAAGGAGGGCCTACCCGGGAAGAATTTTGCCGGGCACAGAGGGAGTGCCCTACGCTTGTTGGCATACGGCAACAGGCCGACGCCCAAGCAGCTGGAACAGAGACTGGTAATTACCATGTCTACTGGGAGGATGGTCTCCTCTACAGTGAGCCTAAGGCTCCGGTGCATGGGTCCTCAAGGGCCGTGGTGGTCCCCCAATGCCACCGAGCCTTTCTGCTAGAGTTGGCGCATGAGATACCACTAGCAGGACACCTGGGCCAGGACAAGACGTTTGCGCGCTTGGTCCCACATTTTTACTGGCCCAGGATGCGCGTCACTTCTGACACTTATTGCAAGACCTGCACCACTTGCCAAGCAAGCGGCAAGACAGGGACTAAGGTGAAGGTCCCTCTAGAACCTCTCCCAGTGGTCGATACCCCTTTTGAGCGAGTGGGGATTGACATTGTCGGGCCGTTGGATCCGCCGACTTCAGCTGGGCATAGGTTCATTTTGGTGCTAGTAGACCACGCCACCCGGTACCCAGAGGCAATCCCTCTGAGGACCATCACAGCACCGGTGGTGGCGCGGGCCCTCATGGGGATTTTTACCCGAGTGGGATTCCCCAAGGTCGTGGTGTCAGATAGGGGCACGAATTTCATGTCAGCCTACATGCAGGCCATGTGGAAGGAGTGTGGAGTGACCTACCGGTTCTCCACTCCTTACCACCCCCAGACGAACGGGCTCGTGGAGCGCTTCAACAAAACCTTGAAGGGGATGATCAGGAGCCTACCCGAGGACTTGAGAAGAAAGTGGGACGTCCTCTTACCCTGTCTGCTCTTCTCCTACCGAGAGGTGCCGCAGAAGGGGGTCGGTTTCAGCCCCTTTGAGCTGCTCTATGGCCACCCCGTTCGGGGGCCCCTCAGTCTTGTCAAAGAGGGGTGGGAGAAGTCTTCCTCGAAGCTTCCCCGTGATGTGGTCAGCTATATGCTGGCGTTCCGCAGCCAAGTGGCCAAGCTGTGGAAGGAGGCCTCGGACAACTTAGAGGCAAGTCAGGCCGTCATGAAGCAATGGTATGACCGGAACGCGCGGACGGTAGAGTTAGACGCTGGACAGAAGGTGTGGGTCATGGAGCCAGGAGAGCTTAGCGCCCTCCAGGACCGATGGACTGGGCCGTTTGAGATCTTAGAACGAAAAGGCCAGACCACGTATGTCGTCGACATGAAGACCCCCCGTCAACCCCACAGGGTGCTCCACGTCAACCGCCTGAAGCCACACCAGGAGCGTTCCGAGCTCACTCTCTTGATGATAACGGATGGGAGTGAGGAGGAAGAGAGTGAGCCTCTGCCAGACCTTCTGGCGGTCCACGAGAAGGATGGTTCGGTAGAGGGAGTAGTCCTCGCCCCATCCTTGACCCCAGAGCAACAGAGGGACTGCCGCCAGGTTTTGGGGCAGTACGCCTCGTTGTTTTCCCTCACGCCTGGAATCACGCACCTGTGTACCCATGATGTGGACACAGGGGACAGTCCGCCAGTGAAGAACAAGTCTTACCGGCTGTCCGATAAGGTCAAGGCTAGTATCCAGAGTGAGGTGGTAAAGATGCTAGAACTGGGGGTGATTGAGCCTTCCAGTAGCCCTTGGGCTAGTCCGGTAGTGTTGGTGCCGAAAGCGGCCCCCCGGGCACCACACCAGAACTTCGGTTCTGTGTGGATTATCGTGGACTCAACTCGGTCACCAAGACCGACGCTCACCCGATCCCTCGGGCGGATGAGCTCATTGACCGGCTGGGAGCAGCCCGGTATTTGAGTACCATTGATTTAACATCAGGATATTGGCAGATCGCCATGGCGGAAGGAGCAAGGGAGAAGACTGCGTTCTCCACCCCCGAGGGCCACTTTCAATTCCAGGTGATGCCCTTCGGGTTGAAAAATGCTCCCGCCACTTTCCAGCGGTTGGTGAACCAGGTGCTGTCTGGCCTAGAGGCCTTCTCTGCTGCCTACCTGGATGACATAGCTGTCTTCAGTAGCAGCTGGGAGGACCATCTGCAGCATCTCCAGGAGGTGCTGCAGGCTTTGCAAAGGGCTGGTCTAACCATCAAGGCCAGCAAGTGCCAGATTGGACAGGGATCTGTCGTGTACCTGGGACATCTGGTGGGCGGAGGTAAGGTGCAACCCCTCCAAGCCAAGATTGAGACCATCATGGCCTGGGAGCCCCCAAGACCCAAACAGAGGTCCGAGCTTTTCTCGGCCTCACGGGATACTACCGCCGGTTCGTCAAGGGATATGGAACCATCGTGGGCCCATTGACGGAATTGACTTCCAAGAAACAGCCACGCAGAGTAATCTGGACGGCTGCCTGCCAAGATGCCTTTGAGACTCTTAAACGTGCCATGTGCACCGCACCGGTGCTCCGGACCCCGACTTCGGCCGGGAATTTATCGTGCAGACAGACGCTTCTGAGCATGGCATAGGAGCTGTGCTCTCGCAGCTGAATGACGATGGCCAAGACCAGCCAGTGGCCTTTATCTCCCGACGACTACTCCCCGGGAACAGCGGTGGAGTACCATCGAGCGGGAAGCCTTTGCTGTGGTTTGGGCGGTGAAGAAGTTGAGGCCATACCTTTTTGGTTGTCACTTCTTGGTCCAGACCGACCACAGACCCCTTCGCTGGCTCATGCAGATGAGAGGCGAAAATCCCAAATTGTTGAGATGGTCCATTTCCCTCCAGGGGATGGACTTTCGGGTGGAACATCGACCCGGTGTAGACCACGCCAACGCTGACGGTCTCTCCCGGTTTTTCCGCCTTAGTGAAGAGAACTCCCTAGAGGTTGGGAAGCTCTCCCCTCTTTCGGCTGGGGGGACGTGTGTTAGACCTGTCAGCCCTAGGGTGGTCTTACCCTGTTTTTTTCCCTTTCTGCGCCTCATTTTTGCCACCATATTTTTACTGGACCTAGGTCTCCGGGCGCCTTGCCACTGCTGGTCAGTGCTGAGGTGCAGGTGCTCTCTCACCAAAGATGGCTGCCACAGGCCCCTGCTACTGCAGAGGGCCTTCCACACATACACACTAGTCGCCAGAGTCAGGCTGGGACAAGGGATACAGTAGCCATCCCGTCCCCGCCTCTGGGCCCCATAGCTAGGTAGGTGGAAGGTTCCAGAACCTTCCGGGCTGTGGGAGGAGTTACACTTTGCCGCCTTTGGGAGGGTCACCTGACCTAGGGGTATAAGAGGCTTGGAGGGAAAACCTGGAGTTAGTTAGGTTGAGGCACCGCTGAACCTGGGAGAACCTGCGCTGGAGTACAGACTTTAGGGCCTAGGGGGAGACCTACACTACTGCCGCTGACAGGGTCAAGGCCCTGCTGCCGTAAGATAGATGAGGAACGCCCACCACCCACTGATCTTGCCCAGTGTGAGGGGACCCAGGGAACCATCTCCAGCGTGCCAGGAGGCACATCAACCCCTCCAAGAATCACCAACTCACAACCCCCCTGTTCATAAAGAGACTTTGCTGAATCCATGACCTGCAGAACCTAAAGTGAAAACCATTGAGAGGGGATCAGGAGGCGAAGCGCTGCGTCCTAAGCGCTAGGCCTCCACCCCCTATCTACCTATACAGACAGCTGGACTGTCCTCCAAGAACCATCCTTACACAGCCCGGTGCATAAGGCTGTCAGCGCGCCTGCGCTGCAACTCCAAGTGAGGAGAGAACTTGACCTCCCCCTCCGTCACTGACCTGGTGACCGGATCGCCGCCGCGGCCGCCGCTGCGTGAAGAGGGAGCTGAGGCAGGAAGACCTCTCCCCCGTGCATAACTGTGGTGAGGGGCGCCGTCCGCGCCCTCACCGAAACCCCAGAAGTCACCGCCGGGCCCGAGACCCCTGCCGCTGCAAGCGCGGCCAAGAATAACACCGTCGCAGCCCCCGAGGGCTGCGTGAAGTGAGCTGAGGCCTACTGCGGCCTCCAGGCCCGTGGACGCTGTTGCCGAGGGGCCGGGGACGCTGACCGCGTCACAGGTCGCGCCCCGAAAAGGCCGCGACGGGATTGGCCCGCCGGAGTCAATCGCCGGAGAAGAAGGAGAGGGAGGCGTCGCCTGGCAACCAACGAAGGCCGCGACGCGATTGGCCCAGCCGGAGCCAAGCGAGACGACGTCAGAGGGGCTCCACTGCCAACGGGAGCCCCCGGAAGAAGAGAAGACCGCGACGCGATTGGCCCAGCCGGAGCCAATCGAGAGGACGTCCACGGGGCTCCACTGCCAACGGGAGCCCCAAGAAGAATCGCCGCCGCGCCAGGATTGGGCGCCGTCAAGAGCCCGCCTCCGCCCAGCACGTCCGGAGGTAAGGACGAACCTCCTGTGCCTTCGCGGGAAGCCGGAGCCGTCTGCAAGGACTGCCGGCTCCCGCTCAGAGTCCCCACTCTCTCCCCTGACTCCACGGGGGCCGGAGGAGTGGCATACCGGCCCCCCAACGACGCAGCAACACAGCGAGAGGCTCCGTAGCCTCGTGAAGTAGAAACAGCGCCGGCCGGAGGGCCGTGAGACTCACGCCGGGCCCCGCCCCCACAACAAAGGGCTGGCCCGGAGAAGAGTCCGCCGTGAGGCCCCCGCAGCCAGCCACAACACCGCAGGTGAGCCCAGGAGGCCCCTAGGGCTCTAGGTTAAGCCCCTGGGGGCCGGGGGCCACGCATGAAGAGGGATTAAGGAGGGAGGGGGCCTTTGATAACCTTTGATAATAGGCCAGGCACCTGGTGTAACCCTAGCCTAATATAACCCTCACCTCCCCGGGGAGATAAAGGAGTCCCCCCTTTTGGTAGCCCCCAGCTGCTGGACATGTTGAGGGGTTCCCTGTAGGATTCCCTCCCGCCTAGTGTATCATAGGCTGTATAGAGTACCTAGGCCTAATGTATAAATGTTGATGTATAAAAAGTGTTGTGCATGTTCTAGGCCCTAGTTTGTTAAGAGCACCCGAATGAGCAGTGGTGCTGTGATTTTAATGCGGCTTATTAGTGGCCAGAATTGTGAAGGGTCTTTTTAAATGAACGCGCACTAGTTACCCAAATGTATAATTTGAATAATTGAATGCCATCTTGATTAAGATAAAGGAACCTGATTGTTACTTATCTAAGCCTGGTGTGGTGTCCGGTTATTGCGTCGCATTTCTGAGTTAAAGTGAGAGTGTGCTGCACAAGGATGCTTTTCCTCTCCTTCCTATCTTAACCACTTTTTTCTGTTTTTGGATATGATTTCTTAGTTTGCAGTGGTTGGGACTGGCGTTTCAAAATCCTGCAGACACAGGGTTCCGGTTGAATTTCTCGGTTTTATTTAATTCCCTCATGTAATCTATATTAAAGATTTTTATTTTATATACAAAAATTGACCACATATACAGGTAGATCGTAAGTGCATGAGGTAATTCCAAAGTCCAGTGTAATAAAACCCCCACCTCACGAATAAAGCAAACTGTAACCCAACATTTTTCCCTTTATCTTCCATCAAACCAACAAAACTCGGACAACCACACACTTCCTCTCTTAAATAAACCCTAAAGTGATCTTACATTTTCTGTCCCCTGCTATATCTTTTACCCCAATGGTAATCCTAATTTAAAGCTACTTTCCTACCTGCCCATAGCCCACCACTGTCTCTACTGAGCAGGACTCTTTCAATCAATAAGGATCCAACCCTCCGTAGTCTTCCATCCAGCGCTTTTCATCATTCCTAACTACTTCAGAACATGTCCTACCAGCAGTAAGGCTTCCCCCAAATACCTCAGACCTGTTACATCAAAAAGTTTGCAAATTTAGCCAGATGTAACCTAACCAGAAAACCCAAGCCTTAACCCCACAGGAGCAGAAAACAAAATTAGGCAGCTGTTGGGGATTGTAATAAAAGACTACAGCTTACAGGTGTACAGGATTTCCAAAAGAGAGGCTGTCTTGCTTGCTGGGGCCCCAGCTCTACGTCCCACTAAGCCACCCCTGCGGCCCCTAACCTAGTCCCTTCCCAATGGCACAGTGGACCGTGCCACCAGCCCAAAAAGCTGGGTAGTGGGGATTTTCCTTGACCTACACTCCCCCAGGCACCCAGGGATGCATGTTATCTCACATTCAGCATAATGGTGAAATGTTAAGTCCTATATATGACGTGCTTGGAGGGATCTTGCTAGCTAGCTTATCCATAGTATATATGGACATAGAGCAGGAAGGTTAATTGCTGTATATCGGGCCTTGGTGAGAACCTTCTAGAGTGCATGTTTCTGCTTTTGACATACTCTTTAATGGGCCTCTCTGTCCACTGGAAGAGGGTAGCCTTCTCCTCCTCTGGTGTCTGATCGTTTGATTTTGTGCTCATTTCGCTTATTTCACCTACACAAAATAATGCAAACCCAAAGAGCAGCTTACACTAACGTCTATATGCTCCTATGCCATTCGATTTCTCTCCCCAAGCAAACTTTGAACCTTAATGAATACATCCCTGCTTTTCCTGGCTCCCCAAAGAACTTGGCTTGCTTCTTTCCTCAAGACTTATCTTACTTTACTAATGTTCAGAGCATCAGTAAGCATCCATGGTCTCCTCCAATCCTCACAAGGTCCAATCAAAGTGGTAGCCTGCCAGCCTCAGAGCAAGAGGGAGCTTTGAGTAGTTACAAGAGGAAACGGAGGAATTCTTACTTGGGGTATCAAAATTCTACTTGTGCATCCTCTAACATAATTATTATATGTACACTCAGGGGAAGCCAAAAGAACATTATTCATCTCCACACTCCCTTGAGGCCTACGTGCTGAAATGGATCTTTTTAAAATCATAATGATTTGAACATTCATCGTGACTTGTCTTAAATGTTGTTCCTTCTCAAAGTTTGTGACGAGCTCTGTATTTTAAAAGGCCAGTTCTATCAACTGAAGAGGTCCTTTAATCCGTGTATTATATCATCTGTTGCCTGGAGGCTCTAGGCTCTTAATCAGAATCCTCTGCATTTCAGCACCTTTCATGGAAGAACTTTCAACCATTCATCAAAAATGGTTAATACCCCTGGACCCAACTGGGCCCATGGCCACCAAAAACCTTTCTCTTTTGCTCTTTTCTCCACTGACAAATATGTTCTTGCAAGCTTTCAAAGCTTGCTTGTCTGTTGAGGCAGTTCACTGTACAGGTGAACATGCTATTGTCATATCACTTCCGATAAAAATGAATAAATGGTTTGGCGGCCCTAGCAGACTTTAGGCTTGTATCCAGTATCCCACGCCAAACGAAGCACAGTCTTTGAAAAGCACAGTGTTGGGTATTCTTCAGGTATTGCCAGTGTTTTAGGCGGTGGTGGAGTAACTGGGATGTCCATATTGTTATTTGTTGCTGACACAGATCTGAAAAAGATGATTCTCGGGTAGCACCATTGTGCTCTCCCAGGGAACTCTTGCATTCTGCAGGCACTAGATAATCTGATGTAACATACATGACCTTAAACTGTGCAGTTTTATTCATCGATTGGCTTTGAGAGACCAGGCTGTGGTGCAGCTAGTCTGTAGTACCACATGGCATGCCACCATGCAGGTTAGTCTTTGGTTCGAAATTGTAAAATAAAACCCTGTATTTTCGCTCAGCTCATTATCCAGACCCTACAGCTGCTAGTGGCTTGAGTTTTTACTAAACACAATTTGTAATTTCTTTTAAGTCCCACAACCTTTTTAAACGCACTTATTGATTTGTTTCAAATTAAGCATTTGTATCCATCAGAGGACGAGAACTTCTAATGCACAATGGAGACTTCAATTACTGCTATAATTGCATTTCTGCTTCAAAGGTTTATTTGTCTTGCTGTAAAATGATTACATTCATATTATATCCCCACTTCACTGAAGGAAGAATTGGTATGGGGACTTGGAGGACTATCTCAAAGTTGTGTTGCTTATTTATCTTTTAAAGATGTCGAACCCACTAGTAGCACCTCCCTTTTAGTTGCAGACTTCTGGTAGTTGCCAGGACTTGCTAATCACGTATATGATTGGTTGAAAAGTTCATAAATGGGTCACATCCCTAAACGACCTCGACGAAGACTTGAAAATCAGGGAAAATGCTTGACTTCTTTATAATAGCTATGCCTAGGAAATACTATAAGGAATTCCTCTTCATGGTGGCTGGTCTGCATGTAGTACCTCATAGTCAGCTTCACAACTTTCCTTGCTTCAAAGCAACCTCAAGAACTGCTGTTAGGACAATTTCATGGATATTCAAAATGTGTTCTGTATGTAAACAAAAAGTAACAAACACTGAGTGAGATTTCAAAGTGTAAACCCACATATGTTACTGCTGGTGCTTGTGAATTGAGCACACACAGTTATTTCATAAATCATCCAGACTGTATCATATCATGCAGCATGAAGCAATTAATTCCTTCTTTGATAATCTTGATGTTGTATTCAATCAACGTGACCTTCCTCTCCATCATTGTCTTGGACATGGACTTAAACCTAAAACATAAAGAATCCGACTCAAATCTTTTTTTTCTTTCTGTTCATTTTTTCTTATGACTCCCTTGCGAACATGCACACATCCCTAACCCTTTCTCATGGTACATGCCATCCTCATCTGTGCCCATCTTAACCACTTTCAGCTAATATCAGATCCCCCACATTTGAGACATTCCCATAGAAGTATTTGTCCCTCATTGATTCCAAATGTTCAGTCTCCAAATGTAGAGCCCGCCTGCCTCCACTCTAGCATATCCTGAACACAGTAACAATGACCTTGCCCCACCAGAAACTTCCCATTCCTTTGAAACATTTACTTATTCCTTAAACTCTACTTGAGTTGCCCACTAACCCTGTCTACAGCTTTATCCCAGCAGCATCCTGACCCCACCCGTTGATTTCTTCTGCCATCATCTTCCTTGAGACTAAGATGCACACCTGTTTACATAACTAGACCCAACAGTGCTTTTTCAGAAAACAGACCCTCAACCAGGTCTTAAACATTCTTACAAGTTTTCTGGATAAAAATAAAGTCCAGTATTTCCAAGATCTTAGTGGGTGATTTCAGTCCTCTCCTAAACATGTATCCCATAGACTCCACTCTCTGCTCTCTTATCCTTGTGCAGTCGTTGCCACATACATTCCCTTAGATAACTCCTTCATCACATACTAACACATGAAGATGAATACCATAAAAATCGTCTTGACTATCCTGACTCCACATACTGCACGCCTCCTCCTCCATTATGGCGGAGGAGCTTCTGTGAAAAGCAGCGAGTCTCCTGGGATCCCCAATGCTGCCCGGCGCAAAGTCACCTTTAATCCACTTTGGATTCACTATCTAAAATAACGAGGCAGGCGCTGGAAGCTGGAAGGCAAGAAAAAGGTTTATTACTCTTAGAGGAGACCACGTCAACTGCTGACACCAGGATGTCTTCAGGGAGGCGTTCTACTGGCAATGCTTCTGACTCTTCCTTTTATACAGTTTTACACAATGTATTTGTTTCTTTTATCATGGTTACAAGCTTGGAGTCTCCGCCCCGGGCAGGTTGTCACACAAGCCTGACATTGTTTTATCAACATGGTTACACAAGCCCAACATTAACTCTCCTCCCACCCAGGTCAAAAACAGACAATTTAATTGCAGCTGGACCTTGCTTCAGGGTCTAAAAACGAGTGAGACCGGCCAGATCTAAGAGTCCGTTCTGTTGATAAGAACAGGTCCCATTGTTGGCAAAAAACCAGTCTTGCTGTGTGTAGTGCAATAAACCATGTTTGCAAGAGTCTGTTTGGTATTTGTAACCCGTTTGTGCAGGGATGAGAGGAAAGACGAGTTTGAGGCAGCAGGTGATGTTGATGTTTGTCGTGGAAATAGTTTATAGCCCCCAGCACACATATCAGGTTTGGTCAGAGAGTCAGAAGGCTGCTAGAGGACAGGGTGAAATGAAGGTGACCAACAGAGTACAAAATGGCTGTGGTAAATCAGAATGACTGTAGTTTATGTGCACGTAGGAACTTTCATCAGACAAGATGGCGCAGAATGTTCATGATTGTGTTTTGTTCTTAACAGTCGCCCCTTTGAACATAACTAGCCATCTTGTCAGTCTATTTCGATCTCCATAATGTCCTGTATTTCTTGTTCATACATTACTCTCATTTTTGTTAACTAAGTGTCCATAGTCTTAGGGCGCAAGGCACTTATGCAAAGAGAACACAAAGGTGGTATACAGTGTACACCCAAACAGCAACCACATATTGCCAATACTGGGACCAAGAGAAACATTGATATTTTCCAACCCCAGTCCTTTAAGATGCCCCAAAGCCAACTTCCAATTGTCCAAGTCTCTGATCCTTGATGAATTTCTGAAGACAGTCTGTGGAGATGTTCGATTGCTTCATAGACAGAGGGTGAATTATCAGGGATGTATATGCAGCAACTGGCACCAATGATGCGACATGCTCCTCCACGATCCGCTAGTACCACGTCCAGGACCATGCGGTTTTGTAGGGCCACCAGACGGACCGCTTGAAGCTCGGCAGTGTTGTTGGTGAGGATGCCAGCTGTGACGTTCAGGGCGGTTTCTACCGCTTGAGACAGATGTCTGATGGCTCGGCTGTTTGCCATCGGACCCCATAGCGGGACGAGCCCTTTTGCTGCGTCAACGAACTGTGATGCGGCAGAGTCTGCTTGATCAGTGTCTTTAGAACGCTTTTCTCGATGATGCTCTGCAGGGGCTGTGTAGGTCGGTGGCAAAACAAAGGCGATGTAGCACGTGCCCCCCAGTTTCTTGGGAGCCAGGTGTAGGCTTTGGTTCCACAGACAAAGTACATATTGGGTGGTGCAACAAATGCTGGAGGATTGGCAGTGTTCAAAGTCCTTACAATGTTACAAGTGCTGTGACCCACATTCTTAGTCCCACGGCCTTCAATGCATACAAGGCCAGAGACGTTCACCACAGATAGGGCCACAGTCAGTGTTGCAGCAGTTCTTTTCTTCAGGTAGGAAAATGTGGCTCTGACAGGATTATTTAACACTTGTATTTCCACTCGTTCTTTGGAGGGGACATTCATTGGTAATGTCGTATTGGAGGTGTGAGGGCAAAAGGGAGCTGCTGTTCTTCCTGTTTGGTTTAGCCAGAACTCGTTGTAGAACTGAGCGATTGTCCCATCGGAAGTGGCATTGTCTTTGTAACTTTCTTGTAGGAGCATCATCCAGGCAAGGCAAGATCCATGAACAGAAAAGGGTGAAGGGATGGAATGTTCAGTGGCATATGGTAGCAGCCCACAGACCCAACAGTTAGTGGCATTGGTGGCAAGATTGTGCTGGTGCAGCATCTGTACGAAAGAATTATTCCAGAATTCTTTGCGTCGTTCTCGGAGATGTGGCGGTAGTGATACCAGGTAGTGTTCTTTCTTTGTGATTGGTTGCATGGTTGGTGACAATGTTCTGTATGCAGGTGCATTCTCTTCAATGATCCAGAGTGTGACCATTAGCAGGAGGCAGGTGAGAAATGCAGCTACAAGTGCAATTGTCTTTGTACTGTGCAGTTCAAAAGTCTTGGTGTCTTTGCGGTGGCTTTGCAGGTGTTCCGTTTCTTCCATCATCTTCGAGGAGCTCACCAACTGTTAGGACCACAGACTTTTGTCTGGTGTTTTTCCTGGTAGCGTCGTTTGGCTGTGCTACCGATCTGAGACTCTGACTCAGTTAGTGGCCTGGTTGTTGGAGCTCCCCCCTTTTCGTCGATCTTAGGTTGTACCCTTCCTTGGATGGCACCGTGGGGTCGGGAAATTCAGACAGTTGGAGGGTGTCTTCTTGTGGGTAGCAACTCAGAGCTGGTCGGTCTTTTGCGAGTACTTCCTCTTGCACCTCCACCTCTTCACAGGTTGCCAGCGTTGGAGGGACTTTCTTGCAGTGGAGCGTGCAGTCAGTTTCATTTTATTTCAACTCGGAGGGCAGTTCGGGTGGTGCTCAGGACTTGCCAGGGGCCCGTCCACCTGGGCTCCAGATTCTTCGTTCTTTGGAAGTTGCGAACTAGGATGAAGTCCCCAGGCTTTATCACATGTCCTGGGCCCCTGGATATGTCGGGCAAGGCTTGCTGCACCTGTTGGTGGATAATTGTTAGCTCGTTTGTCAATTTATGCAGATAGTCTGACATTAATATGTTCGGGACATCGTTAATGGAGGTGGGTCTTGGTGCCGCCCAAATGTTCATAGGCCTGCCGAAGACCACTTCATACGGGGTCAGTCTGTGTTTGGTCGGGGTGGAGCGCATTGATAGCAATGCCAATGGAAGGACGTCGGGCCATTTCAACCCGGTTGTGGCAACTATTTTGGCTAGCTTTAGTTTCAATGTTGCATTGTGTCTCTCTACCAGGCCCGCTGATTGGGGGTGGAAGACGGCATGGAATTTTTGTTTTACCCCCAACCCTTTCAGTATGTTCTGTATCACTTCGGCCACGAAGTGTGGGCCGTTGTCGCTCCATAAAATTCTGCAAAGGCCGTACCGGGGAAGAATTCTTTCAACAATACTTTTGCAGTGGCTATGGCAGTATTGTCGCGGGTGGGATATGCCTCCACCCATTTGCTAAAAGCGCACACAACCACCAGGACATATTTTAGACCATGGCATCTCTCTAGTTGGATGTAATCCATTTGAAGGACTTCAAAGGGGTGATCAGGGACTCCAAACCCTCCCCGTGGTACTACTGTCCCTTTCCCTGGGTTGTGTTGTAGGCATACTATACATTGTTGTACTAGGCGCTTTGCAGATTCTGTTATCTTGACATTATGCCATACTCTTGTGATTAGTTCAATCATGGGGGTGGAGCCTATGAGTGCTGGTAAATGTGCCATGGTCAATATGGGGATGAGGTAGGCATTGGGTAACAGCCATTTATTTCCGTCTTTAGTTCTCCAGCAATTTTCCTCGTCTTTTAGTCCCACCTTTTCCCACTCGGTCAATTCGTCATGTGTGCCTGTAGTCTGTATGTCCCTTACAGTGGTCCTAGCATCAGTCCATTGTTCAGCTTGTGACCTGGTCACATACATTCGTGTCATGGTTCTGTCTTCTGCTGTGGCTCGGGCAGTAACGTCTGCTAGCGCATTTCCCTGTCCAATGAGATCTGTCACTTTCCTATGTGCTTGCCATTTTATCACTGCTAGCTTTTTGGGGAGGAGGACTGCTTCCGTCAAGGCGGAGACTAAATCTCCATGCAGGATGGGTGTACCGTGTGAAGTCGGGCACCCTTTCTTTCCATAGAATCCCGAAATGGTGAACCACCCTGAAGGCATATTGGCTGTCGGTGTATATGTTAACTGTCGTGTCAGTCGCTAAGATCGGTCGGGACAAAGGGTTGGTGGAGGGCGTACCGTCAAATCCTATCGGGACAAAGGGTTGGTGGAGGGCGTACCGTCAAATCCTATTGAGGTCACATGTGAGCCTGACAAGGGTGCCCTTGAAATCAGTCGTTTGGATAGTGCACTACGTGTTGCTCCCGTGTCTGCCAGAAATGGCGACTTTGTGCCCAGGACCTCAGCGGTAACATAAGGGCCTTGCTGATCAACGCAGAGCTCGACTGGATCCTTCCCTTGCCCCTGGCTGTCCTATGCAAAGTCGTACGTATTGTCATAATCTGTCTGTTGGTACTGATTCTGTCTGGGATGGTCAAATGCGTTCACTCTTCCTGGCCTTTCCTCGCTTGCTTCACTCGCGTACCCTCTCCCACGTCCTCTTCCTCTCTGTCCACTTGCTATTTCCCTCGCCCCTCTGCCCCTAGCAGCTCCTAACAAAGCCGGGCATTGGGATTTCCAGTGTCCATATTTTTTGCAAAATGCACATTGATCCTGTCCTAGGTCTTGGCGTCCTACATATGATGTAGATGGATTGTTCCTAGGTGGCTGTACTCTAGGGGTATTCTGCTGGTTTCCTCCCCTATATTGCTCCCCTCCTGTATTCGCCCCCTGGAGTTGTGCTATCATTACCCTTTCCTTCAAGTCCTTCTTTTTCCTTTCTGTAGCCCTGTCATTTTCGTTTCTCTGATGCTCGTAATACTGGGCCATTTGGAGAATGGCCGTCGGTTTAGATGCTGCCCAACTACTTTCGCTGGCTTGTAGTTTCTGGGATACATCTGGCAGTAATCCTTTGACGTAGTTCTGCACAAATAAGTGGTGTCCGGTTGCGGTGGACATGTCTTGTCCACTGTAATCAGAGAACACAGTTTCAAATCTGGAGAAGTACTCTGAGACGTCCTCTTGTGGTTTCTGGCGGCATGCGGTTACTATGGACCAGTCTATCTTTTTCTCTGGGATCAGCGTTTTCACTTTCTGCACTATTTTGTCAGGGAGGTCTAATATTGCTTTAACTGGTTTTTGACCAGGGTTCCGCTGTTTATCTAGTGTGTCGAGTTGTTCCCAGGTATGACCAAACAGTTCGGTATGGTTTACTTTCTTAACCTGTTTCCACACATCTGCTGGCAAACATAACCCGAAGAACAAGTCTATGTCGGCAAGTGTCATTATTGTTGATCCCAGAGCGGTACCTAGCTCGGCGTAAAAGGCGGTGGGGTTCTTTCGTAAATCCGGCAAAGATTTACGGAAGGTCAGGATGTCCTGTCTGTCCCATGGCTGATACACCCAATTGTAGACCACCCTTCCTCTAGCGTCTTGATGGTTTATTTCGTCATTAGTCCCTTGTCCTCTAGGAGGTACCCAGTAAGGGGCAGCTTCTTTTATTGGCATCATGCTATCTGTTTTTTCCACTGGGGGTCCTGCTACCTTAGTTGTCCTGTCCCTATCTATCTGTCCTTGTTCTATGAGGTGACGCAATACTTCTAGTGTGGATGAAAATAGTTCTGCAACATCGTTGTCGCCTTCATCTCCGATGTCTACCTTCCTGTAGAGAGCCACTAATCGCTCGGGCCCTACGTTTTGGTACTTCTCTTCATATGCAGTAAGGGTGTGGTAACAGAGACGTACAATAAAGTATCGTTTGCGGTTTTCAACATAGGAGTCGCATATGTCTGTTACGTGTTCTTCTGTTTCTTTCCTATCTATGAGGGTTTTAACTATTTTATCAATGCCTGCTCGCTCATTTTTACTTAATCGCGGGACCCTGGGCGCTCCTATTTCCTTGGTTCCTACCTCTACTACTGCCTCCTTTGATGAGGCATTTGGTGTGGGTGGCTCGGTGGGAGCAGAGGTGGTGGAGACTGAGGCGATCGTGCCATCTCCAGCTATACTTTGGGGGTCCTGGCGTTGTACTACGGGATGAGTAGGGGCATAAGGGGGTGGCATGTATATCATTGGGGGACCTAACAATAAATCATCATCTACCCTCTGTTTTGCTGGTAACTCGGGGTAAAGAGTTAAGGGCGTTCTAACAGGGCATTGACCTGATATTTTTGATTCCTGTTCCTTTTTATCGATTTCCTTTTCTTTTAGTTCTTCTTCTAACTTTTTACAGGCTTGGTAAGCTGATTTTCGCGTTTCTTTATCTTGTCTAGCTTCGTCTCTTTTCTTTCGTTGAGCTGCTTTTTTTCGCCATAAACCAAAACTATCAAACATGGCTGGTCTAGCTTTCTTTTTGTGGAGAGCTAATTCTAACGTTTCTATTTTAGCGGGATCGAAAGATCCCGTCAGTGGCCACTGATTTACCCGGTCCTTCCTAGTGTACTTATCCCATAGTTTGCTATAAGCTACGGTGGCTAATCCATATTTTACGTACATGTCCTTGTTAGGGGTGCCTTCCGGCGGTGCCGGATGACTGACCTCTAACAAACGGTCCGGTCCAAAACAATCAAACAATCTAGAGAAAACAGGCATGACGTATTTAGCGGTCAAAATGAATATCTCAATTAATGTTAGACAAAAGTCTGCACTACCTGTCCTTCGCTGTCTGCAAGAGAGAATATTCCTATTCTACGTTGTTTGCAAGCAGGGAATGTCTCAAATAACTCAAAAAGGAATACTAGTATTTCTATCAATCAATCAATTTGTCATGTTTTCTCACGACCTTACCCGGACCGTATGGACAGTTCTTCGTATTCCCCTACCAGCGCCTGGTTGTCCTCTTACTCCAACAATCAATGCGGCGTTCCTGTAAGGCCCCAGTCAGGACCGCAGGTCACTCGAGAGAGGTCCGTTCGGAACCGGTGAAGTTCAGTCAATTGGCAGCCAGACGAGGGTCTCTTTCAGGCAGGTGCACTCCAATCATTTAGTCGTTCACTCCGTCGTTAGGACCTCTCTACTGGACCCACGTGTCTCTGATGGGTCCCCCGTTGGGTCGCCAATTTGTGAAAAGCAGCGAGTCTCCTGGGATCCCCAATGCTGCCCGGCGCAAAGTCACCTTTAATCCACTTTGGATTCACTATCTAAAATAACGAGGCAGGCGCTGGAAGCTGGAAGGCAAGAAAAAGGTTTATTACTCTTAGAGGAGACCACGTCAACTGCTGACACCAGGATGTCTTCAGGGAGGCGTTCTACTGGCAATGCTTCTGACTCTTCCTTTTATACAGTTTTACACAATGTATTTGTTTCTTTTATCATGGTTACAAGCTTGGAGTCTCCGCCCGGGCAGGTTGTCACACAAGCCTGACATTGTTTTATCAACATGGTTACACAAGCCCAACATTAACTCTCCTCCCACCCAGGTCAAAAACAGACAATTTAATTGCAGCTGGACCTTGCTTCAGGGTCTAAAAACGAGTGAGACCGGCCAGATCTAAGAGTCCGTTCTGTTGATAAGAACAGGTCCCATTGTTGGCAAAAACCAGTCTTGCTGTGTGTAGTGCAATAAACCATGTTTGCAAGAGTCTGTTTGGTATTTGTAACCCGTTTGTGCAGGGATGAGAGGAAAGACGAGTTTGAGGCAGCAGGTGATGTTGATGTTTGTCGTGGAAATAGTTTATAGCCCCCAGCACACATATCAGGTTTGGTCAGAGAGTCAGAAGGCTGCTAGAGGACAGGGTGAAATGAAGGTGACCAACAGAGTACAAAATGGCTGTGGTAAATCAGAATGACTGTAGTTTATGTGCACGTAGGAACTTTCATCAGACAAGATGGCGCAGAATGTTCATGATTGTGTTTTGTTCTTAACACTTCGCCCCCTGCCAGTAGATGCAAACTTGTAAACTGAAATGATAATAGAACTGTTTTATTATCATTTTATTTTTCCTCACTGCTCTGAGTCTTGGGGGCGAGGGTATCCTGATGACAGCAGCAGGGAGGAGGAGGTGGGAACTGTCGCTAGAGCGCATCTCGGTTTGGCTGGCTGTCTTAGGACGGCCAAACCGACATGCAAACTGAGATCGCTCCAACCCAGCTGCGTTGCCGGCTGGAGACCAGCAGGCACAGGCTCCCAGTCCCCGTGGGAGCGCAAAACCAGCCCGCTCAGGCCAGTCCCGGCGCTTCTTTCATTCTGGGTAATGAATGGTATTACCAGCATGACAGCAGCCTCTGGATTGAGTGTAGGGGAATCTGGAGCCTCAGTCTGTGCACTAGCACTAGTCCTCCTATGAAGGCTCCATCCTCCCCTTTCCGTCTGAGCACTTCTTCTGACGTTTTACTCTTGCCTGGTATACCTCTCGGTGCTTGTTGTTTTAAGGAGCCGTTGAACTGCAGGTGTGCTATTCCTTTGCTGTACTTGGGATCGCTATGATATGTGGGTAACCCAGGGTGTCTCTAGACTCTTCGTGGATTCGTACATGTCTCCTCCATAGGTGCGTGTACTCTTGACTGACACGATAAATGTGAGCGTTCGGGTAGTCTTATCTGTGCTTTTGTGGATACTTTACTTATGAGACTACATTTTATGTATAATAAAATACTTAAGTCTCTGGTGTTTTCACACACACCCTTGCACAGCACTCTGAAACCCTCCTGGATGAAGTCCCCATTATCTAAATTATTAAAAATATAAACCTGTGTGTGTGCCTGGGGCAGCTGTCGGAAAACCTGTGTATATGTACTGTGCAGGTTCTTCTGCAAATGTGTCGTAATGTAGGTGAAGGCATCCAATCCAGTCTCGTTGGCCCTTGTCTTTGCGTAACTTTGTTTGCCTTTGTTGCATTGTGTAGTATATGCTTTTTCATAAGGCATTGTTAGTTTGAGCAGACACAGTTTATACTCGCGTTTGATAAATGCAAAAGGTATGCATGGGAATGCTTGAAAAATTCGGAACCACTAGTAATTACCGCCCTCCGCCCCCCTCTTGGCTGTATTCCATTCCATTATTTTGTGCTTGTTTTTGTCCCCCCCACCCGCGCTGCCACACCACTTTTCCCTGATACCAGCTGCTACTGCACACACTCCCCGCCTTCCCACTTGTCTCATTTCCTGAAATGTTGTGCATGTGCGGCTGGCTCTTTGTGTTGTGGGTTGTCCTTGGAGTGTTTGAAGTCCCGCCCACTACCCGGCACTTGTTGCGCTCACTTGAATGTTGTGCCCTACACACACACACCTCTTTTAGGCGCGTGTCACCCGAGAGTAAGACCCTTTTATTTGGTCCTAGCATTAAAAGGAAATCCTCTGTACTGCAAGGCCTTAGTTAAGCGTCAGAAGGCTGTTTATTTTGGCAGATTTTTTTCTGGAATTAATCTTTAGATGTGTGTTCAGTTGTGTAAACAGAAGTCTGAATTGAATGCTTGGTTGCTCTGTCATGTGTGCCTGTGAGTCAGAAATGTCTGTGAAACGCAGCTTTGTCCTCCCTTTTTACAAGATGTAATTATGCGCTGGGTTTAACATTTTGCATGAAATTGATTGAACCAAGCAAAAATTGGGTCTCTTTTGAACTTTTCTCAGGTTGGGTGCTGTGGCTCTCTTTCTCGTTGGCTGAATGGGTAGTGCTTTCGTGCAAAGTGCTTTGGATCTTAGACCCCTTCAATGCTGATGGCCCCTGGTGCTGCCTTTGTTGGGGCACTGAGTTTTCACTGTCTTTGGACTGCTTGTAGCGCTCAATGACCCTATGACATAAACCCCAGCCTGCGGTCATTAATGGAGTCGGCTGCCCATGATGGGGGTTTATACCATGTCACACGTGGGTGGATGCAGTAAAGAATGATACCTCCCTTGTAAGGCAGAAATATCCCAATATACTGCTTCTTCACTCCATCACTGGTGTGTTTGAATGCACTAGTTAGGTCAGCAAAGATTGTTAATTTGCTAAGATATACCCTTCCTTTCAAAGCCAGTTGAGTTGTGCTGTCATGCACCATAATCATAGCTTAAATTGTGCTCCATAGATATTGTAAACACATTTTATATTTCTGTTTCCTATAGTTACATGTTTCAACAACTGGTTCAGGGCAGTTATTTGATGTTTCTCAACACCTTGTTTGGGAAAATACTCCAGGGTTGAGCACTAGATATTTTGATGGCTCAGTTTTTAAATACGTAAATATGCATCTAGTACTATACAACTCTCCCATGTGTGTAGAATTTGTTTCCCCCGCAGAAGTGCGCTTGGAAACCTGCTGCATTTGCATGTTTTTCCCGCGCACACCTGGAAAGTATTGTGAATTTTATTTCTGCCAATAAAATCTGTTTACTCATACCAAAATCTGCTGAGTAACTGCATTGCGATTTTTTTTTTAGGTCAGGCGTTTGGAACAGCTTTAGGCTTTTTACTGACTACTATTTTCCCCAAAACATCATACAAAATATTCATACATAGGGGGATTTTTAGTCAGTGGGCTTCATCCATTGGTCTGTTAAATCGCCTCTCTCATTTTGCTTGCACCCACCACAGCATACAGCGTGTGGCAGGGGGTCAGCCCATTTTACCCTCTGGCTCCTTTCACTTTGAGTGGACTCCACAAAGACTGCAGATTGTTCACTTCCGCCTAAAATAAGTTACTTTCTCCTGAGTTGCAAAATTCAAACAGTGCTTTCTAAATGTTATTTTTTTGTTATGTGAACTTTAAATACTGCCTATTTATATTGCCTATGCTCGTTTTTAGGTCGACACTACAAAGCAGCACATGCTGTGTCTGTTGCAAGGCATATTATGAGTTAGATACTAAGTACTTAGAGGGGCTTGGAGCCCACTCATTCCTCACCATTGGTTGGCTTTCTTTTGTTACTCTCATTTTCCAACTTCTTATTGGTGCTAGTTTGTGCTTGCCATGGAGAATTGCCTCTTTACCATCATTTTGATTGGCAGGCATCTCTTCTTCCATTGCTTGTTTTTCAAATCACTATTGTATTCTATTGTGTGAAGCTCTCTAGGAAAGTGTGTGCTATTCGCAGCATTAGTGAATGTTTTTTTACCTTTTTATTCCAAGTATAAGACGACCACGTTTATTCTCCCATGTTCAACACTTTTGGGGCTGTTCTATTCCCCTTCTCACTCTGGAAAGGATACGGTTTACTTCTGTCTTTGTCTGGAGTACATTTCTGTCCTTTGCTGGTATGGGAAGGGGTCTGAGAGGAATTCACAAAGTCCTGAGGCATTCCAGCACTAAAATGTCACTTAGATTTAAAATCTTTTTTTTACCACAAAAGTAGTTTTGCGCGCACAAAGTAAATCTCTCTCTTTCTTTCTCATCAGTGTTTCTGATCCGAATGTATCATTTGGTATAAGATTAATCTTTACTAAAAAGAGCACTCCTGCAGTGCACCAGTGTGTAAACACTGTGCGTTTGTGATCTTATGCATAAAAAAAGTTATGATTGTCAAAATGATGAATTTCTACAAAGACTTTGATCGCTCCCCGTGTAGTTTCGTTATCGAAAAAAGTAAAGTGGACACAGACACACTAACAGATACAATGTGAACTTTGTATGGAGCTGGGAATGAACTGCTTAGGCAGTGATACAATGTTAAGAAATCATGAGAACAAGTTTCTTAGCAGCCATCCAATTTTAAATCTACCAATCCCGTTCTCCAGATCAGTGCTAGCCTTTGTCCCAGTCCAGGGGCGTGGAAAGGTACCCTGCGCAGCATCCCCCAGGCGCTCACTCATTCTTGACATGTTGCCCCCTGTTCCATCTTCTTGGCGCTACAAGTCGAGCCCTGGTTCTGCTTCTCCAGCTGCACACAGCTGGTCTGCAGCGGTGTAGTGGGCCCTGAGTCTTTTCATTGAGGTACTGTAATGACTAACAATTATGAATGATTGATTTATTTTGTAACGCATCACGTTATAGCCTCTTACCAGCTGCTATTTCTATATTCTTATGGAAAAAGGAATATACGTAATATTAGATAAAAACAACCACTCAGGTTACACCTGCAAATAACATCTTACCGTCTTCCTTCCATCTTGTCTTCTTCATTACCTCCAACATTGCATTTTTCCCCAGTTTACACATCCGCTTCCTAGTACTGCCACTTACCTATGTCTAGCATTGGAGCAGCAGTCTGGCCAGTAACGGATTAGCATCTTTGTGTTTCTTAATAGCCAGTGTTACAACTCCTCTCCGGTAAAGCCATTCATTACATGCTGTGCATTGCATATACACAGCATGACCCTGCATAGCTCTCTGATGTTTCCGTTGAGCTTGACTGTGAGGAGTCAATGATGACACACCACCCCTGGCTCTTCTGGCAGCACAGAGTCCAATATCAGTGACTGAGTGCAGAAGGGCAGGGTCAAAAACCATGACATTGGCTACTTCGAATCTGCAGCAAGAAGTTCCTCCATATACAGAACAAACACTCAAGGATCGAGCAATGAAGCGATGAGAGACCAGATTAAATTGTGGGATTCCGTAGATGTAACGCGCATGAGAGTTGCTGTTCCAGTTTCCTTCTAAGTGGCAAGCCTAGGTGCAAGTGGCGATGGTCTCTCAGTTATGCATAGGGAAACGTACATATGCTGCAGTTCCTTTGCAGGAGCAAAGAGAGACTGTTAGATTTGGGGGTCTCTAGTTGGCAGAGGTATGTACCTTTGTCCAAATAGGGACCCTTGCGTCTAGTCAGGGAAAGTAGGTACACTCCCGAAATAACCCCTGCTCACCCTCTTGGTAGCTTGGCACGAGCAGACAGGCTTAGTTCAGAGGCAGTGTGTAAAGCATTTGTGAACACATACAGTAATCAAGTGACAACACTACAAATGGACACCACACAGGTTATATATTTATAAAAATAGGTATACTTTATATAGATTTATCACAAGACCATAAACGACAAAAATAATCCACAATACTGTTAAGAATACTTAGTTCTGATCAAAAAGGCTTAATTCAAGGTTCTGTGCGAGTCGGTAGCCTCCTCCGGCTACGGCGGAGTCGAGAACAAACAGAGTCTAACAAATCCAGCTGATCGCGTCGAGACGGGCCAACACAGCGTAGACAGACTCGGTCACAGTACCTTTTACTTGAAGCGGCAGGCACGGGCGTGCGAGCCGGATGGCTGTTCGCCGCGGTCGCGATGCAAAAATGGAAGCGTTGCAGGACGCGTTGTCCCTCGATGCGGTGCAGGCAGCGGCTCGTTGGACGTCGTCGAGACGGAGTCGGTGAGACCAGGGCCGTGCGTTGCAGGGCGAGACGGTGCTTCGATGCGGTGCTGGCAGGTTGCGGTGCGGCGACGGAGCCGGATTCAGGAGCTGGCGTCGATCAGTCCGGACAGCGGTGCGAGTCGGGCGGTGCGTCGCAAAGCGTGCGAGCGGTGCCCAACTCCGGTGCGGTCACAGGACTCGAACTCAGCAGCAGTGACCGTGTCGGTCGGACCAGTTCGATTCGGCGTAGCGAAGCGTTGCAGGACGCGTTGTCCCTCGATGCGGTGCAGGCAGCGGCTCGTTGACGGAGTCGGTGAGACCAGGGCCGTGCGTTGCAGGGCGAGACGGTGCTTCGATGCGGTGCTTGCAGGACACCGAGTCGGTCGTGAGAGTCGGTCACAGCTCCCTACCTCTGTAGCCACTGAAACAGGTTTCCAGCAGCAATTCACAAAGGGGTGAAGTCCAATGGTCCTGGGACTTCGGTCAGGGGGCAAGCTCTCTTCCAAGCCCTTGGAGATCCTTCACAAGTTGATGAAAGTCACAGCAAAGCAAAAGTTCCTTTCTCCTCTCTTTGGCAGTCAGGCAAACCACTGCAGGCCAATCCCCCAAGCAGCACTTCAGGCTTAGGGATAGTTTCTCCTCAGTTTCTTCTTGGTTCCGCTCCTCAGTAAAGGTTTCTTCTTGTTCCCAAAAGTGATCTAATTTTCCTGGGGTCTGGGTGCCCCTCTTATACCCTGATTCTCTTTGTTCTCTGGAGGCAGAGAGGCCTCTGCCTAGTCCAAAACCAGTTCTGGTCAGTCCTGGAGCACTTTGTTTTTCTGACTCCTTCTTTCCTTTCAGAATGTGGGGCAGAGTGCTCAGCCGCCCGGCAGGAGGTGGAGCCAGCATTGTGGAAGGCAGGCACAGCCCTATTCAGACCCAGGTGCAACTCCTCCCTCCACTCTGGCTGCAGATCTTTCTATTCAGCCCTGCGCTGACTCACCCTGTCTCCGGTAGCCACCCCCAGCCCCTGTCACTCAATCTCCAGACAAGGAATACACAACCTAGCAGAGGCAGGCTTGGATAGTTAGGCAAGAAAATACCCACTTTCTAAAAGTGGTATTTTCGAACACAGAATGTTAAAACCAACTTCACTAAAAGATGTATTTTATCATCCTGAGTTCAGGCATACTAAATTCGCTTTTCTACCATGTTCCCTGGGTCAGTTCTGACTATAAGGTGTAATAGTCAGTCTGCCCATTCTGGCCTATGGGGAGCAGGTAGCCTTGCAATAGTGAAAAACGAAAATGGCTGTAATTCACTATTAGGACATGCCACACACACCAGGGCATGTCCTACCTTATACTTACAATGCACCCTGCCCTAGGGCCTACTTTAGGGGTGACCAACATGCAGTAAAGGGAAGGTTTAGGGACTGGTAAGTGGGTGTACTCACCAAGTCGACATGGCAGCCCTAGGCTGCACACAGGCTCTGCGATGGCAGGCCTGAGACACATTTTACCAGCCGCTTCTGTGGGTGGCACAACCAGTGCTGCAAGCCCACCAGCGGCATTGGATTTACAAGCCCTGGGCACACTGAGTGCACTGTACTAGGGACTGACAAGTAAACCAATCATCCAATCATGGAGTCACTAATACATGTATCAATTAACGATAGGGAGCACTTGCACTTTGGCACTGGTTAGCAGCGGCAAAGTGCCCATGAGCATCTAGTCCAGCAAAAACATATCGGCAACAGTGGAGGCATTACGAAAAAATGGAAGGGAGACCCACGCCAAGGATGCCAGGTCTAACAGAGACTATTTGTGTATGAGTCGGGTCTCAAGTGAGAGGAACAAAGGGACTTCATGTTGTGTGAGAGGCTCATGCCTTTATCTGTATACACGTTGAAGCTTTCTCAACAATGCTGTTGTTTGTACTCTGTGTTGTTCACACGTCTACTAGGTACATGCATTGTCTCACATGGGAAATAGTGAGATGGAAAGTCTTCCAAGGAATCAGTTTCAAACTTTATATACAGAGATTCTACTTCGGTTCAAACCTTTCCAGGTTCTAGAACTTCCACTTGACTTGGATGGCACCCCTAGATCCCTTTGTGCTGCTCTGGAATGCCATTTGTCAGAATTGTGTCCTCTCTGGAAGGAGGTTTCAAGGATCAGAGAGGAGCACACCAGTGGCGGCTGATGAACCTGGAATGTATTAGTGCATAAAACCTGCCCCTAAATGAAAAAGCAGGCCAGACTTCCATAGCAGGGCCATTATTTCAGAATTGTATCCAGACAAACTGGCTAAAAATCCAGCTTACGAATGTGCAGTTAGGAATTTTTTTAATACTTTGACTGCGTGCCAGCCAAAAGTCCCAAAGAAACAGAAAAAAGGGGGCAAAACTGCATTTTTCTACACAGTTCCCTAAAACTGGCTCTTGATTTATGGGTGTTAAAAATTTTGGTATGCAATTTCACATATATTGCTATTAAAATGTTTATAATTTCTCAGTTCATTTCTACAATACACTTCCTTTCATGTTTCCAACCTATGATCATTTCAAAAAGCTTCTTCTACAAAGATGATAGAATACCTGAACAGAAGTTAAAAGACAACACAATTATATCAGTAAGTGCTCTCTGGAGCAGTAAGCCTCTGTAGCTCAACATGAGATATACCTGAAATATCAGTTGTATAAAATATAACAAATGTCACAATTTTACCAGCAAAATGAGTTTGCCGGCATCTGAAAATGCATGCATTTTTCTTACCAAATAACAAATATTTCATTTTGGATAAAAACCGAACGCCCCCCCCCCCCCGAAAAAAAGATTATTGTGCACAAAATGCAGTGTTTACCTCGGAATACCAAGTTTAGATTTTGTGAGCCATTTTGGGGGACCCCAGTCGAGTACTTTCATGCCAGGGAGGCGTCTTGGCATTACAATATTTTGAATACCCCTGCTTTAGAGGGAGTGGATGATATTAGAAGTAAACTTTCTTCATTTAGCCATGCTACCTTAACTTTCTGGAGAACTCACCATCTCAATGAACACATCTTGGTATATTATTTTAAGGTTAAAAAAGCCATCGAAAGAGATCTGCTCTGAGGCTCTTTTGTCATCATCTAATCTGTCTAGCCTACAGAAGGGGTTGGGCCTATCCAGTTGTTGTATAGAGCTCACTCCACACCAGGGTACTCATTGTATGGCACTGGAGGCCACGTGTGGCTCTCCTGACCTTCACAAGTGCCCCCTGGTGAACAGCAGCACTTGGCTGTCTACTTAACACCCAGAAAGATGTTAAACAGAGGAGCAGTTATTTGAGCATGAACACGAAGTAAAGGAAAAGATGGAAAACAAGCACTGGAACATGTCCTGCACCAATCAAATCGGGAGCACCTTCCTTTGTAAAGACATTGTGCAGCAAACGTGTAGAAATATGGCAAACTCTTTTCAGATTTAAAACATTGTTTAACAAGTGGAAGTGTTTCTCCATTGAGAGGCATGTATTAAAATCGATTGTTTATAAATATGCACTTAGAAACATTCAAGCCTCCCCACTACCCTGACAGCAATGCCATTAGTGAACTAAGGGGCAAGTTAGTTGTCACGAGCACCCTCTCTATGTGGCCTACATTTGTTTCTATACATAATAGTTTAGTAAATCAAACACAAAGTTTTATACAGCTCACATCCTTAACTCGTGAATTTCAAGGTGATCTTATATGTGATAATGAAGAAAAAGGAGGCAAGGTGAAGGAAGAAAAGTTTCCTAGGATCACACCGTTTTGTCAAGCGGGGAAGCCAGGATTGAACCCAGGTTTTCTGGTTTGGCATAGTGCATTTCAGCCACTAGATAGGTACTTCTTCCCCTCTCTCGTTTTACATAAAAAGTGAATGCTTGGTCTTTAATGATTGGCACATGAGGTTAAAGCATGGGTGGCAGACATAAGCCACATGAAAAGTTAGCTCGATTTTGGGCTTGTGGACCGAAGAGAGTCAACCTTAACCTGAGCCAGAGTCTGGCATGTGGCTCGAGCCATGCTCGAATCACCCCTGGCTCACCCACTCTGTCAAATAATGGCAATTAAGGGGACAGAGGCACCAGAAAGACATGATTTGACCATGATCAAACCATTTGGTGAAGCAAAACTCCTTGTTTCAAGGGCATATCTTTCACACTAGCCCTCATTTTAGTGAGTGGACTGTGAGACTAGGTGTTCTGTCCTTCGTGGGTAAAATCAGTGATTGTTGGGTTACAGTCTGTTTTCTTACCACAAGTGTTTAATGTGAGTTAAGTTCTTCCCATCCCTGTAAAAAACATATGTTCAGTAAGTGATTGCTCAAGAGCACACACTTTGTTAAAAGGGAAGGCTCTGATTAATAAAAACCATGCCTTCTGGTTCCATAGCTTCCATCTTGCTCATTACACTATAATGGGGGTGTGAGTGTCTCAGGTTGTTGAGACTCGACTCTGGGACTTCTCTTGCCAAAGAAATGGCTGCTCAGACTTCATTTTCAGAGTTCACAACAAGCATATACTGGTAAGGTGGTAAATCCAGGTTTAAACATCCAGTCTAATAGTGCCAGGTCAAAACCTTCCCCACAGCCCCATGTCTATTGGTGGAAGTTGGGTGTTTGTTTGCCCATCACAGTGAATTGTGCATCTCTCTTGGGGGAGTGTCTTTTTGTCAATGATTTTTTTTATGGCACTCGCTACCTTAACAGAGCCTTTTTCCGAGTACTCCTAATGTTTAGGGAGAAAAGGCAAAAGGCATAAGGAGATTGTGAAGCATAAGATTCAATTTCATTCCAGTTCAATAATCAAGTCCCTTCTTTTGCACACATGTCTCACCAAAGCTGGTGATATCGGGCAGAGAAGACTTTGTACAGGATGCAGAAGAGGGAGCAACTCGGATACAGCAGAAGACAGTCTATCGAAGAGGCACAGATAATGACCATACTAAGGGCTTATGGGTGTATGGAGAGAAACCCTGAAAATAACTCCCAGTTCACACCTTGTGCATGCTTTGCTTCCCTAAGTCCACTTTACACCTTGGTCACACCACAGACTAAACTATTTGGTACATGGGAAAGTGTTTGCGAGTACCAATGCTCTACGCTGTTCCCAATGGACCGATGGCTGATGTACTCATTTGACCTCTGACGAGTGAATGATTGAGTCAGGCTGCTGAGGTTCACGCATGTCTCTCTCACATTTCACAATATTTGTTGCAAGCACATTCTCACTTTGATGTATGCATGCCTGGTATCCTCTTCTAATGTAGTGAAATGAGGATGCTGCCTTCATCATGAAGGAATTGCCCATGCTAATTAATGTTCGGACTGCAGATGAGGTAGCTCCTTGCTGTCCAGATTTGGTCCTTTGTAAATGACCCTGCTCACCCTCAAAATACCATGTGCAGTGCAGCTGAATGGTAAAGTTAATTGGATTTCCACTGAATTATTAATTTTTGGGGGGGGGTTTCAAGGTTATTTTATTACCAGGCACAATTAATGAAATCTAAATGTATGCTAAAATAAGAGTCATTAAAATATAATCTAAACAATTAATTTAAAAAAACCAATAAGCTATCCAGACTCGTACAATAAATCATAAAATGACACTGAATATGAGGATCATAAATGTATTAAATTCATAGCAGAATTAATCATGGCCATACATTCAGAACATGATAAGCTTCTGTGAAAAATGTTAACGCTCTATAAATAACCTTTATTAGTAGAAACCTCCAGACACAGCTTCCAAACAGGTGCATATTGTATGATCTTTAATAACTAGGATAAAACAAGATTTTCTCAGTTGAGGAGGCCAGGGCATATAGTATTTTTGTTTTTAAAACACATTTTATTAAGTTTTTAAACTTTTACATCCGTTAGGAAACAAACACATCTATTTGGTACATTGAATTACACAGTGCAAACACAATTAGACTACAATTATGAAGTACAAGTTGTTCCACTGTCCATGACACGTAACATCTCTTGACCATGTTAAACGAGCCCATTATATTTGTGTGCAAGTTTCTAGTATTCAAAATAGCTGCACTAGTAAAGTTTCAGGAAGTGGAGGAGAACAAAAGAAAGAAAAAAAAAAAAAAAGCTACGTAACTTATCCCACCCATTCTCCAATTCTACTGGCCCTACTGCTAGCACATAATCTTGTCAACTAGTGTCGGCTACGGCTCCCCCCTGTCTACCTAGAGGCTGGACACGTCTATGTGGTAACTTTGTGTTGCGTTGCTATGTGCACGGTTGCTGCGTACGTGTGGGGGGCTGGTCTATTAAAGACATCTACTCATCCTGTGCTGCAGGGACAGGTGCAGGTGCCTTAAAAGCTTCCATGATTATGTCCCAATCCATCGAAATTAATGTTTTGCGCAGCCCTCGGGCTTCCTCGCGCCGGATAGCAGCACTTTCTGCACTACCCCATCGCACCACCTCTCTATGCCATGTGTAAACTGATGGAGATTTTGCTGATTTCCACCGCATTGTTATGGAGCGTTTAGCCATTAGCAATGCTAGGTCAATAAAACGAAGTTGCACATTGTGTTTTTTGGAACGCCGGGTCATACCCAACAGGCAACTACCTGCTGTGTTCGGTACTGGGAAACCAGTCGCCGCGTTAACGTTCGTGGTTACCGCTGTCCTGAATTCAGCAAGCACCGGGCACAGCCATAACATGTGTAGCATATCGGCTTCCTCTGTCTTACATCTAGGGCAGTGGTGTTGCGTGGCAGGAAACATTCGCTGTAGACGGTGCGGAGTGAGGTATGCCCTGTGCAAAATCATATATTGGATGAATTTGAATTTGGCATTACGGGTTTTTTTTGGGGGGATATTCTACTATCATAGTCCATTCTTTGTCAGTTAGATCCTTCTCCAGGTCCGTGGCCCACTTCGTACTTATGGCAGTAAGGGAGGTCCCAGTGTGTGCTCTAATGCCTCTGTACAGCCATTTCGTGAGGTGGCGTCCTTCCCCCATGAGGTACATTGCACGTATCATTTCGTGTTGTGCGGGTTCCACCCTGAGTGGGGCCCAGTGTTTTTTGACGTAGTGGAGGATTGCAGCATGTGTGAGGTATAGGGTTTCCGACACCCCGTTTTGCCTGGTGAAATTACCGTGGTCCATTAGGGTGCCATTGTCAAACAATGCTCCCACTGTTGTGACCCCCCCCCCCCACCCCTTCTCAGACCAGGCTAGGATTTTTCGTTTCGTGATTAGGCCGGTAAGCGTGGGGATACCCAATAGTGGTGTGTTATCTGAGTATGAAGGGCAGCGGCGTGTATAGTGTAGAGACTTCTTCCAGGAAGTGAGCACAGTACGTAGTAATGTTGGGGCACTCTGGGGTATTGTAGCCCGCGGTAACAATAGCGCGTGTACCTCGGTCGATGTCAAGGGGAGTGTATCCAATTTCATGTAGGTTGCGTCCCGCAAGCCAGTACAACAACCATTGAAGTTGGCTCGCGTAGCAGTAGGCGCGTAGATCTGGTGTACCCAGGCCCCCTTTGTCTGTATCTAATTGTAATTTAGGCAGTCCCACCCTGCGGCGGCCATTACCCCATATCAGATCTGATGGTAGTGTGTCTAGCGATTTAAGTACAGGAGTAGGGATAACTACCGGCAGGTTTGTGAAAAAGTATAGCAGCCGCGGGAGGGTCACCGTTTTCGAAATCGCCACATGGCCCATCACCGACAGTGGTAGTGAGGTCCAGAATATTGTCTGTGAGCGGAGTGCCCTTATAGCTTTGTTTAAGTTACCCTCTATGAGGTCCTGGTAGCTTCTATAAATTTGGATACCTAGATATTTGAAGGTGTGTGGGGCTACTGATAAGGAGAGTTGCCCAAACTGAATTGCGCTTGGTCGTACACCAGGTTGGAAAAAGAAGGCTTGAGATTTTGTCTCATTTATGGTGAGGCCTGAAATTTGTGCAAAGTGTGAAAAGATCTCCGGTGTCGGTGTTAGGTCTTTGGTCAGGTCGCTAGCATATAGAATTATGTCGTCTGCATAAGCGGACAACACGTGTGGAGTTACCCAGACGGATGCCCATCTGTTCTGCAGACGATAGCTTTATGGCCAGGGGTTCGAGGGCAAGCACAAATGGTAAGGGAGATAGGGGACAGCCCTGTCGAGTGCCTCTGCCAACCGGATATGCGCGTGAGATGTAGCAGCCAGTGCGGGCTCTCGCTGTAGGAGCTGAGTTTAGTAATTTAACCCATTGCAAGTAGACTGGTGGTATAACAAAATTTTTCAAGCACCTGGATCATATAGTCCCATCTAAGGGTATCAAATGCCTGTCTTAGGTCTAGGGTAATGCATCCGGCGTTGTGACAATCTGCAGGGGTAGATCCCATTACATGATAAAGCCTCCTGATATTGAGGGAGGTGTTACGCGCTGGTACAAAGCCGCACTGATCTGGGTGGATTAATTTATGCAGATAAGGGAGTAGGCGGCGCGATAGGACCTTACTTAGTATTTTGTACTCCGTCGCAAGGAGCGACAGAGGCCGATATCCGGAAATGTCTGAGGCCAAGCAACCCGGTTTAGGGAGGGATATTACTAAAGCCTGCATTGTGGTAAGGGGGAGTGTACCCGTGTCAAGTGCAGATTTATAGAGTCATTCGAACTGCAGTACCAGAGCTTCCGAGAGCGTATCAAAGAATTCTACTGGTAAGCCGTCCAGGCCGGGGGCCTTGTTTCGTGGTAAGTCCCGGATAGCAGCCTTGATTTCCGCCTTTGTGATGGGGCCGGATAGGTCATCTTGGGCTGTTTGATTCAGCTTAGGGAATGTTAGATCAGATAGAAATGTGTGGAGAGAGTCCTCAGCCAGTGGTGGGGGCGATTGATAAAGTGCTTGGTAATATTCGCAGAAGGCGTCATTGATTTCCCGCTGAGTGTACACCGAGTCCCCACCCATTGTGGTTATCTCATGAATTGGGATGTGTGGGGGTTCGTCCCGAATTATTTATTTATTTATTTTATTTATTTATTTTATTTAAGGAGTTTTATATAGCGCTAGCTGGACCCGAGGGTATCAGAGCGCTTCACAGCGAGTAGCTTATGTGCAAATAGGCAATACAGAGAATATAGAAGAACATAGGGGTTCGTGCCGGATAAGGATCAAACAAGGGAGTGATCGAACAGAAGGAGCATGAAGGGTGCAGGTCAAGCTAGCATTGCATGCACATATAAACCACAAATGTTACATGACTATATAAGCAACAAATACAATAGATATATCAGTGAGAAAGCTTCTATAACGTCAGAGCATAATACAGTTCTGTCACATTACACAGGAAAATATAAGCCGAGTGTCCTGGAAAGTGACTTGGTTATGGAAATAATAATCCACATTCCGTAAGTCGATTATCCAAAAAGGTTTTCTTGATCAAGCAATGCGAGTATCCAAAAAGTTTTCTTGATCAGAGTCAGTGTCACCGGTCACATAGTTGAAGTTAGGTGGAATGCCGGCTAAGGTACTTCCTTGGCTTCTAGCGGTTTGCTCGAAAGCGGTCAAGGAGGAGGACTTTGAGCAGGTTTTTGAATTTTGGAAACGAGGGGATCGTTCTGATGTGGGGGATGGAATGCCAGATTTTGGGGGCGTTTCCAGCAAACGATTTGGCCGCAGTTTTTTGTTTGCGAGTTTTCAGCGGGATGAGTAGCAGAGTGTTGGAGCTCCTGAGGTTCCTGGACTGGCCGGCCCTTTTGAGTTTGGCGGCTAGGTATTCCGGTTTGCCTGTGTGCAGGGCTTTGTGCGTGAGGCAGGCTGTTCTGAAGCTGGCTCGCAGCTCAATTGGGAGCCATTTAAGTTCTCTGAGTGCAGGGGAGATGTGTTCGAATTTCTTAGTCCCGGTGACCATTCTGGCTGCTGCATTAAAGGTTGTTTTCAGGGGGGCGAGGTGGGATTTTGCTGTACCGGTCAGGGCTGCAATCCCATAATCGATTCTGGAGAGCACCAGTGCTTGGGTGGCTTGTTGCAGGTCCTTGGGCGGGAGGAAGGGTTTTATTTTGTACAGTAATTTCAAGTTAAGAAAGGAACTTCTAGCGGATCTTGTAATGTGGTTTTTCATGTCCAGTTTCGGGTCTAGGGTGATGCCTAGAGATTTTACCGAATCCGCCAGGATGAGGTTACCCTTGAGGGCGTCAATAGCTTTGAGCCATTCTGCCATTTGGGAATTTTCGTCTTTCTTGGAAATGAGGAGTATTTCCGTTTTCTCTTGTTTGAGTTTCAGGTGATTACTTGAGAGCCAATGTTGAACCTCTCTAAGCGTGGCGTTGAGTCTCTGGATGTCATCAATGGAGGAGGTTTCCAGATATAGCTGCGTGTCATACGCGCTAGAAGCGTGCCTGCTTTGTCAGCTTCGGCATGCTTCGTTTTAGTGTATGCTGTGTAATCAATTTGCCTAAGGGTTTCCAATATCTCAGCATGCTTTATGCGGGCCTCTTGTAATGGTGCTGCTTTGGTGGGGTCCTCTACTGCTTCCTGTTCATAGTGCTTTCAAATGCTTTAAGACTGTTAAGTGTTTTCTCGTCTAGCCCCGGTTGTGGTGCTTATGGCTATGCCCCGTATCACAGTTCTACGTGAGGTGTGGAGGCTGTTCCGGCATTTTCTGTGAAGTAGTTTGTAGTTCCCGTGAACAATGCGTTACGGAAGACTGAGTCTTCTAGCATTTGTGGCCATAGTTTCCAGGTGGGGATTTTGCCCCAAGCTAGGGTGATCTCTAAGGGGCAATGATCCGAGAAGGTCTTTCCCAGGTATGTGGCATGAGTAATCTGGGTTGTAGTAAGGACAGAGCAGAGTATCCTGTCTATCCGGGTGTGGAGTTGGTGCAGGTGTGAAAAGAAAGAGTACTCCCTGCTGGTCGGGTTCTTCGATCGCCATACGTCCCCCAATGCCCAGCCTTCTGACCATCTACATAGTGCCTCAGCCCGTCTTATAGAACCTGCGCCTTGGAGTGGGGGGTGTGAGCGATCAATACTTATATCCATAACAGCGTTATAGTCCCCGCCTAATAGCCATGGATATGCTGCCCAGGTCGCTATTACCGGGTTGAGGCTCAGAAGGAACTTATCCTGTTCGAAATTAGGGGCATAAATACTACCCAGTACCACTTGTGTGCCGTCTAGTGTGCCTCTCACCAGTATGCATCTCCCTAGTGGATCCGTCCGCTGTTCCAGCGCCTGAAAAGGGACCCCGCTCCTGACCCAAATGGTCGCACCTCGGGCAAAGGCTGAATATGATGTAGAGAATACCTGGCCTCTCCATTTCTTGCGCAGCTTGACTGCCTCCGCTGCAGTGAGATGGGACTCTTGTAGGAATACTACATGTACCTTACGCCTGTTCAACTGCGCGTGTATTCTATGCCGCTTATGTATGGACCCCAGCCCTCGCACGTTCCAGGTGATTATGTTGTAGTTACCCTGCATGTGGACATATGGCCATATCTGTTATATTTTTGTGTCGGGTGTGAGAGAGCCGGTGGCATCTGATGCAGTGTTGTAGGTGGGCCAGATTTCAAATACTCCTGAACAGTAACACTAAATACACGGTCCAGCACTAGAAATGTGCTGGTCCAAACAACTTTGGCAACAGTGTAAACGTCTAACAATTTAGTAGTTGCTTTCGCCATTAGGGGGCGTTCCGTTAACCGACTAGTGTGGTGAGAGCCATGCTAGCTCGATACAGCCCGGGCCAGACCTATTGGCAGGTTTTACTAAATCGAAGATAAAAGAAGGGTTGTGCACCTTGTGTATTTGCTAAATTATATCTTACAGCGTCTTGTTTAAGCTCTGTTAAGCTCCCCTACGAGTAGCACGCTACCCCAGGAACCCATCAGCAGTCTGAGGCGTTACAGTTTGAAATAGTGCTAAACTGCCCTCCGTGTCGGAGTGGACAGTGTTGTCATCAGAGGAGTCCGAAGTTGTGTGGCGAGTACCGTCTCGGAACATGCTTGCTGCTGCCAGTGCCTCTTTGCGTTCCTTTTGGGATTGTTCTGGCGTGGGATTCCTGGCTTGGGATTTAGTACTGAAGGTTTGGCGACGTGATAGTCCGGTCCGCTTGGCTTTTGGGGAGCCGGGGATACTTTGTGAAGAGGGCCCGGACTCCGATGGGGGGGGAACATGATCTCTAGCCATTCCTCCGTCTCCTCCGGGGTGTCAAAAAACAGAGTTTTTTGGTCATGGATGACTTTTAGTCTAGCCAGGAATAGCAAGGCATACTTGATATCCAGCGCCCTGAGCTTTTTCTTGCTCTCCTGGTACAGGGAGCGTCTGCGCTGTACTAACATAGTGTAGTCTGGGTATAACGACACACGTTGGTTCTCGTATTGAATTTGAGTCCGTTCCCTTGCTTTCTGAAGCAGCCCGTCCCTATCTCTAAAGTTCAATATTCTGGCAATCAGAGGACGGGGTGAGGCCCCCGCTGTCGACCTGCCAGTGGGGATTCTATGCGCCCTATCCACGTAAAAGAAGTCCGATAGGCCCTCTGGGGCCACATGTTCTCTGAACCACTGTTCCATGAATTTGACCGCGTTCGATCCTTCGCTGCGTTCTGGTAGGCCTATAACTCGGACGTTATTCCGTCAGGTTCGCCCTTCCGCGTAGTCCACTCTGTCCTGGAGTCCGGTTACCTGACGCTGGAGTTGCGCAATCTGCTCTGCATGTACCTGGTGTTGTGGCAGTATCTCCGCTAGGGCAAGTTTATTGTCCTCGACTGTGGTGGCAAGCTTGGTGTGATCATCCTTCAGGAGAGTGAACCCAGTTGTCAGGGAGCCGATTTGCTGCTCAATGGATTTCCTCGAGTCCCGCACTTCCTGGAGGATGAGGTCTAGTTTGTCCGGGGGGGGACTCCAGATTGGTAGGCGGGATACAGTTTGTTAGCTGTGTAGGGGTATCTTTATCCACTGAAGGTTGAGTGTCGGTGGCGTTGGTGTCTGGTATTTTGCCCTTGGGGCGCCCCATTTTCAGTGAGTCCGTGCGTGGTCCTTTGGAGCCGGTTGTGGAGCCTGCAGCACAAGTGCGTCGGCGAGGGCGCTGGGTGGTTTCGTTGCACCGTAGTGTGAGGGACTAGACGCAGTAGCCGCTGTGGGACAAGGCCGTTTTTTTGTGTTTGTTGTGCGGTAGGTGCTGCTCTTGTGTCGGTCGCACAACGTATTTATGGATCAGCCGCAATAGTGCATGGAGCGCTCCCAGTGATCTACTAGTACCATACTATCTGCAGATGGGGCTGTGTTCCAGCGCTGGGAGTCAGGGGTCCGCAGCAATCGCAGTTCCATACAGAAGCCGCCCCCAGGGGGGGCTACAGGGGAGCAAGACACCCGCCGCCTGCACGTCCCACACCCAGCTCAGCACGGTCAGGCCCACCACGGCGGCCAGGCCTAGAACGCGCAGCAGCCAGTCCACTGTCCTCAGTCCACACAGCAGCAGGTGTGCCCCATAGCAGGGCCGGGCTCCACGGGGGCGGACGGAGGAAGTAGGGGGTCTAGGCCTAGGCCGCGGCGCCGCGACTTTGTGTATACCCCGCCGCACAGGTTAATGACTGGCAAAAGGCCTTGTGAAGGGCCGCCGTTTATATGTGATAAAGCGGCGTAATTAGGCTCGTATGTGGAGCTGCAGTCCAGGCCCGAAACACGGGCAGCGCACCTCGGGCACAGTGGCATTCTTCCGTCTCCTACTGCATGTGTTGGGGGGCCTTGGCAGTACAGATAGGCCTCTCGGGCACACACAGCAGTCACACCCCCAGCTTCCCAGGTTGCAGATCTCGTCCAGCAGTGGGACGGCTTCTCTTTGCCCCGCTACGGCCGCACACAGCGTCTCTCGTTTAAGCAGTCGGCAGGAGGGCCTTGTCGGGAGCCGCAGCGTCAAGGCAATGGTGCGGTGATTCCGGGGGGACACGCCGGATTGCAAACAGAAGTTGTAGCATGGACTGGGCTCATGAGGGAGCACAGCGCTCGGTCATCTCCTACCTTGTATGGTATGTCCCCACTGGAGCAGTCGGGCCCCCGGTTCGCACCAGGCAGGCTCCCCACTGAGTTCGAGAACAGCACTCCTTCAGTGCCGGGAGGAGGCCACACGGTGCCCCGTCGCATCAGTGGAGAGGGTGGGCGGAAAATCAGTCCGGCGGGACGCACTCACCAATGGGGACAGCAGGCGGCCGCCGTCTACAGGCCCCCGCACACCGGGGCCCGTTCCGCCCCGCAGCTAGTGAGTGTGCCGTTGAGGGGGTTGGGGGCTCCTCACCGCTGCCGTGTGGCTCAGTTCATGCGGCGTAGAGTTGCGGCCACTCGGCGTTCTCTCCGCCCACACCAGGCTCTGCAGTCCACGCGGCCTACGTGCGGTGCTCAGCCCACACACCCAATTCAGCAAAACCTATGGCACCCGGTGATCTGGCTGCGGGCAAATCGTGCTTCAGGCAGTCAGCAGGTTCGTCGCCAGTGTTTTTGGTGCAGATTAAGTCTTATGAGGCATGATTACGGCATGATCTGCTGGTCCGGGCACGGAGCTCGCCTACAGTGCGACCGCCATGTTCGGCGGCTAGCCACGCCCCGGATTTCCACTGAATTATGTGTGGACTTTTCCAATACTATGGAGACAATGGTGAGAAATGATGAAAGGAATGTTGTAGGTTGCACTGCACCCACTTTAGATATACTCAGCTGTGAGAGAGGCCTCTTGGACTGTGGTTTTCCAGTTGGGCATAAACCAGCCGATTTGTACTACATAAAAAGGCATTTGCGCTATTTGGGAGTAGTTTAAGTTTCTGACTTTCTTCGAAGTTGGTTGTAGTGCTGACTTACTGTGTGTGTTTCAACCACTGTCCGAATTGTAGTTTCTGAACATCACCCACTTATGAGTGACAGGAGCTAGCATTGTCTGTGCTAATACACAGCAGAATGATTGTATACTGCTAATGATAATGGGAATTATACAGGATCAGTGGAATGAGTTTACGAGCTCATAGTGGAGCTGGACGCATTTATCAGTCTTCTCTTGAGGATTTATGGACACAATGACTCCATGAGGAATTTTAGAAATGCAACACTATTTAAAACCAGAAGATCTTTTCTTACATAGTTGCCAGTATTGTGGCTGTGGAGTCTAGGGAAGGCCTTGGTCTCTGTGTAGTAGACTCCCGTCCTGCCATTGACAGTTAAGTAGATACATATTTACTTGTGTTTCAACATTAAGAAACATATTAAGTAGTTGATTAAATATGAATAGCCCAGAGGACTACTGTGCTCTGCGGCTCTCACACTTTCCACTTGGTAGTGGGGTTGAACTGCGGTAAGATATGCTCTGCAAGAGCTCCCAGGGTGCCCTCATGGCATTGTCAAACGTTAATTCATTTTAAAGAGACATGTAGTCAATAATGAAAATCTACACTCTCGTTTGGCCGCAGATGCAGGCAACACTGATGCGCTTGGCACATGCTTACCCGTGCGGCCTCGTATAAGAATCCACATAAGTACATATTTAATAAGTGTACAGACCTCATCACCTGTCTTCCTTACCTTCCCTGCCTACACAGGCGCTTTAAAATGTACTGGCATGCCCATGTCACTTATTATTAAGGTCAGCAGAGCAATTCCCCTTGACTGGCTGCCTTAATCTATTGTAAAGCAGCGATTATTAGTGCATCAACCCTTGACCATTCTTGAAATTCTTGATCTACGAACCTTCCAGGGTGTTGCCAGATTATATAAGATACTTTCTGTGATGGGGTTTCTCTGTTGTTAGTGCCATAGGCCAGCCATCCGGCTATTAAAAACTTATCTGGCTCACCAGTGACCTCCCCACCAACGTACACTCGAAAGACCCTAGCTTGACACAGGCCACAGCCAAACTTAAATATACCAAACACTAAGCTAGTCATTCCACGCTGTACATAGCTGCTCCTAAAGGAATTAGGTGAGCACCCAAACTTTCTGTTGTTGAATATGGCACCGTGCCTCGTCCTGCACCACATTCCATCCTAGAATAGTATGTCCATGACCCAGCAGTTATGCCACTCTGGCGGTAGTAAAAAACCACATTGTGTCCAAAAACCCTTTAGCATTAGGACATTGAAGGATAAATCCCCTGGGAACGCATAAAGATGACTGGTTGAGTATGGGGCAAAACATCCTTAAAATATGAGCAATTGTAGAGCATCCCAATGGTATAAATTAAGTGAAAGCACTTGGACCACCATCAGCCCACTTTCACGATCTCCTTCTGCGACACAAAAAACACCGCTGCTTTAGATCCCATGACTCTGTGAAAGAAGTTACTGCAGTATTGTCTATGCATTCTTCTGCATGTTTTAGGGGTGACTTTCACAATGGAACTAAACTGACTGTCACAGGGAACTGTTTCTGTCCATCAGAAGACCACCTCCCGCAGGTGATCTGATCATTGAGTAATATTGGACACTCTCGTCACCACTGCACTTGAAAAGTCTGGGTTTCTGTTGCTGAGACCATAAATACCTGTGGCCATACAGTGAATGCTATATGATGCTATGACATGATGTGAGGTGTGCCATGTGGTAGTGTGCACAAGTAAGCAGAAGCCAGACATAGGAGCAGTAAGGGCACCGCCGACAAGTGGCACATCAGGAGGAATTTACTCCAGGGGCTACTTAAGCACTTATCTTTCGCTTCCGGGGAGAGGACACACTTTGTCCTATATGAAATGTGGCGAGGAGAGTGAGCCAGTGGAGTGCTGGTTTTGCCAATGACCTCTTGGATACGGGTTGTGCAGTAACAATATGTTTGTGATCTCAGGCTACTCCTTACTCTGGCAATGTTTTGCAAATTTGTAGAGCGCAGATCCTGGCACTGAGCAGATGTGAGTCTTGCCAAACCTAGGGCCTAGTGGAACTACTCGTAAAGAAAGGTCTTCAGCTTCTTGTGGAATTCAAGAGTTGAGGAGCAGGAGGCTCCTGTGTGTAGTGGCAGGTCCTTCCACACTTTAGGAGCGATGTAGGAGAAGGCTTGACCTCTGGATCTGGTTTTCCATATGCATGGGATATGTGAAAGTAGGAGTCCAGAGGTGCGGAGGTTTCTGGAAGGTTTATGAAAGCAGACACTGTTGTTGATGTATGATGTGCCAGTGTTATGTAGTGTCTTCAAAGTGTGGGTGAGAAGTTTGAATTGTACTCACTTGTGTTTTTGGAGCCAGTGAAGCTCCTTCAGGTGTGGTGTGTAGTGATGTGAATGTGGAGTGGGAGGTTGAGAGTAATATGTGGCTGCCGAGTTCTGAATGGCCTGGTGCCTACTGGTAAGTTTTTTTGTTGATCCCGGCATACTAGGTAGTCCAGCTTGCTTGTGATTATGGTGTGCGTGATGGTTTCCAAGGTGCTGATTGGGCGCCATTTGAAAATCTTCCTCTGCATCCTCAAGGAATGGAAGCATGAGGTGGTGACGGTATTGACTTGGGTGCTCATGTTGAGTTTGCTGTCTGACGATCCCGAGGTTCCTACCAAGGGTGGTGGGTCCTAGCTCTGTTGGCCACCATGTGGAGTCTCACGGTGTGGGGCTGTTCCCGAAGATCATGATTTCGGTCTTGTTGGTGGTCAGCTTTAGACAGTTGGTCTTCATCCATTGGGCGATTTCAGTTATTCAGGCATTGAACTTGATCCAGGTATTGGGCGTCATGTCCGTGAGAGAGAGGATGAGTTGCATGTCGGCAGCATAGTAGAGGACGTTGATGGTGTGAGAGCGGATGATGCTTGCTAGAGGGATCATGAATGCGTTGAAGAGGGTCATTCTCAGGGAGGATCCTTGCGGAACTCCATAGATGAGGTAATGGGCGTCCGAGGTGTACGGTGCCAGGCTGACTAACTTGGCTCTTCCAGTGAGGAAGGAGCAGATCGATCGGAGTGCGTGTCCTAGGATTCTGATGTTGTGTAGGCATTGGATAAGCATGGGGTGGGAGACTGTGTGAAATGCTGCAGAGAGGTACAGGAGGATGAGGGCCGCTGTGCCTCCTCTGTACAGAGTCATGCGGATGTCCTCCATGGCGGCGATAACAGCTGTGGTGGTCATAGTTGCACTTAAAAGAGCTGGATCAAGTAGTTCTTGAGCTGAAATATGGAGATTCTCAACATGCAGTGGAGTCTACCTCATTCTCCTTTAGAGCAGGGCAACAGCGAGCCTTTTCCTCAGACTTTCAAATCTAGTTTAGACTGTATAGGCTTTCTGCCCCTTGTTGAAAGTTTTCTCTTGGTGTGTAGAACTTTCCCGGAGTGTCAAAGTTGAACATAAATACATGGGGCGCAAGGTCAGCCATTTTTTATATACAGTATTAGTCACCCAAGCAGCCACACGGAATGGATCCTGCACTTGAGAGTTTGGGGGAAACCAACTGGGTTTGGGTGCATCTTTATACAGGTACAGTTCAACTTCAAGGTAACTAACATTTCATAATGTTATCAGCGACTTTGATTACATGGTGATGGGAGATATTCCATGGTACCTCCATGGAATGTTTCTTTACCTTCTCTCTTCAGCCAGGTGTATACTGTTGCTTGATTTCAGTTCTCTTCTGCCAGCGCTGACCACGGGGGTGTTGATTGCCAGTCAGCTCATCTTTTTTGCCAAAGGACCCCAGTGGCATAGCTACTGGTCATAGTCTTTATCAAGGTGATACTATTTTTGGGGGGCCAGAGACTTTCCTATCTAAACTGGGCTGATCCAGTGAGTTAAGCAGAAATGTCTTCCCTCTGTTGTATTGAAAGGTTTGTTGGTTCAGACCAAGGACAGAGTATGCTGGGTACAGTTGTTTGTTTGGGGGTGAAAAGAAAGAGCATCAAAGGAAGGCATGGGCAGAGAGCTATCTCAAAGCCTTTAATGTCTTAACATGGCAACCCATCTTCTTGCGGCCTCAGGTACGTGCCCGATGCACTTCACAGTATTTCTGCGGGGTGAGATGGGACCCAGTCATGAAGGCGCTACATGGATATGACTGAGGTGACGGGGCGGAAGTGTGGAAGGGAGGGGGAGGGTCATGTAGTAGACAACCTTCCCAATTTGGTGTCCAGGTAAATAGGTTAATCAGCGGCCACTGTTAGTCTCATCATGACCTGAGCATGTGGACAGGAGTCACCCATGGTCAAAAATGTATGCGTTGATCATGTACTCTGCTAGTGTGCAACTTGTTTCAAAACATATAGACCACCTGCCAGTGATCTGGTGATATGAGTCTTCTGTGCAGGGAAACCTAGTGAGTCAATCAGCAATGTTGCAATGAGATGCAAGCCAGCTTAAGGCTACTGCGCTACAGCATACATTGAAATAAAATGTAAGGACATTCAAGACTCGCAGGTGGGCAATGGGTTGTGTGGTATGTGTTGAGCCTTGAAGTTATTGTGTATGTGAATTCTTCAAGTTGTTTGACTGTGTGGGACAAAAATAAGATATAAGTGTCCTGCATTCTTTTCTGGATTCAAAGTATGTAACAAAGCCAAATAACAAGGTTGTTGATGAGTTTTGTGAGTTTTCAAGTAGAATCCATTTTTATTTTTGGAGTCCCAGATTTTTAACTAAATTAACAGGCAACATCTGGTGCCAACTATTGGGCTTACTTGAGAGCCAGAAGAAAGATCCGGTTGGATTAATATTGAGACATCGCTTAGACCTTTCTGTTTTAGGCCAGTTCCACCTAAATATAGGCGCTCAGCTGGCCCCTGTTTTCCAAGGACCGTTCTTCTCACTCTCACACCTGTGAGGGCCGCTCTTCTGTGTTTTTGGTCTGGTTTATGTATAACAAGCTGCATCTACAACCAGTTGCAACTTGAGGCTTAAACAACCCAGTAGTCTGCAATGGCCGACTGGATGATCAAGTGTGGAGAAGGACTAAGAGGTTCTTTCACTGATCCATTCTATGCATGTGTTGGCTATCTGGAAATGTTGACTTCTAGAAAAACAACACCTGCTGCTAATAACAGTTCTAGTTATACTCTTTTTATTGATCTATAGACACCTCTTTCTAACTCAAATGTGAAAACATGGCTCTAAATGAGACTTTATGCTCTTTTTAGGTCTCGCTGAGCCAGCGCATGCGCTGCTCTGCGAGAAATTTAGTGAGTGGCTTTTTAGGTCTCGCTGCCAGAGGCTTTTGCTGGCCTCAAGCTTGCGTTCACGCGAGCAGCTGCCATGTGGGTTTCTGTCAAGGCTCAATAAGCCTTGCGTGCCTGCTCTCTGCTCTCACTACCCTCTCCCTTCTCCCCCTCCCTCATCGTCCGTTACCGGGCTACAGCTTGTCTGTTCTCTCCTCGCTTCTGCAATCCTTCCTGCGCACTCTGTTGCTTGTTGCCCTAGTGGTTGCTGCTCTCATCCCTCCCGCCCGTTGCATTTCCCATCTGTCTCTTCCAACCCCATCGCTCGTCTTTTTTTAGCTCTCCACACAAGTGCTGGAGTTACCGCCGCATTGCCTCTTTCCATATCGGTCATCCCCCCAGTGCTCACGTCGTCGTCTGCCTCATAGTTTAGCAGTTATTAACGACGTTTCAGAATCCGCTTACACTGTTACCAGGAGCAACCGCACACAAATTACCAATAAGGGCACGCACATCACGTTGTACGTGTAATTTGGTTTCGGTTTCTGTGTTTATTTGGTTTAGGTTGGTTATCTGCTCTCGTGGGCTGTTCATAAGACTGCCTGCAAGCCGAGCACCCGTCCGTCGTCCTTTCCTTCTTGGCACGTGGACGTAGCCATTTTACAAAGGTGCAACTTCGGATGTAAATGGCGCATTACATAGGGCCACCCGACTTGCACCATAACCGCAAAGGACCAGCACCTGAAGATATGGAGGCAGTGGAGATAGTTACCGACTCCGGAGTCACAGGCATGGCTCAGACTCCCCTGTCTGCCAAGCGATAATGGGCAGTGCTCTCCTATCAAGAAATTGACACCAGCTGTATTACCCTGCGTGTCACTACTGGTATCCTTTAAGTTTTGGCTTACCAGTAGCCACATACTCTCATTTATTTTAACCTGTAAACGTGCCTGAAAGCCGGCAAACCTCTCACCAGGAGATGATGTGAAGAGTGCGCCGGTACTCGTGTGAGGCGCTCCTTTGTGTGTGTTTTTAATGTATTTCTTTACTATATTAATATGGGGTGTCACGCTGCTGCACCACACACAAAGTTACAAACGCCTTAGGATACTCGGCCATAGTCAATGTGTACTTGAGTGAGTGCACTGAAGTCTATCCTCTTCTGTCAGTCTGACTTGAGCAAGCTGCTCAATCAGTGCTCCAGTGCCTCCCTATGCCCTCTCCCAAGGTGCCTCTTCAGAGCTCCAGAAGCCCTTGGAACTCTAAGCGCGCGTTTCCAGCTCTGCAGTACTAAATTCCCAGACTCCGCAGGTGGGGGAGGGGGCTTGGAGACCCTGCCAGTCGAATGCTCCTGCCTAGTGGGAAAGTAACCAGAGTCCCTTCCTTCGCTATGGTTGAGCACCCAGCAGCTATGTGAGCAATGTCTTTTTACAATTAGGATAACTGCTGTTCTGCTTGTGTTTAATTGGACCGCTCGTGGCCAATAGGGGATGATTTGTAGCGACCTATATGCATTGATAACACACACCAGAATTATTGTGCATATGCTGAAGGTATTGGTTCTGGGTGACCCCTCCTAACAGTCTCTCTAGCCTGGTTGTTATAGGTATACTGATGCAGACACTGCTTCTCCTGGGATTTTCTTTGCTCTGCGTGAATTTGGTGCCACTGGATGCAGATTCTAACTGTGCTCACTCATTCCTGCCTTTTCTTGGCAGTTTGCGTCCTGTCGTTAGTGGCAATGCTGGTGCACGTTTCTGACCCCTCACCAGCATGTCTGTAGTTTCGCCATGAGAAGCCTACTTTGGCTAATGGTTACATTGAAGCTCTGCCATCTTTCCTGCTCTCCTTTCTGTTACTCTGCTGCATAGACGCAGTGTCCATGACATGTTGACGAGTGAGCTGCTCTCATAAGAGCACTGGCTCTATGTACTTTCAGCATTATTCACCGGAGCCAAATGCACTTCCTAACCAAAGCTGCGCTTGGTGTTACTCTTTACCCCGCACCAGGACATTTTAAACTGCGTGTTGGTTCACTCCATGTTGCGCCTAATGACCTGAATACCACTGTGCACAGTTATTCTAGGTCCGGGAATTCCTCGCGCCATCATGTTTTGCCAATGCACCTTCATCCAAACCATTCCCAGCAGTGGTGCAAGCTTCCCACACATAAACTACACACTACAGCTCAGCAGTAGAGCAAGCTTTCTGCACATAAACCACTACAGCTCAGCAGTAGTGCAAACTTCCCACATATAAACCAATATAGCTCAACAGCAGTGCAGCCTCCCACACACAAAATCGCTACAGCAGAAGTGCAAGCTTTCCTCACACAAAGGACAGGTGCAGCATGGTCAGCCCTGGTACACGTTTCAAAAACAGTGCCACATAGCAACACGCCACGTAAATACACTCCACACCATGCAACATAATTCCCCTCAACATAATTTCAATCAATACCACACAATTCCATGCAACAAAATTCAACTCCACATAATTCCATTCCACAGCACAAAATACACCCCACAAAATTCCACATAATGCCACATATCTCAACACCAAGCCACATAATTCCACTCAATACATGCCACTCCACGACACACAATACCATTACACATAAGACCACTTCACTTAATATCACATAATTACTATCCACATAATTCCATTGCACACAAATGCACTGATCCAGCATATCCCATATTGCTTAGCCTCTTTGAGTCTTTAACCTTCTCTCCCCTTCATTCTCCCACACACTTTCCACTACTTTATCTAGCCGCTTCCCTGCGGCCTGAATTCCGCCCAGGTGCTGGACATTCCGATCGCGGGCGTGGCTCGGACGGCCCCCGCGCGTCGTGAGCACACGCCCACCGTGACTCATGACGGCCGGGAGCCGTCATGAGCCCGGAAGAGGCTAGAGTTCATTCACCACTTCATACACAAACTTTCCTATCACTCTCAATCTTACTTTCTATCTATTTCTACAACTCTCGCCCGTATCTATTCAGCATACCACATATCCAATATACAAATACACTGCACACCACACAATTCCACCCCACACAATTCCACTATAAACATACATCCACTCCAAACAAAAACACAAGTAAAACAAGCATTGGCATAGCCAATAGGTCTCGCCTTTGGAACCTTATAAGTGTTTAGCCATGCAACAGTTGGTGTTGTTGCACTAAGGATATTTTGCTGCATAACTAAATACTTATAAGGTCCCAAAAGCGACACCTATTGGCTATGCCAATGCTTGTTGTGTTTGTGGTGTAGGTAGGTTTCCTGTTTCAGCACAACTTGGTTCTGAAATAAGAGGAACCAGCATACCATTTAGCCTAAGCCCTAACCAGGATGCTGTCTTCCCTTTTGCTCACCTGTAAGGTAACCTTTGTTCGAGAGGGAGGGCATCTTTGTAGCTTGAACTTTGTTTCCTGCTTTCTGTCTATAAAACAATATAAAATTGTCATGTTTGGAACACCAAGTGTATTTGTCAATGCAAGGCCAGACAGGAACCATCAACTACAGAAAACTTATATGGAAAACACACAATAGGGAGGACATTAAGGAAAAGGCGCAAGAACTGGTTAAAGAATGTTTTAAAGATAAAACCATGAGGTCCGCAGTTGAGCAATGGGAAAACTTCACACGGAAAATAGTTAAGCCATATGATTCTTTTGTAATACCGGAGAATAAACAAGAGTCACAAAGGAAAAAAAGTGGAAATAATATCAATCTACCATATACGGTTAAGAAAATGAGACGGACCCATAACAAACTTAGGAAACAGTTAACTAAGCTTCCAAACAACGAAGAAATAATAATTAAACTAAAAACAATAAATCAAAATCTGAGGAAATTGATCTGGAATGAAAAAAACAAAGCCAGGCAGGAACTTTGGACAAAAATCTTCTACGCTAGTAATCAAGTAAACTCAAGAGAGTTTTGGAAAACGATTAATGGTCTAGTAAGACCCAATAATCCGTGGTAGCATCCGTGTTAACCGAAGATGAATGGATTACATTCCTTATAAAACATCTAAATCCAGTTGGGAAAGCAAATATTCAGGATGGTAATCAGAAAAGGCCGGAACCAACACATTTAGAAGATGATAGTGAAATTTATATTACGAATTCTCAATGCTCCAAATTAATAAAAAAACAAAAAGATGGGGCACCAGGTCCCAATGGTATCCCGTTCGCCCTTTACAAGGGAGAACCAGAATTTTGGTCGGTATACCTAACAGAGGTCTTTAAGGAAGTAGTTCGGACTGGGTCGATACCTAAATCTTGGAGAGGGTCATTAATATCTCCTATTTATAAGAAAGGAAATTGGGCCCTGCCGGAGAACTATCGTTTGATAACCCTGCAAGACACGGATGCAAAACTGTTTGCGGGGATTTTATTGTCAAACTTGTCAGATTGGGTAAATGATAAACAGATACTCCCCTCCCCCCCCCGAACCAAACAGGTTTCGTAAAAGGTCTAGGAACGTCTACAAATATATTAGTTCTATCAGTACTAATGGATAAGGCAATTTTAACAAAGCAGCCTTTGTATCTATGCTTTGTCGATTTTAGATCGGCTTTTGATTGTGTAAATAGACACCGTCTGTGGAAAAAATTAAAAGAGCAAGAAATTCCAGACTTACTATTAAAATTGATTCAACTTTTGCATACTGATACTTGGATCAGGGTGAGGATGGGAGATGGTCGGACACTAACAAAAGAAATACCTATGTCTGGAGGATTAAAACAAGGGTGCGTCTTGGCCCCAATGCTTTTTAATCTGTTTTTAGCGGATATTACAAATGCATTGAATGATGTAAATGCACATCCGCCTAGATTAGCTAATAAGCAAATATCCAACCTGCTGTATGCAGACGATGTTATACTTTTAAGCCAGACTAAGGTTGGGTTGCAACGGCTAATAGATCGGCTAATAGATCGATTATCAATATATGCAAATGATAATGATATGGTAATAAATGAAACAAAGACTAAAGTAATGGTAATTACAAAAAACACAAGACTTAAACATAAATTTAAATGGTCACTGGAAGAAACACAATTAGAGCAAGTGGATTCTTATAAATACCTAGGTGTTATATTTAATGACAATGGAAATTTCCTCCCTAAAAAAAAGGACATTTTTAGAAAAGCAAATGCTTTGACAGCAGCATTTAGGATCCTACAGAAATCAATAGGTGACTTGTCTATTCGTCCCCTCTTAAAGGTGATTTCAGCAAAATTGCTACCTACACTAACATACGGTAGTGAGGCATTAAATGGGAAAGATGCGGTGATCATTAATAATGTGGTCGCAAGAACTTATAAAACCCTTTTTCATCTGCCTAATAACGCATCTCAAGAGCAAGTGAGGTTGGAATTTGGTTTAAACAATCCGCTATATTCGAGAAAAGGACAAGTTATAAAGGTGTGGAACAGAATAAAAAATGATCATGATAATCAACTGTCCCAGCTATTATGGCAGGAAATAAATGCCAATAGGAAATTGCAGGCATGGACTTACTTAAATGCAGCGATAGAAGAATTTGAAGTAATGCCCATCTGGGTAAATACAATAACTCAGGAAACTTTTAAAAAAGCAATTAACAAACTAACTAATCATCTATCGTTGATAAAAGATATATTTGCAAAAAGAAAACATGCATGGCCAATAATAAACGGATTTTCGAAAAAAAAGGTCCAACAACATTTAGAAACACCATGGTCATTAAAAAACAAATATATTTTTACTAAAGCACGATTTGGTTTACTACCGGGTTTATGCCATTTACCGCCATGGAAGAAGTCAGAAGAGGACACTTTTTGTAGGCTATGTAAATCTGGGCAGGAGAACATTATACACCTATTATGTCTTTGCCCTGAGTTAGAAAATGAATGGAAAATTATACTTAAGAGACTATTTAATGACCGGGGTATATGGACATTTAGACAAGCTTTGATATTATGTCTAGGTTCTGATGATATATTTATGAACTCTGCCTTTGTAAAATTTTTATTGAGAGTTGGACAAAAATTAGAGGAGTATAATTTAAAACCCTTAACTGCTGAATTTTAAAATATATTATGTAATGAATTTTATTAAGTACAATCTGGTTTATATAAGACATGGTATTGTTTATATATGTTCTTTTAATCTTTTATATTTGGATTAGTATTTGCATTTTTTTTTTTTTTGTAAGATTTTAATTAATCAAACAAATAAAGAAGTTTATCTTAAACACTCAATGGACTATGTTTATCTGTCAATAACGCTACATGCACATAAAAGCTCAATTTAAACTTTCGTAATGATTCACATGTTGATTAAGACTAAAGCCTCTGTTCGATTTCACCACTTCTTTAAGAGAAAACACAGCATATCTCTTTTCACTCCTAGATTACTGCCATTAACCCCATTAACCCCATATCAGTCTCAAAGCTTAAATGACTCAGATTTTATTACGAGCGCATGGTGTGCATCTCATCATTGCATATGTACAGTGCTTTAGTGCCCACCCCCCAGCGAACATCGTGGACATCCTATGATCAGATTTATTATATTCAGTGTTAACATTGAAATAGTTGTTAACCACTGAAAATTAACCACTGAATGTCCGTTCAGTTCATAGATATTCAATGCATCAACCTTTACATGTTGTAAATAATGTTAATACATCATAGGCATTTCTTTGAAGTTGTGTCTAAGGATTCACTTATGCTGATATGTAACAATACTTCAGTCGACAGCGGTTTTGTCGTTTTATATTTTTTTTGTATCATTGGTTTTATTCTCTCGTTTTATCTGTGTTTTAGAGCAAGGCTTCAGTCTTTACAGTGCTATAAAGCATAGTGCAGGCGAGTGCTTCCGGCTGGACCGGAAGCCCATAGGGAGCCGTAGGAGTAGCAAATATCCACCTTCTGAACTCACAAGGATGCTTACCGAGGCTGGAATCTCTAGAGTTCTGCTCCCCTAGTGCTCTCAATGGTGAATAGAATGTCTGCCAGTGCACTGCACTTACCCTGGGCTAGTGTTCATCAATTCGGCTACTGAGTTTTCAGAATAGCAGAATCAAGACTTTGAGTGCACTTTGAGCAAAATGGACTTAGAAAGAGCACCCAAACTGACATAGATATGTGAGCAGATGCTGAGCAGGTATCTGAGGAAATGCAGGCCAATGGGAAATAACAGTGAAAAGGGGACACTAATCAGGTAGTTCAGTTCTCTAGCTGCCAGACTAACGCCTGCGACTAATGGAAGGAGGAGCAAGAAGGATTCGCCAGACATGCTTGTCCAGGGAGTCGTGTTGAGACGTTCGAAGGGCATCCACAACAAGATGACCCTCCTACCAGTGCCCTGAGTTATGGTTGACCCTGCCCTCAAACATGTTCAAGGGTGTGCTTCCATTGGCAGCAAAGGTTGAAGGCTTTACTTTGGAGGTTTATGAGGTTTATACAAAACCGGTGTAAGGAGACTTGCAGTCTACTTTGAAAGTGGAGTCTGAAGCCCTGGCGTGGGCGACACATAGGTAGGAGGCGTGGCAGTGATGGTGCTCAGAAAATGATGGTCCTTGACCAGTCAGCACCATTTACCCAGGAAAATGGAATTGAATGAAGAAGTGGTATAAACATGGTGACCATCAGAGTTCTTGTAGGGGTTAAACACTTCTCTCCTGAGGCACTGGCAATCCTGTTGTCAAGACCTAAATTTAATATGGCCAGGTACTGCCGAGTCCCCCTCCCTTGTTCAGACAACCCCCTTTTTACCTCAATCTTTGGGGCCCCCATAGGATAGACCGATCCTCCTCCATTTCCCCCAAGGCAGCAATGTAGACAACACACAAAAGCTTGGGTTAAGGGTCGTAGAACCCCGGCCGTATTTTATTCATAACGATGACAAAAACCATTAATTTTAATATTTGCACCATTTTACACAATACACAAAGTCCAGTCCATTACATTGATATGTACAGTATGTCATTTGGATATCCTTAACATGTTTCTAATACATAGCCATTCCTATCATAAGCTAAGCGTTCAGCGACATTATCTTTCTGCGTATCCCTGTTTGAGCCTACGGCGAGGTCAATGACTGGTCCAAGTTCAAGATGACGCTAGGTCCCACCCTCCTACTGGAGTGACCTTGCGCAGGAGGCCAGTGCGCCGGAAGGTTACCTCACCCCGGGCACCCCCTACGCCCTCAACATTATCTCCATAAGGGGCTGTGCAGTAATGCCCAGTTTTCTTGCACCCTTGCGCATGTGCGGGGGTTGGCCAAAAAGCCTACCGGAAGCAGAACTTCCCCTCCCCCAGCACCCTTCCAGCCTACCGGCTGTAACTACCCCTGGAGTTCCATGAGAGACCATCTGCCACCCCCCCCCCCCCGGCGTCCCCATTTGACAATGGTGATGCCTGCTAAGGACCGTAAACGATGCCCACCAATCATGACCTTACCGCCTGACCAAGGATACTACTTAACTTTACATAAAATACGACAAGACGCCGCCCTAGAAGAAAATTCGGTTAGCACAATTTAAACTGCATCATTACAATATCTATTAAATTACCTACTAGGACAAAAACAAAAGAAAACAGAGGAGCACATTAAAAAACCTCTGCCTCAGGGGATGGTGGGTGGGGAAAAAAGCTCTCTTCTAGGAGGTCTCAGTCCAGGAGACCTCTGTGTCCTGTTCAGGCTGTGGAGCGGCGAAGAAAGAGGCCGATTCGCCGCTCCACAGCCTTTTTATTGCCAAACTGGCCGGGTAGCCGGTTAGAACCGGCTCCCCGGCCGCATTTTGCCTTTCTTGACCCGGAAGCGCTTCTTGTGCTTCCGGGTCACGGCCCCTGCAACCAATCGTCGCAGGCGTGGGGCGGGAACCGGCCGCGTCACTTCCTGTGTTTGGCGACCCCGCCTGCCCACCGGGGGACCAGCGCGATTGCCATACTCGGCGGAGTGCCTGAGGTCCTGGTCCCGCCTATGTAAGTGGTTCACAAAATCTTGGATTTGCAAGAAAGATGAACATGACTCATTTTGGCAGTAAGTAAGAGTTTGCTATTGGTGGAGTTACACATGTAAAAGTAAGCATTTTTATCTGTGCCCTTCAGTATGTTTGACCACTTTAAGGTATAAACTCTTGAGTCTTCACTTAGAAGCAGCCCAGATAGGGTTTGTTTTGTGCAGTAAATACTTTCTCGAGCTATTGGTCTTAGGTATCTGCTTTCTAGCCAGACTATGGTCATAGGCTAGTCATTTGATTCTTATGCTTTCAATAAAAGGTGGTCCTCCAATACGAGATGACTCTTAACGGTCTTGCATTGCTCTAGTCGTGTTGTTGCGACGTCTTTGTATTGAGGTAGGTGCATGCTCTACATTGATTTCAGCGATCTTGGGCACCATGTTGCGAGTCTAGCACATTGAACGGGCACCTGTCAATTGTAATATTGAAGTTGCGTTTTAGACCGCCAATATGGTAAATCAGTGGGCCTAACCATGGTATCTGACAGTCTGTGTAAATAATCAGTGCAAATATTTTATGGCTCCTTAAAGTTTACTCAAAGTAATGAGGTTTGATCGTGTTCGTGGCATGTGCCATGATAGCTTCGAAATGCACCAGTCAAGATTTTGTGGAGAGAAAATGGGCAACATTTAAATTTAGCAGTCTCGAGACATAGTATCCTGAAGTTTGTAATGAAAGGAAATACTTATTTTTTCACTTTTAAAAAGTTTTATTGTAAGTACGTTTTAAAAACATGTTGCATGCATGTTTTTTTTCCCACGAATTCAATTAGTTATCCAGATTTGTAATTGCAATGGAACACACAAAATAGCCTAATAAAATTAGTTACAATACAATTATCAATGTGAGAAGTAATATAAATACAAATTGCATTTTAAATATTGTAAGCAAAAGAGGAAATGAGCGAGAAAGCAGAAGATGTTCATATTCTTTAAAAAATCATATTAAATATAGGATAAGTATCAATAAGCAAATATATGTATGTTCATGTTCAATTATTTTCATATTGAAATAAACAGTAAACAAAAGTGTAGAAAACAATTTAACAAATTTATGGAGATTTGAGAATTTATACATTTTTGAAAACATTACCTATAGGGAGACTTCTGTTAATGATTGGAAACTGATTTAGATAAATAGGGAGTAAAAAGTTGACCATAATGTATTATGTTTTATACTGAGCTATAAAGAGCACACATTCACTGTATTCAGTCAGTTTGTGGCAAATTCAGTTACACCAGGCGTTGTATATGGCATATTTACTTTCCATAAACTAATCAGCCCAGACATTTCATAAGCCTCCTAAAAACTGTATTCTAATATGTCTCATTCTTCTGAATCAGGCATCCAGCTTCTTTTTGCAGGTATTTGAGGATTACCGCGGTGGAAACACTGACAAACGCCAGATCTGCACAGTAGTCTGTGGTTGCCGCTTCAGTATATGAGTGATTAGATTGTGATCAGAACAAGATTTTATTGGGGCAAGGTAGAGCATCTTGATAGTTCTTGGATGCTTTTACTGAGGGGAGATTTGGCAGCCATTTTTCCTCTGTGGCTCTAAGACCATGAAAATTACCCTTTTTAAATCGGAAATTCAAAGAGAAATGAAAGAGCACTAAACAATGCCCTAAGTTATAATATTGAGAAGCTTGCTCCTTCAAAACCCGGAAGGATTGTTCCTATTTTAGCATTGTAGAGCCAATCCCAGTGTGGTATGTGCAAGAGCAGTGAAGCTCTGGCAATGGCATGAGTATTTGTGTTGAGCAGAACCAGTTGGCACAACCACAGAACACAGGAGAACTTTGGCACACCACGTAGGAGGTAGGGTGTGGATGGAGACCGTTGTGGCCGTAGCCCAGGAGTGCAAACTTTGGAGGAGCGCCTGTGGCCTAGAGTCTCTGCTACTTGAGGGGCAGCTGGTGATAGTTTGCTAGTTGGGCAAAAAGTGTTGGAAAGGAGGTACTTTCTCTGTTACAAGTTTTCCCAGAGCTGTGATCTGTCATCAGTGCATTGCTAGACCCGTACTACTAGTCTGTACTTGAAATCTACTGAGGTGGGTGGAAGATCTGTGTATGATTTACTCGAATAGTTGATGAAGACAGTGGTGTATTTGGTAGTGAGCTTGTCTTGATTATGCTGGAAGGCAGTGACTGAGACTAATGCTAAGTAAAAATAAAATGTGTTTTTATTAAAATCACTTCTCTCTAGGAGTCTTAACTGAGTTAATAGCAAGCCGCAGCAAAGCATCGCCTTTACACAAAAAGAGGTGTAGAATAAAGGTTCAAGGTGATAGTTCATCATTAAAAGTTGTTTACCTTCCTCAGTTGGGCCAGTTCACCCAACTTGAAGCCTTCCCGCATTTTCTGCATATTGACTCCAACCTTTTCCTTATTGATATAGTTACTGAGAAGTTTTTTTTTTTTTTAAAAAGACTAAAATGCATGGCTGAAGCATGCTGTCTGGCAACTTGTCCCCTGCAGTCTGTCCGGAGGAACTGTGCCTTTGTCTTTATTATAAATCCATCTCCATTGCATGCCTTATTGCAGTCTAGACGGAGGGAGCTTGATGAAGAATATTCTACTACCTGAAAGACTCCATCCCCTCCCACCCCCCACCGGGGGAAAGCAGTTTCCATGTCCCACTAATCTGGTCCTGTGGACCACCTTCCCAGCTCCCAGAGCAATGGGGCTTCGAGAGCCTAAACTGGTTCCCTGACAGCCTCCAATATCATCACAGCGTTCTTTTCCACAGTTTGTAGTTGTTCACCAGTCTTCTTAAGTTGCCCATGGTGGCGATGCTCTCTTTGCTGATATCTGTGGTGCATATCCCAGGCTTCCACCTTGGTTGTGGGAGTGCTGATAGCTTATGCTCACTTTACATTTTCTGTAAATGTGCCAATTCTACAACGGGGTTACTTGCTGGTCTTGTCCTAATTTCCCTGGTGTTTCGGTGGAGCAGCCTGCTTTATCAGGATATGACTGAGCTCAACCCTTCATGGACCTCAAACAGGGAGCTCCCTACTTAAAGGAAACCTTTTTAGTGTTGCTCCGGGTAACATCTGTTTTTTCAGCAAACAAATCATTTGGCAGTCCTTTTTCTACTGAATAGGAAGTTATCCTTAGTATTCAACATGGTCCTTTCCATTAGACTGAGCTGAGCCCAATCTTTCTCGAGATATGTGAAATTTTGAAATCACACCCCCTTTGTCTTGCCACACGGGCCTTTCACCTTAAGGAAGTGTAGCGGGACCTCAACCACGGAGCTGCTAGCTTCATGATCACCGTCGGCTTTCATGGGCTTATGGAGCTCAGTCTGGCTCCGGTTCTCAGCCAGGTGGAGAAGTGTGGCTCAATGGTTAGAGCGGCAGACCCTGATGCAGAGATCTGGCCCGGGACCAGGGTTCAATTCCCGCCTCGGCGGGTCTTGGGCTCAATTTCCTCGGACCTGATAATTCTCGCCTCGGTGCCTATTCTAATCATGGTTCCCACTCTGCAACTCTGGGCAATAGCTTGCTTAATCTCCACAACGGCCCCAACAGCGCTGGGATGCCTGGCTTCACCCTGGGGGTGCCCAGGAGTGGACATTTCACAGGGAAAAAGCCAGGAAGGGTTCCACAGCGGTATGCGTACAGCGCCTGGACACCCCTTTGGGGGTATGGGTGCGCTTTACAAGTACAAATTTCATTTCATTTCATAATATTAGCCGCTGCATTTTTGGGAGCTTTTGTTCCAGATATTATCTTCGAGTACTGGGTTATACTGCCGGTGCCCAGACCATGCTCTTTTCCTGTGGTGCGCCAACAGTTTCTGGGGCTGTCTTCAAACCTCAGTTTCCATTCACACTGGCTGTGTGTGCTGAGCTTTAGAAACGGAACTACTGGTGGTTTTCTATGGGCTTTTGTTGATTAGTTCGTTTGATATCCTCCTTGTTTTGTGCAGCGATTTTGTTTGTGTGTGCTCTGTTGCTTGTATTCTCAATTCCAACTTTTAGTGCGATATATACAGGACACATAATTAGGGACTGTTGTGCTCCACTAACGTCATTGATACATTCTAGTGACCTAATTATCCATGGTGCCGAATCAAAATGGTTTGTAAATGACACCACAACTGGACGATTACTACTTTAGACCATGACAATCATTAAACGACAACAATCCTTACTTATTATGCATAATAATTGTGGTGCAGTTACCGTTAAACGTCTTTTTTTAAAACTATAAAAATGTTTATTGCACTAGAAAGTTACTTGGCTGTACTTTTTGTAGAAAAAAATAGATCTTTTCATTTGTTGTAGTCTGAAGGTGCAGAATTTGAGGAGAGGACATTTGCTGCCTGAGAAACACATTTGACCATTGAAGTGAGGGGTTTGGCATCAGCTTTCTGCAGTGTTCAGCTAATAATGGGGCTCAGATTGCAATGGAATTTCAGCCTTGATTCCCTTTTATACGGAGTATGGGGATGAAACACGGGGAGTAGGTGAAGCCTAGTTAGTTAGTATATCTTAATGTCCTTCTTCAACTGCATTCCCACACGTGGAGTCCAAAAAGGAGGCAATAATGTATTCATACCCAGAATCTAATCGTCTAGATCTCTCATTGGAAGAAAAACAAAGGAATGGTGACATCTTATGGAATTATATCAAATGATTCACAGGTATAACATTTATGTGAACTGTGGGTTTTAAATTAGCTGTTGTTTGTAATAACGGTATCCAAGCATGTAACTACATTTGACTAATATTTTATAGTATTTTACCTACCTTGACACCTATGTGTCTATGATGTAATTTACTAATGCACCACACATAAGCCCACACTGAGGATGTGATAAAGTGCTCCCCGTCCCCATGTAAGTCAGTATTGTCCACTGTGGTGCAGCCTTTGTAATGCGTAGAATGCTTGCTAAAGAAGATTAAACTTCTCTATACACTTGAAAACGGCAACGCACACACTGATCATTTCACGCCTTTATTTTGATAACTCATTGATTGGCCAACTGCAGATCTCCACAACACCACTGAATGCTTCCCTTCGCTCCACGGTAGGACTTTTTTTTTTTTTTAATAACAAATTTTATTTGCATTTGTGAAAAGACAATGGGCAATCGCCCTACAGTGGTCTGTAGGAGAACTTGGCATATAGCATCTCTGAAAACCATCTTTGTGCCCATATTAAAACACCTGCTGAACATGCAGGTCAGACAACCAACATAACTTGCAGAGGTCACTAGATCTACAGAGAATCTATGAAAAACATGATATAGAACCATCATCCCTACATAACTTTGAAATTCCCCAGCATTAAAGAGTGTAGGTATAGTAGTAATTATGGGTCTACTGAGGGCAATGGGGGTAGCTCCATGCCTCGATACATCGCCCACCGGTTCCATATTTTCCTGTGTTTTTGAGGGCAGCCGCGTGCCAGGAAGACTGCCATTTCCGCCCCCATACATCTATCAAGCTCCCTCTTCCACTTGCCAAGTGACGGGGCCCTTGTGTTTTTCCAGGATTGCGCTATATCTCGTTTGGCTACGACAAGGGCTAGGAACAGCAGGTGTTGTTTATATATGTTGCCCCCTATATCATCTGTAGCATGCAGGAGAAAGAGTCGTGGGTTTAACTGGAGCTCCCACCCCAGCACCTCCTGAAGACAAATCCTGATTTTGTTCCAGTATGGCTGCAGCACTGTGCAGCCCCACACGGTGTGCAGAAATGTCCCCTCCTCTCTATCGCACCGCAGACACATGGGGGACTGAATCATCCCCATCTTACACAGTCTGACCCGTGTATAATATACCCGGTGTAGGTACTTGAATTGTATCAGACGGTATCTAGTCGAGACCGCCGCCCCACGCGGGCTCGCTATGGCCTCGGCCCAGTCATCGTCCGTTATGTCAGGGATATCAGCTGTCCAGGCCCCACGTGTCTTGTCCAATGTTGTCGACGTGTGCGTTATTAACGTCTGGTATACCTGTCTTATTTTGTGTTGGCCTAGGTCACCCATAAGTAGGCGACCCTCTAACGGGTGAAATTCCGGCAGGGTATCCACTGTGCAGGCGAGGGGGGTGAGTGCATGGCGAAGTTGAAGATATTTATAAAACTGTGTTCTGTGCAAATGGTACTCAGTTTGCAATTGTTGGTATGTTTTCATAATGGTACCCCGCATTACATCTCCAAGGGTTGATATCCCCACCAGGTCCCACCTCCGGAAGCCCTGTAGGGCCGCCACCGGGCGTAGGCATGTACCGTGCCACAATGGAGTTGCCCGAGTAAGCCTCCCTCCCCAGCCCATCTGCCGCACCTTGGTCCGCCAGAGCGAGATTACGACCCTGCACGCAGGAGGTAAGGCTTCTAAGCGTGCTGTGCTATATAGGAGGTGTAAGAGGGGGTATGCTCTAATGCTGTGTGTTCCGCTGCATATGCCGGGTCTGTCGGGGAGTTGTACCACCACTCATTAAGCACGAGTAAATGTGAAGCCATATAATAGGAGTATATATCCGCAGCCGCAATGCCCCCGCAGTAGGTAGATTGCACGCATGTGCGAAGCGCGACTCTGACCGCGCCACTGTTCCAGAGGAATTTATTTTGTATAGCATTGACCTGCGCAAACCAGGTGCGCGGAATCGGATATGGGAAGTTTTGAAGGCGATAGAGCAACCGGGAAGCGAAACCATTTTAAATATTGCGGATCGGCCATAGAGAGACAGCGGGAGCGAGGACCATATATTAGTTTCACTATTCAGGCCGGCAAGAAGAGGGGTAATGTTATGTAGCCAGGAGATCCTGGGGCAAGCCGAGATATAGATCCCCAGATATTTGAAGCCATCTGTCGCATGAGTCAGCTGCGCTGCCCAGGCGTTACGACCCTGAGGGCCACATACCGGGAAGAGCCCAGTTGTTTCCCCAAACACCCGTAGAATCTGCAGCACCCGGGGCCCAGTGAACCACGGGTCTGTAATGAAGAACAACACATCGTCCGCGTATAACGTGATGCGGTCGGAACGTGATCGCGACCAATCAAAACCCCGGAAAACCGGGTCCCACCGGACCCATGCCGCCAACGGCTCAATGGCTAAAGCAAACAATAAGGGGGATAAGGGGCACCCCTGCCGAGTCCCTCGTCGAATGCCAAATGGAGGCGAACGATGTCCGGCAATGCGCACTGAGGCGGACAGATCTGTGTAAAGTAGGCGAACAAGGGCGAGAAACCGGGGTCCAAAATTACAGGCCTTTAATAATTGAAATAGATAAACCCAGCTCAAGGAATCAAAAGCCTTATCTATATCAGCAAGTAGAATGGCTGCGGGCCTGCCGAGGGCTGGGGCCGTGGCAAGGGCGTTGTGTACCCGCCGGATATTGTGGCGAGTGGCTCTAAGGGGCATAAAACCGGTCTGGTCCGGGTGGACCAGGTCCGTAATGCAAGAGCGGAGGCGGTCGGCCAGCACTTTCCCTAATAATTTAGGCTCAAAATTAATTAGGGATATGGGGCGATAAGATGAAGGGTTTTCCGGGGGGAGCCCAGGCTTATGAAAAAATACAATCTCAGCGTGTCGCCAGTCTAGGGGTAATATGGCAGAGTCCACAGCCTCTTGGATCGTTGCCAGGAGATGGGGCCCCAGAAGATGAAGATGTGGTCGGAGGAACTCCATCGGGAACCCATTAGGGCCTGGAGCGCGCCCGGATGAAGCGCATTAAGCGCGCCAGTCAACTCTTCAAGGGTGATGGACGCCTCCAGTCGGTCGCGCACCTGATCAGAGAGCTTCTTGGGTGGAATGTCCCTAAGAAACTCGGCTATTAGACCGGCCGAGATTTGCTCCCGCTCGGCATAGAGGGCAGCGAAATAGCGTGCAAACTCATTGGCCACCCCTATCGGTGAGGAGATAAGGGACCCATCTACCCCTAGGATTGTAGGGACTATTGCAGGGGATTTATCCAGCTGGCAAAGCCGATGGAGCATTTTGCTTGATTTATCCCCCCATTGATATACCCTATTCTGTGATGCTTCCCAAATTTCTTTGGCTTCTGCCAATAGATGTTGGCGTAGGTCCTGTTGTGTCAGCAACAAGTTACGCCTGATACTTGGGCTGGGGTCGACAGCTAGTTGTTGTTCGAGAGCGATCTGACGCGCCTCTAGGTCCGCGAGCCGTTCGCGGCGAAGGCGCTTTTCATTTGTACAGTAACTTATCTCCACCCCCGGACAGTCGGTTTGAGAGCCTCCCATAGTATGCTACCAGACGAGGCGGTCGGGCCATTAGACTCCAAATAATCTGACACGGCAGTATGAAGCATGTCTCGATATTTGGGGCATTGCAAGCGCCAGGGAGACATACGCCAGCGGAAGGGGGGTCTGCGGGAAAGAATGTGAAATCGCATGGCAATTGGCAATTGGGGAGTGGTCAGAGAGCCCGCGGGGGTAGTGTATTACCTGTGAAAGGCGATGGAGGCAGGCACGGGGGGCGAAAAAGTAGTCAAGGCGGGACTGTGTCCCGTGTACTGGGGATAAAAACGTATATCCTCGCTCCGAGGGGTGGAATTCCCTCCACACGTCCGCCCAACCTAATGCGGATGCTAAAGAGTGTAGCCTAGAGGCACTCAGGGGCTGCAGAGGATCTATATGTCGTGACCGGTCTAACGGGCCCATAATGTCATTCCAGTCGCCCCCTAGGAGTATCAGGTCTTCTTGGAGATCCCCCCATACAGCAGTAATCTTATCGATGAATGTCTGGCCCAGCGGGGGGGGCGCATAAATGCAACCAATTGTAACCCGCTCGCCATACAATGTACAGGTCACAAAAAGATACCTACCCCCGGGGTCTGCCCTATGGGCGATGTACTGAAACTGTACCCCACGATTAATTAGAATCGCCACCCCCCTGGAGCCCCTGGTGTACCCTGCATGATAAACATGATGGAAGCCAAAACGGGCCAGGCATGGGACTTTGGTGCCCAGGAGGTGGGTTTCCTGCAACAGGAGGAGGTCCGCACCATATCTCTTCGCCTGGCGCAGCACGGCCCCCTCTTTATCTTGTTATGAAGACCCCGGACATTCCAAGATACCACCCTAAGGTCGCCAGGTGGGGCTATGTCATTTGGTGCCATTCAGCCCATGTGCGGAATGTGTGCTGGATGAAGGAGAACGATCTGTGTGACATGTCTGCATATAACATATGAAACTTTGGAACTGAAAGAGAAACCCCCCCCACCTCCCCCCACCCCCACCCTACGCTACCAAAACGGAGGAGCATCTGTCGCGATGCTGGGGGGGCCGAGCCCCCAACGGGGGTCCAGAACCCCAGCACCAACAATACCCAACCCTCCCACCCAACGTTACAAACATGGAGGTGCTCAAAAAGAAAAAGAGTCTGTGGCCTGGCAGTCCCATGAGCAGTCTCCCCGCTTCACGGAGAAGGAGTCTATGAAATCAGCATTTAAGTGTGTATAGGAAAGAGTACATATACTTGCAGTCTGTTAGTACAGTAATGTCCAGCGGTTCAGGAGATATGATCTGGGCTTGCCGATTGACTGTCGGGTCTGGAGCTCTGTCGTTTCCTTGATTTTGCTCGGCGAGACCGGCTTCTCCTCGATCCCCTAGACGAATCAGAGTCCCTAGCACATGGCGAGCTCTGCCGCAACCGCGGGCGCTCCTCTGCCCATGCAAACACAGCCTCGGGGGTGTCAAAGAAGAAAGACTGTGAGTTGAAGATGACTCTCATCCGGGCCGGATACAGCAGCATGTATTGTAGGTTCAGATCGCGTAGTTTGCGCTTCGCCGCCATGAAGGATTGCCGTTGTTGCTGAACAAGCCGAGTATAGTCCGGGAATACCATGATTGGTTTGGACTCGTAGTGGAACCGGTCTTTGTTGTCTGGCGCTTCGCAGGATAGCATCGCGGTCCGAATAATTCAAAATCCTAGCGATGACTGGTCTGGGGTGTTCGCCTGGAGGTGGTTTCTGGGTCAAGGCCCTATGGGCGCGCTCCACGATGAAGCATGGCGATAGTGCGTCGCTGGGCATGAGGTCAGTCAGCCAACTTGTAATGAAACGGGTCATGGAAGGCCCTTCACAACCCTCCGGCAGGCCCACGAAGCGTAGGTTATTGCGACGTGTCCGACCCTCTGCATCCTCCACCCTGGAGGCAAGCTCCCTTGACTCCACTGTGAGCTTATGTACTTGTTTCTGGAGGGTGGACACAATGTCTTCGACCGTGGAGACCCTTGTTTCGGCCTCTGTGATGCGGTCAACGGCTTTGCGCAGGTCCTGACGGAGGAACGACACCTCCGACCCCACTGCGCCTATCTTGGCCTCCAGTGTATCTCTGGCACCGTTAATCGCCACCAAGAGGGCCGCATTGTCTGGCGGCGGACTAGCACCCACACCCGCCGGAGGAGCGCCGACCGGCGCAGTGAAATGATCAATGGTGCCCTGTTTCGCACCCGCACCTCCGGATTTCTCTTTCCCCATCCTGCCTCTCCGGGGGGGCCCAATGCTCGACTCCGTGTAGTTATGGGTGCCCCAGGCGACCAACAAAGGAGAAGAGGGGGGCGCCGGGACACACCACCACCCGGACCGGCCCACACTCCGGCGCGGGACCCCGCAGCCCACTCTGGTCACTCCAGGCTGCAGACCCCGGCGGGTCGGGGCACCGTCCTAGGATGGACACAGCTTCAGCAGCCAGGATCTACGCTGTCCCATCAGTCGGAAGCCGGCCGGCCTCGGGCCTCGGGGATCCGAGCAACGTTCAGATGGGGCCCCGGTGCAGCGCCGCTCAATCCGATGGGGGCTAGTTCAGCCCTGTGTTGTTGGAGGGGAAAAAGAGGCCACAATGGATCCTAGGCGGCAGACCCCCGCAGGCCGGGCAGTCGCACAGTGCACGAGATGCCCTCTGGGTCAGCAGTAGCGAGGCACCAGTCTCCCCGCGTCTGACGCTGACCGGACCACATGCAGGGCTGCCCACGAGTGCCCGGAGCACCCGGATAATGGAGCTGTCCGCGGAGGGGGCTCCCCACACGGGACCCCGGCCGGCCGCCCCTCTCGCCGCAGAGGTTTCTGGACGGTCTTCACCCAGGCCCCGACTAGGCCCAAATCCCCCTCGTCGCCTAGCGCCTTCCGGCCGTCTCCGATCAGGGGAACGCCACCTCGCGGCCCGCCGACCGCGGCGCCGGCACTCACCCAGGTCGCGGCAGAGCCGTCGCGGCACGCAGGCACTTTACGCTGCTCCCGCCGGTGCCCAGTACTGTCCTGGTCGTGCGCCGCTGTACAGAAAGTCCCCCGGACAAGGGTTACAGGCGGATTCTGGTCCCGGTTTGGCGTGGAGATGCGGAGCTCACTCAAACAGCGTCCGCCATGCTTGGCTGCCAAGCCACGCCCCCCACGGTAGGACTTTTAACTGCTCCGAAATAATAGGGCCTCATGGCCCTGACACTAAGAGATTACACTAGTTACCCTTAAAGCTTGAATTGAATTGAAAATCCGATGCCTAGCATACAAAGCAATTTGCTTGGACTCCACCTCCAAAAACGTTACTATTGTCAGTGAACGTCAGGGTACTATAAACTATAAAACGTCAGGGTACTATAAAATATTAGTCAAATGTAGTTACATGCTTGGATACCGTTATTACAAACAAGCTGAACTCGGACAAGACGGAGGTCCTCATCCTTGGTTCCAACCCTTCAGCCTGGGACGACTCCTGGTGGCCAACATCACTGGGAACAGCCCCGCCACCCACCGACCACGTACGCAACCTAGGGGTCATCCTCGACCCCACCCTCTCCATGACTAAGCAGGTCAACGCCGTTTCCTCATCCTGCTTCAACATCCTCCGAATGTTCCGCAGGATCTTCAAGTGGATCCCCACCGAAACAAGAAAAACAGTCACCCAGGCCCTCGTCACCAGCAGGCTGGACTACGGAAACGCCCTCTACGCAGGAACGACGGCTAAGCTCCTGAGACGGCTGCAACGCATCCAGAACGCCTCTGCACGTCTTATCCTCGACATCCCCCGACGCAGCCACATCACACCCCACCTGAGAGACCTGCACTGGCTCCCTGTCAACAAGAGGATAACCTTCAAGCTCCTCACCCACGCACACAAAGCACTCCACAACTCCAGACCAGCCTACCTCAACAGACGACTCAGCTTCTACACCCCCACCCACCCGCCAGCTCCGCTCGACCAGCCTCGCCCTCGCCACAGTCCCCCGCATCCGGAAAACGACCGCCGGCGGCAGATCCTTCTCCCACCTCGCCGCCAAGACCTGGAACACCCTCCCCACCAACCTCCGACAGACCCAAGACCTACTGGCCTTCAGAAGACTCCTCAAGACCTGGCTCTTCGATCAGTAGCAGCACCACCCCCCTCTTCCCCCAGCGCCTTGAGACCCTCGCGGGTATGTAGTGCGCTTTATAAGTGACATGATTGATTGATTGATTGATTGAACAGTCCTTACGCTCTCACATTAACTTGGACTGTAACTCTAGTTACTGTGCATGACCGCTGTTGAAAGGAGCGATTCCTTTTCCGCCATACAGCATGATTCCCTGATTGCTGCCACCTCTGTGCTATCTGTAATAGTCTATGCTTGGGCCTTACAACTGAGCTCAAATCAACATTGCAAAGAATACAGAATGTGGCAGTTTGTTTGGTCTGCTGTATCAGAAAGTTCGACCATGCACTTGAGGCCAGGAGGAAACTTGACTGAATTGCAGAGTACAGTGTCTGTGCCTCGTTCACAAGGCTTATTACTTGCTGACCTGGTCATGCCTGACTGAACTAATCAGACTCGAAGGTCCTTACCGATTGTTATGATCAGCAAGGGCGGCTCCTCCACAATGGCGGTGGAGCGTCGCCCCACTGGCTCAGAGCCAGCCGGTGAAAAATAAAACTATGTTCTATCATAGTTTTATTTTTCATTTGCCAGCTGTGAGCCAGCGTATGGAGGGAGGGGTGGGTCCGGGGCATGGGAGGAGGGAGGAGGAGTGCTGTGTGAACTTCTAAGTGTGCATGTGTGTTTGGACACTGCACACATGCACACTTATGTTTCTCCAACGCAGCTGTATTGAACAGCCAGGCTGGAGAAACTGCACAGACTCCCTGGTCTGAACGGAGCGTCTTTTCAGCCCCCTCAAGCTAATCCCACGCTGCTCTCATAGCATGAGAGCTGTGTGGGGATTGCACAGGGAGTCTGTCCCAGTGTCTGCTGGGAGCAGGAAGAGAACAGGAGGCGCCACACAGGAGGTGGCCGGCAGCTCAAGGTAAGTTCTTTTTTTCCTTTTCTTATTATTAACACCCCCCCTGCATACCCCTCCCGCACGCCCTCCACCCACCCCACCACCCTTTGTTTGTGGCTGCCGCCACTGATGAGCAGAGAATTTATTGCTACTCCAAGTACAGACACTGAAAACAAGTAGGAAGGGTGTTCTCTGTTTTTAGGTGCCTCAATATGGAATCATCTGCCTTTAAAAGTAAGTGAGATACTTTATAAGTTTAGGAAAGGCGCCAAGACTCACCAGCTTAGCCAGCTTGTTTTTACTTGCCGTGCTTGGTTTATTGGTTCTTTTAGCGCCAGGAAGTCTTCAGTGTCAGTGTCAGTGCCATCTCAAGTGCTCAAAAGGGACTAAGAAGCAGAAATTCGCTGCAACTCAAAATTCCAAAGTTCGATCTCTCAAAAGCACAAAGGCAGTTGCTTCCTACGGCAGCTACAAGTCTGTGGAGTTCACTACCATAATACGCCTTAAGAACTACACCCACATTGCCTGCTTTCCAATACCATTGAAACCCTCTGTCTTCAGGTTTTGTTAATAACTTTGCCTTCAACTCCAGGAAAACTGACCTACTCAGTAACATCTAGAATGTCATTCTCCTTAATTGTCCTTATATTTTATACTGATGCACAAGTTATTGACGATATGGTTCCAACTTGCATGTCACCACCACATCTTCAACCTCGGAAGCAAGACGGTTAGCGACGAGCTCAAGAAAGTCCTGATCACCTCGGCCTCCTTCCCTGAGGACTGGAAACACGCTGAAGTGATGCCCCTCCTGAAGAAATCATCTGAGTCAGCAGAACCAAAGACTACCGGCCCGTCTACCTGCTCCCCTTTCCACTGAAGGTTCTTGAGAAGGTAATCAACCACCAACTTACTGAAAACCTGGAACACAACATCCTCTTGGACTCTTCTCAGTCTGGATTCCGAGCCAACCACGACATCGAGAAAGCCCTGATCGCAGCCACTGACGACATCGGAGCCCTCCTGGACCACTGTGAAACAGCAGCCCTCATTCTCCTGGACCTGTCAGCTGCCTTCAACATCGCCTCCTTTCACATCTTGAGCAACAGACTCCACCACATCAGAATCTAGGGAGACACCCTCAATTAGATCGCCTCATCCCTTACCGGAAAAGCCCAGAGAATCCGTCTCCCACCGTTCACCTCAGAACCCAAGAAGATCATCTACAGTGTAACCCAAGGATCGTCCCTCAGACCCACCCTCTTCAACATGTGCATGACCACCCTGGCCAACACCGTCAAATCGCACAGACTCAACATCCTCTTTATGAAACCCAGCTCATCCTCTTACTGTCAGAAGACCCCTCTATCACCAGAGCCAACTTCCACAGATGTATGATGAACGTCACTAACTGGATGAAGGATAACTGTTTCAAGCTCAACTTGGACAAGGCGGAATGTCTCATCTTTGGGAATAACACCTCGCCATGGAACAACACATGGTGGCCTGCTGGACTTGGCCAATCCCCGCCCCGAGGGACCATGGCCGCAACCTCTGCTCATCTTGGACAGCAACACCTCTATGAAGAAACAGAATAACACCATCTCATCCGCCTGCTTTCACATCCTACGCATGCTGCGCAAGATGTTCAGGTGCATCTCAGTCAACACCAGAAGGACCATCACGCAGGCCCTTGTCACCAGCAGGCTGAGCTACAGGAACGCACTCTACCTAGGAATGACCGCACCCCTCCTGAAGAAACTACAGATAATACAAAACTCAGCGGCAAGACTCATCCTCGACCTCCCCAGACAGACCCCCCCAGACAGACTCACATCACATTGCACCTCAAGAAGCTACACTGGTTCCCAATTCAGAAGAGATGTCTGTTCAAGATGCTGACCCACGCATCAACAAACACACAACCTTCCACCAACCGACCCGACACCTATGATCCGTCTTCCTCGCAAACACCCCCTAGAACCGCTGAAGCAACAGCGGAGGATGCTCCTTCTCACACCTGGCGGCCAAAGCTTGGAACGACCTTCCCTTGCACCTCAGGACCACCTCATCACTCGGGGAATTCAGGAAAGGAGTCAAGACCTGGCTATTCAAATGAACAGATCACCACGAAGCAGCTAGCAACTCTAGTGCTTTGAGACCCTCCCGGGTGATTTGCTGCGCTTTACCAATCCTAACTGATTGATTTCATCTGCATCTGAATCAATATCGGTGGCGGTAGCATCTGTTCCTATCATTATGTTTCACGTAAAGCTCACCTTCCGTACAATGTTCTCATGTTATGTGTAGAGCACACTAATTCATTTCAGCTCAAGCAGTGCCCTAGAAAACCATTGTAAAATTTTTCTTTCATCCATGTTATGTGTATGATTTTTCTTTGCTGCTTGAGTTTCAGCAGTAAAGAAGAGGAGTCTTAATCTACCCTGCCATGTTTTTAATGGAATCAAACCTCCTGTCACTTTAATTGGGGAGATTTCCATTGTAGAGTTCACTCTTTGGGCCTCCAACCACGGCACCAAAACTAATGAACGCCAGTCCACCAACAGTCTTCTCCCATTCATGCGCAAAATAAGTTGTAAATATTCACCTGATCGCCTCAAAAGCGCTATAAGGCCTCAACGAGACGAAGGAAAGTGCTAGAGAAATGCAACAATACCATTCCGTAGCAGGAGACCCCATTCTGGCCTAAGGTCTGTTGTGCAGTCATACTACCCTCTCTTTTGTGTCACAAAACCCATGCTGTGCTGATGGAAGTGGGGGTGCCTGTTGCAGAGTGTGAGTGAACGAGCTTCCCTGGGGCCCTGGGTAGCTCGTGCACTCACACTCTGCAACAGGCGCCCCTCCTATCCCTCCTGCCTCCCCTGTACCTCAGATGCATTCGTTCTGCAAATGATCTGACCTCGGCAGCCAGGGATTGTTCCTATTCTGGACATGTTTCCAATTGTATCCTACGAAAGGCTGCCCATCCTTCCCATATTCTGTTGTACTTCTTAGGGCATCCCGTAGCTTTATAGATGGGGCGCTCCAACCCCAGACTACGATCTAAGCCCGCCTTTCAACACTCCAAGGAAGGGCCCTGGTATCCTTCCAGGCTTTTGCAATATATCACTTGGCGATTGGGAGGCTCAGGCAAAGCAAGGCCCGCTTATACCCATTTCCATCTATTCCTTCTGTGCTGTGTAGCAAGTCACACTGTTGGGTCCTCGGCAGGGTCAGCAACAGCCTCTCCTCCAAGCAATCGAACACTCCCTCCCAAAGTGAAGCTAAGATATCGCAGCTCCAGACCGTATGCTTGAAGTTGCCTGTCTCAGTCTGACAACGCAGGCACCTGGCAGACTCAGTCAGCCCCCTTCTCCACAAACTCTCCCTTGTGAAATACACCCAGTGCAAATAGCGCAGCTGTATAAGGCGGCATTGGGAGGCAATGGCCACCTCTCGAGGAGAAGCCAGTGCCTCCCTCCAGTTCTCATCTGTAATGGGGGCTAAATCTCAAGTCCAACCCTGTCGAAGGGGCCGCAAGGAATTGAGGGCATTAAGGACTGGTAGATGTTAGAATTCTTTTGTTGTGGAATGTCCGTCAGACGTATTTTACCTTCCAATGCCCTGACCTCTGGGATGTCATCCAGGTGTGTGATATAGGGTGTAAGGGTGTGGCGGAGTTGTAAATATTTATAAAATTGGCTTCGGTAAAGATCAAACTCTTCCTGGAGATCAGTGAAGGACTTAAATGTATTAATTATCATTAAGTATGTATCCTAGCTGAGAGATGCAGATAAGGTCCCAGCGTTGGAACTACTGCAGCTCAGCCATCTGATGCAGGAACATCATTTGCAGATTTTAACAGAAAACTTAAATATTTCTACCTCAGATAGATCAAAGGTTACTAAAAATGGGGCTCACAGTGGAAGGCCTGTAGCAAAGGTTGGTCACCTTTCAGTTTCTTATTGTAAAATGTCCATTCCAGTTGGTTCACTGGGGGAACCCCTCTCATTCCAAAGTATATGGGTGTTAAACGTCACCTGTCAGTTTCTTATTTTGTTTGTGGGTGTTGAAAGGTACTAACAAGGTAAAACATTTTCCCCAGTGTTAATGTGTGTGAAAATGACAAAACAATGAAGTAATACTATCAAAAAAATGTGCACCATTACAAGGCATAATGTTCCTTTTTATGCTGCATGTAACTGGGCCCCGGAGCTGGGTTCTCCCCAGCATGTAGAGATTTTGCTAACCTGGGCCCGTAACATGTGGTGCTGCTGCAGAAGATGTGACTCAAACCCACGGATAGTAAACTCTATCTTGGTGCATTTTACAGGCTCACTCTTGGGGCCGTATTAGGTTGTTACTGTCTTTGTTTGTGCCACGGTGCACCTTTGAGCGGGTACGCCAGGCGCAAACCGGGGTAGTGTGCCCTTTTACGATGAATGTACAGCTTCCAGGGCAGCTACAAACTCACACTGCCCTGGGTGCAGCACATTCAGAGAAAGACATAGTGGCTGCTGTAAAGCCGCTCTGTGTTTCTCTGTGCAGGTGGCAACCCGCCTACACTGGGAACTTCATCAGGGCCATGAAAGAATAGCACGTGGAATATACCCTCTAACAACAACCAATGTAGACGTTCCGTAATTTCTGGGAATGCATAATCTCCCACAATTAATCTGCGTCCATTTAAAATCCTTGTAGACTGTGGGTCTCTAATAATGAATTCAATTAGGAGCGGTCCCGTGTATTGCACTGGAGCCAATCGAACAAGCGACAGGTATGATAAATCCTGCCAAACCGGAATCTGGACGCCGTATGCGTGGTCCTCCTTCCCCGTCCTACATTGGTTGTTGTTAGAGGGTATATTCCACGTGCTATTCTTTCATGGCCCTGATGAAGTTCCCAGTTTGGGAAAGAAACGCGTTGGCTGGTGTTTCTCAAGTTTGCTGAATTTTTACTTGATTGAAATAAAGAAATTGATTTTACACTTCACTATTCGACTATTGGACTTTATGATCTGCGCACCCCCATTTCACCAAAAATAATCTTTTGATCCGGAGCACAGTAGCGTCACACAACGGCTGGCGTAGGAGCTGTTTGCGCAGTAAATTTACTGATTGGAACAGGCGTGAGGTGCGGAACGAGAGATCCGCCGTTGCTCTATTGGCAACCTGCCTACACTCTAAAGAGTGGTTCGAGATGCCCCCTGCAGGTGGGTGCAGTGAGTGACTGCACCCGCTTGCAGGGGGATTTCTGCGAGGAGGTCCATGGGACCCGCTTTCAGCCTCAACAGGGCTGACTTCAGGGGGCGCACTGACAATGTGCCTTGTATAGGCATGTTTGCCTCTGCACTCGTGCCTGTAATACAGTTCGGTGCAGAGGCAAAGTGATTCCCTCATTTCCATGGGTCCATGCCCCCATGCAAATAAGGGAATGCCCTCTCAGGATAGCACTGCCTGCCTGTTTGCTGGCGCTATCAGTATTCCGGAAAGGGCTGCGCGAGCGTCCATAGTGCCCCGGTGGCGCAAAAAGCGGGTGCACACGTCCCTGGACCACCATGTGTAATGCGTCCCCCTTGAATTGAGTTATTTGCCTTCTGAAATAATAGCACAAATGATGTTAGTTGTGTTGGGAACATGCGCATGTGGTGCGTTTTCCTTGAGGACTTTTGCGTGCTCATCTGTTTGTAACCAGGGTCCCATCGAAGTGTTGAATCTTTAGGCTTCATTAGGTAGTGTCACACGGGAGAATTAATATTGACAGATAGTGTCAAGGGTGCATCGTCTTTTAAGTCCAATTTCATTCAGTTGGTGCTGCCTTTATGTTCCAGAAATGTAATTAAATAATGACTCTATCGCTGTGAAAACTGGCCACGTGTTTTTTTTTATACTGTAATAAAATTGAAGGCATGTACGGTATGCTGCGTGTTTGCTGTAGGAAAGCCCTTCCGTTTCTCTCGAGGCCTGGCTTTGGTTTGTGCAGTTCATATGTATGGCTTTGCATTCCGTGTTTGTGAGCGCTGCTTTGGTAACCGGGTGGACAAATAAGACTTGATGAAGAAAATAAAATGCTGCCAGCCCTTGAAATGGCACAATTCTCCAGTTTAATTTTTTGACGAAAAAAGGTTCTTTCTTTGGGCAATTTTTAACGTTAAACAACGTGGACGTTTTTCTCTTTGGATCAAATAACTATTCTGAAGTGCTTGTCATTTTGTTTTTGTTTTTAGATAGCATTTACATTGACGGTGGCCTCTTCAGAGTGCTTTGCAATGAGGGGTTTCCCCAGGGGCAGCGATGGAAAGGGACATTTAGTTCTGCGACCTCTCGCTAGTCATGCAGGAAGTTGTCTGGTATTCATACCACAGGCCTGCTGGGGCAGGGGAATTTTCAGTGCCTTCTGTGAAATTTTACAAGGTTGCAGGACGGAACTCCAAAGGAAGGGCCTTGTATATTTAATGTTTAATGCTACTCTCACCGAGTGAATTAAAGCTGTATTTTAGGAAGCAGCTCCACGCGCCTCTTCAACTGACAGGGTTGCAGTAGTTTTAGGTTTAGAGGGCGGAGCTACCGTGCATGGCGGTATGGAGTGGTTATTAGTCTAGGGGTGGGCGGAAGTTGCGGAGTTGCGTCACGCAAAATTCCGCGAAACGGCAAGAAATCTCCGCGAGCACGCGGAATTTCGCGTGCTCGCGGAGATTTTGCTGCGCCCGTTGTAATCTATGCAGGGTCACAGGGGCAGACGAGCATCGTCCCAGAATGAATCCTGCCCTGCATATTTTTCCACGAAGATGCCACCGTTTTGTGCAATACCTCTACTCAACTGGAGTACTTTCTACTGGCTAATCAGTAAGTGCTACCTCGTTGGGTAAATGTATAGTGCCTTTCCTACACTACAGCTGTGTAAAGGACCAGAAGAATGGTCTTCAGTGACCTGTGTGTCTGTAACTTTGCCACCGCGCCGAAAGCGCCGGGGTCCTTTGATTAAGCTGTCCATCATAGTGGGGAAAGGGCGGGAAGAAGTTGCATACCGCTAGTGTATGTGGGGCGGGGCCAAACGGGCAGGGCTTCTAGGCCCGTTCACATGCCTCTTGTTTATAAAGGGTCAGAGCAGGATCTCAGCGGCAGACGAGGAGAAGGAACCTCCTGTTCACAGGAACTACACGAGGATTGCGCTCGAGAAAATCAAGGATGCAAAGACCTCCATCAAGGATTAGAGCTAACTTTTCAGGCTGGAAATGGGAAGAAGGCACATCTGCGTAACCACGCTCACGAATTCTGCACACCTGCCCTGCATATTTATCCAAGAAGATGCCTCCGTTTTGTGCAATACCTCTACTCAACTGGAGTACTTTCTACTGGCTAATCAGTAAGTGCTACCTCGTTGGGTAAATAAATAGTGCCTTTCCTACAATACAGCTGCGTAAAGGACCAGAAGAATGGTCTCCAGTGACCTGTGTGTCTGTAACTTTGCCACCGCGCCGAAAGCGCCGGGGTCCTTTGAGTAAGCTGTCCATCATAGTGGGGAAAGGGCGGGAAGACGTTGCATACCGCTAGTGTATGTGGGGCGGGGCTTCCATGCGAGTTCACATGCCTCTTGTTTATAAAGGGTCAGAGCACGATCTGAGCAGCAGATGAGGAGAAAGAACCTCCTGGTCACTGGACCTAACACGGGGATTGCGCTCGAGAAAATCAAGGATGCAAAGACCTCCATCAGGGATTACAGCTAATGTTTGACGGTAGATATGGGCAGAAGGCACTCCTGCTTAGCCTCGACCTTGCTCACGAATTCTTTGGTGCTGATTAATGCGTTACAGAATTTCAGCTTCAACTCGGGCACCTGCTTTATTTAAATCTGTAAGTGCTTCCTGGTGAGGTTTAATTACCTCATGCACCCGAATTCCGTTCCGCCGCGGATCGCGGAAGTTTTGACATTTCCGCGCGGAACGCGGAAATGCCGAAATTTCGCAAGTTCTGCGGGCGGAACGGAATTTGCCGCCCACCCCTAGTTATTACCACTTGAATTACGCCCATTGCGTAATCGGAAGTAGGAGTATTGACAAAACCTCAGAGTAGAACTTGTCTTCTGTTGACACACTTTTTTCTTAAAAAGACAGTACCCCATATGTTGCTCAGGCTGCTTTTGCTTGTCAGTGAAACATGCCATTGAGATTGTTGATATTCATTTGTGCCCCTCTGCAAAATGCCTAATGTTGGTACAAGTATCCTATAAAAATACAATTTATAATGGTCCGACCACAGGCTTATCACGTGTTACTTATAGTACTGCATCAGAATGACAGACCAATAACAGGTAGACCAGACCAGAAGTAGTTTGACATCCGGTGTACAGGTTTTTACCCAACCTATAAAGACTAGCCATAATTCAGATGCACATTTGATACAGTAATCTGTATTATCTCTGTTTGTATTAAGTGTGTCACGTAATGATGAAGGGGCGGCTGATGAGGTGGCGTTAAGGGCCCAATTGTTTGAAAACTTCTATGAAGACAGTGATTTGCACTTCATTGACCGCTCTGAGGCAGAGGGTTGACTGTGTGGAAGGATGTTATTCTTGATATTTTTATGATGACAGAGTGTGACATTATTGTACTCCTTATTGGTTGTTTAGCTCGTTGTCTTGGTTCATTCCATAAGTTGCACTGATTATTGTCTGTACCGCCTTGAAGATATCACACATTGCGAATGTAAGGAGCTCATGTCTGTTACCTCCTTTACTTGGTACTCTCTGGGATTATATGTGTGAAACTGCAGTCTTGCACTGTATGTTTCTTTGTTTTTCTTAGTTTACTGAAACGAATAAAATAAAGTTAAAAAATAAAAAGATGTGGACCAAATTTGTGTAATGTCATTTGTGGAAATTATGTGAATTGGTCAAAATTTTCACAAAAGTACTGGTTAGTACGCACAGCAGGAGTTTGGCATTTTGCACTATTTTTGCGTGAAATACATGCTTATGTCTATTTTGGAGGTGAATATGCTATGTGCTCTAAAACAATAAAAAGTACAAAAGAATTGTGCATTTTTCAACAAGTGCTTGCGTTCTGTTTGCTCGCATTTTTCACAGGCTTCTGCAATAGGATTTTTACTTGAACAAAATCTGTTATGCTGCGCGGTGTAATCTTTGATGTCCGCATAATAACTAATGCAAAGAGCCAGAAAATCTCCAAGGTTATCCCAGCATAAACAACATTACTTTGGGGCTTAATATGTATGTCTCGTTTGTGCTGTTTATGTACTCCCAATCTATATTGAATTGAATAGGGCACAGGGATAAACTCAAACTCGGGACTAAACCATTTGGTTAAATTGTACTTTGTAAGTCCTATTGTGTGTGAGTGCCATTTTTCCCTATCTGCCTCAGCAGTAGTTTCTCTGTGGCTAGATTAGGCTTTTCCAGCGAGCAGCTTGTGAGCTACTGGTAGCTTTCCAGTTACCTTTAAGTAGGCCCAGTCTACAAAATTAGAAACTTTTGTTTGGTTGAATTAATGTATGCTTATCAAAATTGAAAAGCATGTATTAGAGACAAAAATGTGTGTATTTTGCAAAACTCGTATGCCGATGTTTGAAACAAAATGGTTGTATTTCCCAAAAATATTTAAAGTTGGTATTTGAGTAGTAAATCATGCAGCACTACGGAGACTTATTACTCCTATTATTTCCTTGGTGCTAGGTGTATTGCAGATTTGGCTGTTATGTATTACCCACATTAGAAGCATTCCACTTTGAGAAAAAACCTTTTTTTTCATGACTGCTGGAAACCCTGTCTGAAGCTGTGAGGTGATCACTACTGGTACTCTTGCATATGGTGGCCACTTACGTAATCTTGCCTGATGTGGTCACTTTTACAACACTGGCTCGGGATCATTTTCATTGAACATAAGTAGCTCTTATTACAGAAAAGGTTGGGGACCCCTGCTCTAGAGTCACTGTGGTAGACCTCTTCTTAACTGTGTGTGCTCCTAAGTAAACCACCACTACAGGAGTTTAATTCTATGAAAGCAAACACCAGGGTATTAATGGTGGATCAGTAGAAAGGCATGGGGGTGCCCTGCTGGGTCAGAAGGCAGTTGCTTCTGTGGACTCTGCAAATGGGGAGAGAACTGCCTGTTGTTATTGTGCTGTCGCTTAGCGTCCTGGCACCTTCAGAAAAAGCAGTGGTTTTGTTCAAAACCTGGGTCTGTCTCAAATCTTACACTTCTATGTGCAAAGAAAGGCTACTCTTTCCATCACATTTAAATAGAACCTTATTGGTGCAGGTGTAGGACTATATTACATATCGAACCAAATAAGACGGCCAAGCTATATAGCTATCTGACACAGAAGTGTCTGGCACCTTAAAAGTTTATCTAGAAAACCCTCACACACCAACCTGGTTGGTGTCATGCTTCATCATCTGGTCCCAGCTGAGTAGCCGAATGCTACTCAGCTGTGCTGCAACACCTGATTACAGTGGAGCGGGTTGTACTGTTAGTGCATGTGATGAAGTGAATGTGAAACTAAAAATACCTCTGGGATTCTACCTGTTAATTATTTTATTCCCAGTGATCCAGGGTATATTAAAAACAAGAGAGTGGATAATTTACTGAGTGTAATGCTTATATCTCAATATTATCCGTTGATGGTCAACATGTTTCAGCCCGCTTAGGAAATTGCTGGGGCTTTCTTCAGGACCTCTCATATAAAGTGCTTGGTGAGTGAAGTGAAAAAAGTGAGTGGTAAAAATGAACCACGTGTTAAAGCATTTTTAGTACTCGCGCTAAGGAGTACCATACATGCTAAGAGGACTAACCGTACTCAGGGTCCTCACAATGGGCTAGTACACTACTAGTATAACTGGCTCACACATCTGATCCTGGGAGGGGGGAGCCATTTAAGTCACATACTTTCGTGTCATGGTCTCTCCCGCTGCATAACCTATTTCGGTATCCTCAGGAACAGGCTGTCTTATTTGGTTCGATATTTCATTAAGAGACAAGGACGGCCACCCACCAGTCCTAGCTCTCTCTTTTGTTTTTTGGACTATATTACATGCCTGTAACATTTTTACAGATAAACTTAGTGTATTGTGGTTAATGAGGTTGTAAGTTACATTTATTGTATAATTTAAATACAAAAAAGTACCATTAAAATCCATACCCCATTTATACTTTAATCTGAGAGTAAATAATTTTGGTTTCAATCATCATCTTATAATATTGTACGATTAAAGTTTCAGTAGATAGTGCATTACCTTTAACGTTTTGCAGCATTGGAGTTTTTGTATCTAAATTGCAGCTAGCTTAAGACTTCTGAGAAGAATTCGTCACAGAGGTTAAGCTGCTGGCTTCTCAGATTCCATAAAACTTTAATTTCCCAATAAAAAGCTGGTTTGTATGGTAAAGCAGCAGTTTATTACTTACCTGATAATGTGCATTTTTACCTATTTAAATGTTGGAAGTAAATATTTCCTATGTGGATTTTGGCGCCAAAGGCAAATATGCATTATGTGCTTTAGTGCTTTTTTTTTGTAGTTACATATTCTGCATGTTTTTTTGGGTAATATTGTGGTTTTTTCCATTAAAAAATATAACCGGACCATCAGACCCTCTATAAAATCGGCAATTACATCTCACTGACCCTTATATACCCAAGGTGAGCCATTCTGTCATCATTACACATACACTTGGACATACCACGTTCAGTGAATCATGTGATAACCTGTGCCAAGTTTTAGTTATTGGGCCTGTATGTTTGCAGGCTAACTTGTTGTTTAAATATAACTGGTACTCTCTCATTTGAATTGTATCCGTAATGTATGCTTCGGGCTCCGCCCAACATGTACCATTAAACTCAATAAAATTTATTAAACAAAATAATATAAATAACCCGGGCTTGATCAATCCCTATTCAATATAATTTTGCAAATAATTGATTTCTGTTTACTTAATCGAAAGCTGTGCTGTGGTTGACAAAGCATACAGTGCTTTGTTTTCCTCCGAGCTTTTTCTGCCAGCAGTATTAGGGTTACAGTGTTATTAATGGTTGAACATCCAGGACGGAAACCAGTTTGATTGACCAATAAAAGGTTATCAGTCACCCAACTAATTAGGATTTTCAATATATGCTTGGCAAATAGTTTGCCTTCTGCGTCGCGTGAGTCAGTCATTTGAAAGTTGAGCGGGTTGTCTTTGTGACCCTTTTTTGAATTGGCTCAATTTTAGACCCCTTCGATGAGTGTGAAGAATGTTCAAGGTTTAACACTTGTCCTCGGCATCTTTACCTTGCTCAAGGGCCTACCACCCTCTTGTCGGGGGTATTTATACTCTGACACTTGTAGTTAAGAAATTGTTGAGTTGATTCCCAAGTCATTATGAAGTTGGGTAACCTATCTCCTCATCTACAAGGTGAAGTTGTAGTCTGAGAAGTGATCTTTCCTGACCTCACTTAAAAATAAAAATAGGAGGAAAAAAAACGTACTTGACTCCAGCAATCTTAGAAATTATTGTCCCATGGCTCATTTATAGTGGCTGTGAAAGATTATTATTATTATTAATTAAATTTATAAGGCGCAACAGCTACCCAAAAAGGGTTTCCCGGCGCCTGGCAGACCAAGGAATATATAGCAGCTTAAATGATTACTGGTTAAAAAGCCAAGTTTTTAATGATTTGCGAAATTGGACATACGCCGTTTTGTTCCGAATGGATGTGGGAAGGGAATTCCAGAGGGAGGGACCGAGGTATGCAAACGATCTACCACCCATCCGAGATAGTCTGACTCTGGGCACAGAGCCCTTGGGTAGATGAACGAAGGCATCGAGGAGGCACATAGGGACAGACCAGAGACTGCAGATACTGAGGGGCTACACCTATTTTGATTTTGAACATGTAGCTCAGGGCTTTGAACTTAATTCGGTTCTCAACCCTGAGCCAGTGCCGGTCCCGCAGGTGACAGGAGACGGAAGTGGCTCTAGGAACCCGGCAAAGTAATCTTGCAGCAGAGTTCTGAACCATTTGCAGCCTGCGAGTCACCTCCTTGTTGGTCCCTAGGTAGAGAATGTTACTGTAGTCCAGTCTTGAGGTGATTAGCGCCTGGACTACCGTTCTCTGGGTGGGCTCTGGCAGCATCCAAATGATCTTCTTTTTTAGCCACTTCAGGATGGTAAAACATGTGGCGGCCACCTTAACAGCTTGATGTTGCATAGTTAGTGAGTCCTCAATGATGACACCCAAATTACGGACTTGACGGGAGGGCTGAGGAAGTGCACCCATCTCACTAGGCCAGTGTTGTGGGCCCCAGAGATCCTTGTTTTTCCCCAAGATCAAGATCTCGGTCTTCTCTCCGTTGAGCTTAAGGTAATTCGCTTGCATCCATGAGGCAATTTTACCCAAGCCCAGCTGGAGGGGGGAAATCTCAGCCGTACTCTCCATAGAAAGAGAGAAGATAATCTGGGAGTCGTCCGTGTAAGAGAACAGGGACAACCCGGCATCTTCAGCAACATCAGCTAAAGGTCTGACGTAGAGATTGAATAATAAAGGGCTAAGGATGGAGCCCTGAGGTACCCCATTCGGTGAAAGATGGGTATCGGAGCTGGCTGTTGGGGAAAAGACTTGGAAAGTACTTTTGGAAAGATCTCCTGATAATAGTCGTTTGCCAGCAGTGGAAATATTCAGAGGAAGCAAGCTGCCGGATCCCTGGCTATTGAATTTTGACCAGGGTGGGGAATGGAATTTTCTTTGGTGACTATGGTTGATGGTATGCTGGTACAAGCAGATAAAGCTCTGCCAAATAAATGCATATTACAACTTTGAAACCTGTAACCACTCCTTGTTGAACCTAATGACACTTGGGGACTTCGGAACGCTTATCCATCTGGGTAAACCAGAGATGCTTAGGGTTGCTTGCTGCCGCCCCTGAGGTCAAGAGTTATGCATCATCCTCTACCCATGCCTACCTCTGGTAAACTGACTATGTGCCGCACATGCCCCTCTACATGGTTCCTCACTGTGCGATAGGTTCTTTCCAGTGAGTCTGGTTTTTAACAATCGTTCTGTTTGTTGGAGACTGATCCGGGAGTTGTGTGCCACTGATGCCAGTGTCCACTAACTTGGGTGCCAGCACCTTCTTAACCTGCATTTATTGTGTACAGATCAACAAACTTATGCTCCAGAAATCCATTACCTTCTTTTGCAGAGGTAAGAGGTTCTGAATCTGACATTTTGATGGCATTAACGTGTGGCTCCATTGCCTTAGAGTCAGGAACTGTTGCTCTTTTAGGCCATGGTTTGTTAGGTCTCGCCTGTGACAGAGCATGCGCTAGCGCATACGCTCCCGCTTGCAAAAGAGATTTTTACAAGGGGTACTAATGAAGCCCCTTAGTATGTGCAGAGAGCCAGTGAACCTTTCTCCCATTCCTACTTTAATGATATGCAAATGTATCTGCCATTAAGTGACTCCCAGAGAGGACACTCCTACAAGGTCGGAGAATACCTGAGTGGCAGCTAGTTAGAAAATTTGGGATTGGTTTATGAGGGATGAGACTAGATCACTTATTTTATAGACCTTCACTGTTATCTTCAGTCACCTCTATTGCAGACTTTGCGTTCTATTTTTTCCAGTTACTAAACAGTGTGTGCTAAAAAGGCAAAATATGTGGGAGGCTGTTTGAGGCGAGGAGCTAAAATGTAACCCTCATTTTCTTTCGGCTTCAGCGCGTGCATCGTCCGCTTGTGTCCGTGCTTGCAAAACGCCATTAGGATGTTGTCGGGACTTCCGTAAATTTGATTACACCAATCCAGTGTTCTGGGTTTCCAGGTGAACAGATTGCAGAATGTGCAAAATGTTGCGCCTCTGGTTGTACGGAGTCTAAATAAGTCTTGCTCTTGTCCATTTTTTGAGGTAATGGGATTGGCTGCTTGGTCAAACTACAAAGCATTTAAAATATGAATATACAGGTGATATTTGCTCTATGTGATTGTGATGATAGATTTAGGCTTGTGGCGAGTGCGATTTTAAATTCTATCATAGCTTTATGGAAACAAAAACGAGTATCTCGTTAGTGAGCAAGTACTGACGTTTTTAGGTTTGACGTCAACCAAGATATTTTGATTTTACTAAAATTAGATGTATCATCCATTGGTTTGTTAGTGTGTCATCCACTGTTTCCTTCCGCCTACCACAGTATACAGTACGGAGCAATGTTCAACCCACTTATTCCCTTGGCTTATTCATGGTGAGTGCTGGCATTCAGCCTTGAACCACGAAGGCAAAGCTTTTTACTTAGCTTCTTTGTCTCTGCTGTTGCTTTTGGGTGCAGAGGCATGATCTCTGAACACTGGTTCACTTGATGGTTAAGTCCTAACAAGGTCCCTTACTGGAGTTTTCACTTTCCTTGTCCCCTGTATGCTTTCCCATTGGATTCAGCGTGCGCTCTGTTCGAATGTTCACTAAATCGCTCAACTGCTTTTTTTTGTTCCCCAGTGGTTTGGACACATCATTTGCTTGCATGTTTTTCATGACAGTTCTTTGCTTGAATTTTTAACGTAAAGCAGACGCCTGTACCCACATCGTACACATGCCTGTGGTATGCTTCCTCAGGATCATTAGGGTACAATGCATATTTTTATGCCACAGAGATTATGTTGCTTTTCCGCTCAGTAATAACTTTTTGAAGGGAGAGCCTGTTTTGGCTTGGAAAGGGCCTTCTAGTTTGTAGTCACCTGAAATGATCCCTTGGAGATGTTGGCTGCGGTATCCCTACATGACTTTTAAAATGCATTTCGAAGCACTGTGAAGAACCTTCCATTGCTTTCTTTTTTTTTTAAAGGTCTCGCCTGAAACAGCGCATGTGAGACGCATTGTGTACAGAAAGGGGCTTGCAGCCCGCCCATTGCTTACCATTCTTTGGCTTCTTTGTCACTCTTATTGATGCCTTGTAATTGGGCAGCGTGGGCCAGCGTCATCGCCTCCTCTTTGGCTGGAGCATGGACCAAGTACAGATTGCTTCAGTCAAATTGCTGTCCTTCCGCTTTTTCTGTATGTTGCTTCTGAACCCCGAAGGCGAGACCTAAAAAGCGCTATGAGGTGGCCAGGGCAGGCGACATCATAGAGCTTTTTTTAATATCCTGTTGACCGTTCCCACCCTCCCTCCTGTTGTTTGTGCCCCTTCCTTCTGAAACCCCTAGACCCCAGCTGTCCCTGTTGCTCACCCCCACTTGCCATAGGGAAAAAAAGCGCTATGATGCGGCTGTGTCGTATCGCTTTTTTAAAACATTTTTTTCAATTTATAGAATAAGCTACTTTTATAATCTCAAGTCTACAGCATGGCATGCCTGCAGTTGTTTTACACACTGTGTTTACGTGTACCAATTCATCCGTGTGCTCTGTTGCGCCAAAGAAACAAATTGGAAATAAATCACTTGTTAAATTGCAGCCAGAGAGATTTATTGTAGCCCTCAGTCCACTGCAAACGGATCTCTTTCTTTCTTCCGGCCTGCATGGTCTTTATCTGATTCCTAGTCCGGACACACTGACTGTCGATGGGTGATGTAAGTGTGAGCCTGGGAAGCACAAGGCCTGTGACTTTGTAGGAATATTCTTTCTGCAGATTAATGTATTAACGTATTTGCCTTTTCGAGCTCGAAGTAAACCCTGGTTGTGATTGCCTGGTACCCACAGTTTCTTTATTTTATTTATTTATTTATTTGAAGAGTTTTATATAGCGCTGTTTAGACCCGGAGGTATCAGAGCGCTTTACATGAGAATTAAACAGTTTCATTTACAGTTACAGCGTTACATCAGTTACAGTTACATCAGTTACTAGTGCAATTAGAATAACAAAAAACAGGATCAATGGTGTAAATAGGGAAACGGGGGGGGGGAAAGTAAAGGGGTGCTTTACAAGAGGTTGTACAGTGTTACAACGTTACTTCAGTTAACAGTTGACTAGGGCATTAAGAAACATAAAAAAACAAGACCAATGGAGCAAAGAGGGAAAAAGGGGGAAAAAGTAAAGGGGTTAGAATGCAGATCGAGTCTCAGCGGAAAGGTCATGGAGTAAGGTACAGGCAGGGGACACCAAAAACAGTCAGAGTTAAGCAAACCGGTGGTGTATCCGTGAACACACAAGTCAAAGCCGGACTCCCTCATAGTGTCGGGTCAACAAATAGAGATGGAACGGGACCGTAGCAGACCTCGGGGCGAGCTGGGTTGTAAGGGCACCATGAGAGTTAACAGGAGATTCAGGGGGCCGAGGGAGGGGGCGAAAAAGGATGCCTCACCGAGATAATACAATGAGAGCGGGGTGGGAAATGCACAAAAAAAGGGGGTTAGACTGAGGGCAAAGGTCCATATGGCGGTTAAAGGCGCTGACCAGCGGCGAGGATAAGTCTGGAAGTCAATCGCAACCGCAAGATGGAGGGTCCAGGTCATGGACTCCAGCTACCTCACAACAAAATGGCGGGACTGCTGGCAAACAAATCCGTCCAGAAAGTCAAAAAGAACACCTACCCCAGGAGCAGGGCTGAATGGGGAGGGCAAGTCACCAGATCTGGAAGGAGGAAAGGCTGGATGTCGTCGATCCCTCGAGAGTCTTCAATTGTTAGGGAAGAAGTCAGCACAGGCACCAGCTCCGGAAGGGGAAATGAAGCTGCGGGGTCAGGAGGGTGCGAAAGCACAAAAAAGGGAAAACAGGCTCAGGAAAAATAGGAACAGGGAATCGGCATCACGGAGCTTTCGAGGAAGTTCCGACTGGGAAGCAAGACCCACACGTCTCAGCTGCAGCCGGAGAGGCGCCTCAGGATGTCAAGAAACCGCAGCAAAGGTCCGGGAGGCAGGCGTTAATTGGAGGGGCCACTAGGGCAGCAAAGGCAGGCATCGGCAGGAACGCAGAGGGCCAGAAGCCGGCAGATCCTCGGTGTTCACCAGACGGCGAGGGAAGAAAGGAGAAAACCAGCGGAGTGACGAGGAGAACTGTGCCCGATGTCCAGCTGGATAGGTGACGGCAGAGGCGGTGAACCGGAGCCGATCTCCTCTATAGCTGTCGGGGAAGCTCCACCGGACATCGGCCATGTTGCTCGTTCTCTGCGACCAGGAACATCGACCACGATTCCTCAGAAGGTTACGAGTCCAAATGCGGGAGACCAGAGGGGCGAGGACTGCAGACATGCATGATCCCAGGTATGTAGAAAACGTCCAAGGAGGGGGAGGATTTCAGGGGGATTTAAGCCAGAAAAGGCAATCCCGAGCCGGGAGCTCCCGACCGGAGCTCCTCACCTGTCGGCCATCTTGTTTACGGATGTTCTGCTGTTCGGGTCGTCTGACTCAGACGCGGCCGCATCATTATCATTATTATTAACAAGACGTTCTTACCCTAAGAATGGTCCACTCTGAAATGTCTGGAAGTGTCAACTTTTGAATCATCGAGGACGGCAAGGAAGATAAAAGGCCCCTTCCTGCCACTCGCCACAGCTCCTCCCTTGTGGTACTCCCTCATCTGTCTACCTGAAAGTCCAGTGTCTGAAGAGGTAAATTTGTTTTTGAGTTGGAAATGAGTGGAAGGATTGGAATTTACAATTTACCCTTAGGTTCAAAATTTTGCCATGCTTTGTTTTATCCTAAAATAGCAAAAGTAGTAAAGTCAAATACGTTAACCGCTTCTCAGAGATAATCCACTTTTAACCTGTGCCCGAATTAGCTCACTGGCCTTCTAGTCTTTATTTTCCTATATGCTCTTAAACTCTGGAACCAATCCCAGCTCCCTTGGTTCTGCATCCCTGCTTCTCACTCTTTCACATTTCGGCGTCCATTTCCCACCAGTAAAAAGACATGGGGAATATTAATAGTTGGAAAATATAAATGCTAAAGTGCTGTGAAGTCGAAAGTTATGGATCGTCCTCTAACCATGCCTACCTCTTGTAAATTACCTATGTGCTGCACATGCCCCTCTACATGGTGTCTCACTGTACAGGTTATTTCCAGTGAGGCTGGTATTTAAAAATTGTTGGTCTTGTTGGAGACTGGTCTGGGAGTTGGGTGCCACCGATGCCAGTGTCCACTAGCTTGGGTGCCAGCACCGTCTTAACCTGCATTCATTGTGTACAGATCAACAAATTTGTGTTCCAGAAATCCAGTGCCACTTTTTGCATAAGTAAGAGGTTCTGAATCTGACATTTTTATGGCATTAACGTGTGGCACCATTGCCTTAGAATCAGGAAACTGATTTTCTTTTAGGCCATAGTTTGTTAGGTCTCGCCTGCGACAGAGCGTGCGCTAGCACATGTGCTTTCCCTTGCAAGAGATAATGTTTTCTACAAGGGGCTTGGAGCCCGCCCATTGCTTACCATTTATGGGCTTCATTGTCACTCACATTTGCTGTCTCCTAATTGGGCAGTGCATACCAGTTTCACTTCCTTTTCTTTCTTTTTGAGCATGGACCAAGTATTGATTGTTTCAACTTGATAAGGGTCCTTCTGTTGCTAGCACTGTGATTGAGGTACTATTTTTCTTTCTATGTAGTGCAGTTGTGCTTATTCTCTCCCAACTTGGGAGAGAATGTGGCCTAACGGCTAGGGCGGTTGACCTCAGAGCCGGGGAATCGGGTTCGAGTCTCGGCAGGGACGCTCAACATTCTATGATTCTGGGCAAATCACTTAATCTCCCCGAGCCTAACAAAAAGGAATGTGTCCGTCTGTAACGTAACTGGTGCTCATGTAAAGTGCTCCGATACCTTCGGGTCTAGTTCGCACTATATAAAACTCCACAAAAGAAAAACTCCACCCTCCTCTTGTTAGTGTTGATTCTTCCCTCCCACCCACTGCCCCTGTTGGCCGTGTTGCCTCTCAAACCTCCTGTTGTCCGTGTTGCCTCATCGTTCTCACCCCCCCACCCTCCAGTTCTCTGTGTTGCCTCTTCCCTCCTACCCTGCATCCTTCCGTTGTCTATGTTGCCCCAAACCCCCACCCACAATAGAAAAAAGGGCTATGACGTGACCAGCACTGGCTGCTCCATAGAACCATTTTTTTTTATCTTCCTGCTCCTGCGTTATAGCACCCTTTTAAAAAAAAAAAAATAACTTTTAGGCATTCTGCAAAGCGGCTACTCTGCTCTACAACATGGTTAAAAGACATTGGCAAAGCCAATTGTTCTCGCATAGGCGAGACCTATTGGCTTTGCCAATGCGTGTTTCTTTTTATAACTACATTTTTGCTATATTCGAGGGCCATGCTTACCCATCTCACTAGAGCCACAGACATGGCATATATGGGAGAACTGCCACTAAGTGCATAATATAGAGAGAGAAAAAATGTCATGGGCCTAGAGTTTTTCTATCTGCCTGTTGCTCGTGCTGCAGTGTACATCTTTGTTTCACGCTAGAAAGCTCCTTTTTATCCCTTTCAACCTTAGTCATTTTTTTTTAAATATTTCTTCCTTTTTAGCCTTTCCTCTCTTCTTCTAAGGTGAAAACCTGATGATTAAAATGACCCTTGGCATCCAAAAGTAGGTGCCAGTGTCCACCACCGGCAACCACCTGCACAAAAAAAGCTCTGCTTATTTACCATAAAATGATACAGTGACTTGGCAAGCTTGGTTTTAAGTCTGTCAATGGCGTCTTAATAGGAAAAAGCATTAAACTATTTCAAAAGGTTACACTATAAATCTATCCTTTAGGCCTTGTTGCCTTGGATAGCCAGTGTTTGTTTGAGGGCATCGACATCTTGCACAGCGGAAACACCGGGCAGTGTCCCCATGTTCCCTAGTGAGCCACTGATACCGACGAGCACGTTTTGGACGCAAGCAGACTAGTTTCCAGGGATCGAGCACTGCTTATCTAAAAATAGTGCCACATGCAAAACGCAAAGCTGTGTCGCTGCTATTACAGAAAAGCAGTGATCCCATGTGATTGAGTTTTCTGTTGTTCAGCAAGTCCCACTGCTTCCCTTTTCATCGAAACATGCAGAACGAACGCAGTGAACATGGCAGTAACACAAAGGCAGGTTGGCATTTAGAAACGGGTAATCCTAGAGCCAAGGCTTTAAGGGGGCCGGGTCCCTCCGGATCTCAGTCACAGTAGTAATCTAAAACAGACATTGAAACGGGTCTCTTTCGGGCCCTGAATTCATGTCCTTAACTCTTCATGCAAAAACACTGATCGATTTCAGAACAATGAATGTAAAAAAACGTTAGGGTAATCCATATCGTTGTTGCTTATATTTCACAAGCTTTACTTTAATCTTGCTTTCCCTGTGAGTGTTTGATTTCTCCGGGATGCTGGTTACGGTTTTATTCCCACGCAGCATATTATTCTTGTCTAGTGCATAATTGGAATTGAGTCGCATCCTTGTGTTTATAATGGGGCACAATTGAGTTGTGGCTATAGGCAGTGCGAATTTCTCTCGGTGCCTGTCAGTGGGGTAAAAAGGTGTTCAGAAAACGTGCTCTTCCAATCCTTGGCCTCTCTGCAAAGAGCACAGAGCAATAGTCGCCAATTTTTTGCGAAGGTGGCACTCTATAGGAATTTTAGTGTATATGTTTTAGCCACGCCCTTAATTATATCGGCTCCACCCCTTCCAGGGCAACCCACCTCCCCCACTTTTCAGCCCACTTAGAGCTCTGCATAAATGCGGCCTTGCACAGTAACATACTGGGCCCATAGGGAGACAATACCAGCATGCTCCTACCTCCCTGGACTGTGTAGTCTCCGCTTCCATTTCCAGCAAACCTCGCTCAGCTAGAAGCGCAGACTCCATGTTTGAGGGTAGGGACAATGGTGGTCTTGCTTTGCCTGGCTTACCGTCAGAATGAATAAAAAAAAATGTTTGACAGAAATGGGTTATTAACTACAGTCCTAGATTCTGGAATGCAGAGTGAGAGCATCCCCTAAAAAAGCAAATGAAATATCTAGAAGGTCCAGATGAAAGCATACTGCGCCTCTTTAATGCGCCGGGTGACTGTAGCCCCTGGTGACCCTGTACACTCCAGTGTCCAGCAGGCCGAACTCGCTGCGGCTTAGTTTTCTCGCTGTAGGCACAGGTGGCTCCATAGGCGAGACCGCTCCGTGGTGGAGGTGTTCTGTGGTGAAGTAATGCGTCAAACCAAACAATGAGCCTTTATACAGCTTAGGGCGACTTCTAGACTCGCAGTCCGCAAGTATGTAAGCAGTGAGGTATCCCGCCAAGAATGCAGCACTGTGTGCGACGTCTTAACCAATCACGACAGCCGGTCCCCCTGAACCAGTTCTTTTAGCATCCCTTACCTGCTGCTGAAAGCTGTCCCGTTGAATCTGTAAGTGCAGTTTCTTAATCCTCCTGCCTTGGTTATTCTATTCAGTCGCATAGTGAAATGTAGCTAAAAAATCGATTTTATGGGGGAGGCTTTGGAAGCCCCCGTACACACAGTGCTTTAAATGGGCAGGTACTCTCCGGTACGGAGTGCCTGCACTTCTCAGCACTGCTGGAATAGACGTAGCTGGGAGAGTACCGGCACATCTCAGGCGCAAACAGGCACTCTAGAAAGAAACTGCACGTCCATATTTCCATTTAAAGCACCGCTTATGCATCATTTCACTTTGCATACACAAAGCAGCGAAATCCCCTCTCAAGACCTCTTTGGAGGAAAAAAAATGTATGTATTGTATTGGAACGTAAACGTTTTATGTATTGTATTGAAACGTTTTAAGTGTTTTTTTCCTGACAATCTTGGATGATTTATAAATGTTGTAAAAGGCAAAGAAAGTAGTTGTTCATCTTCGCAGCTTTAGATTGCTATTTTCTCACCACCCATTGCTGCACAGTCCTACAAGATGTCAGACTAGGAATGGGGTGATAGAAAGTCACGCTGTGGAAAATATTGCCTGTTGTCTCGAGAACCTCACGAAACGGATACACTCAAGCTCACTGAATGCCAAGTACCTGCTTTTTAGGAATTGCTTCTCAGATGGTAGCAGTTGTGAGAAATCAAGGCTTGCTCTTGAGCTTCCAATGAACACAAAGGTGAACACATTTTCCTTGCTCAGAGGGCCAGCATTTATCCTCTGTAAGTGGCATTTTTTTGTTGGGTAGACAATCAGCCACTCGGGATGAGTGCAGCTCAACATTGTTTGGGGCAATCCAGCCAAGTTTAATTTATCTTGCTTACACTTAAGTTATTTTAAAAATGAACATCCCATATTGTTATCAAAGACTAGGTTCTGTGATGGCAGAGATCCCAAAATATAATCCTAGTTTGTGGATTAATTTTATGCCAGTCGGAAGCTCTTTTGAAGTAGTTGACCATCATGAGTAAGTATTGCGTGTAGTACGTCTACCTAGTTCAGATCCTGATCAGGAGACTCGTGACCGACAGGTGCACCATAGTTTCAACCAGACACGTTCAAGCATCATTTACAATTTTCTCAGTTGATTAGAGACTAAAGAATAATTTCAAACTCTTTTGAGTATGATAGACAAAGTAAGGAGATGTTGACTAAATTTAGAAAGAGACTGTTCTGACAGAGGCGCAACTAGAGCCACATTTCGGGGGGGCTCCTAAAAAGTTCAGGGGGGGGCTAATTCTTCCAGCGAATGTCAGAGTGGAGATGCAGGGGCTCAAGAAGGGGTGAAAAAACAACAAAACTTCGTTAGCAAGTAAATGGGTCTTTTAAAGACCTGTGAAGTACTCGGGTGCGGCTGTGTCCGCCCGGGAAGCTGTCTCAGCCCGGGCTGACCCACACGACGGGTGGGGGGAATGGGGTGTGGGGGGGGAGGGGGCGTGGGGCTGAAGCCCTTTCAGCCCAATGGGCGTTGCACGCCTGTGTTCTGATGAGGTGTTAGCAACTGCAGTTAAAATCAAAGAACAAACCAGAAAATCTATTAAGGAAACAACTCAAATCTGACCAGGGGAAGGATTGCTTAGGTCTTAACATTGTCAACATTGAGTGGAAATATTAAATTATCAGTGAGCAAAGGCCAGTACTTCAGAATGATACAAACTAATGAGAATCCAACATTTGTTTACCAAGAGGGAGGCAATTTAGAAAGTCTGGCAGTGGACAGAAAACTAAAAAAGATCTTAAATCAACAACAGTCATGATTTTATGTTTACTTTTTCCACATTGCCGTAGTCCTGCTTTCTGGAGGAAAATTACCTTAACGATATGCAGTGTGTCACAGCAAGAGTTGTGTACACTGTATTAAATATTTATATGGATTACTCTATGCAGCAAAAACCAACAGACTTCTCAGACTACAATGGAGTGAACAAAGAATTCAAATAAATCAGAACGAACAATCACTGGTTGCACAACATTTAAAAACAAACACAATATCAAACCAATGCCATTTCAGCTACATTTGGTGGTATCTGAGAAAGAATGACTTGATGTGAAGACCTGTGTATCAGATTGACAGATATAATAATACAGACACTCACTGAATATAGCTCAGCCATATGTATTAAATGAGAGATTTGATTTGACGTGTTTGTTATAAAATTACAATGGACGAAGAGGCTAAGACAACAGGATTGATAGAAGAGGGATTTGATTGAATTGCGATAGAAATGAACAAGTCTGTAGCAAGATGGGAGGAGCAAGATAAGGTCTGCATAGGATTATTGGGAATAAGCAAAAACTTTTGGTGGATGACCTCCGCACCAGTGGTGGTTTGACATCTATGAATCAATCAATCAGGATTTGTAGAGCGCAACTGCATCACCCGTGAGGGTCTCAAGGCGCTGGGAGAACTTGCTACCTGTTCTTCTATTGGTTGAGCGTCCAGGTCTTGAGGTTCTTCCTGAGCTGCTGGAGCAATGGTGAGGCTCCGAGGTTCAGGGGAGGTTGTTCCAGGTCTTAGCCATCAGGTGGGAGAAGGAGCAGCCTCCACTGTTCATCTAGCGGAATGCGTCGGCTGGCTGCTAGGGAGAGGGATTCGGAGCAGAGTTTGCTGGTAGGTTGGTGGAAATTAATTCGATTGTTGAGGTAAGCCAGTCCTTTTTTGTGTAGTGCCTTGTAAGTGTGGGTGAGCAGCTTGAACTGGCGTCGCTTCGCGACAGGTAGCCAGTGGAGTTTCCTGAGGTGAGAGGTGCTGCAACTCCTTCTGTGGAGGTCGAGGATGAGTCTGGCTGCTGTGTTCTTGATAGTCTGGAGTTTCATCATGAGTTGGGTGATCATTCCTGCGTAGAGGGAGTTGCCATAGTCTAGTCTTCTGTTGATGAGAGCTTACGTGACTGTTCACCTGGTGTTGGGTGGGAGCCATCTGAAGACCTTCCTGAGCATTTAAAGGGTGAGACTGCACTCGCTGACCTGTTACCTCATGGATAGCTGGCCGTTGAAGATGATGCCGAGGTTGCGGGCGTGTTCTGTGGGTTTGGGGGTTGGGCCCAACTCAGGTGGTCACCATTCATTGTTCCGGAGGGTATCTTGCCTTTGCCGAAGAGAAGTACTTCTGTGTTGTCGGTGTTGAGTTTGAGACAGTTGTTGTTCATCCAGGTGGCCACGTCTTTCATGCATCTTTGAAGCTTGTCCTTAGTGATCTTTAGTCGGGAGAGGATGAGTTGGGTGTTGTTGGCATAGGAGATAACGTTGAGTCCATGGCTCTTGACGATGTTGGCCTTCCGGTGATGTTCTTAGGGAGCGAGAGAGGATGACTTTCTGAGTTCTTACTGTGAGGTAGGATGCGATCCACTTGAGGGCTTCTCCTTGAATTCTGATTTGGTGGAGTCTGTTTATCAGTATATGGAGGGATACAGTGTTGAAGGCTGCTGGGAGGTCGATAAGGATGAGTGCTGCTGTTTCCTCGTGGTCTAGCAGCATTCTGATGTCATCTGTGGCTGCAACCAGGGCTGTCTCTGTGCTGTGGTTAGCTCTGAAGCCGGATTGGGAGGTGCATGGGCAAAGTACTGCAAGGAACAAAGAGGTGTAGAAGTTATTCTGATGTTAATGTTATGTTGGCAATGTGTGAAGCAATAGATTGATTTAATGACATAGCTCTGCTATGTTATCGCAGATTGCAATTTGACTCAAAAGAAGAGAATATCTTGAAACGCTTTGGGCTATTATTTATGATTAAAAGAATCAGAGTTGATCACAACATGTTTGAGTAATAACATTTGTTTGATTAGAAGCAATTAAGAAGTGGTATTTCACTTGGGATGTGTGCTTTCCGAATCAATGGGAGATACTTACAGAAGTTCTTAATTAATTAGAGTTACTTTGTTGTGTAATTAGAATTAGGATTTAAATCCTTCCTCTTTTGAGTTTGCCGTCCAGGCTCGGCATTCCTATTTGGTCTTTTATTTTTGAACCCTATTAATGTATTCATCTTTTTTATTGAGTGATTACAAGACACAATAAATAATTCATCAGATATTACCTTGGCCATCCTCTGATTGTTCACTCTAAGGTTACCACCTTCTGTCTGCCTCCCATTCTTTCAGGTTGGTTATAAGAGGAGGAGTGAAATTAGAGCGAGAACACCATAATAAGAGAACATTAAGTCCCTCCTCTTATTATAATAATAGAAAAAAAAATGCCTGCTTCAGTTGCCACTGATATTGCTGATCCTGCCTTTGCAGGATCATTCTCCTCCATTAAAGGCAGCCCGAGCAGGCGCCGTTGGTGCCAATATCCCCGTGCATAGATCCTTCTTTTCTCGCTTCAGGAGAGGGGGCTTGTCCTCCTACTGCAAGCAGTAACAGGAGAGTATTTTTTTTTCAGTCCACCTGCAGCGGCAGATGCGCCATTGTTTTGCTAACCATTTGCTTTCTGTCTCGTCACTTAAAGCCTTGTGTGTATCGGGTGAGTCGGAGGAGGAGCTAGTGCTGCTCAGCTAAAGACGAGCAGCCGTGCTCCTTTGGAGATTTTCAATGCCAGGAACAGTTAGGAGAAATATTTAGAATATCCTTGGTTGAGGCTGCTTACCCAGGAGACTTTCACTGGATATTTGTTAATGGGTTACTGAACTTGATCAGTGGGAAACCCAGAAATAATGGGGGCTAGGAGGTATTTCTTCATTTTATTATTTGAGATTAAATATAGTCCAGAAAGTCTTAAGAATTGACTGGATTAATGAATGTTCCCCAGAGTCCTCTCCTGTCCTAGAGAAAAAAAAAATAGATTGGGTTACCCTTTGATTTGTAAGCTTATGGTCTACCTACTGTTTACAGAGGGTATTATTTTTTTTATCTGTAAATTGATTATTATGCCCTTTCCTTCGCTGAAGAGTAATTGGCCACTGTCCTATGGGCCAGGGCCAGGGAGCAAACTAATAGTTTTCATATGGTTCGCTGCTGTTTACTTTGGAGTGGAACTTTACAAGTTCCTGGATTTCTTAGGACAAAGTTCATTTTGCACATATTACAATAGACTAATAACATGTTATCGTAGAGTACACATTGTTAAGTGTAGCAGTTGCATAGTGTAACTTTATGGGTGTAAGTTACAGAGGTGCCAGCAGAGACTCTAAGCTATGGTTGATACTATGAGACCGCAGACAGAACACTTTGTTGATTTTTGATGACCAAGGCACCTTTTGAAGTATATGCACCTAGGAGTGATTTTGGTAAGTTTCATATAGTCGTGCCAGGGGGGCGGCGCAGTTCTAGGGAGGGTATTCTAGTGTGTGTGTTTTTTTGTTTTTTTTTATCCAATTTTGTGTTCAACATTACTTCCCTAATTGCTGAACAGAATTACACCAAGTTTGGCATGAATGCAGTGCTTGTTGAATCTTTAAATCATTTCTTTGTACGACGTAAATCCGTCCAATGGTTTTTGAAATATTGAATTTTAGAAGAGTATATTGACAGTTGGTTACCTAAACTGTGTCGCAAACGTAAAAATTGAACTTAAAACTAGTATGATTTCCTATAGCGATTTTCTCCCATCTACGATTTCTCTGTTCACAACCCAGCTCTCCTGGCTTGCAAACTTCTGTGGAAAATATTTTGTTCTAGGGTGAGGTGCGTACATCCGATCCGAGGGAGGAGAAAGGCACGAAAAGGGATGTCGAACAATGTATATTCCCATGAAATGAAACCAAAATTTAAGAAATTTTGTAAACCAATTTGCCTAGATTAAAAGCTAGATTCGATCATTTTAGCTTTTGCGACTATACCACTGATCTCCTGGGTTGTGGTATAAATACAATTAATTTATATTGTATATTTTAAATGTTTTGTCCTTTTATTGCACAAAATGCAGTAGTCGGAATGCCCATATTTTATGGGAGCATTTTCAAGGGTCTCTTTAAAATATTTGTTTCATTGTCATAATAGCATCCCTCCCTCATACTGCTGCGCGCGCTGACCTTTACCATTGTCAAGGCCACTGGGATTCTGAGAGGGCCAAATAAAGCAACATATATAAAATATGCAGCAGGTAAAGGAACATTATGCAGCTTTTGTGTGGCACATTTTATGACCTTATTATTTTGATCTTTTTGAGCCAGAAATTACATTTGTTGTTGAAATCTGCAAAGTGTAGTAAATACATAACTATATGTTACAGCCACCAAATTGTATAATGCCACCGGCCCCGACCATTGCCTATTTTAATCAGCAATCTGTTCATAAAAGGGAAAAAGCCCTTAAACATTCTAATTCCAATTAGTGTCCATGATTGAGTCTAAATTGAAAAGAACAGCTTTAACAATCTCTTCCTTCTACAGACCGAATGTAATTTTTGTAATAAAGGAAAGGGTGTTTTTAATTTTTTAATTATCCATTCTTAACTACATAACAAAGTATTGTTCTCCTCCTTTTACTACATAGACCCAAACAGTATAATTTAGTATTTCAGGTACTATTTTGTAATAAACATTTAACTGGAAAATAAACGATTTTTCAAGCTCACTAGCCAAAAATAACATATAGTATAAAACTCCATAACTACTAAGATATGTAATATGGTCCTATATTACCATGTCAGTCTTCTGGTGACACAGATCACCTTTTGACCTCATGGTTTATGGCATTACCAGAACACATCACTGGCGATACTGGACCATGTTACGTGGTTACCTCCGTTATATCCTAAATATGTCTAATATATTAACATCTACTAACATGAAAACTCCAGATTAATAGAGAGTATATTAGTGTATGCCATTTGTACCTGCCTGTTTTTTGTTTTTTTAATAACTTGTTAGTTTCTCAATGTTTGTGTCTCTCGTGACCGATGACTCAGAGGTTGATAACAGCTTTGAGTTGGGTTGATGTACTTGTGGCTTGTTCTACTCACTCTGACGCTCAGTTTTAGTTCTTTTCGTGGGAGATGAGTCTTGCTTCAAATTCTCAGATAAGCTTTCCTCCTCAGAAAATGTTTCAAACTGTAATTTCATATTTGGCAGCCATTTTTTGCCAGCATTTCCAGACATTATAAGTTTGTGCCTTGTAAATAGTGTTTCACTGCGCTCCTAAATATACTGCAAGCAGAATGTTTTATTGCAGGCCATTTTAACATTGTGCAAAATGACAAAACTACTTCCTTTTTTACATTTTTTTTTTTAGAACTTATTGGCAGCAAGGTTTAGTTGACCCCTTCGACACCTTTGCATGTGGGAAATGTACAGGTTGTTAATGTTCTTTCGGCAGGTTCTTCTGAATGGCTTTGAGTGGACGATGCACATGCTGCGACGGCTGAAAATAATAAGTAGATGTTTTCATAACCCTTTTCCACTTTGTTGAGTCTGTGTAGGTCATCTTGGGGGTTCAGGAAATGACATTTTGTCTAAGAATTCCATTTTGTGAGCATGTAACTCGAGAAACCTCTTTGCCGACAGCTGGCAGCATTATTCTGTTCTATGGAATGGTCTTTTTAAGAGTGATTGCTGCCTATCATTGTGCCAGTATAAACAAGCAATGGCTAAGCCAATAGTTTTCGCCTTATTGACCAATTGGTTTTGCCAATGCTTTGCAACATCGACCAAGATTTTTGCCGTTACTGTGTAGCATCGGCAAACCAGTAGGTCTGCCTTGGCTTGAAATAAAATATTTTCAGACCCAAAAAGCACACATTGACATAGTAGTTCTTGGCACTGATCAGAACTACTTTGTGTGTGCATGTGCTCCTTGTCACAGAGCAGAATGCCGTTGCTCACAGTGAAGTCATCAAATGGCTGAAATGTCATTTGAGGTGTCATCAGTGATGTCATAAATGACGTCATAGAACTTGTCATGATTTATGTAATATGTGAGGTCATAAGTAGTGCATGGCGGGGGCACAAGTTATAACTGGTGAATTTCTGTGTTTTTTTTAAGGGACAGAGTACTTGAGTCGGCCCCGGGGTATAGAGTCCCCGGGGCCTCTTAAGGCTCAAGGAGGTGTGCCCCTTATTGTTGAATATGGCCCGGGGCCTCCGTGCTCTTTGGGGAGATGTAGCCCACAGTGGGTACCTTGCGGTCCCAGTGTGAGAAGAGAACCCTAAGATGAAGCATGTCACCCTAGGGTGAGTGAGGGTTCTCGTTCTAATAGCAGAGTGGTATCAAGTCTTGTCCGATCACTTTTTTCAGGTCTCTCATTTTTCACGTACACTCGGACCACCAAGACATACATAGGGGCTGATTCCGGCCGGAAATCTCTCCGACCGAGCCGGACCCGGAGAGAATTCCGATTGAATCGGACCCCAGCAGTCCGACCGGACGAGTACGATGCATTCGCATGCTATCGGACTCGATTCGGTCGGACTCCCATTGAAGTCAATGGGAGCCGGTTGTACGATGCGTACGCGGGCTCCCATTGACTCAATGGGTGCGAGGCGAACAAGGGCGCCCCCTACAGTGGGTATGCGTCCATGCGCATCGCGGCGTACATGCACAGGTAGGGGGGACCCATGGGTCCCCCCTGTGTGCGACTCGCGCGCCTACGCGTTCAGGGGGGTCCGACGCGGACCCCCAAAGTCCGGCTCCGACAGCTCTTTCGAGCAGGACGGCGCGAGTCGGTCGCACTGCTTGCGGCGCGCATCGTACTTACCCGGCCGGGAAACGTCTCCATAGCGCGGTGCGAGTCGTGTCCGTGCGAAGTCGGTCGGGCGTGTTGAAGCCGCGTACGAGTCGGTCGGCGATTTCGCGGGAGCATGCATCGTGACTCGCTCGGCCGGACCCGCGTACGATTCGGTCGGGAACGGGCTCCGAATCGGATCCGGTAAATCCGAATCCGATTCGGAGCACTACCGGCCGAGATCGGAATCGGCCCCATAGTGTGTGTTAGTATCTGTTAGTATCCCTATAATAAATGACAGCCCTACTCCTTTTCTTTTTTTGAAGGCACACAGTAGGAGTCTTGAGCCAGAAACGTTGCTCTTGGTAGAAAAATTTGTGGGTGTACTTTTTGCAGGACCATGTCTGATTTATTTGTAGGGACTATTCTGGCCAAAGCAGAAGTTGCTTAAGGAGAAACCGCCATTCTGCATAGGCTGTGGCAGATTGCAAGGAATTTACTGCTCATACAGGAAGTGACGAGAACATAATTTCCAGGGCAACAATTTTTCATTTGTATAGCTGGCTGACGCACCCCGGTAGCGGGTTTGGGCCCTTCAGTAGGGGTAAAGGTGCAGCTCTCTAAGTAGGGCAAACTTGATTGTCTTACTCACTCATTTAGTTTTTGGGACAAGTTAACCCTGAAAGCATTTTCTTTGGAAGCAGATGCAGGCCAGTATGATCCGATATGAAAGGTCTGACATTCTTTCTCGAGTAAAGTGATACAAGTTCGAGATTTTCTACTTTTTTAAGCAGGAGTTGCATTTTTTTTAAAGAATGTTGGTGTAGTTTTTAATCTCTTTTACTCCAAAAAGGACCATTTCGGAAACCCATCTCTCTCGGCCTATTTGTTGCCTTGAAAGCCGTTGATAACTAGAAATTGTTGAGTGGAATCTTCCAGTTACAGGCCCGCTTGCAAGCAATGAAACCCCAGTTTAGATGGTAAATGAGTCATGATTGAGTCATGATCAGGGCCGGGCTGGCCGTAGCGGGCACCGGGCATTTTCCCGGTGAGGCGGACGGGTGGGGGCCAGTTTTGGAGCGGTAGGGGCCGTTTATGTTACAGGGGGCAGCAATATCTACCCCCTGTAACAAAAGCAGCAGCAGTGTTTCCCACCAGCACCCCCAAGTCCGACTTAATTGCCAGGGCTGGTTTGCGTTCTCAGTCCGGCTGTGGTCATGATTAGGGTGCAATTGGCCCTTCACACCCCTGAGCTCTGGTGCCACCGCACCTGCTGCACCAGTGCTAGCTCTGCTCCTGGTCACAGCAGGTTCGAACAGTGCAGGTTACATGGTGAGGTGTCGTTCTGCATAACCACTCGCCTACCCGAAGTACTTAAACGCTTTTAGTAATGTGTGCAATTGAACAATTGGTCCAGCGTGAACAAAAAGTTCCAGTCCACTTAATAATACCTCTAAAGCATGTCAAAGACGTGCTGTCTATTATGAAATTCTTTGGCAGGGACATCTCTGCGGAGTCATGTTCTTGCTGCAGTAGAGACCGACACATTTCCAGAATTTATGTCAAATTTCTCGCCAGGAAAGCAGATCCTGCCAGAGTAGAAACAGGGGGTTCCCGTCATGTGCCATGTTTAGCTTTGTTTCATGCTTTCTGGTGAATGCAGAAGGAAGTGTTTTGTGGCCGAATGAACGTCGTTGTTCATCACCACACGCATTCACGACATGTGTTTTTTTGACAAATGAACGGTCGTGTGCTGTTTATTTTTGCGCTGCGGTAAAAATAGAAGGGCGCTTCAAAGAAATCTATTTTCCTTTCAGATGCGACGCTGATTGCGACGAGCGCGAGCCTATTTCGAGTGTGCAATGGAAAGGTTTCCATGGAGGGGGATGTCTCTGGAGATGGGCGGATGTCATCATAAAAATAGCACGTTGGAAGCGCACAGCTAGGTGAAATCACAAGTCCGGAAAAGGTACTGGAGAACAGGTGCCCGCATCATGCATCAAATGCCGGAGCCCGTATGGCCCTGTGGACAGCAGCCCCTGGGGCCCGGATCTTGCCATATGAAGGGCCTCGGTGAATGCGCACCTCTCCCCGCCCGCGCGCGCATTAAATCAAGTGCTTGCGTGGTCCTGTCACGGCGCTGGCACATGCGCGCGTCTCTGCCGGGCCTGGTGGGATGAGAAAAGACCGCGCGTTTCCGAGCTCCAAAGCCGCTGGCAACTCCCTAAATGGCTCTTCTCTAAACGTAACCTCTCCGTGAGAGGGGGGAAGAGAAACTGGCGGCTGTGATCGAAACAACTGTGGGAAGCGTGCGGCGTTACGATTATTGGATCTGGCCTCTCTCTGCTCTCTCTCTCTCGCTGACACACACACACTCACTCATGATTCTCTCTTTTTGAGGAGCGCTTCACATCTGCACTTTTCTTCTATTAATAATAATTGGTTATGCTGTCACTCATAGTTTGCAGCGACTTTGTTTAAAGTCCGCCTTGCTAATTGTTAGCCTCTGTTTTCACTTTAATTACAGCTGCGTTTTTCTTTTCATCTCTTGATAGTTTATTTTTTTATGCTTTTACAATTGGATGTTATCTGTTTCTGTTATCGTATCCGCCACTTCATTTGGCTCTCGTGGGCTTGATAAGGTAGTCAGGTTTTCATTCACTCGTTCGATGTCACTTTAGGCAAAACATTGTCTGGTTGGGTTAACGCTGGTTATGGTAACGTCCAGCCTGCTGTTTTTCTTTCTCTCGCTGCCAGCCCTCAGAAACTTCCCGGGAGTGCCGTGTGAGCTAAAAAAAAAAAAAAAAATCCTCTGTAGGTACTGGGTATTTCACAATTGGCCTCTGATGACTCTAGGCCTTGAAGAATGTTCCTGCGAGCTTATTCACACGAATGGAACATTGTGAACACATTACCCTGGCCTTACAGGGACTTAGTTGCTTCCATTAGAAAAGCGTCTGCAGCTCAAAACACTGCCTCACTGGAGCAAGTGATGCTGTCATTCTCATTTTGCAGGCACAGTGACCTGGTTCTGCAGGCATCTGGTTGAATGTCTTGTCTTTGGAGTGCTAATCAACAAAAGGGTGGCCTTCTCACTGGTGGATGAGGCTCCATCGCATTGTCTTTTTACAGCCAGACTCATTTTATTTTCGTCTTATAGGGAACTCCCTCCTCTGAATCTCTCCCCCCCCCTCCCCACCCCCCCCCCCAGCTGCAAAATACCATGAATTCGATTCAGGTATAAATCTCATTAATATAGCAATTAATACACCAGACAAACACATGGCCCTTAGGTGATCAGATGGTAGATGTATATTTTCAAGCTCAAATCCGTTCTAACAATTTTTCCTGCCTGTCAAAGACTATAAGAAATGCAAGATTTTAGAGGAGAAAGCTAAAACATAAGTGCGCTTTTACTTGGCTGGAAATCCCAGATTTGTCTTTCCTGACTATACAGAACTTGCGCATCACAAGTTAAATATTTACAAAGTCTGGCTTCTGCAAAAGACTTCAGAGGTAATTTCAAGCCAACAAGGTCATGGGCCAAACAAAACCATATCGTCTGACCCTGACCTAGTTCACGTGGTGCCTGGAATTGGTTGTTCATAACCAGTGTAATGTTCCCTTAAAACATGCGCTCAAAGGGATGCGTGACAGGGATCGGTTTTACTGATTCCATTTCTTACTAGTCGAAGGTATTTCTATGACATTCAATTAGCACATATAAGAATATTCCATGCTTGAACTTTAGAGGGAAACCCAGAGATGTGTATGAGCTTCTGAGCCAGCCAGCATACTGTAGCAAACCTGCAAATGACCCAAGCGCTCACATACCCAAGTCCATGGAGTTCGGTTGTGTCCGTGACAAAGTAGAAGGCTGTCTTAGATTTCAAGTGACTATTTAATTCGTTGTGCATATACTTGTCTTGCTGAAGACATCCTTGCTGCAAATTTAAGTGACTTGTGTAATTTCCCTTACTCGAGTGCCAGTCATATTTGTACTGGTATTTGCATGCAAGATCAAAGACTGGTTTAGAGAGATTCGTAGAGAGCTATTGGAAAATCTTCTGAAGCGATCAGTCTCTACAGCTGCATTGAGAGATAGGAGCGTGACTTGTGGTGGCGAGACCTCCAGCAGAAGTCTGATTTAATTGGATTCGGGATCTCTAACTGAATATCAAACTTCAAAATAGCCAACTATACTACTTAAAATGTGTTTTTTTTTCCTTTGATTAATCGATGCATTTTAGTAACCTCCAGTATTAATTTATATAGAATGACGCTGCTAATTCATCTAATAGCTTTGATTATAGGTTATCTATGGGGAAAAATAACTCGGACGTTAAGAGATGTTGAACTTGTCATTGATATTTAGCGTATCTGCCAGTTTCTTCCTCATTCTGAACAAAGAACAAACATACATGAAGTCCTGGGTGCTTGTACAGTAATTTCAAATACTTACGTTTTATTTGATATTTTTAAAGATTTCTAGCAGCGTGTGAAACTTGTGAACCTAGCTCGTGTAGTGCTGCACATAATAAAAATAATACAGAAAACACGACTTGTACAATATTAACAATTTAGAACAAAGGGCAGGTAATCTCAATCTTTAATGCAAGCTAAAACCGGCAAGTTTAAGAAGAAATGTTTTTCTCTTTTAATAGTTAGTAATTAAGGAGATTCGTGATCTTGAGACTGATGACTTTCTTTACCATTGTGTAGAACAAGAACCATCAGCAAACAGTAACTTTATTTCCAATAAAAAAAAATACTGTTTCAAAGTAAAATGGGAAGGAAGCCACATTTAAATTAGTTATGAACCTCCAGTGGCAACCAGTGGACACCCTTATGTTACCATTATGTTAATCTATTTTTTGATTGCTCTTATGCCGAGCTTCACGGCATATGTGCCAACACATAACAAATTTCAGGTACAAAAAGAATGAAATAAACAGGTTAGGATAGATGAAATCAAGAGGGAATTGAATGATTAAATACTTCATACACTATTTGTTATAAAGTGTGTTCTCTTGGCTTTTCCTAAAGATGTAGAAATTATATTCAACTTGCAGGCTTTAATGTAATGAGTTCCATAGTTTGGCTGGAGCAATTGAAAAGCCGCTTTCCCCAAAGGTAGCAATTTTTACTTTGAGAGCTATGAACAGATGACTCTAGGAGTGTTGTAGACAAGCAAATTGGCAGCCAGAAAGCAAAGAGATTTCTACTATTTCTTATGAATGTTCGTATGCACAATAGGCAAGATTTTGAAGGCACTTCTAGACCAAATGAGCAGCCAGTGAAGGGGTTTAAGAACAGGAGTAATGTGTTGCCATCTGTTTATGTGGGCCGCATTGTTTTGGACCACTTACAGGCATTAGTGCGTTTATAGGTATGCAGGAAATTGTAATTTATATAGTTGAGTTTTAAGGATAAATGTAAAGCTATCAAATTTTATTCCATAAGTTGAACTTGAACTGTTGACCTCTTGGGAAATTCAGGCAAATCTCCATTTCTAACACACGCCTGTAAATATGTAAGAGCCTTTACTTGAGCGAATAAAAGGTTTGATATGCCTAAAGAGATAGTTAAAATGGCCTTCCTTAGTTTTCTTAGCCATGTGTTTGCAAATAGAAAGCTTAGAATCTAAAAAAAAAGCGACTTACTAGAGTCAAAAACATTTTGATGGTCGTGGATCTAGTCACCCTGGTGGAATCAAGCAATACTTTGTTTTAAAGCTATTGATCTTTAAGCAGACCACTTTATTGATTGAGAGGCTTCTCACCAGGCAGTGAACCTGAAGACTTCTGTGCCACTTAAAGGCATAACTGAGTTGCATCATCACAATGATGGATGGAGATGTCACAGCCAGGTACCAGTTCATCTGACAGCTCAACATAATGATTAAATATACTGGAAGATGGGTTCCTGAGCACACTCCACTCCATGGGCAGAGAAGTGAATGTGTTGGATAAGTCCAGGACCTTTGTTCTAAAACTTGTGCATGCATCAAGGATTGAATGCACTATTGAATGTTCAATGCTTTTGGAACGCTGCTGATAGACCTAGCAGTTAAAGGCCGCGGGTTTTCCAATCATCAAATGTCCTGAACATATCATTAACCATCAAGCGTAGCGGTCTGTCTTAACTACACTTGGGAGAAAACCCTGACTGATAAGTCTGCAGCACACTTAATCACTGCTTTCTTGATAATTTTCCCAGAAAAGATGACTAACCTTGTGAAAGGACACATATTTATGAGAACGGAGTAGTCAAGATTGGATTTTTTCATAAAATGTACAATCAACCCCATCTTACGTTTGTAAGGAAAGATACTAAATGCTACTGACAGTTGGCCTAGGAGTGTAGCGTGAGTCACTGTGCGGCTCTATAAATAATGTGGCAAAAATCGAATATTGCAGTTTGAAGTAAGATTTGCTGATTGGAAAAGAAAGTTAAGATTTGAGGTAAAGAGTGTATTAAATTGTTCCAAGAGAAAAATGAACATGGTTGGAACAAAAAGGGTATTGTAAGACCCTGGCAAGCATTGATTCATTTTGAATACTATGTGCAGTATAATACTGTAATTGCATTTGTATAGGGTTTGCGACCCCTGACGAGGTGTTAAAGTGCTTTATGGTGAGTAACGTTCCTCTGGAACCCAAGTTTAGTTGTACTAGGGTAGGAGAGTAGTTATTTGGTTATTCTTGTGCTCTCATAAGTCCCAAGCATTTAGTGTCAGATTTGTGAATAGAAGTAGATTAGTAAGGTTTAGGGGGTGAGTCATTATTGGGGAATGGGTGAGGTGTGTGCTGATCTTAGATGGACAAGTAGAGAGATTAAGGGAAGCTTAAGATGCAGCTATGAGAGACTGGAAGGAGTTGGAGAGAGAAGAAGGAAGATTTGGGTGGTGAAATGGGATTGTGTGCAAAGGATGTGCGGTACATAAGGATGAGCGGTGTTGAGAGTGCAGAAGAGTTTTTATTTTCCTAATGATGCCTATATCCAAACATTCTCTCTCGGTCACCCCCTCCCTGTGCCTTTACATGTAGGAATAGTTCTCTCGTATTTCGCATCTCTTTAAAACAACTTTTAAGGTTACTGTGTTAAATTAATGTCTTAGACCTAGTAAGTGGTTTGTGCCAATGAGCTTTGCCACAAGCCAGCACAAATATTACATTTTAATTGGTCTCATTATTGTTGCAGTGATTATCATTTTGCTATTTCTCATCAACTGAGTGTCCGTAAAGGTCATTTGCAACAATCTGAATTGCAGTGCTTTGCACTGTTTGCCTTGGTTTTTCAGTTTTAGGTCTTTTATCACTCCTTCGCTGTGTGCAAGTGTCACAGTTAATCATGTTCCATAGTGATTGGTCTCCTAACACAGGTTAATATTCAGTAAGAGTATGTTTAAGCTTCACCTTCCCTGTTGCAGGCTTACAGGTAGTCAGATTCCACTGCACCAGTGTTTGTTTTTAGGTCTCGCCTAGCGACGCAGCGCAAAGCGCTGCTCGCTATGCGAGATCTATTGTCGTCGACTTGGTTGCCGAAGGGGGACAGGAGATGTGCACTTGCCCAGACAGCCGATGTGCACGCTCACGCCGTCTCTTGTCTGGCGATGTCAGCTTGCAGCCGGACAGCAGATGTGCACGCTCACGGCGTCTCGCAAGCTCCCGCCGCACTTTCACTTTCGCACGCTCCACGCCGTCTCTTCTCTGGCGAAATGGAAGACCAATTCCCCTTATGCTGTACCTGTCTTTTACATTCAGCCGTATCAACAGAACACGGCGTCCTTCTTGCATGATGAGTACAGAATCGGTACATTTAAGGATCAGGACTTCCTGGAGCATATGCCCTCCCACCAGGACTAAGTCACCACAGCTATCGGCCCAACCACAGCCCAGGAGCGGGCGACGTGAAGCTTAAACTACGGAACCACGAAAGAGCTACACTCTCGAGAGGTTACGGAGAAGACAGCAGAGAGTTTCGTGTTCGAGGAGCAGACCAGCGTGTAGAGAGGAATCGCTTCTTGTATCGTCGAGGGCGGGACCCGAAAGCCTTCGCTTCCCGAGCCAAGTCTAGAGACGCAACGGTCCACGACTGGAGAAAGAAGAGGAGACCAGGGAAGCCAACAACACTACGTACAGGCCAGCCACGTTCCAGGAGGAGCGTGGCTCACACAGGTAAGAAATCGTTTAAAGGGCCTGACTGTGGGCTGGGCACCTAAAACGAAAAGATCAGGGGACGCAATCAAGGGAGACTCGCAAGTGACAAAACCGTGTGGGCACATTGGTGAAGGTCAATTTTGTTAAGGTGTAGTTATCCCTTCACAACCCCTTACCACTGCTATAACCTCAGGCAAAGAAAAGGCCATTCACCCCGGTCTCTCTTCTCTTTGAGGCACTCCCGAAATTGTGGAGCTAGAAGAAGAGACGACGCCGGTCAATCCAGAAGGAAAAGAAGAAGAAATAAACCCTGCAAAAGGTAAAGCTAAGGAACTGTTAAATTCCTACCTGGCTTTGCACTATGAGAATCAAATAATGTACATACTCAAGCCGTCAGCCCTCATTCTCGCTAATTCCCTACATGCTCGCATCTAGCTTCAAACAGCTGCTTTACAATTATCATGTAGGGGAATGTCCTACCTATGGGTTATCATTGCTACATTAGTTCCAGGGGAGTTAGGTATCGTGCATGTGACATGAAATTAATGATGTTCCTCAAACCTGTTTGAATTTGTTAAACAATCCATCTCACAAAGCTGATCTTGCAGACAAACAATTCAGTTTCCAAAATATACAAACAACTGTATGCCTTTCTGTACTCCTTAGACCTACCTATGTAATAAATCACTGCTCCTTGGACAACCAATGCATAGCCGATTGCAATACTCTTTTTGAGATTCTTTCAACAACATAAAATGGGTGAGTGATTTTTGAGATTCTTTCAACAACATAAAGGGGGGGGGGTGTGACAAAAGTGACAAAAATGTGACAAAAATAAAAGGCATTGTTATTTGCAATGTCAATAGCTCAAACTCGCGTAAATGCGAGACCTATTGCATTGCAAATGCTTGTTTCTGTAAGCTGTAAATGGCACGGTTTGCGTTAGAAGTGTACTGTGCTGCTCCTTCCTGGTAAGGTTAGTCATGGAAATGACTTTAATACGCGGAACCCTTGTGACTATTGCAAAACGGGTACATGCACAATTCTAGACAACTGTTCCAAGTTAAAAGCTGTGCCAGATGCTTAACTGTAGAAGTTGTGTGGCGGGCACACATGCTCTCTTCCACCCAGGGCTTTAAGTGGTCAGCACCGGCAGTTCTAAAAAGCAGGTGCTGAGACGGGTCCCTTTCGGGCTCTTCATTTTTGATCTCACCCTCAGGATGGAAAAAAAACTCAACTCTGCATCAGTACCACCCTTCACTGCCTTTGATGTAACTTCAAAGAGACTAGCTGTAGGTCTTTCCCTGTCTCATCATCTCAGAACTGGAGCATTTTCAATATGCTATACTACGAAGCCATGGTTGTTGCTTATTTATGTTATGCAACTAACAACCATTTACAAAGCCAAACGTTCTGGCTTGTTGTAGGCTTAATGTTGCTTGTTCTATTATATATCTGGATGCAATGACAGAAGCAGCAAATTACCTCTCGGGCGGCACATTATGCTAAGCACAGATTTTTTGCTTACTTTTTAAGTCCACCCTAATTACATCGACCATGCCCATTTGAGAGACTCCCACCTCAGTTTTTTCATTCCTTAAAGCCCTGCTTCCACCCATCCACAAGCCCACACGGGTGCACATACACCCATTCATTCACATGCGTACATACTCTCACCCACCCATTCAAAAACATACATGCACATTCTTAAACTTACACACTCCTGCAAATACACATATATTCATATGTACACACACACACACCCAATCATTCAATGAACCTGACAGAAAGGCAGGACCAGTAGGTGGTGGGAGAGAGGAGCATGATGACCCAGAGAAAGCTGGAGGCATCCGGCAGCCTCAAGCAGCAGGAGCAGGGATATCCCGCCGCCTCCTTCTCTCATTGGTTAATCTTGTCAAGTGTCAGCCAATGAGAAGAGGACCTTTCCTAACTTGTCTCAGGGTGCGTGGGCTCAGTGAGACTTGCTGATCCCACTTCACTCTGAGTTGGTAAGGGTTGTGTGAGGCTTCACTGATTGCGAGCCCTGGGCAGGGATTGAAATGCCCCCCCTTTGTCAGCAAAAAGATGATCCTTACAGGGCTTCGCCAGGCTGGGGATGTCATTGCCCTCAGGTATGTGAGACCTACAGCCCGGCAAATCATGGCTGCCTGGCGCTATTGCGTTAGCGCACGTACAGCACCTGGCTGCCTGACCCTAACATGATGTGCCTCCATTGCTCAGCCTGACAGACACTCATGATGCCTTTTAAAGGGAGGGGCAGAGCACTGACGCCCTCGCTGACATATAGTGCCCCTGGAAAGAGTAGGACAGTTTTATTTCTTGAGTTATTTTTAAAAGATGTTCTTGATGCCCATACATTCCAGCTGATTAAAATGTATTTGTAGCACTTCCTTTAGCACTTCTGCCATTTCGAAGCGCTGGAAATAACAGGAATTGTTGTTACCCAATTTAATGGTACTCAGTTTAACCACATTTAACAGCTATCTGCAGTGTTTCCATGCTTGTGCTGAACACAGTTGACCACCAACCTGCGCCCCCTGTTGGCAGGGTAGACCTTCAACCAGGCACCCTCAACATATAATTTTACCTAGTTTGATAGTTTTTACAAACTGAGACTATCTGTTCTTTTGATCGTGAATCAGTAGTTACCATTTCTGCTATTGTAATAGATCTTGCATCTCAGAAGGATGAAGGGCTGAGTTGGCCCTGCCTGGATTCAAACTCTCGCCCTACAGATCACTGCATGTTTCAGATCTCCATGTGCATCTCACTGAGCCATCCTGTCAGCTATATGTATCTAATAATGTATCTTGTAGATCAGAGGGTAGCAGAACTCCCCTCCATCCTCTGCTCGTTCCCCTACAAACAAGCATTCCTTCCTAAGAGGGTGTATAACGCTATACAAATCTCTTTAAAAAGCCCGAGCTCTGCAGAGCTGTTTACTTCATTTTCTTTCTTGGCCTATTGGGTAATTTTTAAAAAGTTAATTGACTAACGAGCATCAATGGGTAATGACATTTTACCTGTGCCCCTCGCCGTACTTGCTAAAGTCATGCGCAAAAATGTCTTTGTTGGTGGTCAGAACTCCAAAGAAAAGAGCCCTAGATAGAAGTGCCTATTGGGTACCAAAACAACTATTCCATTGGAGCGATGGGCGGGCCATCTGCATCAAGATCATTTTAGGATTCACCCGGAGGTTGAGCAATACGGTTTGGATGAGGTCCGAACTATTAACTCGATAATGTTACATACTCGCGCTTAAAGAGCTATTTTCAAAGAAATGCACTCTTTTTCTTTGACTTAATCGATGTATTAGTAAATATCCTGTCTTTGGGGTCTTGATGTTATTATTCATTGAATGTTACAGGTTTTATACCTCCCAAGGCGCGTGCTTGCAAAGCCCATCAAGGGACTCGGCCCTATTCGTTTTATTTCACAGTTGTTTTCGAGCCTGGGAAACATGTCCGGGGAAGTCTCGAGGGGGCGAGCCGGAGCGAGCGTCCAGCCCAGCCGAGTGCACCCCGCTCCATTTCTTGCTGGTTTGACTTCTCGTTTTGGTCGCAACCGCTGCCATGTCGGCACGGAGAGTTCCCAGCGGATGTGTCGCCAGTTTTTAAAGTCCTCCCCTCCACACAGCTTCTATTGCCTATTTTTAGGACTGCGGATGAATTGCAAAGTTTTGGGTCACCCGTCGTGCTCGCACGAGTCCTCTGAAAAACCGTCTCGCTTCCTTTCTGTTCTCTTGTGCAGTGTTTAGAATTCCATGCATACAGTTATTTAAAAACAGTCGTAAAGGAGTGATTTGCCTAGCTGCTTTCTCGTTATACGTTTTGTCCCTGTCTTTCTTATTCACCCTCGGGCAGCAGGGTACACATATTCCAGCTTCCTTCGTGTTGGCAGGGCTTTACGAGTACATTGCACTTGGTTTTCATCATGAAGGGAAAACAAGCACTGGCAAAGCCAGGTGACCTGGACTTGGCACGCCTGCGATTTATTTTATTTCTTTCCTGCAAACATATGGAAAAGCTTTAAACGTGTAAAAGTAATACAAATGCTTCCGGGAAAGTGCATACCAATGTATGGGGAAAAAAATGAGAAGCGACCCGAGGTAAAAATAAATAAATTAATGAAATAAATGCAGAAATACAAGCGGGGGTGTGGGGGGTTGGGGTGGGGAGGCGCCCCAGTTCTGCTACTGCAGTGGACTTCCTTTAGGGGGATGTTCCCATGTGCACAAGCGAAATGCTGTCGCACTCAGCCAGTGATTGGAGGTGGGCGGACCCTTTGCCCCATGTTATACATGCTGTTGTTGTGGGTGGAAGCAAAAATGCGAATGACATTTCAACAGACCAATGGATGAAGGGCTGACTGAAAGCCACTCTGCGCATGTGTATATATATGTATACATTTATGTGCCTGTATGTATAAACACACACACCCCCATAAATGTGCATATTTAGTAAATATATATAGTGTAGTGTATTGTAATTGCATTTATTAAGTGCTTACAACCCCCGATGAGGCGTTGAAGTGATTTATGCCGGACAGCACAAGCTCCGGAACCCAAGGTCGCAGGTTAGTCCAGTGTTATGGGTTATTGTTGGTATTAGTCTTGTGCGCTCAAGCAGACCATTACGTGCATTTACTCAAATTTCTTTGTGGTATATTAATACGAGTTGGGTTTGATCAATAGTGCGGGGAGGTGTATGTGAGTTAAGGCAGCTGGTTGGTGGTTTAATAGATAGGAGAAAGGAGATTTCAATGTATTGGTTTGCAGAGGTATGACTTTCGAAGAAGGCGAGGTTGCGATCTATTTAATCAACTGTAGGCAATTTGCAGAAATACAACAATAGAGATTAGGGCAAACATGCATGTGAATGAAAAAAGGTTGGTATAAGTGAGAACAGGCATGTAAAAAATTGAGGGATAAAAGAACGGGCAACAATCGGAAGCTGTAAGTAAACATCTGTATTTAATGCAGGAATATAGAGAATGCTTCTTGAGATGGCATGCAATTTTAGGATGCAAAAATGTGAAAAGAAACTGTATTGTTTGCATGTGAGAAAGTGCTATATTTAGTTTTATTAGGCACTTCAATCAGGATAACGCTAGACCACTACTGTAGTAAGATCAGCTGATCATCTCAGGTTTTTAGCATAAAGCCTTCATAGTAATGTAACAAAATATAATGGTAACAAATGCACACATTAAAAACTCTAGAGTGGATGTCTTGTGAAGTTCATCTGCAAATTTGGCTCGCAGTATTAATTACAGAAGCAAAGTAGGCCTCTGGGGTGGCTTCGCACAAGGTGGTTGGTGTGGACTGCTTCCCCAGATGGCGAAAGTGTTTTGCCTGCATTTCTTTGGGTGCATGGTGGAGATCCAGAAACTAAGGTGGGGCAATGGTGACTGACCTATAGTAAACGGTACTGTATAGTTCACACACCTCATCTATTCGTCTGTGCCTCATTAAAGAGCTTCTCTGCTTTAGCGGGCCTTGATTAGTGGAAAATATTTGCATGGACTAGTCCTTCCCTTTTCTGGTCTTCAACTGCCTTGCTAATTTGCCTGCTGGTGAAAGAGAGACCTGAGCTTATTCTTAAGAATGTGGTTGGGTTTGCCCCATTTACTAACAAATGCATGTTTGTGAGCTCACAAGATATTAAACGCTAACAAAGTGTGTGTGGATGTAGACATGACATGTATTCCCCCCTTTGATACTGAGGGCTTAGATTCAAACCATCACATTGTCCCCTTGAAAGGGACTTGTGTTATGTGTAGCATCTACAGACTTCGTTTCTCTTATGGTTAGGTGGGGGTCGTGTAATCCATTCCAACCTGAGCATGCCAACAAAAGGGCCAAACCTGGCCTCTGTCAGGACCTGTAAGGGCCAAGGACCTAAACCTTTGCTCTTTGCCACAGTGGTGAGCCACTGGGTCTCTTGCAAGCCTGCCTTCATTGCCCAACCGTTTGTCTAACAACCACAAACTTAAACACGAGCACCAGCTCAGCAAACTTTACTCTCACCAACACAACTTCATTCACACCTTTGCTCATCACATATGTATCTCACAACGTGCCGCGCCAACATATGCCATATAGCTCATGCCCATCAAAGCCTGTTCAGCTTTCTGAATTGCCTTAGAGTTAGACATAGCAGACTTCACAACCACAAATGCCCAGAATGTACTTTTCACCGCAGAAACTGTGCTTTCACCCATCTCATACGCATCTCTAATGCACTCTTCCAGATGATTACCCAATCCTTAAATGAGCACAGGGCCTCAAAGCTGGTGGCAACTTCGCCATCATCTGTAAGACCACAAGGCCATTCTCTGCGCTCACCTGCTGCCCACCATTTTGTTTGAATCTCTCTTGGCCCACCTGAATCTCTCCTTTACACAGAATGACGCAATCCCCCTCATCTACAGACCACCCTCTACAACACAAACTTACACTGCAAATTCACCACCACCACTCACACTTCAGCTTGTACATGAAGGGCACCACTAAGAAACCCAAAGAATGTCTTGGACTTCATCATCTCCATACACATTGCTTCTAGCATGACCACAAAACATACTCTAAAACTAAACTTTCTCCACCCCAACCCTTGTCACCCGCTCCCTTTTCGACATCTGCAACTGACTTCAGTGGCCCATTTGAGTATTTAAAGTTATGGATCATTTGTGGTCTGGGAATGGGTATACATATCTAGGGGCGTGATTTGTCCGCAATTTCAAGGTTTAGCAGCCCTTTATGCATGTTTTTTGTACATTCTGGAGTTTGCTACCTTTATCCATGTTGTGCTGAAGACCCCACAACAAATTATTTGACAGATCGAAACATCGACCTATCACTCTGACTACAAAATACTATTGAATTCAGCTTGTACTTCAATTATTGAGTCCCAATGTTGAAAACTTGGTATTATTTGGTCCATAGTGTGTTTTGGAACTTTCCATCAGCGCACATTGATTTCACTTCTGTCACCAATCACTTTCACTGTGCCTTCTTTAGGAGCATCCATTGTCAATATTGGCTGTGTTTCTACTTTTGTTTTTTCTACCTTTGACAGCAGTTAAAAAACCTGTGAAATCGTCTACAAGATGGGTAACACATTTTTTATTTATGTTTTAGAGGTTTACACAAAACTTCTCCTGAGAGAACTATTGTTGTTACTTAAATCTATGCACAGTGGCGCCCCTTTGCAAACTACAAAAGTCTGAAACTCAAAGCATCTGCACCGTGGTACACTTGGGTTAAAGATCTACAAACGAGAAATGTACCCAAAGAGATGATTACCCTCAAAACTGCCTGCACAACCCACACACTCAACATCAACAATGACAAATTCGATTTCTACATGAACTCTGTATCCCAAACCAAGAAAAATTGAAACTTCTTTCCTCTTCAAGACTTCGAGCACTTCATCATTTTATTTATCATCTCGCTCTAATTGCAAAACACTACTGACATAAATTCTTACTCATTGAACAAAAAGAAGACAATGCTGATGCAGCATGGACCTCACAAATGTCTCCTCTAATAACTCATAAATGTGCCCCCTGGCAGTCCTTTGTACCTCCAACCATCTGGTCCCTGAAAGCCACATCCTATTAGAAAGTGAAATACGCTCCTCCTTTATCAAAATCATTTCCTGCCGTCTTACCCACCACATTTTTAAACTTTGTCAATTGTTATTTCTGGTTAGGTACCTTCCGTTTCTCATTACAAACTTGCTGACTCTTCCTGCTCCTGAAAAAGGCAACCATAATCCTGACAAACTAGCTAACACCCTCTTACCCACCCCCTGTCTGTCAAGACATCTACCTAGACTTTACCAAATGTTTCCATATGTACCAATATGGGTTCCTATCTGGCTGTAGCATGGAAACATGCCCTCAAGATCATAGAACAATGAGTTTGCCCTCTCCTAGTTCTCCGAGACCGGTCAGACTTCAGGCCTTCCTCTTCATTCACTAGTCCTGCAAGGAGACACTGCACAGAATCCTGGAATGGTTCTCCTCTATTCTTATTAAGCTGGCACTAAATTCTCCTGATGGAGATTGCTAGGTGACCACCTTCGGTGCTGTACTCTGAGTTCAGTATTGTTGCCTGTAATCTCTGACCTTTTCAATTGAATTGGTAGACGTTTTTCTTGCTAATCAAGGCCTCTTCATTCATCAGTACACAAATGACGCATATCTATACCTAAAAGTACTAATACACTATCATGCCATGGCTGTCTATTGTCTACTTGAAGTTGGACCACTCCATGGCTGATTTCATCCTCATCAGTGAGTTTCAATGGATCCCCAGATCCAGGCATTATTCTCCAATGTGGCCCTGTCCTTCAAGTACCAAAGGAACAAAATGTTTCATACGGATTTGTTCCACCTCACCCGGGTCTGAAAGCTCAGGCCCTGCGTATCATTCATCAGCATCTGCTCCTCCCTCCCCGCCTTGTACTATCCACCTTGAATGTGAAAGTTGGCTGCTTACTACTCTCTCACACATTACCCTGGGACCACTGAAATGCTCTCTTTCGAGCAGGTGCACCTTTAATCAATGGAGTGCAATCAATGAGCATTGGTGAAGCAAAAGTTTGCCTTACTGTGCTAACTTATGGTAAAAGATAAACAGCGCGTGCACAGAGTATTTGTGCAATGTCTTTGTGCAACAGCACAGCATGTTTGAGGAGTAAAAAGGATCCAGTGAAAAGAGGCATTGAAACGGGCTTAACAGAGAGACACAAGTCTATGCAGATTTGTTCATACCTTTGCATGCATTAGCATATTAAAGTCAGACATATTGGTTTTGTCAATGCTTGTGTTCTGCATTAGCTCCTTTCTTTTAATGTCTTTTCCCCTTTAGTTTTGTGCTCCCAGGCAATTCCACTAACCCGGCTTCCATTATGCAAAGTTTGGCTGCAAAAACACAAATTTTGCCATTGTTGCTGCTGATCTACAGTACCTTTACTACAAAATATAGATTTGACACACATTAATAATTTGGCATTTTTTTCCACAAGCCTTAGATATGTTTTTCTCTTTCTTGTTACAAATGTTTTGTATTTTTTACTGGCTTTGCCAATTTGTTTGATATTCCTGTGTGTTATTTAATTGAATAATACACAGTAAAAACTGGTAATATAAGAACCTCATAAGTTTGTGAAACGAATAATACTAACGACAGTAATTTGAATTGCGGCATAGCACATCTGAATAACAAAGAAAATGATTGCCTAAGCGTTGTTTTTGTTTCTCGCTATTATGAAGGAAAAAGTTTCAAAAACTCCAAACAGGATGGGGAAGTGATGAGAGGTATTTTGCAAATGAAATGAAAAAGTAACAGCTGGGGAGTGCAGTTTCTGCTGGCTTGTTTCTTGCGTGTTCAGAAACTAGGAACTTCTCTGCTACTAAATTGCGCGCCTTTGCGATCTCAAAGGGGCTTGCCACGGGCCCATGCAAATGAAGGAACACTTTGCACCTAGGCTATATTACAGACCTAGACGCAGAGGCTACAAGCATTTGCAATGCAACAGGTCTCGCATTTTCGAAACTTTGACCTATTGGTATTGTAAATGACAATGCCTTTTATTATTGCAGGTTTTTTGAACACATAAAAAAAAAGGCATTGTCATTTACAACGCCAATGCTCAAAATGTTCCAAATGCAAGACCTATTGTAATGCAAATGCTTGTTTTCATTTTTCTTGGGACGCTGTTTTTACTTATGCTCTGCACCATCAGGGGCTTGGACTAAAGCTTTCCAAAAACAACATAGCCACAGCGTTATATTTTTTGGCAGCCAACCTATCTGGATGGAAACACCAAGATTGGCTGTAATACACAGTAACAGTCTATAAACAAGTTGCGCAACAGCCATGATTTAATGTGTTAAAAAAAAAAAAAAAGCTGGGCGAGCTGCGCCGCCCGTCCCGCAAGTGGTGCGGTGCCTCATTGTGAAATTGAAAGTGTGCATAGCGAGCTGCAAATAAAAAAAAAAAAAAAGGCCACTATTGCTAAAGCTGGCGTCCCACCAGTGCTCATTAGATTATTTAAGCAAAGAGTTCTCCCCAAGGGCTAATGCAAGCAATACTGTAAGGGCACACGTAAAAGGTCCAGGCCTGATGGGAGGTTACAAAATAAGATAGGGAGGGGTTAATAAGCCTATTAATAAATCAAGACAACATTTAGGAAGGACAGTCATAGCCAATTGAAAAAGATGGGCGGAGAGTGGGTGGAGCTTCAGGTCCATACCTGAATATAGCATGCCTCGCAGTGCATGTGCTGCTGCACAGGCTTGACCTAAAAAGGCAGTCAAGAAGGGGCACTGGGTCTGCTCCCTGGAGGTGCCCCTTGTAAGGAGGGCACGAGTTTCCATGGACCCTCCAAGCATCTTACCGCATGCAGGTGTAGTCACTCACTGTACCCGCCTGCAGAGGGACCGCTTCCCTTCGAACTGGAGGCCAGATGCCTCCTGCAGGTAAAGACAGACTGGTGGTTTGAAACACTTGCCTACCTTTCACTAATGCGCTGTTTCCAGTGCAGGCACAAGTTCACACCTGAACTAAGAACAGCACATTTGCTGTCACGGTCTGCCGCAGGCATTCATACTTAAGGGTGTGCCCCGGCTGTAACGTGGCCCTTGTTTGTTTCTTTTGGATATGTTGATTTACTGACTGTTTTGGTCTCATATACAGTGAAGATTCACCTCTCCTGTCACTTCTAAATCTTCCCGTGTTTTGTTTGCAACCTCTGATAAAATCAGTGCTGCCTGGAAGTCAGGGGAAAGGCAGTGCTGTGGTTTTTCGTTTCGTTTTCGCTTAATGATGTTTTACAAGAAAACAGATTTTTGTTTTGCAGATGTTTTCTTTTCTGAACAAGTACTTTTCCAGTTTGGGGAGTAGCACTGCCAGGCCCCACCCAAGGGATGCCACTCACCCGCTGCTGTCACCCAATGCACACGCCAGTAGCAAGCAGGCTTTACAGCACGGGTACTCCTAGTACGGCCCGCGGGCCGCGGGCGGCCCGGCAAGCCTTCCTTGGCGGCCCGCGGACCTTGCAGATATCCTACCTGTGTTTTTTCTTCTTTTTTTTTTTTTTTTAAAGTGCCAGCAAACACCGCCGGTTGCAGCAGCGCTCAATGGGGGCCGGGCGATTCTTTAAAAACCATTCACTTAGTTAATGAGGCTTTGTTGTATTTCACCTCTTCTTAGCGCCCCTGCATCTCCATGCAGGGGCGCTAAGAAGAGGTGAAATACAACAAAGCCTCATTAACAAGTGAATGGTCTTTTAAAGACCTGAGGCTGTGAAGTACTCGGGTGCGGCTGTGTGTGTGCCCGGGAAGCTGTCTCAGCCCAGGCTGACACACGCGGGGTGAGGTGACAGAGCGAGGGAGACAGACAGAGGAAGGGGGAGACAGGAAGGGAGAGAGAGGGAGACAGACAGAGGGAGACAGACAGAGGGAGGGAGACAGAGAGAGGGAGACAGAGGGAGGGAGAGGGAGACAGAGGGAGGGAGAGGGAGACAGAGAGGGGGAGACAGAGAGAGGGAGACAGAGGGAGAGAGAGAGAGGGAGAGAGAGAGGGAGAGAGAGAGAGAGAGGGAGGGAGACAGAGAGGGAAACAGAGGGAGACCGAGGGAGACAGACAGAGGGAGACAGACAGAGGGAGACAGACAGAGGGAGACAGACAGAGGGAGACAGACGGAGGGAGACAGACGGAGGGAGACGGACGGACGGAGACGGACGGACGGAGACGGACGGACGGAGACGGACAGAGGGAGACGGACAGAGGGGGACGGAGGGAGACGGACGGAGGGAGACGGACGGAGGGAGACGGACGGAGGGAGACGGACGGAGGGAGACGGACGGAGGGAGACGGACGGAGGGAGACGGACAGAGGGAGACGGACAGAGGGGGACGGAGGGAGACGGACGGAGGGAGACGGACGGAGGGAGACGGACGGAGGGAGACGGACGGAGGGGGACGGACGGAGGGGGACGGACGGAGGGGGACGGAGGGGGACGGACGGAGGGAGACGGACGGAGGGAGACGGACGGAGGGAGACGGAGGGAGGGAGACGGAGGGAGGGGGAGACGGAGAGAGGGGGAGACGGAGAGAGGGGGAGACGGAGAGAGGGGGAGACGGAGAGAGGGGGAGACGGAGGGAGGGAGACGGAGGGAGGGAGACGGAGGGAGGGAGACGGAGACGGAGACGGAGAGGGAGAGGACGAGAGGGAAGGAGACGGAGAGAACGAGAGGGAAGGAGACGGAGAGAACGAGAGGGAAGGAGACGGAGAGAACGAGAGGGAAGGAGACGGAGAGAACGAGAGGGAAGGAGACGGAGAGAACGAGAGGGAAGGAGACGGAGAGAACGAGAGGGAAGGAGACAGAGAGAACGAGAGGGAAGGAGACAGAGAGAACGAGAGGGAAGGAGACAGAGAGAACGAGAGGGAAGGAGACAGAGAGAACGAGAGAGGGAGAGATAGATAGATAGAGAGAGATGTGTGTATGCCGGGTCTGGTGGCTCAGTGGACGAAGGCGTCCGCTGCAGGGGCCTGTGTTCAACCTCATGGTCATAGTTATTTTTTTTTGCTCTAGCCCCCCCCCCTCCCCCACTGACCCCGCCCCCACCGGTGCGGCCCTCGGCCACAAACTACACTGTAAATTTGGCCCCAGAGAGAAAGTTTGTGAGTACCCATGCTTTACAGCCACAGCACCAGCACAGAGATGGATGGCAGCGGCAGTGCAACCCCCAACGCCACCACCGCGGGAAATCACACAAGAGAACGGACGACAGGCGTGAACTGGTCCGGGGTGAAGCGGGAATGACAGGAATGCAAACTGGGTAAAATGACCCTGGGTGTTTAAAGATAGCAGCATATTCCGAAGCCGCCCGTCCCGAGTAAGCAGAAAAGCGCACTCCGGTCCGGCTGTATTTGTCCTTGTCAGCTCGCGGTAGGGCATCTATAAACTGCGTTAATGAGGAGAGAAGTGCTCTAAGGGCCGCCTTTGCAATAACAGAACTCTCTCTTCTTTGGCAACTGCTGCCACCAAACAACAAGCATTTGCAATGCAATAGGTCTCGCATTTGCGAGAGTTTGAGCTATTGACATTGTAAATGACACTGCCTTTTATTTGTGTGTTTTGAAAACCTGCAAGCGGTGTGTAAACACGCACTTTGTACTTTGCAGGTTTTCTTAACACATACATAAAAGGCATTGTCATTTACAATGCCATATTGCATTGTAAATGCTTTTCGCAGTGTTTTTTATTCTATAAACTATCCCTTCTGTGCCTTCCCTCTCACGCATTTTTACGTCATTCTCTCCTTTTCCACCGTTCTTCCCCCGCATTACTTATACAGTTTAAACAGCAATGTAGTTAAAATAAAGCAAATCAATGCAGCTATACATACGCTTCTTGGCGTTTGGATCTTTCACAGAAACAATCGGCTGCAGCTAGTGAATAAATAATTCACGGTCCTGGAAAGCACTTTTGAGTGTGACATCGCAGATATCGTCGTGGATAAGCATGTTGAAGTTAGCAGCTGGCTGGGCTGCAGTACATGAAGAGGGAATGTCCTGAAAGGAATATCCTTAGATAGGACAGGCCTGCTCATTTACCAGCTACATAATGTTCTCGTCCAGCGTATTTCAATATAAAAAGTGGTCAAAGCTGGTGAAAGAAGTTCAGGGGCCTGTCTTGAGGTAGCAGTGATCCCCAGAAAACACAGCGAGGAGTCCAACAAAATAATTGGCTTGGCTCAGCCGACCAGGCCTAGCGCTTCCTGCAGGTCAATGCGGTGTGAAGAGAAATCCCAGGCCTCCACGGGGCTCAGGGCTCTGACGCCGCACTGTGTTAACAGCGGCACCACGGCCAGCTAACTGCTGTGACTAAATGGAGATTAGGAAGTCCCGGGGCGGCGGATGAAAAGCCAGGCCTTCCCGGAGCAGCGGGCTGAGAGGCGGGATTGGCCGACATGCCACAGCTTCACAGTCAGCACGGCAGAAGGCACCGGCGCATCCCGCCTGGCCGTGCGTTACCTGCGGCACAACGTGCGAGGGTAGAGGGGGCGATAATGAAGCACCGAGCTAAATCAGTACCGCCTGCTGACTGAGCCCGAGGGGGTGCAGAGCAGGAAAGCCAATGTTGTCCAGGTCAGCAGAGCCAAAACAAAGAATGCAAGTGGAAAAAAATTAACACTATTCAACACTCAAATAAAACAAGGAGTTATCCAATAAGTGACCGCAAAAGGACAGCGATCTCGGAGGGGGGTGGGGAGAGAAAAATATAACAAGCGCGCGCTCGCGCTGCATAGATGGGGGCTGCAGCGGGAGAGAGAGGCGGAGGGAGTTGTGTGTGCGCGCGCTGCGCGCGAAAGCACTTAATGAGCCCTGACGGCTCCTAACTGTGAGATAATAAAGGCAGATGGTGGCTGCGCGCGTTCACGCGCACATGCACGCAAGCTTTAGGCCACAAGCAAAAGCTTGTGGTCGCATTTCTGAAACCCACTACAAAATGTCTCGCCAGACCAGCGCATGCACTGGCTCAGGCGAGACCTAAAAAACAACCCCCTTTCACGAGAACAGCGGAAGCTATACATCTCGTCGAAGTTAAAACTCACGCTCTCCTGGAAACAAATACAATTGTGTACCATCAGCAACGCGTTATCCTTTCATTAAATCAGTAGCTGTGATGCACTGATGGACGTGGTGAAGCCCTCGCGATGCTGGCAGGTCTGGCTTGTAGCTGACAGGGCCTCTTCAGTCACTGGTGAGATTAGGCACTAGGTCGTAACCGCTTCTGATAATACATGTGGCCTTTTGAGGCTACAGGGCATCTCTCTTCATGAGCCGTGAAATGACCAATGCAGCCACCACCAGGACTTCAGGGCTAGAGGCGATCTGGACGAGGCCAGGAACTAGTGCAGAGACTGGCATGACGGTGCTTTTGCCTTGAAGCCGCCTCATGCCTTTCTGATGCACCGATCTGGTTATCAAAGAGCCTAACACGGAATCTCCCCCTTACCCCTAGACAGGGCACCCTTACTGGATAGAGCGGTTACCAGACTTGAGCATGCAGGAGCAGATCCGCTCGGACCGGTCCTCTCCCTTTGACATGGGTACTCCATAGAATATGCTCTTGGGGACTCCAGATGGGATCCTGTTTTGAATGGAACGCATTCTCCTCCAGCATTGCCCGTATTTGCATTAATATTGCTGCAAGACCTAGGGTCCTTGAAATATCAGCATTATTGCATATAGGTTTGCGAGCCCTGGTGAGTTGGAGCACTAAAGATTAACCCTCCACCGCTTTGCTGGCCAGGCCCCTTCGTGTAAGTGAAGAGGCGAGCCATCAAGGTAAAAGGCAAATAATGAAATTGCGTTTGACTAGTCCTCTGGATCAAGAGCTCTTTTACTCCTGTGTTAATTAACTTTTTAGTACCTTGTGCAAGAATTATCTCTCTGTCTCATGTGCAGCATAGGATAGTGCTTCCAAAACACAAGAACCCTAAAATTCGTTCTTGCTCCTTTTTGTACAACAGTGTTTGAACAATCCCAGGTTTAGGCTCTGTTAAAAAAAAAAAAAGTCAACTTCATAAAAAAGTATTACATTAAATTGATTTAAGAACACATAGTTGAAACCCATTCAAAACCTACTCCTGCTGTAATTAATTGTCATTATCAAGTCTTTGTTATTATGCTCAAGCAGTTGAACCTGCCCCTTCAGAGCATGCAAGGGGGTGAGAGAGGAGAAGGGGAAGGCAGTAATGGTGGACAAGCAGATTGTAACTCTGAGGGTCTATGAGAGGCTTACATAGACACCGGTGTGGGGGAGGACTTGCACTAGAGGGGCACTCTGACAGAAACACGACCATTCGGTTACAGGGTCCGTGTCATCAGCCACGTCGCTGACGTCACCTTTATTTTGTACTCCCCGGTCCGCGCCCTGTCTGGGGAGTTGCGGTGGATACATTGTCCGGTAGAGCCGGGTGGCTCACTACATCCCATCCCACCAACATTTGTTCAAACAACAAACTAAAACAAGAAAGTCAACAAAAGAAGCTAACATAATAAATGTTCTCACAGGACTGGAATGTCACTGAAGTCCACTCAGGCTTTTTAACATGCAAAGAACTTCAGTCTCTGACTGGGCCTGGGATTGTCTCTCAAGTGGTACGGTCCCTCTCTCTTGGGGATAATGACTTCTTCGACTTGGGGGGCTTCCCTCTGAACGCGGAGCCGTGTCGCTGTGCTCCTCTTGGGCCGCTCGGTCGTCCCCCCCTCTCATACCCCCCCGCTTCCTGCTCCATCCGGGGCTATTTCGCGGTTCCTCGGCTACAGCATGTTCTCTTACGGGTAAACTCACCCTCTTGAACCACGACGAGTTCCTTGCAATGTGGCGCCCTCCTCTTCTTGCCGTGACCATAGTCCCCTGTACCCGGACTACCTCCCACGGTTCCTTTTCAAAAGGCGTCCGAAACTTCCACCCCGGGTGTCTCTCTTTTACTACGACGAGATCCCCTCTTCTGATGGCATTGTCGCGGGCTCTCCTTCTTTTGCTAGCCTGGTCATTGTTACTCTGTCGTTTGGCCTGAGCTCTCGCGCTATCCAGCACTCTGGGCGTCCACTCCTGGCTCGCCGGTACTACATCTCGGACTGCTCTCTGCATCAACAGCTCACTTGGAGCACAACCCGTTGTACTGTGAGGGGTCTGACGATAGGCTCGCAAGAACCTGTGTAGGCACCCCTCCAGGTCTTCTTTCTCGTCTACTCCGATTCTGAGTGCTTTATTGATGGTCCTCATGAATCTTTCCACGTCACCGTTGGCTTGGGGCCATTGATGTGTTATTTTCCGATGACTTCTGCTGTATTGGACCATGTACTCCTGAATGTCTTGGCTCTGAAATGGGGGTACATTATCAGTGCGTACTTCCTCAGGCACTCCTAACATGGCAAAAGTCTTTTCCAGAACAGGTTTGAGGGTATCGAAAGACGTTGAGCCCACTACCTCCACTACGGGGAATTTCGAGTAACTGTCCACCAGGACTATGGGTGTCTCCCGTCCGGAAAACTCCCGAAGTCCATACTCAAATGGGTCCAGGGTGTGGTGCTGGGCTCTTCTGTGACCACTGGTAAAGCCGGCGGATCCGCTCCGGTAATCAGGCAGGCATGGCAACTTTTTACTTTCTCCTCGACCATTCGATCGATTCCCGGAAACCACATTTTTGATCTGAGGCGTGCTTTGGTCTTCTCTATTCCCTGGTGGGCGAGGTCCACCGTTCTCTCTCTGCCACAGTTTGGACGGTATCACTATTCTGGTGCCTCGTAAGATCACTCCTTCACAGCTTTCGCTCAATTCCTCTCTGCACTTCCAGACTCCCTGTCGGGCGTCACGCTCTTCCTCAGTCATCCCTCCAACCCCCATCAGGAACGTTTTCCACTGATGGCTGTGTAGTGTCTTCTTTACTGCCGAAAGGCATGCATCCTCGCTGGTCCTAGCTGCGATTTCTACCACTGTCGGGGCTCTTGGACAGGCCGCCTCCACAAGCTGTTTAATGAATGACTCGGTTCCCCCGTCTACTTCCTGGGGAGCGTCTGTGCTGTTGGGTAGTGGATGTCTCGACAAATAATCTGCTGGGTTGTTCACCCCCGGCCGATACACGACCTCAAAGTCATATTGTTGAATCTGCACCGCCCATCGTTTGATCCTTGGCAGCCCACTTCTTGCCGTGCCTCTGAACAAGGGCACAAGTGGTTTGTGGTCTGTGATCACTTTGAACTTGTGGCCGCACAAGTAGATATCGAAATGTTGACAGGCCCATCGGATCGCCAATGCCTCTCTGTTAAAAGCAAAACGACAATCGTGAACATTACCTGCGCCATCTTGTCTGGTGGAATTCTATGTGCACATAAGTTGCAGTCATTTTAATCTATCACAGCCATTTTGTACTCTGTTGGTCACCTTTGTTTCACCCTGCCCTTACTAGCATCCCTCTGACCGACCTGGTACGTGTGCTGGGGGCTATAAACTCTATTTGCCGCAACAAACCTCAGCGCCACTTGCTGCCACAAACTCGTTTTCCTCTCATCTCTGTTTTCAGGCAAACCTTTGGACACTCTACCCCTCACTGCACCTAGTTACACAAACAGGTTCCAAACACCAAAAGACTCTTGCAACATGATTTATTGCACTGCAAACAGCAAGACTTGTTACCAACAATGGGACCTGTTTTTATCAACAGAACGGACTCTTAGATCTGGCCGGTCTCACATGTTTTAGACCCTGAAGCAAGGTCCAGCTGCAAGATAAGATTGTCTGTTTGACCTGGGTGGGAAGAGAATTACTGTTGGGCTTGTGTGACAACCTGCCCGGGGCGAGGACCCCAAGCTTGTGTAACCATGTTGATGAAACCAATGCATTGTGTCAAACCTGTATAAAAGGAAGAGCCAAATGAGTTATCAGCAGAACACCTCCCTCAGACATCCCGGTGTCTGCAGTTGACGTGATCTCCTCATGAGAAATAAACCTTTTCTTGTCTTCCAGTTTCCAGCGCTTGCCTCATTATTTTAATAGCGAACCCAAAGTGAATTAGAGGTGGAACCCTGCACCGGGCAGCATTGAGGGTCTTAGAAGACTCGCTGCCTTTCACATCTCTTTCGATCTGGGCGTAGCACGTCTCCATCGCTGAGAGGGCCCGACTGGCATATGCGATAGGTACCCATTCTTCCGTCTGATCTTGCTGCAACAGTACTGCCCCCAAGCCGACAGGGCTGGCGTCGACAACCAGTTCCCTGGGCTCTCCAGGCTTGAAGTACACTACCGTCGCCCCTTGTATGAGTGCGCCCTTGATATTCTGGAACGCCTGCCCTTCTGCCTGGGACCATCGCCACGTTGCTTCCTTTTTCGTTAGTGCTCTCAGGGGTTCTGAGAGAGTAGCCAAGTGCGGGATGAATCTGCCACAATAGTTTGCCATCCCTAAGAAGCTTCTCACTTCGGTTTGACTCTGTGGCGTTGCTGCGGTCCGGATTGCTTCCACTTTTGCCGGGTCCACCTGTAGGCCATGCGACGAAAACCTGTACCCAAAAAACTCCACCTCGTTGGTGTAAAAAGCGCATTTTTCTTTGTGTAGAGTTGAGCCTCGCTCCACGAGAATCTGCAACGTTGCCCTCAGACGTGCATGGTGTTCCTCCAACGCGTTTGAAAATATGAGTACGTCGTCGCTCACATTGATTACGCCTACCAGCCCGGACAGTGCTTCCCTGATTGCGCCTTGACAGACCTCCGCGGCCGACGACACCCCAAAACTGAGGCGCTTGAACCTCCTCAGCCCCACATGGGTCGAAAAAGTGGTTATGTAGCGGCTTTTTTCCTCCAGGATCAGTTGGTGATAACCAGAATTCAAATCTACCTTCGAAAACCATTTGGCCCCATTTATGTCAGCTACAATCTCATCAATGGTGGGTGTTATATGGCGCTCACGTTTGATCGCTTTATTGGGCAACCTCATGTCCACGCATAGACAAATGGCCCCTGGTTGTTTGAGTTTTGGGGCAATCACGAGCGGGGACACCCACGGGGTGGGACCAGAGACCCTCTTGATTACTCCTGCTTGTTCCAGGCGGTCCAGTTCAGCTTCTACCAGCGGTCTCAAATGGAAGGGTACTCGGCGGTGTCGTAGCGCCACTGGGTTGACTGTTTCATCTATGTGTAATTTACTTCAACTCCTTTTAGGCAGCCCAGACCCCGAAACAGCTCAGGAAACTCCTCCATTACACTTTCTGCGTGTGACTGGTGAATTTGTTTCGCAAACACCACCAACCTCAGATCTTCCGCTGAGTGACAACCAATCAGGGATCCGGCATTATCTCTGGTTACATGAAATCTTGTGGCTGCCACTGTGTCTCCATGGGTGACCTCTACTTCTATCACCCCTAGGAGTGGGATGGGCACATCTCCTCCATAGGTGAAAATCTGTGCATTTGTTTTGAGGAGTGGCGGTTTTGGTACGAGCAGGGCATATTGTGCAACGTCCAAGATGTTGACGGAGGCTCCGGTGTCTATCAGTGCCCTGATGTTGCTCTCCCCTATCCAGATTTGGCACATTGGGGGCGGCCTCTTTCTTGCATTGGGTCTCCCCGTGTATGATATTACGACTACCTCATCCTCCTCATCGTCTTCTGTGACGTGCATTCTGCGACACATGCTTTCGGCCTCCTCCACGCCATCCGCCGCATGTACCACGTGTTTGCTGGGCCCCGGCCTTTTTTGTCTGCTTCCTCCTGCTGACGATCTGGTTGCTCCCATGCAAACCTTTGCAAAGTGCCCATACTTATTGCATTTTAGACACTGCCTACCCTGTGCTGGGCATCCCCTCGGTGGATGTCTCTCTAGGCCACAGTTGCCACATGCTGTGTTGCCTGATCGTTCGTTCGTGCTCCCTCGACCACGGCCCGCACTCTTACGGATGACGTCCACTCGCTCCTCTTTGACGTTGCTTGGATTCCCCGGCTGCTGCCCTGCTGTTCGTCTCGCCAGTGCAGATTCCATCTCTCCGGCTCTGGCATCGGCCAACTCGTGCAATCTCCCTAGTACCAGGATGTCATCTAGAGATATTCCAGGTTGGCGCAGGATTAGTTTGCGCAGTTCCGATGATTTGCATCCATGTATGAGTTGCGCACGAATCTCGAATTGCTTATCAACACCCACGCATGAACTTGCCAATTTCCGCAAGCGCGCGAAGAACATATCCACCGATTCTTCATCCTTTTGCTTGGCCTGTCTCAATTTGAAGTGTTCATAATTGGGGTTGACCTGGGGGTCGAAATAGCGATTGAGAGCTCTTACTGCTTTTCCGTAGTCGTTGCTGTCTCTGGTGTCTGGCAAATCCTGGAATAACTCGTATAACTCATCCCCACCCATATGCAGCATGGTGGAACGCTTCACTGCGCCGTCGGTCTCTCGCGCAGCAATGAAATAATTCTCTAATTGCCCAATCCATTTTTTCCAACGTGGCGCCGCTGTCGCCGGGTCAGCCAGCTCGCTGAACGGTGGTAGTGCAGTTAGGGGCATGCGTGAGCAGGTGTCACCAGGCCTTTGATCACCCCCCTCAGCTGGGACCGACATTCTCCGGTCTCCTCCCGACTACTTCTTATCCGTGCTTGTCTCTGATTTAATGCTTGTTCTTGTTTATGCTGGCCCAACCCCTTGTCCCTTCACCACTTTCCTTCCTTGTTCAGTTTATTTTGTATGTTTAGCCCCCTCTACCGCCTTGCTTTGCTTAAGTTTCTGTCCTGGGGGGGGGGAGGGGCACTGCATTTGCTCTGCTGCTTGTTTTACAATTCCTTTCCTGGGGGTGTGGGCACTGTACACCCTCTGCCACGCTGCTTATTTATTCACGCAAGCGTGCTCCGCAGCCGATTTCCCCTGGGGACTCTAATCCCGCTGCTCCCTCGGTGCGCGCACATGTGGGCTGACTCACTCGCTGCCGCTCAATTTCTCCGGCCCTTCAGGTACCCGCTTGGGCTGACGTGCGCACTTTCACTCCTCTAAGGATGTGATTTTGGTTATGCGCACACACGGCATCGCTCACGCCGTTCGTGGAAGCCTGCGCCTCACCGTCTTCTCTGCTGCCTCTTACACGACCTTCACAGTCGCCTTGCGGCCTCAGCGCGCCCTCCGTCAGGTTCGCGGCCTCTCCTCACACAGGAGATGTCAACGTCAATTTCGTGTTTTACAGGCACGTCGTGAGTACCTCTCCCATCCTCGTCGCCAGTGTAACTCTGAGGGTCTATGAGAAGCTTCATAGACGCCGGTGTAGGGGGAGGACTTACACTAGAGGGGCACTCTGACAGAAACATGACCATTCGGTTACAGGGTCCGTGTCGTCAGCCACGAGCGCTGACGTCACCTTTATTTTATACTCCCCGGTCCGCGCCCGGTCCGGGGAGTTGCGGTGGATACATTGTCCGGTAGGAGCCGGGTGGCTCACTACACAGATGAGGAATGCAAACTAAGTTTAACAGAGTCTTAGAGTTCCAAAGATAGGATGTTGAGGTCATCTCCGAAGCACTTTGAAAGTTGTTAAATAGTTTGTTCCTGAGTCTTAGGAACACAGACTCTTGCCTTACACGCGATGGCAGAACTTTTCATGGAGTTGAAATAGTCACTCTTAATTTGTAGCTGCCTCCCATCTGAATATTGACCCTCGGGGTAGCAAGTTAGGTTGTGCTGGAGGGTCGGAAGTATGTGCTTGATAATGAGTGGATGAGAGGGTAAGCAGGATGTTTTTATGTGCTGTACTGTCGGTTACATAGAGGGAATTAATTGAAATGCATGCTCCAATTGGCAACCAGGTACAATCGTATAAAAGTCTAGGCAGATAAGAAAAAACAGTTTGTGTGCAAGTCTTGTAGCTCTCTTGTTCATTATCTAGTTTCCTGCTAAAGCAGTGGGAAGAGTCCATGTGAAAAGGAGATTGTCAGTAAATCAATGTATATTTATTTCCAAGACTTGTGTATATTTCTATAAAATATTACAATGTCTTTAAAAGAATAAAATACATTCAAATTCATTTTTATAAACAAGAAAAGAAAACGATGCGCATAGCCATGACCTCTCAGAATTCAACATATTAATAATGAAATCAGATTAAAAGATTAAAAAACCACATAAGAATGAACATTTTTATGCTCTGATACCAGCGTTCGCCCTTCATATACAAGCCACCTCAATATATACAATCCTTTATTCTATATGTCAAATGTATCGAGCAAATGACACCACAAATCAAACTGGTTCATTGCAGATAAAGTGCAAAGTGCTGCACTACGTGATCGAACTCCGTGCCTTAAAAATAAAGGGCAAAAGATCGTTTTCCTTTGACTTACAAAGAGGGCACAGTCTAACAACAGATGGATAACAGAATACTTCATTTTTAATTGTAGAAACAGTAGTCATAATTACCCAAAACCCTATTTTTAAAGCCAGCTATTCTCCAACCAGGGTCAATACTTACTCAAAGCCGAAGGACAGTACATCTCGGCCGCCTTTCCAGAACCTGAAACAAATACAGGAATGAGGTCTCTGTTCCTAGGAACTCCAGAGAGTGGGCTACTGACCTTTTGGGGGCCAGATAGTGTTTATCGGCTACTTCAGAAGCTAGTATGGCTTCTTCCTTAAGGAACCTCTTTAGGGCATTTGCCCTGCGAGTATTTGCAAATGAAGCTAAACCAAGGCTCGCTCCCATTTTGCCCACTGACACTAAAAAGGTTCTCGAAAACTGGGCATGGGCTGCCAAGTAACCTCCATCATTATACAGGAATGTTTATCATTGGTACCTTCATGCATTAAGCCGTGCACAAAACTAACTGCACGCGATCTGGCCGACAATGCCCAGGAGGTAAAAGACCACTCCATGCTGAGAGCCTGTGTAATCGTACTCCCCTGGAGGCGTTAAACAAGGGACCTCCAGCGATTCCTAGCAAGCACGACGATCCAGAACCGACAGCTCTGCTCCATAAAGAGCCTGCGGGATTAATTTCCCTACACTGCCTTCTTTAAAGGCTCCACTGATAGAGCACCGTACCTCAGATCAAACCTTCTCAGTGCATTTACCACACTAAGGAGCCCAGCTTTTGCCCTCTTGGTATGACTGTACCACCTTGGGTTCCAAGCAAAAGTAATCCCCAGATATTTATAATAATCAACCTGCTCTAGTGGGGCATTATCCAGAAACCAGGTGAACTACACCTTCCACTTTGAGAAAATTTAAAGTTTTAGATTTCTCCACATTTACTGCGAGTTTTTTCTACAATAAGCTTGAATGGTTTCTAACTTTAGCTTCAACCCAGTCTGGGTATTGTCCATTAGAACCAAGTCATCTGCATAGATCATACAATGGGTATGCAAACCGACTATTTTTGGGGTGAACAAATTTGAAGTGCCTAGTAGCGCAGGAAGATCCGTGATGAAAAGGCTAAAGAGCAAGGGGGTAAGACGCAACCTTGCCTCTATTAGTTATTCCGTGGGATTATTTCCGCTAGAGAGCCTAGGCCATTCAAATCGACCTGTACCCATTTATTGTCATGCAGTTGCTGTATCATTTTTAAAAGACCAAGGGCAATTTCCCAACAAGTCGGCTTATCCCACAGGAGCCCACGATTGACTCTATCAAAAGCTGCCCTGAAATCAACAAAACAGCAACATAGTTTTCCTCCTGAACCATCTGCTCTTGACGCAGCACCTCATAGAGCAAAGCAGCGATCAAATATGGAATATCCTGGCCTAAAACCCCCTCGCTCTTTCGGAATGCATCCACTACTGAAGACCCAGGCCTTTAGAGCAATCAGTAGAACTTGGACATAGATCTTCGACACCACATTGAGCAGGGATATTGGTCGATAATTTGAAGGGTCTTCATAAGCTCCCTTCTTATAGATGTGTTTAATTATGGCCCATCTCCAAGAATATGATATTACACCATTTTTTGTCGCACATTTAAAAAAGGGGCTTGGAGCATTTGCCCATCATAATGAGTTTGCCTTATAGAGTATTGCTGGTAACCCATCTGGGCCACTAGCCCTTGATGACTTAATGTTTCAGATCATTTTTGCTAAGATGCCCATCTCTTGGATCTGGAGAAGATTTGGGCATTCCAACTGATCGACAACATTGTCACTTCTTGCTTTTCATCTGACATCATATACAGCTCTGTGCTAAACTTTGTCCACTGCGTTTCGTAGACATGAACTTCAAAATTTGATGGATATTTTTGGTGGACATTATTCACCAACCGCCAGAATAAACGAGAATTACCCTTTACTATTGCATCCTGCATTTTGCTCCAATTGCTCTCATAAAACTCATCCCTTTTCTGGGAACACACTAAACGGTAGGTCCTTTTTAGGGGCTTCTAATCCTGTTGGGACCATCCCTTCCTCATAGGGAGAACAGTCGTTTTGCTCTATTAATGACCTGTCGTAGTGAACGGCATTCTTCATCAGACCGCTCAGTTTGCGAATTCTCTACAGCTCTTTTTGATGAGCGGACTACAACGAGAGACTGGACTTTCTTAGTCAAATGCTCATACCACTCCATTCCCTTTCCATCTGCAGATGCAAGTTCAACCTGAATTCAATTTTTGGGGATTCTCTCAACTTCATTGTTAGTAAAGATAACTGTTATTATGCAGTTGATTGACCTCCTCCAGCCTATAGGTAATACGGGCCTAAAGCCTGTCGAAACCTTAACAGGTGGAATAGGTCAAGTTGAGTTGGGACAAGACCCCCATGATAACTTGCAGTGGCTTATTTGCTATATTTGAATTTAAGATTAGTAAATTTTTATGATGATGATGTCTTGAAGAATAATCTCATCCTTCAACTTGGCGTGGATCATCGCATAGCATTACCCCATGGCTGATTAAATTGCTGCTTCTTTGCATAATATTTTCAGCTAATATGCTAGAAAAGAAGTCCACTCTTGTCAATTCGCCTCCTGATGACAACCTAAAAGCCACCAGATCTATGTCCCCAGAAGAGATCCCATCCAACCTGGGGACACTTATAAAAACTGTAAGTAGCTTTCAGCAATTGAGACAGATTATTTTCTTATTTGTTAATTTAAGGTTGCGATTCTTTTTATTTGTGCATCTGAGCTGATTGCTTTTATCTAAGTTTATCCTTCCTACATTATTTTATTCCTTTGTCTACGTCTGCTCTCTTCCTGCGAGTAGCTGGGGAGTGCATTTGCTCCAGTTTAGAGAGTGAGCCTGGTTTACCAACCGCAGATTGCCTTAAAGGCCTATGTATCTTATTTTTCATATTTTTTGGGGCGGTTTTCCCAGTGCACTTGCCAGTTAAATTTGATGAGATGCCATGGCTAGGTCTCCTGCCATAATTACGCATGAAAGAAGCAGGTTTTTCCCCTTTACAAGTTTTTATTTGACTCTTCCTCTTCTTTATCTTGGCGTTTAGCATAATTCATCATTGTGCATATTTGAAATCTAAAATATGAGAATCTTACTCCTTTATTCCCAATAAAGTTCACATCTGTGGTATATCATACTTGGTTGTCTTGAAAAATACACACTACCCCTATTGGGGGAGCTTATTTCTGTCTTATTTATGGCCATCTCATTCTGATCTCCATCAAATGTTTTCTCTATCTGAGTTTTGCTTGCGACTTTTGAAACTTTGGGATTCACATCTAATGCAGTCTTGAAACTGTCTAAGAGGGAAATCTGCTTTGCCTGCTGTGTATTCAGGAGAACCAGAGACGTCAAGATACCCTCAAATGTAGTCTTCATAAAGTGAATACATTCAGCATTGAAAACTCTGGTACATTTGCTGAAGAGTTATGCACTACGAATGGCTTTATGGGGTGGTGGTGGGGGGGAGAAGGACTTGCGTAACTGAGCCTCTCCGAGAATCTCTCAGTTAAGGGATCATGGGAGGCTATTTTAGGGGAGATGTTTGGGGGCGAACACAAGCACCTCTTAAGTCGTGAAGTTGAAGATAAGCGGGTGGGCATGGGGACTGTATTTTACTGTCCAGCAGTAAATCCATTAACTGCCTGGGCCCGGCCCCGGCCCCCTGATCAGTCACCCCTCCTAAACCCAGCTGCCATGACTTGTTCATATCTGCTTGTATGTCCCCTTCGAACACTGACCTCTCAGCATCCCCAATGACACTATCCTTGCCTCGACAAATTAAAATATGTTACTACAAAGATCCGCATGGATATGGACATGCTCTGATCCTTTCAACTCAGCTGTTTTGTTTCCTTCATTGATCCGGGGATGTACTCTGATTAGCTTTGGAGGGTAACAACTCAACATGTTGCTTTCTGCTCCTGGGAGCCATGCCAGAGACTTAATGTAGCCTTGCTAGACTTGAGTCTCAATAGTCCTCAATAGACCTGGCCCTTCTTTAACCCTGTCGACACAGAACCAAGAAGATAATGGCCCGGAACAACAATGGTGAATTCACCTCAACAAAGTCGACAAGATCACCTCAGTGCCCACAATTCCACTAGCTCTCAATCTGGAATCTGGAGATCCGGATCCAGGAAGTCTAAAGTGGCCTGAAGCTGTGTCTTGCTTTAGTAGGATGTTGATGGAGTCACTGACTAAATAAGTCGATTTCCAATTCTTTCTGCTCAAAGCCCCCACTATGCCTCTCCTAGACCAGGTTCACAAACGCTCAAGTTGCTTCCAACTGCCACCAATTTTCAAGCAGCCAGAGTGAATAATGCAAATACAAAAGTGGGCAAACATGGTGGGGGAGGTGTAAGAAGTGTCGTGCATCCACAGGTAAACAGTTGTGGTAAGTCTTGAGGCAATTTGAGCCTATCTGCTAGCTTCGGAAGGTGCTGGCGGTCGCCAAAGTCTGCACCAGGTTATAAGTAAAATAGCAAGGGGGCTGTAACAATTTCAGGCGCGCAACCCACCAGGCGCAAGTCGAACCATCCTAATGGGCCGCCTCCGCACCCGAGGGGGGCAGCCCACAATGCCCAATGCACTTACCAGCCTGCCTATGCTTCTCGCTGCCACCACCGTGAATAATGTCCCAGCCCTTCTTGCCCCTTCCAGCTGCCACAGCCACCAACCTCTCCCTTCCTACTGCCTCAAGACAGGCAATGGCAGAGGGGAGGGCGATGGGTAGATGAGGAGCAAATGTACTGTGAGGGCCAAATTGAGGTTGAGGTCAACTGTAGTTTGGGCAGTCTTTCGACTGCCAGCCATCAACCAGGCAGCAAGCCGCCACAAAACGCCATCAGACCTCCGGACCTTCACAACGAGTGTCCAGCTCCTGCTCAATGTGTAGTTCCTCCTCCTGCCACACCGTACTGTACTCCCCACAGCATCTCGTCTCCCCACAGCGTCTCGTCTCCCCACACGCTCCCCTACAGCATCTCGTCTCCCCGTGGTGTCTCATCTTCCCGCAGCATCTCGCCTCCCTGCAGCGTCTCGCCTCTCACAGCCTCTCACAGGAGATTGAGAAATCCTGCCTAGTGAAATCGACGGCCCTAAACGGTGAGGCTTCCTGGTGGAAAGCCAAAGATAGAATTAATTCCTTCAACAGGTTATGGTGTGAATTGCATTCTGTAATAGCAGCCTGTTCTAAGGTTTAAAGAACAGGTTATTGAATGCCACCCTGAGGAATTATGTAATCTGTTTTCTCATAGTGAATTTGTTTTGCTGTACCTACTGTTACTGTAGGAAAGTGCTGTTTGCTATCATCTGAAGTCCCGAAGAACTTGGAACCTGAGTGTCATCTGCATAAATTGATTTTCTAGTTAATAGTTTTTATGAGATGGATCAGGGTCCTCGTGCAGTCTTTACAATAATGAGTAATGAACTTTGTGAAACACCACAATCAAGAGGGGAATATTTGAAGACAAATTTTCTAATTTTCAATCATTTTGGATGATGTATTCGGAAAGATTTTAGTCTGACGAGGGCATTGTCTGATATGCCAAGCCAAGTTTCTGAGTCGTGGTTGACTATGTTAGAGGACTTGGAACAGTCCCAGGAATATGAGAATGGATGGCTGACCTTAATTGACTTTAAGGGTTTGCAAACATCAAGCAAATCTGAATTCATCCGATGCTCTGGCTATGGACCAGGCGGGAATTTCCCAGATGTGGGTTTTCAATCCACGATTGAAGTTGTTTACCACAGAGGCTCCCAAAGACCTGACTGGTTCGTAGAGTGGTGAGGTGAGCTGGAACTTCTGCTACGGTGTGAGAGGCTGACTTTATCATTAGGATTTAGAATTATGAAAATTTCAGGACAGTGGATATTGAAGACTAGCATGTCTAGAACTGAGAAAAAAGCAATGCGCCCTGCAGCCTTGACTGCAGGGAGAACAACATTTGCGTTAAATAGTGCAAAGAGCTTCCGGGGTGTTAAATTTAGGTGTAGAGTGGAATATCTTCTTTTTATTTTTTTTATTTTTTTTAGAACTTTATCAGTTTCATAATGCAAACATAACATCGTTCCAGCTTCATGACAATGATTATTGATAAATGCCTTATACAGATTGCGGCTAGCCCACGACATGCAGATTCTCGGCAATGTTTACCGTTTGATCACACAGTAGAGTGGAATATCTGATAAGCGTCTTGTTAATACGGTCTGTGTGACCTGTACATTACAGTTATAATTTGTGCAGTTGGTTGTAAAGTTCCTGCAGATAGGGCTATGTTGAATGGCATTTTTGTGCTTGATAACTTTGTGGCATGTCTTGCGTGTTCAGCTTTTTTGATGATTTGATTGTAGTAGATCCATTTTGCTTTGACAAACTCTTTCTGACCAGTGCTAGTCTATAGAGCAATCTAGTGTGGCTTAAGGGGATCTTATTTTTTGCTAGCAGTTTGACTGCTGCAGGTTCAACTTGATGAACTTGATGTCAGGTACCTAGTTTCTTGTTTCTATTTTTTTTCTTTCAGGTTTCACTTTTTTTCCTCCCTATGACGAGTATTTAACTGGTTTGGCATGAACTTTCAGGAGAAAGGCAAGCCATAGCATGGGATTTGTGGGCTCTGAAAGAGTGGGGTTTTCGTAGAATGTGTATAAAATACCTGCAAGTTCATCAATGTATAAGAACCTATTTCTTGCTTTAAGATCTTGTTTCAGTAAGAAAAATTAAAGAAGTGCAGTTTCAAGTGGTGTAGATATGGGATGTGAGAAATGCTACTGGTTTATCATCCGCAGTACAAAATGTGGCAAGTTGTTCTTGCTGGTGGTTGCCATATAAAGGTGAAAACTTGAAACGGTCATGACACAGTGATCTGTTAATAAAAGTATTTTAACTGCTGGAGGCCACAGTCAAACTAATGTAATATACAGGATACATGTAATCACAGGGGCATCTTATTCATGGCACTCTGCCACCTCGTCCAGTTTTGCTGGGTACAATGTAGAGCATAGTGCTCTAAGACGCCTGCTTTTACATGCAAGTAGATGCTAATCGCGTTTGTCTTGAGGCAATGCCCTGAGATTTTGTGCTAGCTTGTAGGGAATGGGTGAAAAACAAACTGACACAAATTCAAGGATTGCAATAGAGTAGTGTGAACAATTCTTGGATGTAGTCATTCCACATCCTTGCCTGACTGGCTCAAGAGGTGTTTTTTCACTCTTCTCTCTATAAACAGGTTATAAAATGTGTACGGGCGGTAACCTGGCAACAGAATTGTAAGGTAGTTGCATTCAATTAGTATACCCTGTTGAATAAATCGGATTTAAGCATCTTGAGACAAAGTTGGTGGGCAGTGTGTCCTTAATTTCTGAAATTTGTGTATTCTGAAGAGTTCCTTGACATGGCTTTGCGAAGCCTTTTTTTCCTTCGAGCAAATCTAGGTTGTGGCCAACCCAATTAACCGCCAGTGGTATCTTTTCTTCCGCTGGGCCGCCTCCTTCCCTGACCTTTTGCCTCAGTGGTTCAGACTGCCGAAAAGGCAACCCATGGTATGGTTTCAGAGAAGCTAGATATCAATTTTTATTTTGGTGCGATATGCTTCTGCTGTGGTCCTAATCCGGTACCCCTAGGCCGCTCTGGTTGTGCACTGCATCCTTAGGAGAGTGAAGGGATGTGAGCTATTGCTAGAACTTTTACCTGCTTGCCACAACTGGCTTAAGGCTTACATTCTACATGTCCTGTGATTTTGTTCATTGACTAGAACAAGGAGCACGGTTGGCAGAGCACTTGGACTGAACTTTGTGCGTGGTGATTCCAGTAATTAAGTTCTATCCACTTTTGGGGCTGAAGTTCATATTCTTTGAGCTTTTGGTAAACAAGATGCAGCACATAGTTACTTTGTTTCCACAGTGCAGAAGGTTGTGCACTCACCTGCCTAGTTGCCACAATCCTGTAGTTTTGCACATATTCCATACTCTGCTCCCAGTCCCTTTTCTGTCTTCCCTGTCGCTCCCCATCCCCACTTACTACTGTCAGACTGCCAGTTGAATTGTTTCCCGCAGCAGGCCCCGCCCCCAATGAGGGCAAACCAAAAAGGCAATCCTATGACAGCAAAGCAGGAGCTGAGTCTGCCTGTCTAGAAGGGGTGAGCGCAAGGAATTTGAGTTGTATGACGGACCAGCGCAGGTAAAAACATTGCATGCCTTTACAACGCATTTTCTACCTCACATTTTATTAGCACGCATATGCTTTACACTCGCATGCCATTACCACGCATTATTAGTCTAACTAAGGTGAGTATTTGTAAGGTAAGTGTATGTATGTATATATATTTCTCCCACTATGGAATAATCATTCGCACACTAAGCATGTTAGTATTTTTTCAGTCCCGGCTGGGATATGAGCCTAGTTCTTATCTGAACTTTGTCTCTTCAGGGCACATTATTTCTGTTTTTCTTATTATTTTCGTCGTATTTTGCATATAGTCACTGTATATAACGTTGCACCACTTTACACTTTAAAATCTTTTTTCACTACACGGTAACTTGTTGCACAGTGCCCGTTTTTTATCATTTGTACCAAGCATCCGCTTGCATCCTTTTTTTGGCTTGCATTTAGAAATGCTGTCTAACCCACCTACCCCTTGGATGTACATTGTTTCCACAGTGTTTCCACTCTCTCCACTCACGCTCAGCTGTCATCGCACAGCTTGCCCCGTCACCTGTTGGGTTTCCGTTTGGACTGTTTTCAGTTGGAATGGCTCTGTGGGGTTACAGTGCGCGTCAGCCTGTTCATATAAGCCACTGTGCTTTAAACCTGTGGGATTCCCTCAACCAGCACTGTGCTGTTATTAGGCCATATGCCTCATTTTTCTTTGAGATCGCACTCGCATCTCACCGTTTTAATGGCTTTTACCTCCCACGCTCGCCATACTCTTGTGCGATTACAGGCAAGCCACGTGTCTCCTTCTCATTTTTATTCCCGCACCGCGCCGCCACTCATTTCTTTCTTTTTTCACTGTCCTCGGAACCTCTCTCTTTTCGTCATCGGATATCTATCCATGACTAGGGGCACTGCCGTGATTGTGCATGTCATGTACTACAGTAAAACTACAGTAAACTAGTTTGCACTGTCATTGTATTTTACAGTTACCGTAAACCAGATGCACTCGTGATTTTTAACGTAATGCAACTCACCTACCTGCCTATAAAGCTGCTACTTGTACGTAGCGTGTTCATGTGATCAAGGCCGCAGGTCGGCGGCCGAAACGCGTTATGTGGACCTGTTTAGCTTGTGAATAAACCTCACTATTTCACCTGCAGCTGTGATCTGTGCCCGTGTGTTCTTTGCTGCCTGCAACCGCTACGGGACTTGCTGATGATATATATATATATATATATCTCTATCTATAGATATAGATATAGATATCTTTATATATCTATATATATATATCTTGTTTAATTTTGATCTTTTTGAGGGGAGACCCCCTCAAACCCTCATACTTACCTTCATGCGTGGTAAAGGCCCATATGTGGTAAAAACTTGCGTGGTAATAAATGTGTGGTAAAGGCACTGCAATGTAAAAATTGTGTTGTAAAGACTGTTTCCTGGAATTTGAGAATCTGGTGGTTTATAGCAACATTATTAGCGTGTTCAACAATTACAAACCACTGGAAAGCAAGTGAATCCCCATGTTTCGTGGTGCGGCTTAGGAAAGCCCTTCTGGTTTACAGCAAGGAAAATCTGTATGCCAAAAGGGTGGGGTGAGTGAGAGTTTTATAAGATATGGAACTATTTTATGCACTTTACAAATATGAACACTTGAAAGTTTTTTATGATCATATAAGTTTATTTGGATGACGTCTGCTATTGATAGGTCTATTTGTAACTTCTTACTTTTCACTATCTGTATTTTCAAGAAATTACTCATTTAGACTGTAATTGACAAAGATTATATAAGACTATTCCTGTGAGTTTAGATATTGATAGCTCTACTAGATATCCTTTGTGTTATAAGCATTATATGGAATATTTTAATTAGACAAAACAAAGCACATAAACACTTTAAGCGTAATAGAACAGTAGTTGGTTGGTGCTCCTTGCGATAAAACGGAAGTGATGTATCGGGAGCACCAACCAATAAGGAGCCAGGAAAGAAGAGCAATGCAGAATTTAACCAGTGGTAAGCAGCAGGCGGGATTACACTCTGTATATTGCCTACAGCAGGTCTTGCAGACGGCGCATGCACGCTGCCTAGGCTCGACCTAAAAAGGAGATGGAAAAAAATGATCTAACTGTGCATGTGAAGTGCAGGCAAAATAAGTAGCCAGTATTTAGAGTGAATAAACAAAAATATAAAAAAGCACACTTTGAAACTGCTTTTTTGCTGAAGGGATCTATTTTAAGGCAGACATTAACAATGTGCAGTGACTCAAAGTGAAGAGAGCCAGTAGGTACAGTGGGCTGACCCATATGTACAGTGTGTATTCATTTTTTTGAAAAGTAGACTGGCACAACAGCTAAAGCTGTCTCAAAGGCGAAACCTGAAAATGCTGCCTAGTGTACATAACCTCTTTAAAGCGTTGCTGTGCATCGTGATGCATTGAATTGGATAACAGTTGCCTCATAATTACCTTCATGAAACTGCAATACATTTCCTCTTTGTTACCGATCTAACGCTTGCTTTGGTAAAAAAAAATGTGGTTGCATAATTGCAGCATATCTCGAAACAGTAGCTATGGTAACTTATCCTCCAGCCGCTTTGGCAAACTTCTGTGCAGAAAAAGACATGATTCAACATTGAATTAATTGAATCTTTGTAACGGATAAGACCCGTGGCGCATAGGTTGAGAGTAGGCCTGGAGCGAAAGCTAAACACACCCAGGCGTGCGATTACTTCAACCTGTAACTAGAGCTCTGTTTGCTGTTTCACTAATTGCAAATTGAGTAATTTTTATAACGACTAAAATCGGTAAATGTGTTGTGTACCACTATTATACACGAACTGTCCCTTGACAAAGTATTATTTGGTTTAAAAAAATTGCTTCTGAGTTGCATAATTGGGGGATGGGGGATGGGGGAGGTGTAGAGGTTCTCATTTGTCTGAACACAGAACTAGTGATAGTTCTTTCAGAGCACAGTTTAAAGAAGCATTAGCAAAGCCAATAGGTCGGGCGTTATCTTAGCTGCCAGACTTTTGCCTTTGTCAGTGCTTATTTTGTTTTGTTACAGTTTTTGAAAAACTTTGTTTGGAAAGCTGCTGGGCCATCATCAATCTACAAAATTGTGAAAAGCAAAAAGTTACTTTAGTGGTCTCAAGAAGACTCATTGCCCTAGTAGTCTCTGACACTCAGTGGAACTACTTTGTGCGTGGATTTGCTTCTTCTGAAACAGCTGTATGCATCACTCAGAGTGAATTTGGGAACTGACTGAAGTGGGCTGGCCCGCTACCGCGTGCTGCATGCTGCAGTGGGCAGAAGAGAAATGTGAATGACTCCATAGCAGACCTATGGATGAAGAGGACCTGCTCAAGGCCGCTATAAATAAGCATATTATACTTGGAATTAGAGAAAGCTCAAAAGGTCTTGGCTAACGTCAAACCTAAAAAAAAGAGCAACAGGCTTTATGTAAATCAGGGCACCTGTTGGGGTGTTCCTATAAAATGGCTAAACCTGGCTCAGTCTAGCTAGGAGACAATGCATTCCACTTTATTCTTGCAGAGTTTGGAACACCAAAGACAAAGGTGCCGAAAACACTTCTAGGAGCCCAAGAGGAGGCAACAATACAGGGCCAAAAAGGAGTGTGGATTTTGGAGCAGTGGATGGCTTCTTTACAAGAGAACATCATCCCTTCAAGGCAGAGCATCTAGTTCACATGACTTGAGCCACAATATTACCTGTATCCCTCTTAAGTGAGTGGCCAATGCTCCTGATGCTCAGAGTCAGCCATGTGCCAAAAAATACTTCGAATCCCTTTAATGGTTTACTGCAGCCCAGCAGTGCAAAGTATAATTGTAGAATTTAATAAATTACTTTGACGACTAATGCTGAAAATACAGTGACTCATACCTATGTAAACATTCCTCCACAAGTGTCAGCTTAACATGTTAAAACATGACATTGATCATAAAAAGATGCAACATTTCTGATTACTTTGTCATGTGCAATGGACACTAGTTCAAATGACACCAGTTGTTAGAATGAAGATTTCGTGCACAAGAATTTCAAGGAAGATAAATGTTGCACTAACTCTTATAACAAGTTATTGAATTCAGTTATTCTACAGTATGTAAGGCCTTTTGCTCCCTGCCCCCACTGGCGAATTCTCACCCAGATGATTGTTAAATTCCATGCCCAGGTCATCTGTCAGGACGTTGATTATCAGACTTTGACTCTGCTCCATTTATCTACTGATGCCAGCTGGCTGGGCTATTAAACAAGTATGTAATTTACATCAAGCTTCACATCCTTGGTGTAACAATTTAATTGCACAAACGAGGTGCAGAGCGAGGCTTAAAGGGAATACAAGGCACATATAAAGGAGAAACGTCGCTGGTTCTGTTACGTTGCTAAGAATAAATGAACAGTGGAAATATCCTAGATTTCTGTATTGCACCTTGGGCGACAGATGTTTTATGGAGCTAGAACGACCAGCAAATTCAACCTGCATTTATAAAGGAAACCTTTATTACAGTAACCAAAAAGCTTTTTTAAAATATTTTCTGTTGGTTACTTTTAACCACAGATTCCTAAACTTAGAAAACAGAGTGACAGGATTATTCTCTTTTTTGTGTTTGTTTGGTTTTTGGTTTGGGCTTACTGGAGGACTTGGACCACAAAGTAGACCTCTCGTGGGAACTGCCTTCAGGGCGAGATAGTCCACTCCCACAATTTGGAGCAGGACTTCTTATGTTCGGCGATATACGGCTGTGCTTGTCAGTCCCGGTTTGGCTCTGGGTACATTAAGGGCACGATTTCAAGTTGTGTCCCAAGTCCAAATGATAGAGACACAACCCATGCGGGTTTGACCAACATCTGCTTTCTAAAAGTCACACCGTGGTTTGAAACCTGTTGTTTTAGGAGGGAACATCGTTCCCTAACACACTGGATTAACTTTAAAAGTCATTGGAAGCTGACGAAATTTTGATCCACGCATAGAAAGAAAGCAACTGATGTCCGCACGCATGAGTGATGTTTATTTATAAAGTTTTATTTAGCGCGAACATGACCAAAGCAGGTATTAGAGCGCTTTACATAATAACGAGGATAACAGAGAGGGAGAAAAGTTTGTAAAACAACAATCTGACAGTGCAGGATAAACAAGTAAACAAGAGTACCGAGGTATCAGAACACTCCATAAATAAAGTAAATGAGCATACGTGTGAGGAGGAGGCCTCAGCGCATTGTTTCCGGGGGGAGTAGGTACATTACAAGTTCAGAACGAATGCATAAGGCGTGCTTTGACTTCTTTTTTGAAAGAGGACGTTGAGGAATTCAGTCTGATTTCCGGAGGCAGGGCGTTCCAGATTCTAGGGGCAATACCGGAGAAAGCTCGGTTATAGGTTTTCTTTCTTTGAAATTTTTGTGGTTTCAGCAGTAAAGTGCTAGAGCTCCTCAAAGATCTGCAACCACCCGAGAGCTCCAGTTTCCGGGTGAGTTACAGAGGAGTGTTAAGGTGAAGGGCTTTGTGGGCCATGCAAGCAATTTTAAGATGAATCCTAGCCTCAAAAGGAAGCCAGTTTAGAGATTTCAAATCCGGCGTGATGTGGTCATTTCTTTTGGATCCTGTGATGAGCCTAGCCGCCGAGTTCAGAGAGGTCCTAAGCGGTGCCAACTTGTAGCTCGGGAGACCACAGAGAGTTGAGCTCCCAAACTCCAATCTGGAGATGACTAGTGCTTGAACAGCAGACTTGAGGTCTTTCGGAGGAAGGAAGGGTTTTAACTTTCTTCGTATGCTCATTTGGAAGTTCGCTCCTTTGATGGCAGCACTGATGTGCTCCTGCATCCTCAGGTCCTTATCAAGTATTATTCCGAGAGATTTGGTAGAGTCAATGATGTGTGGAACACAGTTGAGAGCTGTAAGTTGTTTCATGTATTCAATGATAATAGGGGCCTGTTTGGGAGGAGAGATAAGGAGGAATTCCATTTTAATGGAGTTTAGCTTGAGATGGTTGGAAGTCCACCAGTGTTGGGTTTTGAGTAGGGTCGAATTGAGTGAATTGATGTCTTCGGGGGAGGAGATTTTCAAGTACAATTGGGTATCGTCAGCGTACATGTTTATATGCAATTTCACTCTGTGGCATCACCTAGCAGCTTACTGGGGCATTGTTGGAAGTTTCTAGATCCAGTCTAGAGCCTTGGGAGCAGAGGCGGCTGGCACGGCTTGCGGGTGGCGGGCGGGGTGGGGGCTAGCAGGGCACGAGGGTCACAATTTAAAAAATAAATAAATGAAAACACTTACCTTCCCGCCGGTTCCCGCGTCTCTGCTCCTGCTTTCGTCTTCCAAGAACAGGAAGCACCCGGCACACAGGCTTCCCTGACCAATCACAACGCTGCAATTGGTCTGAGCGCCCTGTGACATGGCGCTCAGCCAGGAGCTGGAGCGGTGGGTATGTTCTCCACGGAGGCTGTAATGCACCCTGCATGGAGAACAGGAAAAGTGCACATGACTGGTTTTGGTGGCCTGAGAGGGCCTACCAAACAGTCATTGCGCACTTAGGAGGGTTGTACCCTCCTCCTCTGCTCTTCAGCCCCTTCGCCTCATGCAAGCTGCCGCAGCAGGAGGACAAAATAAAATGATAATAACATTATCATTTTATTTTTTCCTTTCTTTTACTGCTTGAAGGTAGCGGGGCGACGCTCCTCCGCCTTAGCGGAGGAGCCGCCACTGCTTGTGAGTATTGTAAAGTGAGGAATCCGTGGTTCGAAGTATCCATCAGAAAGAACGTTACCTGATAAAAATAAAAATAAAAAACACAGGCTTATTCTGATTTAGACTACAGTGTCATTAAATGCTGCTACTTATGCAAATTTCATTACTTATGTTAGAGTGTCAGATATGTATTGAAAGTGTAAGTCAATGAAATTCCCATTAGGTTGGAGCTGAAATCTAAGAAACTGCTGACTGGGGATCCTCTAGTTGTGATTTGACCCTGGACTAGACCCCTGTCCAGTGTGACTGGCAAAAACCCAGTAGCCTTGTTGATTCCCTAAAATGGTGATGACTCTCGTCTCATTTGTGTGGAGCCCATTGAGGTTGTGAAGCTCTACAAAATAGCTCATGCCCTGCTCCAGATTGCGAGACATGAGGTGTGGTGAGGTATCCTAATATGTGAAGTCCCATATTTCGCTACTTTCTCTGTCAATCGATTCATTCATCATTTTGATGAGGGAGCATTGTCTGTTCTCTATTCCTCTTTAGAAGAGACACAATAGTCTGTAATCCTTTTTAGGCAATGCACTGCATTCTGAAAGGTTAGTGATGGTATGTGATCAATTCTTAGTCAGAATTTAGTTTGAGCAAGATAGGGCAGTAGTTCTAGGGTATGCATACTCGCATAGAGCGGGCTTTGGCTCTAGTCAGAGTTTCTCTCTCCCCACAGGCTATTGGCTATTTAATGTATCATTTCACCTTTCGGGAAGTGTTTGCCATGGACTACATAATGGACTGTCCTACATCTGAACAGTGCACACAAACACGTGGTTTCTCGCATTGAGCCTCCTTTATGTATTCTCTAAAGAAAGCAATCATTTTCTGTTACTTTTTTCCCCCAACATTGGTAAAAATGTTTTACGTGATTTAAGGCACTGCAGAGACGAAATATATGGATAATAATTCTTTCCCAAAGGAGCACAGTTTGTACTTGTTTGTTTTGTGTGAATAAGACTCGAACTGCTTCTTAACTTCTCAAATAGGAGCAGCAAAAATGTAACTTTGCTGATACAGGGGCATATTTACAAACCCCTTGCGCCATCACAACGTCATTTACAGTGACGTTGTGATGGCGATAGGGGCCTTGCCTTATTTGCAAGGCAGCGTTAAGCCACTAAACATGGCTGAACACTGCCTTTTATAAATAAGGCCCACTTTCATGCTATGCTTAGCGTGAAAGGGGAGGGCAATGGGTGTTGCTGTGGGTGTTCCACCGCAACACCCTTGATTTTGACGCTGTCCTCTATTTACAAGGGAGGCGTAAATAGGAGGCAGCGCCAGAATTAAGACCAGGGAAAACCTGGTCTTAACCTGGCGCAACGAGGAGAAATGATTCATTTCTTCTCGTTTTTGCTGTTTTCATGTGTGCTGTGTTGTGCAGCACACATGAAAATAGCAAAAGTACAATGATTATGTACAGGAAGGTCCCCCTTCCTGCACATAAACAATCATTTTAAAAAAATGCCATTTTGTAACTTCCATGTGTGCTGCTTAAGCAGCACACATGGAAGTTACAATGCGGCATTTAAAGATTGTTTATGTGTAGGAAGGAGGACAATCCTGCACATAAACAATCTTCCCATGAACGCAGACACCCTTGCACTATGGTGCAAGGGTGCCTGCGTTGGCGCTAGGCTGATAAACTTCGCGCCAGCACAGGGGGAAACGCAAGGCTGCACCATATTCTTGTAAATATGGTGCAGCCCTGCGTTTCAGAAGTGGCGGAGTGTGTCGTTAAGCCAAGGTGGCTAACGACACGCTCCACCACTTCTTTGTAAATATGCCCCTCAGTGTCTTAGGCCACTAAGAAGAGATGCTTTGAATTGCTCCAAGATTACATGTCTTTATGGTATGCTAAAAAGGGTTTTGTAATCAACTCCATAATCCATTCTCAATGATGTATAAAAGCATATTTTTCTTTATATACTAGATATTGTTGGCCCTGTACCCACTATCTTCCTAACCCTGGAGCCATGAGTGCGGTACATAGCTCGATTCATAGGTTTTGAAGGAATCCCTTGTTGCCCTGACTAAGTATATCAAAAATGTGCTTAAGAATTCGGTACATCTTATCCTGTGAGTAAGTATCACTAATTCTCCATCACTCACCCAACCTGTTTGAGGATCCCGAATTCTAGCCTAATCTCTGTCTTACTGGTTGAAGAGGGCAAACAGTAAATGCGTCTGAAGACTACTCACGGAACCTGACCAGGATATTGATCACTTTTATCGATAGAGAATAGAGGGATTCAGTATGTTGCCCCACAAGAGGGGCACATTTTAGTTGGTGCCTTTAGTTATCAATTCATTCTGAACATCATGTTTGTCTGTTAAACAGCATTTGGCAGGATTAGTAGAAATTGCTTTTGGGCTCAGCTTTGTACCATTGGGGATTGAAATTGGATTACTTAAACTAATCATGAATTTACATAATGGGACTTGGGTAAAAGTGCAAACTAATTGTAATAGAAATTGACTTGGAGGATGAATACCAGCAATAGATTAAAACAAGGCTACTCCGAAACAAACTTTGTTTAACCTTTGTATGGCTGACCTCCACAATCAACTAGCAGCAGGGATCGGTTTCCTCCAAGGTTAGTTAAAGTTAACTGAGGTTATCTGACCTCTTGTGTGTGGTGATGTGACCACTATACATCAGACTCCTGTTGGGGAAAAAGGGTTGAAGACTAACCTCATATTGTATAACAATAACTTTCTAGTTGCAAGTTCAAAGAAAACTAAAATACCAACCTTTGGTTAAAAAAACTGAGGCTCCAACTGGAGTATCGAGAGCGCCATTTTGATGGCCCTGTCAAGCTATTTTTACTTAGGCCTTTACATCAACCACTCTTTCCAAAATCAGAGTGGTTGCAACTACAAAAGGTTTAGAAATGTTTAAACGTGGTGGATTATCTGTTAACCACCTTTTTCAATCCATCGCTGGTACACCAGACTCTGCATTAGTGTATTTCTGTGCGCTGTGTCAAAGGTATCTAAATGTACATCTAACCACCACCGACTCCATGCTTTATGTTCATTGTTGAGTTTAAGAAGATCTAAACCACAAGCACTGCTTAGACTGGCAGAGGCGTTACCCAGCCAGGAGAAAATTAGATGAGTTTATTGTATTATCTATGAGCGAACTGGTCGCAAGCTGACTCACTTTTGGGCCAAATTTGGGTAACAAGCAGTGTTAAGGAAACTGCTAAGAGAAAGCTATTTAGTCTCTTTGCTTACCAAGTATGTTCTCCGTGATGCATGATCTGACGAGCTACGAATAAAAAAAAGTATTAGATGGAAATAAAATGCAGACTCCATCTGTATAGTGTGGAGGACAATCTGTGTTCTCGATTTAACTTGATGAGTCACATGGAGCTAGCTTCAGATTATGTTATGTTGTGTTTGCCAAAGTACCTTGAACTACTTCTTGCTCCAAACATTCAGTATGGCTACATGTGATTTCTCTTTAGACAACTTGACTTGTTCGCAATAACCTCACCTTGTTGTTCATCAAACAATGAGTATAATAAAACAAATACGTCATTTGGACGATGAAACAGTGGAACATATAGGTTGAAGTTGTTCAGGGCTAAATTATATCAGATGCCAGTATTTAGTGAGAGCAGTTGCATCACATGATCTAAAAACTATTAGCTCAACAGTTAAGTTTTGTGCTAGTTATTGCAATCAGTACCATGCATGTTTCATTCAATTGTTAGGCTTTCTTTACGAGGATACTTAGAAGTGTTGGTGTTTAATGAATTATCATCAACAGATATGCAAATTACTGTTTGGGTAGGGTTGCTGTTGAAATGTATGATTACTTTTTTAGTAGTATTTAGAATGGCTGTTATAATTGTTGATGTATAAAGATTACTCTTTCTAACAGTATACTTTATAAATGTTTTGAAATATATGTATATTGTATTTATTCTGTATTATGTGTTTGGCAGTAGGTTTTTACCTAATATGCCAAAAAATGTACCACTGCCAATTCCCGCTTCCTGGCAAGTGTTGGGGCATTCGTTAGGAAAAGACGAGAGGAAGCGATCTATTCTCCAACTGTTAGAAATGGGATCTCTAGTTGGCAAGGGCTTGCACCTTTGTCCAAGTAGGGACCCTTCTTCCTAGTCAGGGTAAGGGTTGTTACACTCGTGAAGTAACCCCTGCTCACCCTCGTGGTAGCTTGGCACGAGCAGTCAGGCTTAATTCAGAGGCAGTGTGTAAAGCATTTGCACATAACCAACAGTAATACAGTGTAAGCACTACAAACGGACACCACACCAGTTTAGAAAAATAACCAATATTTTATATACTCAAGACAAGACCAATTACGGCAAAAATCCACAATACTGTACTTTAAAAATGAATGCTTGATACGGTAACTTCTTCTTTGCAGGAATAGCACAAAAGCAAAGTTCGTACGAGTCGGTAGCTCCGTCCGAGCCTACCGTGATGCTGAAAACCACAGAGTCTAACAGTTCCAGCTGACCGCGTCGATACGGGCCAGCAGAGTCGTAAACAGACTCGGTTACAGTACCTTTCTCGTTGTGGCTGGTACGGAGTGTACGAGCCGGTCGGCGTTCGTCGCGGTTGCGGTGCAAGACGGAGCGATGCAAGGTGCGGTGTCCCTCGATGCGGTGCAGGCAGCGGCTCGATGAGCTTCGTGCAGACTGAGTCGGTGAGTCCAAGGCGTGAGATGCAGGGTGAGGCGATGCTCGATGCGGTGCTGACAGGTTGCGATGCAGGCGACCTAGCCGGAGTGCGGGAGCTGGCGTCGGACAGCGGTGCGAGTCGGAGCGGTGCGTCGCAGACGTGCGAGCGGTGCCCCAAATGCGGTGCGGTCACGACTCTTGAGCCAGTTGCAGCGACCGCGTCGGTCGGGTCCGGTTGGTTCAGTGAAGCGATGCGATGCGAACTGCGGTGCCCACAGGTCACGGTGCAAGCAGCGGCTCGATGTTGGCGGCGTCGGACGTCGCCCACGGTGAGACCAGGGTTGCGATGCGAAGCGGGGCGATGTGGTCTGCGGTGCAAACAGGTCACCGGCCAGGGATGGATTCGGTTGACGGAGTCGGTTGCAGTTCCCTTCCTCTGTGGCGACTGAAACAGCGTTCCAGAAGCGGTACCCAGAGGCTTGTGAAGTCTTTGTAGTCCCTGAGACTTCTTAACAGGAGGCCAGCTCGGTTTCAGGCCCTTGGAGATACTCAGCACAAGTTTGTAGAAAGTTCAGTCCAGTCCCTTCACTGCCCAAGGCAGAAGCAGCAGCTGCAGGCCAACCCAACAAAGCAACAACACAGCAAAGGGGCAGTACTCCTCCTGGCAGCTCTTCCAGCTCTTCGTCTTGGCAGGTTCCTTGATTCCAGCGAGATCTAAATTCATGGGGTCAGGGCCCCAATATTTATATCCCAAATTCCTTTGTTCTCTGAAGGCAGAGAGGCCTTTGCCTAGTCCAAACCAGTTCTGGAGCACTTTGTTGACAAGTCTCCGTCCCTTCTTTCAGTGAGTAGGCCAGGGACATCAGACGCACCACAGGAGGTGGAGCCAGCATTGTGGAGGGAAGGCACTGTCCTATTCAGGGCCCAGGTGCGACCCCTCCCACCCATCTACATGTAGATCTTGCTATTCAGCCCTGCGCTGACTCACCCTGTCTCCTGGCATCCCCCAGCCCCTGTCACTCTCACTCCAGACAAGGAATACACAACCTCGCAGAGGCAGGCTTGGATGGTTAGACAAGAAAATACCCACTTTCTAAAGTGGTATTTTCAAACACAGAATGTTAAAACCAACTTCACTAAAAGATGCATTTTATCATTCTGAGTCCAGGCATACTAAACTCGAATTTCTACCATGTTCCCGGGGTCAGTTAGGATTATAAACTGTAATAATCAAAACTGCCCGTTCTGGCGTAGGGGGAACAGGTAGCCTTGCAATAGTGAAAAACGAACTAGGCTGTAATTCACTATCAAGACATGCCGCACACACCCGGGCATGTCCTACCTTTCGCATACACCGCACCCTGCCCACAGGGGTACCTTGGGCCTACCTTAGGGGTGACTAACATGTAGCAAAGGGAAGGTTTAGGGACTTGCAAGTGTGGGCACTTGCCAAGTCGACATGGCAGCCCCAGGCTGCGCACAGGCTCTGCGTTGGCAGGCCCGAGTTACACTTTACGGGCTGTTTGCGTGGGTGGCACAATCCAGTGCTGCAGCCCACCAACAGCATTTGGTCTATAGGCCCTGGCACTCGCAGTGCACTTTACAAGGGACTGACACATAAACCAAATAGGCCAATCATGGAAACACTAATCCATAACACATTTTATACAGGAGCACTTGCACTTTCCCACTGGACCGCAGTGAGGAAAGTGCGCAGAATCATTACACCAGCAAAAACAGAGTCAAAACCGGGAGGTCAGAAAGCAAAAAGTCAGGGGAAACACGCCAAAAGATGCCAAGTCTAACACATGTCCCCTCCAGCTGAAAGTAGGGAGAACTACCCAACCCCATTGGAGTTCTCTTCACTAAGGCGGAAGAACCTGGACAGACCATCTGCGTTGGCGTCTTCTGTACCAGGACGGTGCTCCACCGTAAAGTCCATTCCCTGTAGGGAGATGGACCACCTCAGCAGTTTTGGATTCTCACCCCTCATTTGCATCAACCATCTGAGGGGCCTGTGGTCTGTCTGAACCCGGAAGTGAGTCCCAAACAGGTATGGTCTCAACGTCTTCAGTGCCCAGACCACAGCAAAAGCTTCCCTTTCTATGGCACTCCACCTCTGTTCCCTGGGAAGTAGTCTCCTGCTAAGGAAGACTACAGGCTGATCCAGGCCCTCTTCGTTCAGTTGTGAGAGCACCGCTCCCACACCATGCTCTGAAGCGTCAGTCTGCACGATAAATTCTTTGGAGAAGTCAGGTGCCTTGAGCACGGGCGCCGTGCACATGGCTGCCTTCAGGGCATCAAAAGCTTTCTGGCAGGACTCAGTCCAGATCACTTTCCTGGGCTGCCTCTTAGAGGTCAGCTCTGTTAAGGGAGCAACGATGGTGCCATAGCCCTTAACAAATCTCCTATAATAACCGGTGAGACCTAAGAAGGCTCTCACCTCTGTCTGGGTCTTGGGGGCTCCCAAGCCAGAATGGTGTCAATCTTGGGTTGTAGGGGCGCCACCTGGCCGCTTCCTACCTGGTGCCCCAAGTACACCACAGAACCCTGCCCGATCTGGCACTTACTGGCCTTGATCGTGAGGCATGCACCTTGCAGAGCCCTCAACACTTTCTCAAGGTGCTGTAAATGTTCTTCCCAGCTGGAACTGAACACAGCAATGTCATCCAGGTAGGCGGCACTGAAATCCTCCAGCCCAGCCAACACCTGATTGACCAACCTCTGAAAGGTGGCAGGGGCATTCTTCAACCCAAAGGGCATCACCCGGAATTGGTAATGACCTTCTGGGGTTGAGAATGCTGATCTCTCCTTGGCCCCATCGGTTAAGGCGATCTGCCAGTACCCAGACGTCAAATCAAACGTGCTGAGGAACCGGGCAGCTCCCAGCCGATCAATGAGCTCATCAGCTCTGGGGATGGGGTGCGCGTCAGTCCTGGTGACGGCATTGAGCCCACGGTAGTCCACACAAAACCGGAGTTCTGGAGTGGCACCGGGCGCCGCAGCCTTTGGGACCAAGACCACTGGGCTGGCCCAAGGACTGTGGGAGGGCTCAATCACCCCTAACGCCAACATCTTAGAGACCTCCTCCTTGATGCTGGCTCTGACCCGGTCAGGCAACCTGTAAATCTTGTGCTTCACAGGAGGGCTGTCACCAGTGTCCACGTCATGGGTACACCAGTGAGTAACACCGGGGGTCAGAGAGAACAGTGGGGCGAACTGTCCCAACAACTGGCGACAGTCCCCCTGCTGCTCCTGGGTCAGAGTAGGGGAGAGGATCACACCCTCTACTGACCCATCATGCTCCTTGGTTGACAGGAGGTCAGGGAGAGCCTCACTCTCCTCTTCCACCCCATCATCTGTCGCCAAGAGTATACTCACTTCGGACCTCTCGAAGTGGGGCTTGAGGCGGTTCACGTGAAGGACCCTCAAAGGGTTCCTTGGAGCCTGCAAATCCACCAGGTAGGTGACGTCACTTTTGCGCTCCTTTACCTCATATGGCCCAGTCCACTTGTCCTGCAAGGCACAAGGTGCTACTGGGGCCATGACCCACACTTTTTGCCCAGGTTGAAATTCGACCAGAGTGGCATTCTGGTCATACCATCTCTTCATTTCTTCCTGGCTTGCTTCTAGGTTCGCCTGAGCGAGTTTCCTGAAGCGGGCAGTTTGGTTTCTAAAGGCCAGCATGTAGCTAAATACATCCTGGGGAGTTTTCCTGGGAGCTGCCTCCCAGCCTTCCTTTACCAAACTCAGAGGTCCTCTGACAGGGTGGCCATACAGGAGCTCAAAGGGGCTGTACCCAAGAGACTTCTGAGGCACCTCCCTGTACGCAAAGAGTAGGCATGGCAAGAGGACGTTCCACTTACGCCTCATGGGTTCTGTTAGACCCTTGATCATGCCTTTCAAGGTCTGGTTGAATCTCTCCACCAGACCGTTTCCTTGTGGGTGGTAAGGAGTGGTGAACTTGTAGGTTACACCACACTCCTTCCACAGGGATGTCATATACTTCGATATGAAATTGGTCCCCCTATCAGAAACCACCTCTCTGGGGAATCCCACACGGGAAAAGATCCCCATTAACGCCCGGCCCACCACTGGCGCCGTCGTTGTCCTGAGAGGGATTGCCTCCAGGTACCGGGTGGCATGGTCCACCAAGACCAGGATGTACCTGTTGCCCATGGCTGTCTTGGGATCCAGTGGCCCCACAATATCCATCCCTACCCTTTCAAAGGGTGTACCAACAACAGGAAAAGGTTGGAGAGGAGCTTTGACCTTCCTCCCACTCTTACCACTTGCCTGGCAAGTTTGGCAAGACCTACAGTGTGCATCTGACTGCCTTCGCATTTGGGGCCAAAAGAAGTGGGTGACAAGCCTGTCAAAGGTCTTGTCCTGCCCCAAATGTCCTGCCAAAGGCACGTCATGAGCCAGACCCAGTAGGAAGGTCCTGAAGCGCTGGGGTACCACCAGCACACTGGCTGACCCAGGCTCAGCAACCTTAGGCTCACTGTATAGGAGACCACTCTCCCAGTAGATCAGATGTGACCCGGACTGATTGCCAGCTGCCTGGTCTGCAGCCTGCCGCCGCAGACCCTCCAGAGTAGGGCACTCGTTCTGCTCCCTGCAGAACTCCTCCCTGGTGGGACCCCCTTCTTGCTGCCAATGGGTCAGCTCAGAGATGTCTCCCAGTTCGGCTACCTGCTCCCCTGTAGGCACCGGGCGTCCCCCTCGAGGTCCGCCTCCTCCCGGTCCGTGGGAACTTCGGGGGCCGGTTTCCCGCGCCCCTGCCCTTTCTCTTGGCAGGGACTTGGGCCACTGTTTCAGGCTCCAAGTCCTCTTGATCACCCTTTCTGGCTGCCATTGACCGAGTAGACACGCATGCCCACTCTGGCAACCCAAGCATCTCCAAGTGAGACCTGAGCTCAACCTCCTTCCATAAGGACTGCTCCAGGTCGTTTCCTAGTAGACAATTTACAGGCATGGTAGGGCTCACAACCACCCTCAAGGGACCTGAGACCCCCCCCCCCATTCAAAGGGAACCTGCGCCACCATACATTGGCGCTCTGAGTTGTCTACAGCAACTACTTGGTGGAATGCTCCTGGGACTACTTGCTTCTCAGACACCAGGTGACACCGGACTGAGGTCACACTGGCTCCAGTGTCTCTGAGAGCCTCTACCCTGTTCCCATTAATGGTCACCCAGGTGCTATATTTCTTTGTGTTAGGGGGCACCTGGTTTCCTGGGACCATCTCACTGTCCCCTAGTGAGACAAGGGTCATTTCTGCGGGATCCCCACCCTCCTGTGGGCACCCCTCCTCCCCAAGCGCTACACTAGCCAACACTTTGGACTGTCCACCGGTGGGTGGCTGTGTCCCCTTCGGGCACCTGGGGTCCCCCTTAAAGTGACCTACCTGGTCACATGCATAACACTTGCGGGGGCCGGTCTCAACAGGCTTCCCTGTAGAGACCCCTTTCTTCTTATCACCGGGGGCTGGGAACCTTTACCCTGGGTACTAGTTTGGGGCCCTTTAGAGAACTCCTGTGCTTTACCCTTGTCCCCCACCTTTCTGCTGGGGACCCTGCCCACCTTTGGCTGAGTCTCCCCCAAACGCTTTCTTGTGGACCCTGGTACTCACCCAGCGGTCCGCTTCCATAGCAAGCTTCCTGGGGTCAGTTAGCTTACTATCAACTAGGTGCTGGCGCAGATCTGCAAAACATAGACTAGACAAGTGCTCCCATGCAATCAAGTTGTAGAGCCCCTGAAAATCTATTACACTACTGCCCTTCACCCAACCATCCAGAGACCTGCAGAACACATCCACACATTCCAACCAAGTGTTGGCATCAGACTTCTTACTGGACCTGAACTGATCCCTGTACTTTTCAGGAGTAAGACCATACTTCGTGAGAAGGGCATCCTTCATGTCAGCATAGGTGAGGTGATACCCCTTACCCAAAGCTATCAGAGCATCCCTTGCTTCTTCCGGGAAAAGTGGCCACAATCCTGCTCCCCAATTCTCCTCAGGGACCCCATTCATGTGTATGGCTGCCTCATAACCCTGGAACCACCTTTGTATGTCATCCCCCTTCTTGAACTCCTTGCCTACGTTCTTGGGAATGTTCACAATCCTGTCTGCCTTTCTGGACGAATTGCTGCCACCATCTGAGCCTGACTTACTCCTAAGTTCTAGCTCCTTCAGTTCTCTCTCATGCTCTAAGAGCATCTTCCTCTCCTCTATGGCCAATCTCTTCTCCTCCCGCTCACTCTCCAGTCTGAGCTTCTGCAGCTCAAACTGCCTTGCCTCCCGCCTGTCCTCCAGCTCCTCTGTGGACAGACTGCTGCTGCCTGACCTGGCGGGTTCCCCCCTACCCAAAAGCACATCCACCCTGGAAATAGGCTCCTCCACCTCCTCACTGAGATTACCAGGCTGCCCAGTGGCATGTCTGGCTGCTACCCAGGCCCTCAGCGCCTTCTGTAGCTCCTCCTTCCTTGTGAGGCCTTTAATTTGGACTTTCAGGTTTTTACAAATCGCTCTTAACTCCTTTACGGCGTAGGATTCCAACCTATCCTCCTCAAAGATAACTTCCAGGGATGCAACGGATGATGCAATTGATTCAGGCATGACAAAAGTGAGTTGAAAACTGGCAAGATCAAAAATAGGCCAAAAGAAAAAGAACCAGTATGTGGTACGTAATGGTCTGCGATATGGTAGTAGTGCACACCAATCACTGTAAGTCAAGTGCAAACACAAGTCCTATCCCACCGCTGCCACCAATGTTAGAAATGGGATCTCTAGTTGGCAAGAGCTTGCACCTTTGTCCAAGTAGGGACCCTTCTTCCTAGTCAGGGTAAGGGTTGTTACACTCGTGAAGTAACCCCTGCTCACCCTCGTGGTAGCTTGGCACGAGCAGTCAGGCTTAATTCAGAGGCAGTGTGTAAAGCATTTGCACATAACCAACAGTAATACAGTGTAAGCACTACAAACGGACACCACACCAGTTTAGAAAAATAACCAATATTTTATATACTCAAGACAAGACCAATTACGGCAAAAATCCACAATACTGTACTTTAAAAATGAATGCTTGATACGGTAACTTCTTCTTTGCAGGAATAGCACAAAAGCAAAGTTCGTACGAGTCGGTAGCTCCGTCCGAGCCTACCGTGATGCTGAAAACCACAGAGTCTAACAGTTCCAGCTGACCGCGTCGATACGGGCCAGCAGAGTCGTGAACAGACTCGGTTACAGTACCTTTCTCGTTGTGGCTGGTACGGAGTGTACGAGCCGGTCGGCGTTCGTCGCGGTTGCGGTGCAAGACGGAGCGATGCAAGGTGCGGTGTCCCTCGATGCGGTGCAGGCAGCGGCTCGATGAGCGTCGTGCAGACGGAGTCGGTGAGTCCAAGGCGTGCGATGCAGGGTGAGGCGATGCTCGATGCGGTGCTGACGGGTTGCGATGCAGGCGACCTAGCCGGAGTGCGGGAGCTGGCGTCGGACAGCGGTGCGAGTCGGAGCGGTGCGTCGCAGACGTGCGAGCGGTGCCCCAAATGCGGTGCGGTCACGACTCTTGAGCCAGTTGCAGCGACCGCGTCGGTCGGGTCCGGTTGGTTCAGTGAAGCGATGCGATGCGAACTGCGGTGCCCACAGGTCACGGTGCAAGCAGCGGCTCGATGTTGGCGGCGTCGGACGTCGCCCACGGTGAGACCAGGGTTGCGATGCGAAGCGGGGCGATGCGGTCTGCGGTGCAAACAGGTCACCGGCCAGGGATGGATTCGGTTGACGGAGTCGGTTGCAGTTCCCTTCCTCTGTGGCGACTGAAACAGCGTTCCAGAAGCGGTACCCAGAGGCTTGTGAAGTCTTTGTAGTCCCTGAGACTTCTTAACAGGAGGCCAGCTCGGTTTCAGGCCCTTGGAGATACTCAGCACAAGTTTGTAGAAAGTTCAGTCCAGTCCTTTCACTGCCCAAGGCAGAAGCAGCAGCTGCAGGCCAACCCAACAAAGCAACAACACAGCAAAGGGGCAGTACTCCTCCTGGCAGCTCTTCCAGCTCTTCGTCTTGGCAGGTTCCTTGATTCCAGCGAGATCTAAAATCATGGGGTCAGGGCCCCAATATTTATATCCCAAATTCCTTTGTTCTCTGAAGGCAGAGAGGCCTTTGCCTAGTCCAAACCAGTTCTGGAGCACTTTGTTGACAAGTCTCCGTCCCTTCTTTCAGTGAGTAGGCCAGGGACATCAGACGCACCACAGGAGGTGGAGCCAGCATTGTGGAGGGAAGGCACTGTCCTATTCAGGGCCCAGGTGCGACCCCTCCCACCCATCTACATGTAGATCTTGCTATTCAGCCCTGCGCTGACTCATCCTGTCTCCTGGCATCCCCCAGCCCCTGTCACTCACACTCCAGACAAGGAATACACAACCTCGCAGAGGCAGGCTTGGATGGTTAGACAAGAAAATACCCACTTTCTAAAAGTGGTATTTTCAAACACAGAATGTTAAAACCAACTTCACTAAAAGATGCATTTTATCATTCTGAGTCCAGGCATACTAAACTCGAATTTCTACCATGTTCCCGGGGTCAGTTAGGATTATAAGCTGTAATAATCAAAACTGCCCGTTCTGGCCTAGGGGAACAGGTAGCCTTGCAATAGTGAAAAACGAACTAGGCTGTAATTCACTATCAGGACATGCCGCACACACCCGGGCATGTCCTACCTTTCGCATACACCGCACCCTGCCCACAGGGGTACCTTGGGCCTACCTTAGGGGTGACTAACATGTAGCAAAGGGAAGGTTTAGGGACTTGCAAGTGTGGGCACTTGCCAAGTCGACATGGCAGCCCCAGGCTGCGCACAGGCTCTGCGTTGGCAGGCCCGAGTTACACTTTACGGGCTGTTTGCGTGGGTGGCACAATCCAGTGCTGCAGCCCACCAACAGCATTTGGTCTATAGGCCCTGGCACTCGCAGTGCACTTTACAAGGGACTGACACATAAACCAAATAGGCCAATCATGGAAACACTAATCCATAACACATTTTATACAGGAGCACTTGCACTTTCCCACTGGACCGCAGTGAGGAAAGTGCGCAGAATCATTACACCAGCAAAAACAGAGTCAAAACCGGGAGGTCAGAAAGCAAAAAGTCAGGGGAAACACGCCAAAAGATGCCAAGTCTAACACCAACTCAACAGTTTTCTCCACATATCTGCTGTCGATATTGGCTCTCAGCAAAGTCCAGAATGATTTTGTGCCACTCGGGGCCTTTGTCTACCCTCGCAGGAAGTCTGTAGGCTCTGTGGATCCTATACTGGTCATCTCGTCCTTGGGAGCACACCAAGTCACTCAATATCTGCTTAATCGCGACTGCAACAAATTCCTTAACTTACTCCGATGGGAGTCCCTCCTCAAATTGTCAATTACCTTGCATTTCTGATGCGGTTTCATTAACCTTCCTATAGCACAATCTTTACATTTATACTGCTGTCCCAGAACCTGTGACTCCTTGCCCTCCAGCTGACCATGTGTTGCAGATTCATGCTCCATCAGTATCCATCATGATTTGCTTGATCCATTTCGCTCCTCCACTGATCTCACCGCATTTTCAATTCTACACTTCTCTACTGCATATCAGGGTGTAGTGCGGTTATGGAGCGAAGGCCAGCCTGTTTGCCACAAGCCAGCTCAGCAAAATCAGGGGGGGATTGGTCTCTCTTCTCTTTGGACGCTTACTTTGCTGTGAAAAAGCCTGGCCTCCACTTGTTTTTGTCCTTCTTAGTATGAAGCTTGAAGCTGATGATGGCAATTTCAAAATCTACCTTGTAGAGCAGGTAAAATCGCTTCCAGTGCTTTAAACGGGTGATGGAGATCTCTTCTTTCCACTGCTCCTCCGAGCCAAGTGTTATCAACCCTAATTTCTCAATCCGGGTGGGGGAGCTCTACCCACTGGAGGCAGGATCTGGACCCCCACAATTCTTGGGGAAGATCCAGCCCATGTATCACACCCACTGCCCCTCTGGCACACCGCCACCCCTTAACTCCTCTGTCCCCCGCCTCTCTGCCCGTTCTGCACATTTACATGGTGACGATCAACGATCCAGCTAGGATCTTTGTCAAATGCTGAACACTCAGTCATTGTGAATCGCCTGTATCAGGTTTTCCCAGCACAGTTCTTCCCTGGTAGGCCGAGAGCTCGGGCAGAAGCGCCTTTTGGGTACAAATAACGAAGAAACCCAAACTGCGTCTTCTTGGAATCCCAAATTGCAGGTCAGACCCGCCCAGGAGGTGAATCACAGTATATGCTGGATGCTAGAGGGCTTCCCGTTTTTACGACTCCACCATCTTCAGGGGCATAGCTTGGTCAGTAAGACTGGGGGGGGAGGTGGACGGGGAGTCAACTTCAGATTTTCCGACAATCGCGCCGGCATATCATGTTAATCATTATATGAGAGGCCACGCTTGAGGGGGTTTTAAGGGCCAGTGGAAAGGGAAAAGATCGTGAGGAGGTGCTTAAAACACAGTATTTTGTAAATTATAACCATGTTTTAAAACCTTCAAAAAGGAGGGGGGGGAGGTCTGTCTGTCTGTATGTCTGTCTGTCTAATACATTTAATATGGGGGGTGAAACACCACCCCCCCCACCCCACCCTGACCATCTTGATAGTGATGTTTAACCAATGTGAATAAACCTTGAACACACTATATTCTTAAGTAACTTTGATTATAATCCGCTCATGCTCCTTGTGTCTGCCTGTTTGCACAGTGTTCATAGGCCATATTCTATACACGGTGCAGAAATGAAGGAAGATCTTATAAGCTCCCCGTTTTTATATTAAACGCCGTTTATTTGGTATTGGAACACAACTGCAGTTTGCTTTTTATGTAAATGAGTCACAAGTGAGGCTTTTCAGTTAGGGTGAGCAAAGGGTAAACTGCACAGATTGCTTAACATCATTTTCTGTTATTACAGCAAGATAAAACATTTAACAGGCTCGAGTGGGCTGCTGCAATGCTCGCAGTTTGGCAGTTCTACCAAGCTATCTCCAACTCTTTGCAGTAATGTGTGAGGACTGGATAATGTTCATTAATTGCTCTGCTCCTCGCTGCTTTTTAATCTAACAACGCTGAATTGTGATGGTGTTGAATATATCCATGCAGCAGACTAAAGGGGCCGCCGAGTGACACTGGGTCTGATGGCTCAAAACAATAACATTGCTTTTCATTTGGGATGCGGTAATACCCAGATACATTGATAACATTATCACAAATGGGAGGCGCCTCAACACCCAGCATTAACACCCAGCATTTGGAGGTGTGGTGCACAAATCACGTCTGCTGTTCCACTTTTATCATGTTTTTTTGATACACATTACCACTAACCTTTGCTGGTGTGGTACGTTCTGAGATACAAGTGATTGAATTTGACTTTTTTGCATGTTGTTTTAAAAGCTTATTTTTATCTTGTTCTTAAGGATATTGGAACCCCCAAATGGAATTAAATGTATTTTAATTAGTTCCTTTTTATATTGTTCCATCCTTTTTTTATAAAAACTATGTAACATTTTATACTGTAATTTATCATGCTCCTTCTATGACCCATTTTTATGTGACCGATTAAAGTTGAATAGAATTGAATTGAGATAAAAGTATTACCGCTTTACTGAAAAGCCATGTGAATAGTAGAAATGTGTGCCGGACCGATTAAAGCACATTTCTATCATTGCCACCAGACTTTAAGTGAGCAAGCTTGAGTACTGAGACTTGGGTCATTTTGGGGTTTATCATCCAAGTTATCGGCCATTTAATCTTGTGCCAAAGTGCTGTGTTGAATCACGTCAAGAAGGTCTCCATTTGCCCCCCGCTTGTGTACCTGCACAGAAGCTACTGGATGCCGTTTTAAAAGTATCTGCAAAGCCTGTTCCACCAAATATCGAAAGTGGACAAACACACTTACAGGTTGCTTCTTGTGACAGGAGGAGTCCATCGGAGCAGCCTTCGAGGTGATGCGTTCTACTCCAGCACTGTAGTTTTATTAATAGGTTCAAATGTTAAAATCATTCTCCATGTTTAGGTCTCGCCTAGGCAGCGCTTATGCTGTCTCTTCGAGACATGCTGTATTCAGGATGTGCAAAAGACACACAATTGATGAACGGAATGCAGAACAAATCAAAACATTCACCCCCGGTCAAGACATCTGGGTTAAATCCATCATTCTTTTGCTCACCATGCCACCCCAGTTTAGACCTGGCCATATGCAAATCAGTCTTGGGCCTGGACGGGTATGCCCAGACGTGGGTCCCTTGCTCACTGTGCCAGTGGATTCAAGCTAGCCTGGCTGATAAAGGGTGTCATACCCCGAAACCAGTCCCAGGATGCTTGTTTCCGGTCCAGGGAGGACCCGGCTTGGCTGTTCGGTCTGGACTGTTGCAATGAGGCACAGGTTCAAGACTGATTTGCATATGGCTGGGTCCAAACTGTGGTGGCGTAGTGGGCAAAAGAACAATGGATTTAACCCAGATCTCTTGAATGGGGGAGAATGTTTGAATCATTCAGCATTCCGTCCATCATTTGTTGCGGTTACACTTTTCGCCCTAAGTGGGACGGGTAAGCCCAGACGTGGGTCCCCTGCTCACTGTGCCAATGGATTCAAGCTAGCCTGGCTGATGAAGGGTGACATACCCCGAAACCGGTCCCAGGATACTTGTTTCCGGTCCAGGGAGGACCTGGCTTGGCAGTTCGGTCTGGACTGTTCCCATGAGGCACAGGCAGCCCTGCCAAGTACCACGCATCACGCGTTAGACTAACGCATTTCAGTGTGGTGGTCCGCATCACTGCACTGAAATGCATTGTCACGCATTTATAGCACCTTAGCTGTGCGCCAAAGCGCTTCTATTTAGCACCTTCACCGACTGCGCAAAGCTCTTAGGTGGCTGCGCGGTGTGAAAAGTAGCGAGTCTCCTGAGATCCCCAATGCTGCCCGGCGCAAGGTCACCTTTAATCCACTTTGGATTCGCTATCTAAAATAACGAGGCAGGCGCTGGAAGCTGGAAGGCAAGAAAAAGGTTTATTACTCTTAGAGGAGACCACGTCAACTGCTGACACCAGGATGTCTTCAGGGAGGTGTTCTACTGGCAATGCTTTTGGCTCTTCCTTTTATACAGGTTTTACACAATGTATTTGTTTCATTTATCATGGTTACAAGCTTGGAGTCTCTGCCCCGGGCAGGTTGTCACACAAGCCCGACATTGTTTCATCAGCATGGTTACACAAGCCCAACATTGTTTCATCAACATGGTTACACAAGCCCAACATTAACTCTCCTCCCGCCCAGGTCAAAAACAGACAATTTAATTGCAGCTGGACCTTGCTTCAGGGTCTAAACACAAGTGAGACCGGCCAGATCGAAGAGTCCGTTCTGTTGATAAAAACAGGTCCCATTGTCTGGCAAAAACAAGTCTTGCTGTGTGCAGTGCAATAAACCATGCTTGCAAGAGTCTGTTTGGTATTTGTAACCTGTTTGTGCAGGGATGAGAGGAAAGACGAGTTTGAGGCAGCAGGTGATGTTGATGTTTGTCGTGGAAATAGTTTATAGCCCCCAGCACACATATCAGGTTTGGTCAGAGAGTCAGAAGGCTGCTAGAGGACAGGGTGAAATGAAGGTGACCAACAGAGTACAAAATGGCTGTGGTCAATCAGAATGACTGTAGTTTATGTGCACGTAGGAACTTTCATCAGACAAGATGGCGCAGAATGTTCATGATTGTGTTTTGTTCTCAACAGTCGCCCCTTTGAACATAACTAGCCATCTCGTCCGTCTATTTCGATCTCCATAATGTCCTGTATTTCTTGTTCATACATTACTCTCATTTTTGTTAACTGAGTGTCCATATTCTTAGGGCGCAAGGCACTTATGCAAAGAGAACACAAAGGTGGTATACAGTGTACACCCAAACAGCAACCACATATTGCCAATACTGGGACCAAGAGAAACATTGATATTTTCCAACCCCAGTCCTTCAAGATGCCCCAAAGCCAACTTCCAATTGTCCAAGTCTCTGATCCTTGATGAATTTCTGAAGACAGTCTGTGGAGATGTTCGATTGCTTCATAGACAGAGGGTGAATTATCAGGGATGTATATGCAGCAACTGGCACCAATGATGCGACATGCTCCTCCACGATCCGCTAGTACCACGTCCAGGACCATGCGGTTTTGTAGGGCCACCAGACGGACCGCTTGAAGCTCGGCAGTGTTGTTGGTGAGGATGCCAGCTGTGACGTTCAGGGCGGTTTCTACCGCTTGAGACAGATGTCTGATGGCTCGGCTGTTTGCCATCGGACCCCATAGCGGGACGAGCCCTTTTGCTGCGTCGAGGAACTGTGATGAGACAGAGTCTGCTTGATCAATGTCTTTAGAACGCTTTTCTCGATGATGCTCTGCAGGGGCTGTGTAGGTTGGTGGCAAAACAAAGGCGATGTAGCATGTGCCCCCCCAGTTTCTTGGGAGCCAGGTGTAGGCTTTTGTTCCACAAACAAAGTACATATTGGGTGATGCAACAAATGCTGGAGGATTGGCAGTGTTCAAAGTCCTTACAATGTTACAAGTGCTGTGACCCACATTCTTAGTCCCACGGCCTTCAATGCATACAAGGCCAGAGACCTTCACCACAGATAGGGCCACAGTCAGTGTTGCAGCAGTTCTTTTCTTCAGGTAGGAAAATGTGGCTCTGACAGGATTATTGAACACTTGTATTTCCACTCGTTCTTTGGAGGGGACATTCATTGGGAATGTCGTATTGGAGGTGTGAGGGCAAAGGGAGCTGCTGTTCTTCCTGTTTGGTTTATCCAGAACTCGTTGTAGAACTGAGCGATTGTCCCATCGGAAGTGGCATTGTCTTTGTAACTTTCTTGTAGGAGCATCATCCAGGCAAGGCAAGATCCATGAACAGAAAAGGGTGAAGGGATGAAAGGGATGGAATGTTCAGTGGCATGTGGTAGCAGCCCACAGACCCAACAGTTAGTGGCATTGGTGGCAAGATTGTGCTGGTGCAGCATCTGTACGAAAGAATTATTCCAGAATTCTTTGCGTCGTTCTCGGAGATGTGGCGGTAGTGATACCAGGTAGTGTTCTTTCTTTGAGATTGGTTGCATGGTTGGTGACAATGTTCTGTATGCAGGTGCATTCTCTTCAATGATCCAGAGTGTGACCATTAGTAGGAGGCAGGTGAGAAATGCAGCTACAAGTGCAATTGTCTTTGTACTGTGCAGTTCAAAAGTCTTGGTGTCTTTGCCGTGGCTTTGCAGGTGTTCCGTTTCTTCCATCATCTTCGAGGAGCTCACCAACTGTTAGGACCACAGACTTTTGTCTGGTGTTTTTCCTGGTAGCGTTGTTTGGCTGTGCTACCGATCTGAGACTCTGACTCAGTTAGTGGCCTGGTTGTTGGAGCTCCCCCTTTTTGTCGATCTTAGGTTGTACCCTTCCTTGGATGGCACCGTGGGGTCGGGAAATTCAGACAGTTGGAGGGTGTCTTCTTGTGGGTAGCAACTCAGAGCTGGTCGGTCTTTTGCGAGTACTTCCTCTTGCACCTCCACCTCTTCACAGGTTGCCAGCATTGGAGGGACTTTCTTGCAGTGGTGGGCGTGCAGCCAATTTCTTTTTCCTTCCACTCGGAGGGCAGTTCGAGTGGTGATCAAGACTTGCCAGGGGCCCGTCCACCTGGGCTCCAGATTCTTCGTTCTTTGGAAGTTGCGAACTAGGATGAAGCCCCCAGGCTTTATCACATGTCCTGGGCCCCTGGATACGTCAGGCAAGGCTTGCTGCACCTGTTGGTGGATAATTGTTAGCTCGTTTGTCAATTTATGCAGATAGTCTGACATTAATATGTTCGGGACATCGTTAATGGAGGTGGGTCTTGGTGCCGCCCAAATGTTCATAGGCCTGCCGAAGACCACTTCATACGGGGTCAGTCTGTGTTTGGTCGGGGTGGAGCGCATTGATAGCAATGCCAATGGAAGGGCGTCGGGCCATTTCAACCCGGTTGTGGCAACTATTTTGGCTAGCTTTAGTTTCAATGTTGCATTGTGTCTCTCTACCAGGCCCGCTGATTGGGGGTGGAAGACGGCATGGAATTTTTGTTTTACCCCCAACCCTTTCAGTATGTTCTGTATCACTTCGGCTACGGAGTGTGGGCCGTTGTCGCTCCATAAAATTCTGCAAAGGCCGTACCGGGGGAAGAATTCTTTCAACAATACTTTTGCAGCGGCTATGGCAGTATTGTCGCGGGTGGGATATGCCTCCACCCATTTGCTAAAAGCGCACACAACCACCAGGACATATTTTAGACCATGGCATCTCTCTAGTTGGATGTAATCCATTTGAAGGACTTCAAAGGGGTGATCAGGGACTCCAAACCCTCCCCGTGGTACTACTGTCCCTTTCCCTGGGTTGTGTTGTAGGCATACTATACACTGTTGTACTAGGCGCTTTGCAGATTCTGTTATCTTGACATTATGCCATACTCTTGTGATTAGTTCAATCATGGGGATGGAGCCTATGTGTGCTGGTAAATGCCATACTCTTGTGATTAGTTCAATCATGGGGATGGAGCCTATGTGTGCTGGTAAATGTGCCATGGTCAATATGGGGATGAGGTAGGCATTGGGTAACAGCCATTTATTTCCGTCTTTAGTTCTCCAGCAATCTTCCTCGTCTTTTAGTCCCACCTTTTCCCACTCGGTCAATTCGTCTTGTGTGCCTGTAGTCTGTATGTCCCTTACAGTGGTCCTAGCATCAGTCCATTGTTCAGCTTGTGACCTGGTCACATACATTAGTGTCATAGTTCTGTCTTCTGCCGTGGCTCGGGCAGTAACGTCTGCTAGCGCATTTCCCTGTCCAATGAGATCTGTCACTTTCCTATGTGCTTGGCATTTTATCACTGCTAGCTTTTTTTTGGGGAGGAGGACTGCTTCCGTCAAGGCGGAGACTAAATCTCCATGCAGGATGGGTGTACCGTGTGAAGTCAGGAACCCTCTTTCTTTCCATAGAATCCCAAAATGGTGAACCACCCCGAAGGCGTATTGGCTGTCGGTGTATATGTTAACTGTCGTGCCAGCTGCTAAAATACATGCTCGTGTGAGGGCAATGAGTTCTGCTGCCTGGGCGGAACGTTGGGCAATACGGGCTGTTTCTAGAATGGTTCGGGCTGTGGTGACAGCGTATGCAGCTGAGGTGGTGCCGTCGGGAGTTTGATGCACGAACCATCCACCCATAGTTCTCCATCTGGCTCTAGAAAGGCGGTGTCTCTGAGGTCTACTCTACTTTTTGTTTGTTCATCGGTTAGTGTCACACAGTCGTGTAGTGGAGCCACGTTAGGATCGTTTCTCGGGTAGGGGTAACAGCGTGGCTGGATTGAGGGTGGTGCATCGCTTTAGGGTAATGTGCGGTGCTAGCAGGGTCAACTCATATCCTGTCAGTCGGGCGCTAGTCAAGTGTTGGGTTTTGGTCTGGTTCAGTAGTGTGTCGACTGCATGGGGTACTAAAACAGTGACTGGATTGGAGAGCACTATTCCTTCGCTCTGGCGTATTGATACTGCTGCAGCTGCCACAGCGCGCAGGCACGCTGGCAGTGCTCTGGCTACTGGATCGAGGGTGGCAGAAAAATATGCATAAGGGCGTTGTTTGTGACCAATTGATTGTGTTAGGACAGACCATGCACATCCCTCCCTTTCGTGTGTGTAGAGGAAGAATGGTTTGGAGTAATCTGGGGTTCCTAGGACTGGTGCTGAGCAAAGGGTATTGCGTAGTTCTTTAAAGGCTGTCTGGCATTCGGGGGTCCAGGGGAGAGGTGAGGGGATGTCCTTAACTAGGAGGGAGAGAAGGGGTTTGACAATGAGGCTAAAGTTCGGTAACCACTGTCTGCAAAACGAGGTGAGGCCTATCAAAGAGCGGACTTGCTTCTGATTTTTGGGGACAGGGGTGCCTAGAATTGTCTGGATCCTGTCAGGCGTGAGTTTTCTCCCTTCTTTTGATAAAGGTGACCCAAATAGGTCACTTGTGATTTACAGAACTGCAGTTTCTTTCGGGAGACCTTGTGACCATTCTCAGCAAGGAAATGGAGTAGTTTGATGGTGGCTGTGACGGCTATTGGTATGGTGTCTGCTGCTAGAAGGATGTTGTCTACATATTGTATTAGTGCCACTCCATCTGGCAATTGTATGGCGTCCAACTGTCTTTTAAGCGCCTGGCTATAGATACTTGGGCTCTCAGTGTACCCCTGAGGTGCTCTACAAAATCTATACGAACGGGAATTTAGGGTAAATCCAAAAAGAAAGCGGCTGTCCTCGTGTATAGGTATGGAAAAGAAGGCGTTCTTGAGGTCAATCACAGTGAAGGTGGTGGCAGTGGAGGGGATTAAAGTCAAAATTGTCGTGATGTCGGAAACTACTGGGTATTGTGGTACTACGATTTTGTTTACCTCCCGCAGGTCAATGATGAAGCGGTAGGCTTTCCCATCTCCCTCTCCCTGTCTCTTTACAATCGGTAGTATGGGACTGTTACAAATGTTGCTCACTACTTCCTCTACCACCCCTGCCTCTACCAAAGAGTGTATGATCTCTGTTAGTGCTTTCTCACCCTCTGGCGATATTTTGTACTGTGGTACCTTCGGTAGGGTTGCGTCCTGTCGTATTGTTACGTGTACTGGGTCAATCATCATTCGTCCTACGTCTGAATCAGCCCTAGCCCATAAGTGTGATGGCAAAGTGTCCAGTAGGGATGTGTCAGTCTCAGAGATGGAAAACATGTGCTGAAAAGGGTTCTCTCTATGGCGTTGGGGGTTGTCATACAGGATGACACGCACTCCGTCTGGTGAGCATCTGATAGTCGCATGGAAGTGTTTCAAAAGGTCGAGGCCCATAATGGCGTCTGGGGTGTTAGATGAGAGGAGGAATGTCGTTTCGACGCCATTGCTGTCAAGATTAAAAGGGATGGGTCGGGACAAAGGGTTGGTGGAGGGCGTACCGTCAAATCCTATTGAGGTCACATGTGAGCCTGACAAGGGTGCCCTTGGAATCAGTCGTTTGGATAGTGCACTACGTGTTGCTCCTGTGTCTACCAAAAATGGCGACCTTGTGCCCAGGACCTCAGCGGTAACATAAGGGCCTTGCTGATCAACGCAGAGCTCGACTGGATCCCTTCCTTGCCACTGGCTGCCCTATGCAAAGTCGTACGTATTGTCATAATCTGTCTGTTGGTACTGATTCTGTCTGGGTTGGTCAAATGTGTTCATTCTTCCTGGCCTTTCCTCGCTTGCTTCACTCGCGTACCCTCTTCCACGTCCTCTTCCTCTCTGTCCACTTGCTATTTCCCTCGCCCCTCTGCCCCTAGCAGCTCCTAACAAAGCCGGGCATTGGGATTTCCAGTGTCCATATTTTTTGCAAAATGCACATTGATCCTGTCCTAGGTCTTGGCGTCCTACATATGATGTAGATGGATTGTTCCTAGGGGCTGTACTCTAGGGGTATTCTGCTGGTTTCCTCCCCTATATTGCTCCCTTCCTGTATTCGCCCCTGGAGTTGTGCTATCATTACCCTTTCCTTCAAGTCCTTCTTTTTCCTTTCTGTAGCCCTGTCATTTTCGTTTCTCTGATGCTCGTAGTACTGGGCCATTTGGAGAATGGCCGTCGGTTTAGATGCTGCCCAACTACTTTCGCTGGCTTGTAGTTTCTGGGATACATCTGGCAGTAATCCTTTGACGTAGTTCTGCACAAATAAGTGGTGTCCGGTTGCGGTGGACATGTCTTGTCCACTGTAATCAGAGAACACAGTTTCAAATCTGGAGAAGTACTCTGAGACGTCCTCTTGTGGTTTCTGGCGGCATGCGGTTACTATGGACCAGTCTATCTTTTTCTCTGGGATCAGCGTTTTCACTCTCTGCACTATTTTGTCAGGGAGGTCTAATATTGCTTTAACTGGTTTTTGACCAGGGTTCCGCTGTTTATCTAGTGTGTCGAGTTGTTCCCAGGTATGACCAAACAGTTCGGTATGGTCTACTTTCCTAACCTGTTTCCACACATCTGCTGGCAAACATAACCCGAAGAACAAGTCTATGTCGGCAAGTGTCATTATTGTTGATCCCAGAGCGGTACCTAGCTCGGTGTAAAAGGCGGTGGGGTTCTTTCGTAAATCCGGCAAAGATTTACGGAAGGTCAGGATGTCCTGTCTGTCCCATGGCTGATACACCCAATTGTAGACCACCCTTCCTCTAGCGTCTTGATGGTTTATATCGTCATTAGTCCCTTGTCCTCTAGGAGGTATCCAGTAAGGGGCAGCTTCTTTTATTGGCATCATGCTATCTGTTTTTTCTACTGGGGGTCCTGCTACCTTAGTTGTCCTGTCCCAATCTATCTGTCCTTGTTCTATGAGGTGACGCAATACTTCTAGTGTGGATGAAAATAGTTCTGCAACATCGTTGTCGCCTTCATCTCCGATGTCTACCTTCCTGTAGAGAGCCACTAATCGCTCGGGCCCTACGTCTTGGTACTTCTCTTCATATGCAGTAAGGGTGTGGTAACAGAGACGTACAATAAAGTATCGTTTGCGGTTTTCAACATAGGAGTTGAATATGTCAGTTACATGCTCCTCTGTCTCCTTCCTATCTATGAGGGATTTAACTACTTTATCAATGCCTGCTCGCTCATTTTTACTTAATCGCGGGACCCTGGGCGCTCCTTTTTCTTTTGATCCTACCTCTACTACTGTATCCTTTGATGAGGCATTTGGTGTGGGTGACTCGGTGGGAGCCGAGGCGGTGGAGACTGAGGCGATCGTGCCATCTCCGGCTATACTTTGGTGGTCCTGGCGTTGTACTATGGGATGAATAGGGGCGTAAGGGGGTGGCATGTATATCATTGGGGGACCTAACAATAAATCATCATCTACCCCCTGTTTTGCTGGTAACTCGGGGTAAAGAGTTAAGGGCGTTCTAACAGGGCATTGACCTGATATTTTTGATTCCTGTTCCTTTTTATCGATTTCCTTTTCTTTTAGTTCTTCTAACTTTTTACAGGCTTGGTAAGCTGATTTTCGCGTTTCTTTATCTTGTCGTGCTTCGTCTCTTTTCTTTCGTTGAGCTGCCTCTTTTCGCCATAAACCAAAACTATCAAACATGGCTGTCCTAGCTTTCTTTTTGTGGAGAGCTAATTCTAACGTTTCTATTTTAGCGGGATCGAAAGATCCCGTCAGTGGCCACTGATTTACCCGGTCCTTCCTAGTGTACTTATGCCATAGTTTGCTATAAGCTACGGTGGCTAATCCATATTTCACGTACATGTCCTTGTTAGGGGTGCCTTCCGGCGGTGCCGGATGACTGACCTCTAACAAACGGTCCGGTCCAAAACAATCAAACAATCTAGAGAAAACAGGCATGACGTATTTAGCGGTCAAAATGAATATCTCAATTAATGTTAGACAAAAGTCTGCACTACCTGTCCTTCGCTGTCTGCAAAGAGAGAATATTCCTATTCTACGTTGTTTGCAAGCAGGGAATGTCTCAAATAACTCAAAAAGGAATACTAGTATTTCTATCAATCAATCAATTTAAGTCATGTTTTCTCACGACCTTACCCGGACCGTATGGACAGTTCTTCGTATTCCCCTTCCAGCGCCTGGTTGTCCTCTTACTCCAACAATCAATGCGGCGTTCCTGTAAGGCCCCAGTCAGGACCGCAGGTCACTCGAGAGAGGTCCGTTCGGAACCGGTGAAGTTCAGTCGATTGGCAGCCAGACGAGGGTCTCTTTCAGGCAGGTGCACTCCAATCATTTAGTCATTCACTCCGTCGTTAGGACCTCTCTACTGGACCTACGTGTCTCTGATGGGCCCCCCGTTAGGTCGCCAATTTGTGAAAAGCAGCGAGTCTCCTGAGATCCCCAATGCTGCCCGGCGCAAGGTCACCTTTAATCCACTTTGGATTCGCTTTCTAAAATAACGAGGCAGGCGCTGGAAGGCAAGAAAAAGGTTTATTACTCTTAGAGGAGACCACGCCAACTGCTGACACCAGGATGTCTTCAGGGAGGTGTTCTACTGGCAATGCTTTTGGCTCTTCCTTTTATACAGGTTTTACACAATGTATTTGTTTCATTTATCATGGTTACAAGCTTGGAGTCTCCGCCCCGGGCAGGTTGTCACACAAGCCCGACATTGTTTCATCAGCATGGTTACATAAGCCCAACATTGTTTCATCAACATGGTTACACAAGCCCAACATTAACTCTCCTCCCGCCCAGGTCAAAAACAGACAATTTAATTGCAGCTGGACCTTGCTTCAGGGTCTAAACACAAGTGAGACCGGCCAGATCTAAGAGTCTGTTCTGTTGATAAAAACAGGTCCCATTGTTTGGCAAAAAACAAGTCTTGCTGTGTGCAGTGCAATAAACCATGCTTGCAAGAGTCTGTTTGGTATTTGTAACCTGTTTGTGCAGGGATGAGAGGAAAGACGAGTTTGAGGCAGCAGGTGATGTTGATGTTTGTCGTGGAAATAGTTTATAGCCCCCAGCACACATATCAGGTTTGGTCAGAGAGTCGGAAGGCTGCTAGAGGACAGGGTGAAATGAAGGTGACCAACAGAGTACAAAATGGCTGTGGTCAATCAGAATGACTGTAGTTTATGTGCACGTAGGAACTTTCATCAGACAAGATGGCGCAGAATGTTCATGATTGTGTTTTGTTCTTAACAGTGGCAGCCTTTGGGCTGGCTTGGCTCGCAGCTGGTAATGGCTACAATGTTTACATTTCACTTACGACGTCACGTCGCAAGAGTCGTCAGGCTCAATTTCATTTACGCATTGCGGCGTAATCATTAGTTGTATGCCGCCGGAGAGTGGGGCACGTGACTCAGCAGCCTGGCCGCCTGCACTAGTCCAGTGCGGCCTTGATGAAGCAATGTGGTTGAAGTCAGTGTGTGTCCTGGATCATGGCGCTGCCGGCCCCGGACCGGCCTGGACAATGCCGGGGGAGTCGTGGCTGGCCCCGCCCGGTACCGTCATGGCAATTCTGACACAGAGTAAGTGTCACTCACTGTTCTAATATCCTTGGCTTTTCTAACTAAATTTACTTTTAGCAGCGCCTCGCCCTGTAGTTTCAGCTAGAGCTCTGCATTCATGGCAGTCTGGAAAAGTTGAGTTCAGTCCCTTAAAGCGGAGGATCGATTTCCGCGACCCATCTCCCGCAGCGTCTGAGTCTCGCCATGCATTTCAACAGAATTAATCCAGCGGCTGCTGCAAGTGTTACAGGCCGAGGTCTGCCTTGGTGTTTAAAGGGCGTCTATTTGTCGGTGTTTGCCGCTGTAGCTTTAGGTCTGCAGTGGGAGTGACACTTAGGTTGCTTTGGGGATTACACCTCTGTGCACACTGAAGTCTGGTCCGCCAGGCCTTTAGAGCTAAATTCTTGGCACAGTAAACAAATGTGTAAGGACTAGGGAGAATAATACAAATCTGCATTCAGATGTGCGCCTTTTTTGGGGACCAGAAAGCGATGAGCAGCAGCGCTGGTACATGCGTGAACGTGTCAGCATGTTTAATCCACAACCCTGAATGAAGAGTAGTGACAGGGTTTGAGGTTCTCTGCCGCGGGTTGTAGTGGAGTCCAGTCAGACTCCAGGCGTTGGGCATGGTCGGCAAGATTGAAAGGACACCCCACTGTGAGCAGGATATGGAGCAGGGGCGAGGCATAGGCTGAGCTTTTTATTGTACGTGATTTTTATCTGTTTTTGCTCTTTTCATTTTGCCATTATTTTCTGCTCTCTAGCTCTGTTCGCTTTGTTTCTCCTTCGCCATCATCTTTTTCCATCCCTCAACCTTGGTGTATTTATCTTTAAATGTCTTTTAATTCATGCTGTTTTGCCCTTTCTCTTTTTATTTGCTGCCTTTTTCAAGCTCGGGCGATTCCTACACTAATTTCATATACTTTATTATATTTTTCTGTCATTCATTGCTGCACTCATTCTTCGCTGTCTCTTTCCATTGTATTTCTTCTTCCTGTCTCTACTTTCTGCTCCTTTGGAACTTGACCTGCCAGTGATTTGTCACTGCTGTTAGTGGTGTACCGTGCAGCAGTTCTTGAATTGTAGAGAACACAAGCATGGACAGGAGTGCCTCAAAAGAAGGTTGGAATGTCACAGCAGACACATAGCTGGGTAAGTGCAAGTGACCCATAGTGACATCTCTATCCACACTCTTGAGGTTTTAGGTTTGCTCTTCATACTCAGTAGAGACGCCCAAGAGACCATAGTTGGGGTCCGAATTCTGCAACTGTGGTGCGCTTCTTCACAAGCTTTTTTAGTTCAATAAACCAGCAATTTGGCATTCATTTATCACTACGAGGCCGTCTTGCGAAGTTAGTGCCCTTCCGTTTCTGGTGTTTTGCAGAAGTTTTAAGATGATCTTAGAGTTTCTCGTTGCACGAATGGGTGTAATATCTGATATTTATATATTTTCCTCGTCTTCATTGCTTGATTTTGCGTGCGAGAAAGTGTCACTCATAATCATTGAATGTCACTCATAAATACACTGAAATTATGAAAATGTCACACGTAAGCAATCTGAAACCTTGACAGCTATGCACAGGGTCAAGACTGATTTGCATATTGCTGGGTCCAAACTGGGGTGGTATAGTGGGCAAAAGAACAATGGATTTAACCCAGATCTCTTGACTGGGGGAGAATGTTTGAATCATTCAGCATTCGGTCCATCATTTGTTGCAGTTACAGTATTCAGGATATGGGCATAAAGCTACACCCACTTTCCGCCCATCTTTTTAATTGGCCCCTGTACCTGTCCTTTGTAAATGGTGGCTTTTCATTGGTCAATAGGCTTAGTAGCCCCTCCTTGGTACCGCCTTGTCTCTTCTTGTAACCTCCTATGAGGATACCCCCTGCTACATGTGTTGTTATTCCCTAGATTTTAATTACAGCCCTAGAGCACTATTTTCTTAAAGGGCTTCAGGCAGGACACCTGCTTGGTCTTAGGCAAGGCTGGCAGTGGTTACTTTACTCACTGAGACCGTCTATAAATTTTCCTTCATCAGCGCCACACAGAGTAAAACCTAATCCGCAATTAATATAATAATTCTTTTGTCAGATTTCAAAGCTACTAATTGTATATATGGACATACCTATTTGAATGTACTCGTGGTACTGTCTTGCATGCAATGCATTATGGGCAGGGTGGACTTACCATATCTTCTGTAGGGTGCACTACCATATGTGGCCAAATGAGGTCCCATGGGACCTGTTTTGGCCACATATGGTAGTGCACCCTGCAACATGGTTAGTTAAAAATATAGGCATTTATAATGCCAATAACTCCAACTTTGAAGGGTGCAGTACCATATGTGGCCAAAAGAGGTCCCCTGGGACCTCTTTTGGCCACATATGGTACTGCACCCTGCAACATGGCTAGGTAAAAAACATTGGCATTTATAATTCCAATAACTCCAACTCCAACAAATCTGAGACCGATTGCATTTCCAATGCAGTAGGTCTCGCATTTGTTAAAGTTAGAGCTGTTGAGGTTGAAAATAACAATGTTTTTTACTTTTTTATACCATTGGCTAGAGTGCTATGCAAATATAATAACTCCACTGCAAATACAAAACATTAAAAAACAGTTATTTTCAACGACAAGTGCTCTAACTTTAACAAATGCGAGACCTATTGCATTGCAAATACTTTTTAAGATAGTATTCCACGGTAGCATTACAACAAGCAATACACCGTATGAAAATGTAGTCTGTCTAGTAGGCCATTTACCTCATTTTAATTGACCATATGTCAGCCAGTGTAGTGAATGTGCACTGAACTCCACGCCTCTCTAGAGGCTGCTATAGTTAAGGTTTCTAATGAACAGCCGGATATGGTTTATAATTAGGGCTCCCTGTTTTCCGTTTTTACTGATTTTTACAGATAAATACAGACAGAAAACCATTTATTTTCCTGTCTGTATTTATTTTTATATATGGATAAAAACGGAAATTGGGTTGTTTTTTGAGTGATTCTAAATGCTGTCACTCATGACTTCCAGGCCAATAGATCTGTCGAGCAAAAGGTAAGGGGTTAAAAAACATAAAGGAATTTTAGTAAAGAGCCTTAAATAGCAATAGATATGCACAACCTTGATATTAAAATGTGCATGTTTTCTTTTAAGAGCATATTTTATCATCAGAGTGTGTTTATATCCCTGAAACCTGTCAGTCGTTCAGGCATGAGTGCATATTTATCGGTCAAATAAATGTAGAAATATACTCATTTCATATTCATTTTTTCACAAAACCCAAAATAAATATGAATAAATACAGATAAATCAGCAAAAAATAAATATGGATAAATACAGACGGAAATGTAAAAAAAATAAATAAAAAAAAAATACCATTAAACCGGGAGCCCTCTTTATAATGCATGTGAATGTATTCTTTCCTGCCATTGTTTTTCTTCACTCGCGTTCTTTATCAGTAAGGGTTCACCAGGTAACATTTTCAGCTGTTGTACCTGTGCCAGGCGTGCAGAAGAGCTGGCCACCATGAACCTGGGCAGAAAGATATTTTGCACCTTGGCTTCTGCTAATGAATAAAATGATGCAGCAGGGGGCCCCAGTCCAGTCCCTGGCTGATCACATCAGAGCAATAACTGGCCTCTGAACACAAATAGAGACCAGTTCACCTAAATCACTCACTGCTGAGCTCCATCATGCTGTTGTTAAGTTGTTTGTCGGGGGGATAGGGGTGCTGGTGTTTTGCGGCAAGGGGTGAGGGAGATGGGAAGGCAAATTAAAGGGCTGAGGAAGTGATAAAAACACCACTGCTGCATGTGTCACTGGAGCCAAGTGCACCTCTGAATATTGGCGCCCTGTGCCTGTGCCTAGCTCACCCATGCCGAATGCCGAACTAGCGTGCAAACGTTGGTGATATTTGGGTTGGAGTGTCTGCTGCCTGCGCTACTGCTGGGTGCTTTTGATTGCAATTTTAACTTCACAAACCCGATTCAGGCTTTGGTCTTTGAGGAAATTTTGGAAAGTCATATAACAGACTACCAAAATTTGTCATACAAATGGCAAATTGTATGCTGTACAGATTCTGATATTCAATAACAATCTGAAGGCGCATGTAAGGGAAGCTGTGGTTATTTTCCCTTCAACTGTTACATGGGCCGAGTCTTTTCCCTCTCTTGCTGTTCTACATTTGTCACCTTTAAAAAAAAAAAAAAAAAAATTCTTTTATCTTGTATATTCGACATAAAGTAGCATCTTTACACTGACCTCTTCTTGGCTTCGTAAGACACCTTTAGTGCAGGACATAGCTGCTCAAATATATTGAGGTTAGGTCCTTGAAACAGTTAATAACCAGTCTGATTTCTGTGAATTTCTGCATCCATTCCAAGATGAGCCTAGACATGCTAAAAGTATGAAGGTTCAAGCTGTTTGCACAATCATTTGTTTGTCCCACACTGAGCCGGTTATCATTTGTGGCTTGCTGATAGGCTCATCTTGCTCAGTCATGTATTTTGCTTTGGAATTTAAGAGGTTACTCCTCTTCTAGTGCTGACACAGGCTAGATCTGTCTGCTACTATCCCCGCTATTGTCTCTTAAGATGACCCTGACCACCAGGATCTTTATCCTGTCTTGTCCTGGGAATAAGTGAAGACACTTGTAGATGGAATGATCTCCCCCCACCCCAAAGCCCTTGTGTCTCACCGGATGCAGCAGTAATGTCTTTTAGTCAGCACTTGGTGTCTGCTCAACAAGTAGGGAGGAAGGAGCAGTATGGACCTGGAGCAGCAGACTGGGTTAGGGTGTGGATTATGAGAGTAGGTAATGCTTGACAATTTGATGCATCGGCCTTCAAAGAGATGGTACATAGTTTGAGAAATTCTGGAAAGTCCGGAAAGATGCCCTGGGGCGGGAGACATCCCGCATCTGTGCAGTGTTCAGTCAAACCTTTCATTCATTTGCAGGAGTTGGAGGAAAAGCAGGGCGATACATTTTTTGTAGATGCTTGGTTTCTGGAGTACAGAGGCACCACGCCTTGAGGAGAAGCCCTTCACAAGGTGCTGAAGGCCTCACCTAGTATGGTCTGACGTTCGAATCCTCATCCAAGTTTGCTTAGCTGGCTGCTCTAATGAGGCCTCGTCTTTCTTTTCTCTCTCTTCTGGTGACATGTAAAATGAAACTATTCTGCCATGTCTCAATCAGTGCTTAATTTGAGCTGGTGGTTTTCTGTGCTCGGCACCAGCACTTCATTATCGACACCGGCACATAACCCAGTCCTTCACAAGGTGGTGGTGTTTGTCTAATTTTGAGTTGAGCACAACAACAGTTGTTTAATAACTGAATATACATTAAAATTACTAATACCTTCCGCCAAAGCCATTCTTATAGCTTTGGGTGGCTTGGAGTGGTCTAAATTGCTGCATTTACAGGAGTATTGTGGTTAGTAGTTGAGTTGATACTGTCATTTGCAGCGCTGGCAGGGACAATGGGTGGTGCAAGCTCAATACCCTCCTGACAATGGCAATGACACTTTTTATTTGTTTTTATAAAAAAAAAAAAACACTAGTCCTAATACCTGCAATGTGTTCTAGGAACCTCTAAGATAAGGGGATTTTGTGCACACAAAAAATATTCATGTTCAGCGAAAAACGTAGCTTCCCTCTGAATCCTTATACTATTGATTCTCAGATTGCTGCCACAAGCAGTGCATAGTTTGAGCTAACGGTTGCAGGGGGGCTCACAGTCCCTTATTTTTGGGGACCGGCACTTATTTATCCATATCAGACTTTGACCAAGCGCAGAAGAGCACAGAACACACACTAGGATGAAAAAGGAAGGAAATAGAAGACTGGAAAAAACGTGGAAAAGAGAGAAAGGTTTGAGAAAAAAACCTGTAAGAGTTCGTTAAAGGGGTAGGGAGTGTTTGGTGGATTACAGAGGCATGAGATGGAGTCAAGGCTAGGCCACCTTGGTATCTGGCACTGGACAATAATGTACTAACGCGCCCCAGTCAGTTAGTAAGGACTCCTAGCAGACTTGTCTGAGACACTAAAGTTGCAGTTTTGAGAAGTGTTCCTGTCTGTCCAGAACGTAGTTCAAGTATTTGAGAGGTGACCTACACTACACCTGCTATCAGTTGTGCTGCAGTGCCTGCATTATCTTTTCAGGGTGTGCCTGTCCAAGCAGAAGGCCTTTCTATTTATCCAGAAGTAGTCCTAGAGCAGGTTAGCTATGGCTCTTGTGAAGGATCACAGTATTGATAAGACATTCTTTAAAAATTAATTATCTTTTCATGAGACTCTGAAGATCACTCTGAGCTTGTTTTCACTTCTATACACTGATTTATATCACTGGTGCTGCGTAGAGGTCTCAATAACAGGAGAATATTTATTTAATTACCTGTCATAATATATGAAGTTGTTACTCTTTGAGATCAAATGATGTTGCTTACCTGCAAGCGCTTTTTATATTTTGTGGCAAGGGTAACCTGAACAATTTGCCATCCTTCTCCGGTGTAGCCAGTTTGGCCAACCATTCTGCTGTTCGGCTAGCCAAGATACTCTCTGATTAACTTAAAGGCCACCGTGGGGACTCGAGTGAAACGTGGGGTTGAATGACAGAGTGTGGAAAAGGTAATCTAGAGTGTGGTTCTAACAAATTTTGGGATGTGAAATAAATCGGGAATTTTGTGGCTTATGTGAGGGAATGGCTCAATTAGATGGATTTGTACCAGTCAGGAAGTAAAGTGACTTGTGGGTAGTGTTTCGTTTAATCCGTGAATAGAAAGGTTAAGGCAGCTAACAGTTGGACATATCGTGTTTGAATCTACTGTCAAATTGAGTCCTCCACTATTTTAGCCAATCATATGCTGGAACCGAAGGACCGCTTTATCAGACTTAAGCTGGTATAGTCTCCTGTGCTACAATTTTCCAGTGCGTGTACTAGTAGCCTGGTTCAGTCTTAGATTAAGAGATTGTGTAGTGAGTCTTGTGTCCTATCCATATTATTTGTTTGTGTCTTTTCGGGTTGATGTGGAGGGAAACGCTTCTTGGGTCATAATTTTAAGGAATCAGAGTGGGGCCTTACACCATTTACTGTGCATAAATAGTAAAAGTCAGATTTACTTGCAGGGTTGGGTTGTGGGTATGGCTGTCTGGCTAAATAGGAAAATGTGATGGTCATCGAGAAGGAAGTCACTTGGTTATGGCCTGACTGGCAGACGTTCCGTGGATATGATTGGTCCCGGTCCAGCACTGTGATATGCCAAGCTTAAGATTGGCATCTCTGGATTGCTAGGGTGCTTGGATCTAAAACCACACAAGATCAAATATCTGAATGACTTCATAGTCACGGATGATAGTGGTAGAACTAATGCAATTATTTTGAATCCATTTTACCATAGCAGTTTAAATAAACACCTCAGTGTATTATGTTTTTTGGGGATGTTTGAAACAATTGATGCTGTCAGGCATTGATGAGCAGGATCAGCGCTTTCCTTTTTATGCTGTTTTAGTAAATGTTTTGTACACTGATTGCTCTACTTAACTTTTATGAATTGTAATGTGAACCTCTAAAAATTATATTTTATAGGTAATTCTATGTGAATGTCTTGTTGTGTTATAAATTATTTTGCAATAAAATTGTTTCAGCTACAGAAGGGAAGCTAATATAATTTGGTTATGTTCATGGAATAATTACAGGTGGCAATAGTTGTTAGTGGCTAAACGTCTGCACAGGTTTGTTCCGCACCTGGACTTTAACTTGTGCTGCACATCTGAACAATTAAAGATACCAGGCAGTAACTCAGTCAAGAGGGATTGGTAAGGCGGGCACTAAGTCAATGGGCCGGTATCGGAGTTGCAGCTGTGGACCGCTTTTTTGCCACCGTGCTGGCAGATTTGGGCTGTTTCTGTGCTGTTCAGGTGTTGCCAGAAGCCCAGTGGGGCCCTGAGCGGGCTCTCCGGAGGTAGATGGGCCTCTATTACATCCTTTTACCCACGGGGCGTAGGTCTCATGTCCAGTCTCTCGTTGGGCCGGCCCAATAATGTATACAGATTGAGCAGGGGCGGGGCCTGAGCAGAAGTGGCCTCACTTATATTCAGGTGTGATTCACAACTGTGAACTAATCTGTGCACAAAGAGTCCTTTGAGTTAACCCAGTGAAGTTAAGAAAACATGCCTCTTTTAGAGAACCCCCACCCTCCCTTTCATAATACTTAAAACACGGAAGCAGTGTTTTGCGACAAAACACAACCAACACTTTTTTTCAGGGTCCTGGGCCTATTTTTTATCCCAATTAAAACCAGGTCAAGATGTTATCTTAAAAGGTAATGGTTTCCTCTGGTAGAATCCACTAAGGAACTTCCTAGTATGTCCTATTTTTGTTTGTTTTTGTATGTCTGATGTCTTTCTGAAATATTAAGAAAAACTAGTTTGTAGTTGGCTTTTTGGCTACAGATTCTATTTTATGTAAATGCATGCTGGAATTGTGTACTTTTAACATCCTTTTAACGTGTCAAAAGTGAGCTTAGAGGAGCATGGGGAGACACTTAGTAATGTGCCTAATTTAAATGTATTTTAGTAAATCTAGAGGGCCAGTACCGGAATACATTCTGACTAAATAAAATAACTCCAATATTACCTGCCATTGTTAAATGTTATATTTCAGATTTAGAAAATGTTAAATTCTTCTTATTGAAACTCAATGTAAAATATTTTAGCAAGATATTTATTTTGTACATGTTTTAATTAATTCCTGTAGAAAAGAACCTATCACTAGACTGTACAAATGAAAAAATCTATAAGCTTCCAGTCTTTCTCATTTTCAGATTTGGCAATCTGTTCTCTAGGGTCTTTTACACTCACTTAACAAAATAAGTCCAGGTAATTCCTGTGCTTCCCAATGCCATTAGTCAAGCGATCTTGGGACCAGACCCTACAATTATTTCTTGCAGAATATTGTATGCACTGGTAACATGCATATGTAAGCATTAATACGCAATGATTTTAAAAAGGAAAGGAAGACTTGGCCCCTGCCTGCATGGGAGCATGGCTGCAGGGTGACTTCTCAATAGTTTGACAGATTGTGCTGTAAACACCTCTGTTGAATTGTCTCTAATAGTGGGTCAAACTTTTTGGATCTTGGAGCACTTGTGTCTTTGAAAGTGAGTATTTTTGCAAATTTTGATCAAGTTCTTGCACATATTTGATCAGAGGGTTCCTGGCTCATTGGTTTCTCTTTGCATAATCATGGCTGTTTGTTACATCTGTTATTCTCAATTGGGAATACGTAAACATTCACCTTACTTTACTCGCTGCTGCTGTGTAACTTAAGAGGAACGTTGCAAGATTTTCTCCATCTATACCAATTGCTTAAGGCATTGTCCTTCCAAATGAGAATCTGGGACTGTAACTAAATTTACTTCTTAAATTCTTAAACGCCAGTTTGTCTTTTTCTCTGGGATTGCTTGAAAGACCTGAAACCCTATCATTTTTAGGTCTTGCCTCGGACAGTGCATGTGATGTCTATTGTGAGACATTTTGTTATGCTACAATGGGTTTAGAGCCCACCCATTACTTTTCATTGGTTGGCTTCATTGTCATTTGCTTGCTTCTAATTTGTCAGTGTCCTTAGGCTTCCCTTCCTCTTCTTGTGTTTGTCTGTACCCTGTACTATGGAAGCCTGTGTCCTGCTGCTGCTCTCTTCTTCAGGCCCTACTTTTTTCTTTTTCTATAATCACTCTATTAGGGTGCTTTTGTTTTCCAACTGTCTCCCCTTTGTACTTCTCCCCGCCCTGTGTTCCTCCCCCTTTTGCCTCCTGCCACTCTCCATTGTCCATGTGCTTCCCTAGCCACTCCCAGCCATTCACCGTTGTCCGTGTGCTTGCCCTCGTCCCTCCCGTTCATCCTGTGTTGTCACTTTGCTTACCTCAGCGCCTGCCTCCTGCCCACCCTCTGTTGTCCGTGTGCTAAACCCAGTCACTACCAGCCACTCACCTCTTGTCCATGTCCTCTGACTAGCCCCTCCTGTTCATCCTCCGTTGTCCCTGTGTTGCCTCAGCCCCTAATTGTCTGCCCACTCTCTGTTGTCCTTGTGCTCCACCTAGCTGCTGTCGCCCACCCTCCATTGTATATACTCTTCCCTTCCCCCTCTATCCTGTCGCTCTGCCTACCTCTGCATTGCCTTGTTCCCCCAACTCACTCCCCTGTTTGTTTGGGAAGTGGATGGGAGGGTGAAGCATGGGGGGAGATGCGAGAGGGGATGGGGAGCGCATTGCTAAAATATTTTTTTTTTAAAGCGCAAATGGAAATGTGTCCTAGCACTTTAAAAAAAATATTTTTTGCCATGCTATACAGAATGACTACAAATTATTGCCAAGTCTGCAATGCCCATGCTGTAAAGCATTAACAAAAGCATTGGTAGGTCTCAAAGGCAAAACTTATTGGCTTTGCCAATGCTTGTTTTGTTCTGTAGTCTTGCAAAAGTTAGGTGGTTACCGAAGTGACAATTATGGCAAGGGCGTAGGCGTGCACATATCAACATTTTTGTAAAGATCACAAGACGCGGACAGATGAGCATTTTTCTGGAAAGGAATGTTCTCCAGAGAACCCCGGTGACACCAGAGTCTCCGAGGCTGCAGATAACATTTTAAGATTAGCAAGAAAAATAAATGTTTGCTCCAGCAATGGCGGGCACACTGGATGACCGAACAATCCTAGGCATTCAAGGTCAGGACGCTGCAAAGGCCGAGTGCGCCTTCAATTAAGGGAAAGATGGCTTCTTTATCACCCAGACTGATGTTATCGCCTGAGCAAGCACGGCGCTGACTGCAGCTTCCCCCGTGACCCTGGGCAAAAACATGAACCTCGCTCTGCAGATTTTTGCAATCAGAAAGCGCTCTTTAAAAAAACATTTTTGTGGTCGAAGACCCCAGACTTATTTAAGTTGATTGAGGCTTTAAGTTTAGGTTTGGGCACCTCTGCTAAAACATTGTGGTGAAAAAAATTTGCTAAGGGTTCAGGCTGTGTGTGGTGTGTTAACGACCTTAATCTAAAAAACGTTTATCCATTGACGGTAACTAGTGAAGCTAGTCGCTACCCTAGTTCAGCTAAGCAAATCTATTGGTTAGGAAAGCTTGCAAAAAAAGAATGTTGTTAATTGACTTAAAAAAATAAATTAATTGCTGTCTGAGGTAATTGCCCTATTGCAATAACAGCTACAGCGGCAAATCTGTGCCTCTGTATGTGACACTGAAAGAAAACGTTTTGAATCTTTGCCGCCCTTTGATAAATCTGCACAGAAGTTTCAAAACACTATACACGGCTCAAAATTTCTCCTTTAAAATTTCACTCATATTGGCTGGGGGCGTGGGTTTGGGGAGAATGGCAGAAAATTCTAGAGTGGGTCTTATACGCCCCTAGGAATTTTGCTTATTGATACAACAAAGTTGATATATGGTGTTACCCCAAAATTACTGAGCATTCACAGGAAATTAGTATGGGTCCAGCTTGGTTTTTTGTTGTTGCTCGTTTTGCAGTAAAACACTTATTAGTTGTTAAGGCCCGTGTACAGCCAGAGAACTTGGTTTAACTAGAATTCATAGGGAGAGTAATGGATTAAGAGGCAATGTTTTGGAGCCCAAGTGGGCCTGTAGTCATTGGGTTTATGTGGGGGCAACACGAAAACACCCCAAACACTAGGCTGAGCTAGCACTCAGTAAATTGGCAATATGCATTTTTCCCTGATAAAATGGCTTAATTTAGTCTTGCCGATCACACATTTTTATTTCAGTGCTAAATGTAAAGTGAAGCAGCTTAAATGTCATAGCATCAACACTGTGCTGTCGAACTCTTCTCTGGCACCATTACGTACTGAGTTACGCCATGCCCCATTATCAGTGGGCACTGGTACTGTGTGCAGCCATAGATAAACTTCATTGCCCCGGCAATAGTGAATTTACACAAAGTTTACAAAATATAAATATCGGTCTGTGGCTGAACTTAGATGAAGATTGGTTTAGGGGGCTTTATAATGGGAGAGAGGGAAAAAATCCACTTTTTGTCCTTGAAATTCAGTGAGTGAAGTATTTAAAGTGAGGCTGTAAAAATTGCTACCTGAAGTCCATGTGGTGTGACAAAGTGTTATTGAAGCCTATGCCAAGTGCCCTTCAGGCACTGTGGGCAGAGGTAGTGAGCGCTAGGTGTGACCAGGGCTCCTGTCTATGAAACGTCACCAGCGTTGTCGCTGGTTCTATGACCAATCCATTGAGTATCTTTGTGCCGCCGCTCCTCAGAGCTGGCAAATTGGAGTTAGTAATGGAGGTTGTAGATCTCCACAAAAGTGCCTGTTTAATCTAAGTTTTTATGGAATTTTTAGAGTATTATGATTTTGGTGAATTGTGGATTGCAGCACAGGCAGCTCTCTTGGGGCAGTACTGCAGCCTGTGCTGCACCTGTTAAAAACAAGATGCGCATACTGGATGGTGCTGGTGACGCTGCATCTAAAAGTTCCCCTCAGCCTTATTCAGGCTCCGAAAGCAACATTTGTACATATTAACTTCAATACCGGAAATGCTCACATCCCTCCCTTTGTTTCCTTCTCCCTCAGCCAGTTAACTTGTCCAATTGGCAACGGGGGTAAAGGACAGAGGGAGACTTGGATGTGGGTCCCATCGTGACCTTAAAGATACTGATGGAAAGGCGTTCATCCCATTTGCATCGGTTTCTTCATGGTGGTAATTTGTTTCTTGTGCCCAGGTGAGCAGTGGATCAGAAGTATTGCGCTTTACTCTGAGCTGTCCAGCTGATGCAGCGTGTCCAGGTATATTCCTCACGGTAGCACGAACCCTTCATTCTGCGTGGAATTAGCCCTTCCTTTTTAGGTCTCGCCTGAGCCAGCGCATGCGCTGGTCTGGCGAGACATTTAGTAAGTGGGCTTTAGAAATCCTACCATAGCCTAAAGCTTGCGGTTACGCGCGCGGTGACGCGCACAAGCGCCATCTGGCTTTCCGTCATGGCTCATTAAGCGCTCGCGGCACCCTTACAGCACGCGATCACTTTCACTTTCGCGCGCACCACTCGCGTGTTTTTTTTTTATTTCCTTTTTGCGCGCGTTTCCATTTCCGACACTATGTAAACCTCTTTTCCTTTTCTTCATTCTTTTTTCTAACTTTATTGCACACAACTGTTTTTTAACACCACTTGACACTGCGCCTATAAGGCGCCTTAATTACGTTATAACGTGTACACGCAATCACGGCAATCACAGGTTCTACAATGTCTGATGTGCCTCTTTCCGAGAAGATCCATTTCCTTACATCCGTGACGCGGGAACCGTATACCTCCTAATAAACTGCTTATAAGTAAGCGAATCCCCTGTTTATCTTAAGGAGGCAAATCGTATCTGCATTCCAGATCTACCATACCGCCTGCAGCCTGCGAGGTTTGTGTCCCCAGGGTACAATCGTGGACTTGAAACAGTGCAGCAAGGAGATGTTTATCTACTCTGTGTGGTGAGGAATTGTAAACTCCGGAAGTTTAACTCTCTTCATCACCCTAGGATTACGCTCTCTCGCTTGCATTCCGTCTCTCTCGTTTTCCTCTCTCTCTCTCTCCCCTTCCTTCACTGCCTCTCTCCCTCACTCTAGTCCTCTCCTCCCTCTCATGTTCTCATCCTTTCTTTCTCTCGCACTTTCTCTCTCCATCTCTGTATCCTCGCCCCGTGTCTCTTTTTTGCTCTCTGTGGCATTGTCTGTCTAAAGCACACATACTCGTTTATATTTGTTTATATCAACACTCCGACCCAGTCCGCTTTTCCTGTTTACCATTGGTTACGTGCCTTTAAATTTTGTTTTACACTCTATGGTTGTCTAGACACTCTATCCCTTGAGTACGCTATCACTAAGGGTTTCTCATGAAAAATAACAAGATTCACGGTAAGAAGGTTTACATGGTCACACCGTATTTTTCTCTAAGTTTACGGCAACAGGACACTGAAAGCAAAAGAGCATGTGACTTTAGTCCCCTCATCATTATATTCGGGAATGCGACTGTTTCACTTTTCTATTATTGAGATCCAGATTCCTACGTGGACACTGTTGGCCCTTTATGTGCTCACACATTTCACGAGCTGCTGCATGTTTTGGTTTCTCTTCATCGTTGCACTCGTACGCACTACACGATATTTCCACGTAATTTACTTCAGTGTACCAGTCATAATGCTCCCGCATGCTGGGGAAAAGACACCGTCTTGCTTTTTGACTTAAAATGGCAGCTTTTATGATACGATCTGTGCACATCTCATTCATTTACTTTTCATTTATTTGTTCACCCTCCCCTTTTTACTTACCCTTTCAGAAAGCAGGAATCTTCACCAAGTTGCACCACTGGTCTGCACGTCATAGCCATACATATTGAAATCATCGGAACACCCAGTTCATTTTAATCACGTATACTTACCCTGTGTTGCTGGTTGTGTGTATTCCACCAACATTCATTTATTACTTTCCAGGAGAGTATATCCTCTCCCAGAGTAGGGGGAGGAGCAATTGATTCACTGTATTAAACACATAAATTGTTCTGTGTTGAAAATGAATCTTTCAAATTTTTGTAAATGTAATGTCTTGCTTTATCGTGCTATCTCATGCGCACACGCCCACTTTTTATTTTTTTAACCTTCACCCTCTTCCACCCAGGGAATCTCCAATGCTTCTCGGTGGCCATAGCAATTTACATATTTAAGTTTCTCTGCAATGGTAACACAGTCCCGCTGGCCTTTCTCCTCACTCTTGCCTTGCATGTTTTAGTGTTGCGTTTGAAGCTGCACATGGAACGCTTAATAACCAAGTGCACATTAAGCTTCTCTTTTGTGCTACCTATTACCACCCTTCTTTAATGGTGAAACATTGCTTAAAACTAAATCCACCCAACCCTCCCCCCAAACCCTATTCTACTGCATGGCTAAACACTTATAAGCTGCCGTCGGCGAGACCTATTGGCTATGCCAATGCCTGTTAATGGTGGTGCCTTGGTTATCTCCTTCCGAAACTGCACCCCAATCCCATGGCTTTCGAATCGGGAAGTTGCCATCACACAGTTTTGTAAGTGGTGCTTCTGCTGCTCATTTTGCCTAATGACCTGCGTCTCTGTTTATCTGCCTGAAGAAGCTGTTTCTATTTTTCTACTTTAACTCTGTCCCTCTCCACCCCCACATAACCCCCTACCCTAAACTTGTATGGTTCCCATCAGTTATGCCTCCCACTGGCAACAAAATGAATGCATACTTGAATTGCATTTCGTTGTCCACGTTGCTGGAAATATGTATTTGCAAGCCCCGATTTTCAATTACATTTCCTGAAGAGAAGAGTGCACAACTGAGAGGGATTGACATTTTTCTCTGGTGCTCAATCTTTTCTGCAGGAAGAGGTCCTTCTGCCTTTTAATTGTCTTAAGACGGCACACAGCGTGTACCGTAGGGGCCTCCCTGGTCTCCACATCTCTTTCACTGCTAATTCTGCCATGCAAAAAGGGCTTTCCATGCAGGGCCATAGTTGTACAGAGAGAGGCAGATGTTGAGTTGGTAACACATTGCAACCAGTGGACTTCATTCTAAACTAGACACAACTTTCACACAGTGTCAGTCTCATCACACAGGCACACCTCTCATCTCACCTCCCAAAGGCGCTTTGACGCAATATATGAAATTCTACTGTATTTCTTTAAGGGAGCCTAATATTATAAATAAAACTATAAATAAACAAGAACCCTCCCAGCTTGATAATGTATTTTTCAAAGTAGCTCGAGGTGTGTAGGGCTGCATGCAGATGCGTTCACAGAACCAAACCCAGATTGTTGAACACATTCGTTTGATAATGTTGTATTTAGTGCGCGCGCCCTGGTCGCGTGCAGTGCGCCGCGCGCGGTAGTGTGGTGGGCCTTTGTTTCTGACAGCCAGAGCGTGTCGTTTAAAACCAGCGCAGCCGTCGTGATTCCAGAGAATAACTCCGAGGGACTGTGATTTAAGGGACGTTTGTTCTCGACCGAGGTGGCTGCTGGGTTCGGGCTTTGTAGGAACGGCGGCCCGGGAGGGTTTTGCCGACCGACAGCAATACTCGTGCTCCGCTGCGCGCCTATTTTCCTGCTCTGCTGGCAGGGCTATTTTGGGCCTGCGATGACTGTGCATTTTCTGCTGATGCAGTAATGGCCTGATTAAGTATATTCCTCGTTTGTACAAAGTTAACATGATGTGCCCAGCACTGCTTGGCACTTTGTCCAGCGGTGCTGTTCATCTGAATTCAGCTTTCAAGGACTTAATGCCTTTCTGCTCGATTTTACCTCATTTTTCAACTCGTTAGAAGCAGCAAAGTTATTTTAAAATTCTAAGAGGTAAGCCAAAAACTCTGTGCAGCGAAAGGCATTACTGAGAGCAAGATGGATTGACGTCTGTTAACGTTAGACGCTTGGGGAACGTTACTCCACCAATGCCCAGCCCCCCTGTAATTCCAACATTGTTCAGGCTCACCGTGGATGGCGTCATTTCCGTTTCCGTAGTTTATGATTTTACCACTCCTGGGACTGTGGTTTTTCACCTGTGATCCATTCTCTTCGAGCACATTTCTTTAACTATGTCAGGTGTTCTTAAATCAAGTAAGCCTGCCTGAGTTTTGTCTAACTATACCCTCACTTTGTGTCAGACAGGTACATTGCCGCCTCTTTTGCTGTTCCTGAGAGGAGCAAAGCATGTTCCTTGTGCACCTCTATTATCCCTTTTACTGCGCTGTCCTCTTTATGCCAGATACAACAGAAGCCCCCCACCGCTTGTCAAGGCAGGGCGGTTTTTGTTATACCCCTTGCAGCCGATTTCCCAGCTGCCTCTACCAAATCATGTGGTATTTTCTTTATTTTTCGTGTACCCTACATTTTGGTGGAACGGTTTTTTTGTAAAGTTTTAAGACGACCCAATGTTAACACTTTCAAAAGTATTTAGTATCTTTCTCAAAAGTGTGCTCGTCAGAGGGCTTTATTTCGATAGGAAGGAAGCACTGCTGTGTCAACCACAAAGCCTTTCGCCTAGGGTAAGGTTTGTAGAGAGACCCTCCAGGATTTTACTCTAGGTGCAGAGATAAATGGCGTAAGAGATACTGTGGTTGATAGTGCCAGGCTGCTGAGGGTGCCAGGCTGCTCTCTTGGGACATTGTTTCCGCAGGATGTAATTTGCCCATCAGCCAAAACCACATCCTTGAACGTGATGGCTCAATGATCCATCGCTAAACTCAAAAGCATCTGAGCAAACCAAAAAAAAAAGAAACAAAACACATTTTGAGAACTGAAAAGCTTCTGTCATTCACAAAGTGGGCAAGATGGCCTGGTTAGTCTGTGGAGTCGCTCATGCGGTTGTGTTTTAGCAAGATCGGTGCAAACCAAGGTGACCATCCTTGGCCATAGTGGGCCCAATTTACAGACATACATTCTATGATCCTTAGTCACAGGATTAGGTTCTACTGAAATGCATGCCTGCAGGTTGCAATTCGTACTGCAGTAAATCCAAAAGGAAAATGGATTTTCTACTATTCTAATTTTGGGGGTATTGGCAGGTAAGGTGCCTGTCTAGATACTGCAACCTTGGGGGTATCCACAGGCATTTAACAGGATATTTTCCACCCTGGGATCAGGTATATAAAATTTCCAAGAAGGATTGGACTAGGAAGCTGCAAGGGGTTACCTATTGTCACAGAAACTGCCATGTTTGGAGTTGCGTTAGACCGATGCTGCTTTGAGTAGAAACTGCTCACCAGCATTTATCTCATTTTTAAGTCACCTCCGCAAACTCCGCGAACGGTCGAATTTATAAAATGAAGAAACTCAGTCTGATGAAAACAGGCTGATAAAACGTCATTTTTGAGAAAAGTTGAAATGACAAAATATCTTTGCCACGAAAATATAATATTTCATGGAAAATGTAAAGAAAGACAATGTGCTGAAGAGGTATAAAAGTAAAGGGTTGGGTATATAGGATGGGGTAGTGTAGAGGTGGGAGAAAGGATTTGTGGTTAAAAAGGAAATAAAGTGGGAGTAAGGGAGTGGAGCAGGGAGGGAGTAAGTGTTTTTCAGCTGCAAAGAGTAAGGTTTTTACAAAAAAATCAGAGTAAATCAGGTGGAGAGTAAGGGATTTGTAAAAAAAACAAAAAAAAAACAGAATAAAGGGAGAGGTAGAGTGAGGATTTTTTTTTTAAATGGAGTAATGCGGGGGGAGTAAGGAGTTTTATTTAAAAAAGTAGGGGAAATGGAAATAAGGGGTTTGAGAAACAATGGGATTGGAGTGGAAAGGGTTGTAAAGTGGTAAGAGAGCAAATGGTTTGGGGAAAAGAAGTAAAGTGAGGTTTGAAAATAAATAAAATGGGAATAAGGCTGAAGGGGAGTAATGGGTTTCCAAAAAAATAGAAGCATAACAGGAGGGGAAGTAATGAGTTTGATTAAAAAAAAAAAAAAAAAAAAAAAGGCTTAAAGCGGGAGTGGCAGGTTGTAAGTGGCAGGTTAAAGGTGGTAAAACTGGAGAGGGAGAAAAAGGGAGTAAAGTTAGGCATAAAGGGTTCATAAAATGAAAAAAAGGAGTAAAGCAGGAGTGAAAGTAAAGGATAAAAGCCACAAAACGAAAGTTTCTTCAAGAATTTGGTTTAGGCAACCTGGTGAAAACCAGTCTAAAAGAAATATTCTCAACAATGTTTAGACAAAATAAATTTGTCAGAATGGATTTTTGTCGAGTTAACATACAACCATTTGGCACAGAGGATGCTTGCTATGCGACTCTCTGTAAATTATCTGATGTAGAGATTCAGGGGGTGAAAGCTGATTTTTAAAATGTAACTTAAGTACCCATCTCCACCCAGGATTTTGGTGTCCTTAAGGCTTAGTGCAGCCTTACACTGCAGATTCGTTACAATACACTTGCACTGAAATTGGTTAAACTCCTTTCCACGTATTCTGTCTAGAAGAGGAGTATTTAGACATATGCCCTCTCACCTCAGCCCTGAAGGGCACTGGTTTTCAAGGACGCTTTAATCCTCTGCTGACTCGGTTTGTGCTTCAGGAAGGAATTGTGGCAGGGACTGTCTCACAAGACATGCTTATTCTACAGCTGAGATCCTACAGACATCTTCCTCTGACACCTAAACTTATCTAGCTGTCAGTATATTGACATACATAAAGTGGTACACTGATTTACAGGTTCAGCAACCTTTCCTTAGTGGAAAAAACGCGAAACGTCGCTTGTACCCCATAGTTTTATTCCACCCTCGCTACGTGTTGGGTCTTTTTGTTTCTCTATCCCCTGAATCATAATTAGACCTGGGTCACATTTTAATTATACTGCATTAATAGGAGTAATTTTGTGTTACTCATGTAATGCAAAATTAGCAAAATTTTCACGATTACAGCTGTTTGTGTAATTTAAGTAAAAAATGCCTGCCCCAGAGCGCAGGAACAGAGTGCGAGCGGCTGCTGGCTGCCGCGGTTCCTGTTCGGTTGCATTTGGCGCTATTTTCTTAGTGCAAGATGCATCCTCAGGTTCATTTGGGACGCAAGGGTGCAGTTTTCTCCAAGAAAATAGATCAAAATGCAGGATTACGCTCCTTGCGTAGTTACGTATAATTTTGCTGTAATCTCGCATAATTTCGCTTCAGCAAAAGGCACGAGTTAGGCCCACCCATAATTATAATTTAGTCCATTATCAGTTGAGTATGCTGAGTGTACTATCTTTTGCTGTTCTGTAGCACCTGTTATTTCCTGCAAGTGATGGAGTGCAACTGCTCTGGTACAATTCTAAAACTCACATAAAACAGTTGCCTTATTAACACCAAACAAAATGATTAAATGTGGAATTCGGAATGAAAAATGTTTTGAAACACTTTTTAGCAGATAATATTCCTCCAATGAAACAATACAAGGCTTCAATCTCACCAGTATGGCTGATGCCAAATTTGTGATTTGCGCCATTTGCTGAGTGCTAGTGACTACATTTTGTTGTGGATATTCTAGGTCTTGGGCAACCTAGTACCTAAATCGCTTTGATGTATTTGCTTACATCTCCTGCTCCACAAAAATGAAGCATGTCAACATAGTGCAGTGGAGCCCCCAGCACCTTTGTGCAGCAGAAAGTGAGAGCAGTTTGAAATCCCGGGACATGGATAGTAAATCTTAGTTGCAGTCCCTGCCGAGAACATGCCAATACCTTCCCTTAGTACAGTTCATTTTTGGATCTTCCGTACAGATAGTGTTTTACTGTCTGTTGTCGAAAACCTATTGTGAACAATACCAATAGTTAGTGGGCCTTTGGTCAGTCCATTACTTTCCATTGGTTGGCTTTCTTGTCAACATCGTCTGCTTGCTTCTTATTCAATGGCTTTCCTTCCTCTTCTTTCATTTGTCTCTCCCTTGGAGCAGAGCTTCTCTAGCAATCTTTTGTCCAGCTGACTTTTATTCTTCCACTCCTTATATTCCTAGAACTACTTTTACAACTTTTTGTCTTTTTCTTTTAGACTTATGGGAGTGCATGTGTTTTCTTGCTCTCTCCATCGTGTGCTGCTTCTCTTCTCAAATCCCTTGCTCCCCCCCCCGCCCCCAGTTCATCCGTTGCTTTCCCCTCTGTATCATGGTCTTGTTTGGTCTTTTTTTTTTTCTTTAATTGATACACCCCTACCCATCCCCTCCCTGTACCATTCCACCTTTCCTTCCCTCACCCTGACTCGTTCTTTTTGTGAGGGCGTAGAAGCTCTCTGGCTCACTTTTTATATTTGTTTTCCAAGATAGACATATGCCATGTTGAAATGGTATTTTAAAATTAAAAAATGAATAGTCTGCCTCGTCATGATGTATGCACACGCGCATCACCCTGTTGGGGCTGATGAGAATGCATGCACGTATATGTCTCTTCTCTTTCTTTTTTTTTTGTTTGTTTTTGTTTTGTTTCCAAGCCAAAAGGACTGATAATGCCATTGAAAAGTGAAACCTATTGGTCTGAGTCTTCTTCAAAATAGGCCATTAGGCGAAATAGTGAACTGTACTCCTAGTAATGTTGTTTTTGTAAAAATGCTGAACAGTAATGCCTTCCCCATCACGCTAATACCGTTAACGACCTTCCAGCGATGGCGGCCATTTACTGATGCACCACTGGAGATAGATTCTCACCTCATTAATGTTAGAGTACACTAGACAAAAGGTTAATGAATGGTCTCTTCTCTCCAATCGCTGAGATGTGAAAGCATCCGGGCTGTTCTAGGCACATTACAAAGCAACATCAAAGTTTAAATATCATGAAAAGATGAATTATACTAAGAGTCATGCAGATTGGCAGGGTGTCCTTTCCACCTTATATTGACACTACTGATTGCAGTCGCCCTGTTTTGGATCAATTCAAGTCTTGTTTCTCAGATTGACCAGTAGCATACCACATCGCCTCAGAGTTTCACATATTTCCATAGTAACATTAATTTCTGTGATATCCTTCAAGAAAAATCCCACAAAATGTGTATTCTTCTTCTTTAACTTGAAAGACTTAACTATGTCCTTTTCAGACATATGATTTTAAGCATTTTGTTACCGCTTAATGAACTAAGTTTTGTTTCTGGTATCATCAACTCGTTTTTTAAATTTTTTTTTTTTTCCCATTGTAGTTAAACAGCTAAGGAATTTATGTATGCTTGTAAAGTTATTTGCCCTTCCCTTATCAGCTTGTGGCTTAGGCACAGCCTTGTTGAGATAAGCAGAAGGTTAAAATGTATATTGTTTGGTTATAGATTCCTTTTGCGAATGATGCCCAGATACATAAATGCAATTTACCTAGTGTGATAAACTGTTTGTATATTGGTAATGTTTAGTCCGGGTGCTCTGACCTAGAATTTCCCAAGTGCTGTCGCCAGCCGCAGACCAGCCGATGTGAACCACAGGAATTCTGCAGAAGGAATTCACACTCTGGTTGACGGTGGCTGCAGATAATTGCTTGGTCGGCATTCTTCATTTAGAGTAGTTGCTAAAACTATTTTACTTGCTTCCTAATCAATTTTGAGAATGTGTTAAATTGTTTATATAAAAAATGCCTTTGATACTGGAAGGGGAAGTGTCAATAAAATAGACAATTCTGCAACTGAGAAACTAGCATGAGCGATGTATGAGCGAACTGTAGTGAGAAGTTACATGTAATGGTCTACAAAGGGGTGGGGGTGTTCATGCTCAACAGAAAAATTCTGCTTTTTAGTGCTTAAGCTTTATACCACAAGTAAAAGAGCAATTCTATTCACTGTAACATGTTCCCATTCAAATCCCGTAACATTCTGATAGCTCTTCCTGACCCAAAATGAAATGAAACCAGTGGACCTGATTGAGATCCCCTGTAGGTTAGTTTAGGGATGGCGTATTGTGGCCTCTTTGGTTTTCAGAGAGACAAATGTTGACACATGGTTGGGGAAACTCCTGCAGAGACTCTAAAATGAACTCTTAAGTGTGCTAAATAATGCTGATCTTTTTGTTGGCTGCTGTAGCAAAGATTATTGGGAAAACACTTCCTAGAGTGCATAAAAGTCTGAGGGTTGCAGCTTTTCAATTGCATGCTCATGTAACACTAGTTATAATGAAATAGGTACAACTCTAAAGGAGTTTGCCTTTTCTTGATCCCAAAGCAACTTTTCATTCAGCCGATGGTAAGTTCAAGGAAGCCCTTCGTGGTTTGAGGTTGGATCCTCCCTGAACAACGGTTCCTAATGCAATGGTGTCTTCACCAATGTGAAGCTGTGTTTGTGTTTATAGTGCTCTTAAGGCAAAGCCAAAGCATCATTTTTTTTATTACAGAAGGGTTGCAATGCACTGCTTTTTGCTGTAACATTAGTTTGTTTAGCAATATTGCCACATCCTGCCAACTGATGTTATCAAATCAACCCCGCTGGTGCCTCTGTCCTTCTTTTGCAGATGACTCTATTACCCTAGCCTGAACAGATAATAAACAGCTGGGTTGACTAAGAGAGTTTCTTAAAACAATGAATCTCTAAAACAATTGACAATTGATCTTGGAAAAACTGGAATAAGTATTATTGTGAAGATGAAGAGGCTCGAGGTGGGTAGGAAATCCAAGGGCCTGTAATCCCTTGCCATAGCTTGGCAGTATTAATACGTAACTTTTAACTCTACTTTTTATCCAGATCATATTAATTTGATTTGACGTGCTTTTTACCGGAGGTGGTCTCCGTAAGCATCATTGGGTTGTTGATAAAGTACTATAGAAACTTGAAGTAGAACAATTATGTTGGGATAGTCTAAAGATGACTGTTGGAGGAATCTCTGTAAATGAAAGTTCCATTTGACCCAATACATTCATGGCCTTTGGGACTTCACTTTTTGGGCCCGTTCAATAGGCATATTATCAAGTGTACTTTGGAAATTAGTGGTTTTACTTGATTCAGACATTACTGAAGCTAATCAAACCTCGTTCGTGCCCCAAAATTGCTTCCATTACCTGATGCACCTCTGAGAAAGTCTTCCTTTTTTGTTTTTTCTCACAAGTACTTAGAAGTAAGCATCTGTCTTGATTCGTGCCTTGAATTTTGTAATTCAGTCTAACAAGGCTTGCCGAAAAAATCTTTGTGTAGCTTATCCAAAATGTGCCAGCAAGCATTGGATTAAAGTGCGAACAATAGCCAGTCAGTAATGTAATCTAATATCCTTGTACAAAAAAAAGTGGGAAACACAAAAGGCTCGCTATGAATATGCCTCTTTGATACAACAAACTTCATTTGGTCTTGAGAGTTCAAAAGTGGCAATTTACTTTTTCCAATACTCACAAAAACAATATTACACTGTTACTCATATTTGTGTGTAGTAAAGCACACAGCAAAAAGGTCTGAATTATTTATCACATACAGAAGGCTGGGCCGACATGAGCACTGAATGCCCAGATGGATGAACTCAGAGTTTTGGCAACTGGCTACAGTCTGCTAAAATTCTTTCATTCAGATGGAAAGACTAATACGATTTGCTTGGCAAGCTGATAAGATGACACAACTGTGATTTAAGTCTTTGGCTTAGTAGTTTTGGGGACTTCAGCCCACAAGAGTAGTGGCACCAGTGTTTGCATGCGATTTCTCACACTGATCAACACACTGCATCAGCAGATGTCCACCAGCTGTGCCCATTGAGCGGCATGTCTGTATGGTTCTCAATATTTGATTCTCTGATGCTGAGAAGCAACTGCTGCATAATTGGCAAAAGATAGGAAGGGCCCAAGCCTCTGGGTCAGGCAGCTGCAAATGCCTTTATTATGGTGAAGTCTATCGCTGTGGCTCTGCTGATGGTCGCTGCTCTCCCAAATTGGTGGTGGGATTTAGAGGAAGTTATGAATGCTGCGGTGAGCTCTTACCTGCATGTCAGGGGGAAGAGGCTGCTTATTTGGACCTTTCTATTCAAGTACTTTTAGCACCTCCCATCTTACGAGGACAAGTGCTTCACGGGATCATCTTGCAATTGTAAAGTTGGTGGAAAATAGGAGGAGCCACTGTTATGACAAAAGTTAGAGGTACCATGAGCAAGCTACCCCCTCTTGCAAAAGGAAAACTTTGTTGCCAACTACTGGGGGTGCCATTTAATCATCTGCACCATTTAATCGATTTCATTATCTACCTTCACCTCTAACTTTTGAGAGGTCACGAGAAGAGGCTTGTGCGCCTTAGATGCCTACACATTTTGTCCTAAGTACAGTTCCTAGACTTGCATTACATGCTGCCAAAGATAGAAAGACGAGACAAAGCAACAGACACAACTAAATGATTACTGATGTAAAGGTTGATGTACTGCATACTGTCTGAAATCATAAATGAAAAGTGATCCCAGGTAACAGAAGACACTGTATCCGACTTTTTACAAATGTCCAATGAATTAAAGGCAAATTCTGAACATTTTTGATCAAAATCGATGAAAGCTAAATCCTATGACCTAGACCTTCGCTCTAGACTCAACTTTTAGGATCACTGTAATGTCCGATATGATTTTGACACATTACTGAGCAAATTGTGTGCCAAAAGCTATTGCAGCCCTGTTTTGTGCTGAAGGTCTGACCGCATAGTTAATCGCTGAACGTGCGTACAGTCCTCAGAGTTGCAGAAAAACACCTTGTTCCATCGGTTCAGCATTGCAAAACATTTTACCTTAAGAGACCTCTGCAATGCTAAGGTTGGCCCGGGATCAAGGAGAGCTGCCCTGCCTGGGCTCTCTGATATGGACCATCCAAGATTATACTGCTTATATGTAGGCCGCTGACTAATCCATTGATAAGGTAAAGCACAGAAATAGGAGACGTGTTTCCTGTGGAGCTTCACACCTAATTTAATAGTAAAAATAACCTCTTTGGATTAGTAGAGTCGTCTGTGCTTCTTACAGAATCAAATTCTGTTCGGAAGAGCCTCTAAAGCTCAGTAGATGAAATCTCTGCTTCACCATCATCGCTGTTATGTTTTAATTTTAAGGCTGAAGCAGATCACGATTTTTGCATCAGTACCATTTTATGTCTTGCGTCTCAGCGTAGTATGCACATTAATACGGTGAGGTGTCACTGAAGGATGTGGATTTTTTCATGTGTGGGTAAAGTGGATATGGAAAGGCCAGGATTAAGGGAGGATGGGCTACATTTACAAAGATATGTCCACATATGGTAGGCAATGTGGTATATAGGGGGAAAAAATCACATGATCTATAAACTTGGAAACATCAAGTCTGAGCAGCGGTAATGTTAACTTGATAACCAAGAATATTAAACACCAGTTGTCATTTCAATCACACTCACCAGTAGATACACTAAACTCTCTATTTCTTTTATGGAAAGGAGATCACTAAACCAGAGGGTTGGTTTATAGAAGTGAATAGTAAGTAAATTACATCACTGTTAAAAAGAATAACAGTTATTCTCATAATAGAGATTAGTCCCAAGCCCATGGACAGCTATTACACAAATGTGTAGCATATATAAGCTCTTATTCCAAAGGAAAGGGTTATTTTACCACCACCAGCGAGCCTAAACGCTGTATGGATCTGAATGCAGGTCTAACACATTGTCCAAATCAGCCAACACAACAGATCGGCTGAAGGTTTTTGCAATACCTAGCTGATTCATCGTAATACCTTCATCAAGAAACCTTGTAAAGCAGCTATCACTCGGCTGTAGAGGAAGTACCAACCAAACTGTACTGGACATGGCTATCTGATAGTGTTTTATTAAGTTGTTCGTGTTAGAATCATAACAGACTTCCTGAAACCCGAAGGAAATTTGGGAAAGAGCACCTGGTGCTTCAAACATAATAGTCCAACACGATTTGCATACATTTCACTGGGGGGGCAAACACAGACACGCTTTTGACATCGGCTATGTATTTTTTTATTTTTATTTTAATGGTGGTGTCCCCTGTACCCCCACTCTCCTCTGGCATTTCACAACCTCCGACCACAGCACTGAAGTGCAGGTGGCGAAATGTCAGTCAGCAAAAAAACAACAACCCTTAGTTATGCTCTACATACTCTCACCAACGACCTGCACCTCCTTTGCAATACCCAGCTGTGTTTTAGACCGAGTCTCTCTCTCTCTCTCTCTCTCTCTCTCTCTCTCTCTTCTCCTACCCCCCTCCCCTAAGAAATAGTATTTATTAGGTGCAAACAATGACTAATCATATTTGATCAAATAGACAGAATTTTATTTTCTTCCTGAACAAGAAATTATTTTTCACTCTTTGTAAGGGGAGATCAACTGAGTTTCAAAGTTCTGTGATAGAAACAAACGACTCGCCTTGAGGTTTAGTCAACCTGAATTTAAGCACAGATAACCGATATCTTGATCAGAACACTATGCCAGGACAAATTCAGACACTTTCTGTTTGCTACAAAGAAGGGGTGTAGACAATTTAAAACACTTTGTGTGTAATGCATAGGGATTATAACACAATTATTTTGCTAAATGGAAGATAAGACACCTGGTGATTTTTTTTATTTTTTTTTTGTCCACAAAGGCTCCCATCTCCTTAATCCAGGGTTCTCTAATTTCTGTCCTGGAGGGCTGGATCCATGCCAGATTTTTTGCATATCCAAATTTAGGTAACTGTAGTTATCTTAAAAATCTGGCTTGAATCCGGCCTCCAGGACCATTATTGCAGCACCCTGCTGCAGTGTATTCCCCTGCTAGGGTTTAATAGGCTTACGGCCAGAACCCCTGTGCTGGTTTCCCCTTGTCCCTCTCTCTGATGCCCACCTCTTGTCGTTCCTTTTTAGGTTTCTAATCTAACCAGATCTTTCTACAGGATGAGTTACAAACACAACCTCACCTCACCACTAGCATCACCCACTCATGTGGATTGCTGATCCGGGTGAGGCCCATCTGTGCAAGTACTGTGGGTTGGCTGCCCAACGCCCCTTCTTGTGGGTTACTTCTCTGCATCTACTTAGAGGATACCTCCCTGGAGTATGCCCCAAGGGGCTTGCACCATGACCGGTATAAAAATGGCCATTCCCATGCACTGGTAGGATACTGCCGGTTCCTATGGTTTGCTGCTCCGCCACTCCTTAACCGACTACTAAAAGCATATACCATGACTGGTTTGTAATGCCTCTTCCTGTGGGTTGCTGCGCTGCTACTCATGTGCGTATTCCAGAGCATACTCTATTGTTGATAGAAGAATTAATCCCGCACCTATTTGCATTTCCTATGCACCATGTTCACCCTGGTTTAAACTAGTGGGGAAGGGCCCATAAGTAAGCATTAGCGCACTAAATACTACTCTATTTTTGATGAGGAGCTGATGAACACATCTTTGTGGAGGGGAAACGTATTCGAATTTGGTGGCCCTTAACAATCTTCTGGTTGCATCATTTTTTAATTTTGATTTTGTCATTGTTGCTGAAATAAAGCCCCCACTAGTCAGTGTGGGAGCTAGTGATTGGTCTAACAGCGGTAGCTCTAATCTTTTGGTCCAAGAAGGTTGGCAACTTTACTAATATATGAATAAAATGATCGCAGTGTTTGATGCAATTGCCTTTAACTTGTCTTCTAGTAGAGCCTTAAGGTTGAAAGAAATCTAACGTTTTTTACCTTTACCTTTACCTACATTTCTGAAAGTTTGAGGAAAACAGCTTTGTTCTAAAACATCTGACATTGTGTTCTCCAAAGATGGGGCAGATGAAGGTAACAATACCATCTGTCATTCTAGCCCCCTGGGAAGTCAGCGCAGCTAAAAATACAACTTCCAAAGCACAAAAAACGTCAACGAGTATGGAGTATAAAAGTACTCAATAATTTCGACTTTACAGTGTTTTGCTTGGAAAACGTGTTCACAGCAGATTAAGGAGACGTTCCTTTATTTGAAGCACTCTAGGTGTGTGAGAATTACACATATTATCCACTTCAGATTGCATGTGGCTCCAAGCAGCATTGTCGGGGGTTTAAGGAACTTTCGCTAATGAAGTGTATATTCACGCTGTCAAAAGGTCTTATACTTACGGTGGCACTCGTGCAGGCAAAGCGGTCTGAAATCCTCTAGAAGGAAAAGGAGTTATTCAAAGAACTTGTCATTCAAAATGTCCACTAAAAGAACTTGTTTAAACAATTGCACAATATGTAGTAGACATTCTGGACCTAACTTTCCGTTTGTATTCTGTTGAAGCATTGGCTGGTTTCTGAAACATGCCGCGTGCGCTGCCTGTCTGCCCAACAAATAGGCCTTCTTTGTCTTGAGTCGTTTGTTTGGACTCTTAGATTGACATGTGGCTCAGGCTCCCTTATTAGGCAAATCTTGGCATCCGCTCAACTTCGAGTAGTTTGATTCCCACTTTTGTGTCATCTTAAATCCAATAGGTCTGGTTATCTACAGATTAAATATATAAGGGATTGAGGCAATAGACGACCGCACCAACTATAGCAGTGAGGACAGTAAGATACTCTATGTTGCACAGAACCAGAAGTTCAACCCCTTTCAACTCCTAAAGAGAAAAGCCCCCAACTTTGAATCAATCTACGACGGTCAGCACCCTAAGGTATGTCACTTATATTCATTTGCTTCCTTCGATAATCCATTTAAAACCGTAGGTTTTAAATGGATTATCAAAAGAAGAAAATTAATAAAGAATTCTCAACCTAATATGTCTAATGGATGTTATGTACTATAAATAATATACAATGTGTGTGCTATTTGAAGAAGTCTTGCTGAACTCCTATGTATTGTAAGTGACATACCTTAGGGTGCTGAACCGTTGTAGATTGATTCAAGGTCTGGTGATCTACCTTGAATCTTCATCCTCTTCATGCTGCATTATCCCTTCCTTCCAACCACTACACCTTTCCATATGCTTGTACGCCTCCTCCATCACGTCCTGCACGTTGCTGTCTATCTCCTTATTTCCCCCTTACATCTGATCCCACCAAAACTTGGCTGATTTTGTGCCCTTGTCCCCATATTTTGATTTCTTGCTTTCCATCATCCTTTATCCTCAGTTGTTTTAGTCCTCGATGTGACCCATCATACTTGGTTACATTCTGCTTGTTATGTTCTTTCTGGTTGTTACTTGAGTTCCGGGTCATGGTGTTGTGGGTTGCTTCCCGCCCACTTCTAAGAGCCTTTCTCCAATGTATTCATGCCCACTATCACCTAACGAAAAATATCAGTGGTCCATCATATCTGAGTTTCTACTCGCACAACATCTCTATGCACCATCCCATTGCCCCTGAATATTGCCTTGCCCCTGTGGGTAGTTGATGGATGAAGACGGAGTAGTTTCTGAAACACAGAAGATACAACTGAGTTCAGAAGTAGGAATAATCAGGCTTCTAAAAATAATGCAGAAGCTGCATGGACTGCTGGAGAATGGGATTGCAGCTCGAGTTTCTAAAGATATGTTTTTTCACTTGTTTAATTTTGTGGAGTTGTAAATGGATCTCGTTTATGATGGTTAGATAATATATTTTTGTAAAGCAGTACAGGATACTCAGTGTACTGTCACTATTCTGTTTCCACCTTTCCCTCTTAGCCCTGCATGTTTTTCAGCAAGTTTGTTATTCCCTTCTCATCCAGTCGTCTCACTTCTATAGCATTGTTTTCCACACCTCTTATCTCACCAACCTTAAAGTTATCTTCACTCTCCAGATATCCACAATGCTTCCGACAGCCTTGAATAGGATCACCTGCCATGGAAATGTTTCTCAGTATCCCCAGAAGTATCTTTATTGATATCAGTTTGTTTATCCATCGAAGCCACTCCACCACACCTTTCCTGGAGACATAGAAGGTTGAGTGGTTTGTCATTGCAAGGTTTTTTGTATACAACACAGTATCTCGTTTGTAACTGTGCTTAGCTACACGTTTGCATGTTTTTATGCGTGTTTACATCGAAAGCTCTGCTCCAGTAATTCTAAATGCCTGTTGTACCTGCGTATGTTAGTCATGGTAGACCATACACACCTCGCCACACTCTGACACGCTCACCTTCGCATGAGGAGCAAAGGCAAGCAATTGCAATTAGCACAAGATCTCATAGCTGAATAGTTAACTGGCCCCAATAACTTGCTGCCTCTTGATAGTCTGCACTCAAGTACCTTTGTTGCCAGCCTCCTCTTTGTAAACATGAAGGAGTAACTCATACTTTTGCGTGTTGTGACCATGGCTGCTGCATATGTAACATGCCACATTTGCTTTAGAGATGAGCCTGGGGGTCCATATTTCCAGATCTGTTTTGCTGACCTACATTTCTGTTTTGATGTTGAAGGTATAGTATAGTTCTCCAACATTACTGCGCAGCATTAGCTATGAAACATGCTCCCCTGTTTATTTTCCAATCCCGGATGTATATGAATATTCCTATTCTATATTGTCTCATTTTCTAACTATATATTGTGTCCTGATGTCTCTCCTTATAGGACTTTTGGTGTAGACTCTGTAGTGTCTTGGTTACTCTCACTTAGTTGTTTCTGATGTGTTTTCATCCTTTAGCTCACCTGGTCTTATTCAAGGGGCGGGGGCCAATTAGGAAGTGCTTCCAATTGTGTGTACTTTTATGAGAATGTCTCCTTTTTGCCTATTGTGTGCCCTTTCACGTCCCTTGGTTAACTATCACCTTCGACCATGTCACCTTGTGTGACACATTGTGCTCTTTGTGTACTGCCTGATACAACCTGTATAACTTCTCTTATCGGCCTCAGAGGTTATGCATTCACCGTGATATTTGCTTTCAGTGGTTTTCTACCCGAGATAGGTGACTTCATATTTGACTTCCTTACCTCTTGATTCCCCCCTGGCTGTGTAAACTCTTTTGTAGATCTTGGTGTCCCTCACAAAAAAAGACACATCTTCTGAATACACATCTTTGGATTGTTTGAGACGATCCTAGTTCCATTTAATTCATTATATGGTCACAGAGGCAATTTGATATAGAATCTTAAAGGTCTACTGTGATCGATACACATGGTGCTTTTGTAATTCTTACTTCAATAATTTGTGGATTCTCCTCTTCTGCATTCTTTACATTCTCTTCTTCTCTATTGCCTCACTTTACTTGCCTTGATTTCTGTTTAGTTTCTTGCCTCGTTTAACAGTGACTCCAATTTTTTTGCCTCCATGTTTTCTTTATTTAACATTTTTATTCATGAAAAAACACAATGGAATTTTATTTGGAAAGAAAACGCTTTAAGTTAGTAGTTTTCGTTAAAGTCCTTTGTTCTTGTATCCAGTTTTAAAGTTAAAAATGTACTCCATTTCTCATTATTAACAATTCAAATGTAATATTGATGTATTTTCCAGTGCTTAATTTGAGCTAGCGTTTTCGTGTGCTGGCACCGGTGCTTAATTGTCATCACAGACATGTTTTACAGTCTGCCACATGGTGGCGCTGTCTAATTTAGAGATGAGCTCAACAAGTTGTTTATTAATTCTATATACATTAAAATGACTTGTAGGTGCCACCCAAGCCATTCTTATAGCTTTGGGGGCCTGGAATAGTCTGAATTGTCCCTCTTGTAACTAAGTGTGTGATGGTCAGTGGTTGTCATTGGCAGTGCTGGCTGCAGTAATGGGTGATGCAAGCTGCCGTGATCCCTTGCCGATGACTCTAGTTTTTTATTTTTACTTTTACAAATTAAGCACTGACTGCGATAAAGAATTTGAGAAAATGTCCCTGGGACTAATGGATTTGCTTTCCAACAATCGTGCTTTTCAAAAACATACATTTTATTCACTGCCTCTTGTAGCTAATCTCTAGCTCTTACACAGTTTACCAGTTCAGGTCCAATACTGAGACTTTGTAGTCTTCTGATGAAAATGTAAAAGCATGTCTTAAATTCTTGCTTTCCACCACCCTGCTCTCCTGGAATCTTTTCTTGAAGTGACAGGACTCCTTTGAAATCCTGCTGCTGTGTGTCCTGTGTCTTCTAGGGAAACACACTCATTCATAGAAGGCCATTAATAAGGTTGGTTTTGGCCCTCTCTGTACCAACCCCTCACTTCCAGGCTCCGTGATCAGGGCAAACATAGTGCCTATATCCACCCAACCTCCATAAACACATGCACTACATGGACATTATTTGTGCAAGCTTCCACAGGCCAGCTTTTAGCTCTAGTACACACACACTCCCATTCCTCTTTAGCTAGAATCTTCCTCTGCAGGCTCTTCCTGATGTGATGGCGTCTGGCACACCCAGACCAGCTCCTCTGAGGTGACCAGGTCCATTGCAGCTACCTCCTTTTGCCCACTGTCTCTTTTCCTCCGGTAGAGCGATAGGGAAGCGGCGGAGGCAGGTGCACACCATGTGCATGTCTCTGTAGAGGGTGTTTTCCCTGTCACTGTAATGAAGGTGGACAGGGGGAGAATCAGAGTGGAGCCCAAGATGACCCCGCTCTCCTCTGGAAGCACCCCTGGGAGCTCTTGGTGGTGTTTGGGGGCCTCTGATATACACTCTAGTGCCCCCTATTGGAATACTGAGCCAACACTGGTGCGAGTGGGCGGTCTCTGTAGCGGGCAGGAACAGGGTTGACGTCTATCAGCAGGGCTTGGAAGCTCTGGTTTATTGACCAGTCTCTGCTCATTTTTTTTACCTTCTAAATGTGCATCTAAGGCATCCTGGGTTCTGACATGCTATGATTCTTTTTTACTTGTTTACACGCGCAGTGATGTAACCCAAGTGTCCTGGGCCCTATTGCAAACAAGGAAAATGGACGCTGTCTGTACACATAATATAAACATAATTGGGGTACAGTAATCACTTAAAGACCTGTACCTCGGCGCTACTGTCCCTGCTACGCTGATAGCTGCGGCCCTGCTCATGGGTCTCCAATTTCCTTCTTCTGTCTTTTCTTCTCTACTCCCTCTCTCCTCTCAGCTCCACCCTCCCTTTCACTGTTTCCTGCTTCTCCACTTCCTCCCTCCCTCTTCCCCTTTTCTGTCTCTCTCACACCCATATTTCCTTCTTCCCTCCTCTCTGTGACATCCATATTTATTGCTCCTTTTTCTTCCCTTGCCTTGATCTAATTTCTTTATTCATCATCCACTTCACCCATTCTGTAATTTTACTCTATTTTGCTCTCTTCCTTTATTTCATCCCTTCTGTAAAAGAGCTAGGCTCTCTTTTTTTATAAAAAAAAAAAACATACAAAAAAAGCCGAAAAACCCTAAGGCCACTAAAAATAACTGCAGCGGGTGCAGGGAAGTCTGAGTCCCCTCACACTTCTGACCCCTGATGCCACTGCACCACGGATAGCTACGCCACTGCACACGCCTGCTTTACTCTTTCATCCCTGCGGGTGTAGAGTACTTGGCTACACTGTGGTTTGATTGTTCCTAAGAAAAACGTCTTCACCGGAAGTCTGTAGAATTCACACTGTGTTCTCTCCCTTTAGTAATATTTTTAGCAATATTGAGCTTGGCAGTGGGCCTGGTCTACATTACTTAGTTTTTTTCTTAAGCTTGTGTTATTTGGGTTTGGTAAAGTAAATTCTTAAATGCATTGTGCCTCTGGGTTTTCAACATTTATTTTAAACAAAGCTTTTCTAATAATATGCTGTACATAGCAACATGCTTAGTCAATCTGTGTTGAATGCATTTATCTAGCAATCTGGAGTTGGGAACACTGCACCCTTGGCCAGAGGGCTTCCAAGAAGAGTGGCTTCTGTTTCCTCTTGACTATTCTGTGTTGAAATATTGAGGCAGCTTTTAGTGTGGTTTGCTCAATAGAACGCCTCTTTATGCGGCCTTTTTTGTACAAGACCACAGAGCTTTGGGTTACCCTGGACCTGCTGTGCATTCCAAGATCCCGAACTTTGCATTTTACAGCAGATATATATAATTTTGGATGGTTTGGTGGCAGCAGTGATTTTTTTTGGGGGGGGGTCAGAGGGGGGGGGGGTTATTAGCTTCAGATTTGTCTTCTGTACCCACTTGAGTACAGTCCTGTGCTACACGAGGTAATAAGGAATGGTGTCTTCTGTTCTGCAGCCCCTGTTGTGGCTACAGATTGTTGAAAATGTGTCTTGTTGGATTATGGCAATGTTTCTGCTATCCTCTTGTGTGACCTGTGGCACGTTTGAGCAGTTGCAGAGACTAGAGAGATTGTGTAGACTTAGATGGTTGAGTAAGGCAGCCTTTGGACCATGAGTGCTAAAGAATAAGAAAAATATTTCTCTGAACATAAATCCAGCATGTGTACTGCTTATGCATTGGAGGTTACAATAGGTACATTTGCGTACTGCAGTGATTTGTTATGAGCAACTAGTCTACTAATAGGAAGTTGCTACTACCTGTGATGACAGGGAAGGTACAAGTCTTTATCCCAGTTACACTGGCATCAGTAGTAGCCATTACATGTCCCACCAGGAGCTGGATATCTTAACAACTCATCATGCCAACAACTTCCGCATCGCACACAACGCAAAATACTTTAAGTAACGCCACATCTTATGCCTGATCAGGGCACTGCACAGACAAACAACAATGAACACATATACAACATAATACACGCTTGTCAAATACCCAGACAAATAACAAGGACAACACCTAATATTCCTGAACTATACATTGTAAAAGCATTAAGCATACCAGAATAACAAGCATTGGCAAAGCTTGTGGGGCTGGCTTTAATGTGTTGATTCATGTTGCTGACATTAGTTGCATGAAAACATGCTGTTTGCATTCGTTGCATGCACAAATATTGTTTGACATTAAAATCTGCTCTCCTGGCTTTGCCAGTAGTAGGGGACAAAGTAGCAAAGAAAATGTGCTTTCTGTATAGAGCACATATAGGAGATAGAGAATGAATGTCCTTAACAGTGTGACAGTTATACTTTTCAGACATAAAATAATCCCTCGTACTATCCAATGGACGCATTTCCGGAAATGGGTTAACGCAGTTGCAGAACTATCACGCAAACCTCAGCGCTCACATAATGGTCCAAGATAACAGCATACTCCTGCACGACGCCAGCAGTGCAGGAAGAACCGACGCACACAAGAACAAAAGACAGACATATAACGGGGAAAGTGGCGAAAAGCTTCCGCCCGCAACCAGTGGGCCTCTTTTCACCCACTGCAATCTGTCTTTCTTCCATCTTCTCCTGTCATCTCTCATGCTGCTGCTAAGCGGCCTCCTGGCAGGTCCGATGAGCACCACGCATTTCACTGCACTCCACCGTGCAGTGCGTACATGATGGACAGTGAGACCTTTTAAAACTGCACACAGTACAGCAGTTCTACAGGTCTCTGCGACGCACAAGACGTAAGTGCAGGCTAAGAATCGGCCCTGCCTTTCGTCCGGGGCTTGCTTCTAGCTGCTACAATGCGCTTCCCTATCGGTCCGTTTCTGTTTGAAGTACTCCACCTCCTGACGTGTGACACAGGTCACTGATGCCTTAATTGTGTCAACAGAGCAACAGCCGCACCCTCCCCTCTCTTCAGGAGATCCGCCGACGCATGGCGCTTGGCAAGGCCTTTAATGTGCCAAAGCAGACCTTCTGGCTTCACTGCCAGGAGCTGCACTGGGGCAGAGGAAGAGGACATTGTTGGGACTTCCAAGACACATACCCCGTTCTCTGAAAAGTATGCTCGTCACCAGTTAAAGTATGTGTTGTCATTGCAGGTATACTAGTATCTTCATATTACACATACGTATGGTATAGGTAGACATAATCCATCAGAACCAGGGTGTTTATATTGCCCAGCCTCTATTTCACTGGTCCCACCAAGGACACACAGGATATGTGGACCGTCACCACACTACACCGGTGATGGGGCAGCTCAGACAGGCAGTAATGGAAAAACACAGAATGCTAGATGTCATTACTGTGAGATGTGAAAACATTCCGCTGCCCACTCTTCCTACAAGAAATGGCGACACACAACAGTTGAGTGTATGACCCCGATAAGAAAGGCCATCTCATTCTGGCCGGATCTAGGGCCAGTGGCGGTTCCTCCTAAAGGGCGGAGGAGCGTCGCCTCGCCTGCTGCAAGTGCAGCAGGTAAATGCGGATTAATAAATTGGCCATTACCATTCTATTACATCTGTGTGCCACCGGCCCCCGCTATTCTAGTGCATGTGTGAGGGAGGGGCTGATTCCTGCTGATTGTGGGATGACTGCTGCCCTGGCAGTGAGGATTGACCGGCTGTCTTGCAATGGCCAGCCCGATGTGCACTTCAGACCCAGCAATCCCAGCACAGTGAAACAGCCGGGACATTGCAGACACAGGCCCCCAGCCTCTAAATGAGCACTTGGTTAGCCTGCTTCTACAAATCCTGGTGCTTCTCTCTTGCTGAAAACAGCATGAAAGCAGCTCCAGGATTGGTTGGGTTCTTGTTGGTAGGAAGTCAACCACCTTGCTTCCCTTTCCTGCTAGTCACCGTCACCCTTGTGATCCCTGGAGAGGAGAGACACTGGACAGAGGGCCATCATCTCTGATTTTTTTCGGCATCTCGACACGCCTACCACTTTTAAATGTTACTAGCCGCCCCAGTCCAGGGCATCAGCACTGGTGGCCGCCACATACACCATTGATAGCTATGAAAACTATTCACAAAGGGTATTTTTCTGATCAGGTGCATGTTTGAGATAGCTGAAGTTTTAAAATAAAGTTTAACTTATTTGCAGTGCCTTTGCGATTGTGCCATAGGTCTAACGCAGGAGAGTAAAATGGACCCTTTGACTACTGGTATGGCAATACATTGTAGCGATAATCGGTGCCCCGGTGCCACTGCACCTGCTGCATTGGTAACTACGCCCAGGTGTATTTGTGTATCTTATCGTGGCGATATCCGCTAGATAAGGTATTTGAGGAAGCCATGGTTGCTGTAGTTTGCCTTTCATTTGCCTTTCATTTGCCTCGGGTTCCGGATAGGAAGTTACACACCTTGAAGATGGCTGGGTGCTGAAAGCGAGTTGTGCTTCTCTTGTTTTCTTTGGAACAGGTCCAGGTTTCTGCGTACTCTGAGAACCTGCTGCTGAACTGTGGCGACAGGACGTGCAGATATTCTATCAGCAGACAGAATGAAGATTGGGTTTTAGGTCTGGCTTGATAGTGCAGCTCTGTGTCGCTTAACCTTGTTATTAACAGAACAAGAGTTTTAAGAAAAACTTCCGGAGGCTGCATGTGTTACACATTATGCCGTATTTAAAGGTTATGTACAAAATAGAGGGCCTCAATTGGTTATAATGGTAGCTAATGATGCTATTTGTCAAATGCCATATATATGATCTGTTTGTTTTGAAAAGATACAAAAAGAAAGTAGGCCTGGCTTATTTATTGTGAAAAGCACATGTTAAAGACAATAGGCCTGTAAGGGTGGATTGTAATAATTTAAGGGTGTGTTGTTACTACACTGTGATAGGGACTGTAGACAGGTATTGTCTTACATGAAATTTTACGGTTTACCATGGTAGTAGACAAGGGTTTTGGTGTTTGTTACCCTCTTGTCAAGACCAGAGGGTTGTAGATTTGCACTGTGTGAATTGTATATTTTTACCAACTGCAAATTTTATACGTATTTGTAATTTTAAGACTGTGTACCCGATGGTTGTTGTGTGACAGAGCTTCAGCTACATCCTGTACGCCTGAGTTGATTATGGTGACCGGCCAAAGGCTAGAAGCATGAATGGTTCATTTGGAAAAGTTCTGTAAGATGCTACAACTCTGATCTGTTCATTTTATAAAGTTGCAACAAAGGCAGTAGGGTTGGCTTATTTATAGTTGAAAACATGTTAAAGTCAATGGACCTTAAACAGTTGATTGTTATTACCCTTTGCTCAAACCTGCAGACGGGAGTATTGTTACATGGAATCTGAGAGATCATTGTAGTAGACGAGAGATTTTGTGTTGGTTAACCCCTTTGCCCTGGGGGCAGAAGACTAATTGTTTGTAGATCTTCTTTGGAGTAGTTGTAAATTGATTTGCCATATTAAGTTTTGTATGTATATGTAATTGGATGCATAGCTTTTAGCTGTGATGTATTAACATACTAACAGCTGTAGCTGTCTGTGACGCTTTAATATATAGATAAAAATACATGTATACATAGAGGGCCTTTGAGGTCTGGCCTTTTCGGCCATTCGGCTGTTTGAGTGCCATTTACATTCTGATTCCGCCTTAGACAGAATATAGCTGGGGCCAATGATGAACCCACTTCAGCCATTGGCTCCATTGCCCTCTGAGTGATAGCATTTGGCCTGATCACATGTGAACATCCGGTTGAAATTGAGTGTGCTTAAGTGTTATGGCTTGTGCATCTGTGATTTCAGTTTTGCATAGGTCCCTGTTTTTATCGATCTTTGTCTTTTATTTCATTTTTTTTTTTTATAGTGCCTGTCCGATCCCTAGAGAGTGCTACCGGGCCACACACTTGCTTCTCATTTCATCTGCAGTGCACCAAATCCTGCACAGCCACTGCTTTTAAACCATGTGGCCATCTTGGAATTGTATTTTCCTTTGTGTATCAGTAGTTTATCATTCTAAGATGATCACCACATTTAGAAGCAACATGTCCGCTATCTGCAGCAATTAATCACGATACACTATACCATTCCAAGATGGCCGCTTATGGCATGTTCAGTTCTGTACTTATTTTTAATTGAAAGCACATGCTACGTTTATGGAGAGCCATTTTCTTTTTCTACTTTTATTCTTTAAATTTATCTTGCATATGCCTGTTGAGTTTGTGTTTTAATGTGAGTGGGTGAATGTAACAATGAGGAGAAGATGGATGAATGGATGCATTGCTGTATGTAGGAGCTACAGAGTGCATGTATGATCAGGACACGTTCCCCAATTACTGAAGAGGCACTTTCAGTTACAAGCTAGACCTATTTAAGTATCCTCTTAACAGAGAGACACACCAAAATCATGCTTTTGGAAAGCATTTAGATTAATTGGATAGCATGCTTGCTAATATTTGAGGACACCCAAGAGAGAGATTTCATTGCAAAAAGCATTGAATATTGCCCTTGCTCCCTGACTCGCATCATACCAATTGATATCTTAAGTGATAGAAAGTGAAACAAAAAAACAACAAAGATCATTGATTTAGACGATCAGGAGTCTCCATCGTAAGTAGGGAGGTTAGCATATATAGAAAAGACTCCCGCTTTTCTAGGCGATTTTCAGCCACAAATGTTTTCTACCCATTTTCAAAACATACTCTGTGGCAGCAAAATATTCACTTATTCTACCCATAAAAGTACTTTACCTACCTTGAACATTATATTAAAAACCAATGCCAGTTTTATAAACACCTAAGGATTTTGGTAAATTGACGTGCCCAGTAAGCAAAGTTTCATTATTACACCAAACTACTTTCAGGTTTTTTTATTGGAAGCATTTGAAATAGCAAATCAGAGCCTTGGAAAATTCTTTGTGCGAATGTGTCATCTATAGAGGTCCCTTCGGAATTGCAGATACTTTTTATTTGTACATTTGCACTCTAACACGAACTGCTTAAGTTGTGAGTTATAACGTTTGATTACTCTTAAAGTCGAGGATGATTCTAGTTCTTATACTTGAACATCTGAGCCAGATCTAAATAGGGTTTATTCCCTTTTGCCTCAGTGGTCTTCGTGGAAAAGGCTCCCATTATGGTGGTGTTTACTAAAGACTTGGTCCTGCTCATCTCCTTTTTCAGCAGTGGCCCCACTAAGTTTATCCACTCATGCTGCCTTCGGTAGCGTGTCTTTGCAGCTTGGAAAGTTTTCGCTAATTCATTATTTCATCATACCAGCACCGTTCCAGGCCCTCTCATTTGCTTACCAAGGACAATGAGTCACATATTTTACTCTAAAAATCATAGTCTCTGCTTTGTATTCATCTATCTTCCACTGGCATGCCTTCTTTTTCTTTTTAGCGTTTTATGAATTTGACTTTTTTTTTTTTTTTGCCAAACATCTATGGTTTGCAACACACCATGGATAGCATATGCTATGTAGTATTCATAGCATAGTGTTTCTTTCAATTTGTCCTCCCATGATGTCACCGCAGAGAGAACCATGTTTCGTTAGATTACACAAGATGTTTACAATAGAATGTTGAGCAGTGGACGTGTGCTCCTGGTTTTAGCTTACCTATGGTCTTGTTTGTTATAATCACATGTACTCGTTAAAGGACCTCAATCCTATTAATCTCAACAGGATGTTTCAATTTGGCGACTAAGCTTGTCTGCTAGGGAAGCATCAGAGTCCCACATACAAACACACCGCTCATTGCCACCTCTAGCTTTTCCCCATGTGAGCTGTGGACCACGGTGCTTGGAGGTGAATAAGGCTGGGTCATGCAGATACAGTTTGAATAGCAGGGGATGTAGCCAGGCAAGTCCTTGACCGTGAGACTACTTTACGGGGTGCATGCCATTTTGGCAGTTAAGTGTGACCTACCTTTTTGAGGCAGTGCAAGATCGCTGTGGGAGACGTGTGGAGAAGATTTGTGATGGGCCAAGGATCTCGTTGGGAAGGCGTCTCGGGGGCAGAGCTGCAAATAATGATGTTTAAAAAAAAAAGTTGGGCAAGTTTGGCCCATGTGCGTGGTTTTAGATTTATAGACAAAATATTCCAACCACACTGATCCTCTTGCGTTGTCCCATGCAACATTGGGACTTCTTTTCACCTCTGCTTAATGCGATTTTTATCCATTATAACTAATGAGAAGAGCGCCTCACAGGTTCAGGCGGTAGGGATGTCTTAGGCTACACTAATCCTACTGTATCTGGCAGCAGTTAATAGGAAAGCTCCAGAAAATCTTGAAATATATGATCAAACGCTTCTGCATAAGTCATGCAATAACTGCCAAAGCAGCAGCAGTGAGCAAGTTGTACCGGGCTGCAGATTTGATCCCTCTAAGTTTAGAGGGGGTTTAGAAGCAGTACGGTGGCCAGGCATGAGCATTGAGGCAGAGATGGTTGGCGCAAGGGTGTGTTTGAGACAACGACGAAATGCATATCCTTGTCACACCAGATTACCTTAAAAATAAAATCAATGTGTCTGGAAGAATAGTGCATCTCAATCCTGTTTGTCGTACTTCTGGTCTCTTATTGCAAAGCACTCTGCCACACCGCATGAGGGTCTGAGTTGGGCAATGCAAAAACAACCTAAATTAGTTTTTTTTAAACAGTAGATGCAAGGTGTAGGACAAGCACTGGCAAAGCCAATAGGTTTCGTCTTTGGGAGGTGGGTGTTTTTTTTTCTTTTTAGTTTGTGATCAGAGCTGGATTGATAAACAAAAACAAAAAAGAATGAAAGGGTTTTTATTTTTAAAGCAGCTGGGGAAACAACGCTGCAGTGGGGGTGTGGAAGCAACATGGGGGCAGAAGCAACACAGAGGGCAAGTGGAGATAAGCAAATGGAGAGAGGGGAAGCCAACGGGGAAGAGAGTGCAGCGTGGTGTTAGGGGAAAGCACACAGTCAAACAACGGGGAAAGTATACAAATGAAAGCACATCACAGAGGTGTGGGGGAGAAGCAGATGAGCAGAGAAGGAACAAAAGTGGCAGAGGGGGGCGTATTTATTACACAAGGGAGACCGCTGGAAAACACATGCTCTCAAAAAGAAAAAAGTACTGCCAGAAAAAGTGAGCAGTGTAAGGACACAGCCATGCGTCCATGCTCCAGGGGTGGGACAACCACGGGAAGAGGAAGGAATTCCCACACTCGCTATCTAATAAGAAGCAAACAAATGAGTGACAAAGCCAACCAACCAACAGGCAGGCTGTAAGTCCACTGTAAGCTAACAATATGTCTTGCAACAGACCGCGGATGTGCCGTTTTGGAGGAGAGACCTAAAAAACATAGATTAATCCTAGACCAACACTACCAGTAAGTTGGTCTAGGATGGATTAATCCTAGACCAACATTACCATTAACTGCCGTAGAGCCCATTCTGCAGGCCGCCTCCACAAATGAGAGGTGATATTATTGTGTGGGGACAGACTTAAAGACTAGTGCTTTGAGATGTGAGCAGGCTGGCGGGCAAATGCTCCTCCTCTGCACTGATGCCATTATCTGTGCTGTAGTCGAGTCTGTTCCTAAAAGCAACAGAATACAGCACTTCAATAGCTGATGCTGTTGTTCCCGTATACCTCTGAATCATTCAACCCTTGTACCAATGATATCCACTCCGGTGCCAACTTTTCTGACAACTGCATGAAATTAAGTCCTGCAAATGTTTAAAATGGTCATTTTTGCGTTATTGTACTGTGTACAAAAAGCAAATATGCTGCATAGCCACAGAGTATATAGTGTTGTTGCCTGCAGTGTATGAACTATTGGGCACACTGGTGCGTGTATTTGTGAGCTCTAAGCAAGAGTAGTGTCTGCATGTTAAGGAGGTTGTGATGGCGATGAGTTGAACATGTATGAGGTTGTGGCTGGATGTGCTTTGCAGATTTATACGTGGTTGGATTGTGCATGTGGAATATGAGAACACATGGTAATTTATTTCAGGTATGCCTGAGTAGAGGGACTCACCCATGGACCTTTCAAGGTCTTACGAGTTAATAATAATATCTTGTTCAGTCATTTGGTTTGAATTAATGCTGTATTTAATCAGTGGTTAATTTGAGCCAGAGGTTTCCGGTGCTCAGCACCACCATTTAATTGTCAACACCTTACTTAGGACAGTCTGCCGCATGGTGACGCTGTTCGTCTAATTTAGAGATGAGCAGAAAAACGGTTATTTATGAGTACAATACACATTAAAAACTACTAATACCTGCCTCCTCCGCCATTCCTTAAGCTTTGGGGACCTGGAATACCCTGAATTGTTGCACTTGCATGCGAGAGAGATGGTTAGTCGTTGTTTTGGCAGCGATGACCGGAGTAATGGGTGGTGCAAGCTGCAGTGGCCTCCTGGTCAGGGCCCTGACACTTATTATTTTACAAATTAAGCACTGTATTTGATATTTATTTTTTATTTTTAAGAAAATAATTCTAAGCTCCTGATCATGTTGTGCCTGCGCTGTCTGTTTCTTTAAAACATTTTTTACTGCGCAAAAGTTAAGCCTTTTGACTTTGCCAGCTCCTGTTGAACTTACAAACAACTCTCGCTCTGTGTGGAATGCGAGAGCTCTGTAGTCAAGCATGAGTGAAGGGCTAGTGAGCTGCTACGCTTTGATACTGCAGAAATAGCGGCGAGATGGGATGCAAAAGGAAGCACTTGTCTGACCTCCACCTCTTCTGAATGTTCTGCATCCTCACGTTTGCATTCAAGTTATCTGAGGTCTGAGCTACCAGCTGCAGTAGCTCTGACCGCCTGTCTCTTGCTGATGCCTTCAGGCTCAGCCCTGCATCGCCGCACTCCCACAGCCCTTCTCATAGTGCTGTGCTGGGTGGTGGCCAATTTCCAGACGTAGAAGGACCGCTTTTGAGCAAGTCTGTTTGCTCTGCAGTCGATTTTCTGCTGCAGTTAAAAAAAAATTTGACCGAGCCTGCGGAATTTTGCTGCGTCGTTTCACTTCCGTTTTCAGTGGCGTGCTTAATATCTTATGGAAGATTTGCAGCTATGGTTTGCGGTGTCCCCACTCAGAAGTGTCTTCTCAGCATGTCCGCGTCACCCAGCAGCTGACCGGGGACTCTCGTGGAACGATCTGGTGTCTTAAGCGAACGAGTCACTGGCTTTATCACCTCACCAGTTTTGCATCTGATTTAGGCATTAACTCATTATACATTATAATAATTAACAGACAGCAATTACATTATTGTTGTGATAAAGCAAACCCCCTTTCTGTACCATTTGCTCTACTAAAGACGTTTTCTGCCAGGCTGATGTGCCTGAGAGGCGCTCGATAAGTTGGGAAATCCAGGGACAGGAAGCACACCCCGAGAGCCCCTTCTGCACATAGGGACCCCATTCTGTACATAGGGACCCCATTTGGCCCAATGCCTACATATACCTGCGAGGGTGCAAGCTTAACTGATATTATAAAGTATGCTCAGCTGTGTTTGTAATTAGGAGGGTGGAGGGCTTCTGCTGTGTTGTGCCTTTTGGGGGAAAATGTATTGTACCGCTAGGCCACTGACCCTCACTCCTGACCACGGAGTCCTTAAATTGGAGATGCCTAGACTGCTGGTTCTATGTATGGTGGGCACAGTGAGAAAAGGGCAGTAAAATGCATTCGACAAAGACCATCCTGGCTGCAAGTATCTTTGGCTAGTCTGAGACTTTTATAAAGAAAGATGGGTGAAGGCAGGAAGCAGTGCTTAATTTAAGCCAGTGGTTTCTGGTGCTCAGCACCGGCACTTAATCATCAGCAAGCTTTTCATGAGCACCAGTTAAGGACACATTCATTTATGGTAGGCACAGGGAGATTAAGTGATTTGTCCAGAATTACAGGATGTTGAGCCGATGCCGAGACTCAAACCTGGTTCCCCAGCTCCGAAATCGGCAGCTCTGGCCATAACGCCACATCCTCTGCCCACTTTCATGCTTAGTAGGAAATGGGCTGGTGCAAGTTGCCTCCTGACGAGAGCCCCGGCACTTATTATTATTTTTTTTTACAAATTATCCACTGGCAAAGAGAGTGATGTTGGTTGAATGGGTGGTTTCGTTTATTGAAGGTCCTAGGCGAATGAATGTTGAGGTTATAATGAATGATTACATTTGATTGTCATCCCCACTCAGCTCATGTGTGAGAAACTCAGCACCTCAGACCTCCCTCTTCTCACAGCCCAGGGGTGGTTCCTCATCTACATTCAAGGGAAGAATGGGAAGGATAAAGCAGAAAATGTTTGGGGAAAATAAATGACTCGATGCCGACATTTTACACCAGATTTCACCAGGTTTCAGTTAGCCTACAGCATTTATTTCAAGAAGTTGGGTGGATTTCGCAGTAAAATGTGACCCCATTGTTTAAGGAGTATTCGTCGTGTCTCCGGTAGATTTCTGAAACTCACTGTATGGAGGTGCCCCATTGAGGACCATAAACTAAAAGCAATGCAAGGGGTGTTTTAAATCTCAATACAAGGACAATTTGCAACAGGTGCTCCCAAATATGTACTATTGGTCTCTGTTAAATGGTCCATTCTTCCAAACTGCTACGTGTAATGCCCTAGGAGTGTAGAATAAAATAGTAAAGACAATGAGATGTCACAGCGCTTAGTGATTATCAGAAGAAATAATCTAAAAATAGGATTGTAGGCCACGTATTGTAGTGAAAGGTGCTAACTATTGAAAGCCCAAGCAGTTGATCTGTGAGACACTCGGAAGCACAGCATTTTCAGAACAAGCATTGACAAAGCCAGTATATCCCACCTTTCTGACCAATTGGGTTTGCCAATGCTGTGCAGTATTGGCAGCAATTTCTTTTTTTTAACTGATGCTGTGCATCATTGGTAAAAAAAAAAAAAGGCACAATGACACAACCACTTCATTCAGTAAGTGCACACAGGCGTTATGACATTAGTACACGCCTATGGAATAATAGGGATGTTCTTTAATTTATTTTTTTATTAACCGATCCAAGATTGTGCATGGATGCCACTTGATGTGGTAAACAAAATGTGTATATTTGCTTTGCTTTCCATGGCAGCTTCTAGGCCTTTCTGACAAAATAAAACTACAGTTTTTATATTTCAAGCATTGTGGGGGGTTGAAGAGCAACAGAGGAGTGGACAGATGTAAGCAACAGGGCATAGGCAGGTGAAGCAATGGATGAGCATTCTGGCAAGGGTAAAAAAAAATATTAAAAAAGCTGGGGAGGAGGGAGCGACACAGACGCCTGAGGTGAGGATGGTCATGTATTGAATTGGAGAAACAGTACACAAGTGAGAGAGCAACTGGGGGAGGAAGGGACAGCGTGGAGCGTGCTGGGGCTGGTTTTTAGGGTGGGGAAGTAGCACAAGAAAGAGAACAAGGAAACACATGCACTTTCAGAAAGTGCTTAAAGACAAAAAGTCGTTTTCCAATTGTGAGAAGTGGAAGTTTAGAAGTCACTCAGTCAAAAGGATGGCAAAAAAGCTATGACCATGAGGAGGGGTAAACCTAGAAAAATCAATGAAAGCCATTGAATAAGAAGCAAGCAAATTAGAGTGACAAAGCCAAACAACCGAAAACACTTGGTGTGCTCTAAGCCACAATGTAAGTTTTTGGAGTGGTCCACAAGAGGCCTTTCACAAACACAACATTGGGCTGTTTGTAGGTCAGACCAAAAAGGAGACAGTACTCCAGACCAGTCAGTGCTCTTTTTGACCACACTTCTGCTATTTTTTATGGTCCCTTAGCACCCTCACATTATGGACAAACTTCGTGGTTGTTAGATTCTTATTGGCTGCAGTCAAGGTGGCATCTGGATATTGTATTTGATTGTGTTTTGGATTATTCAGAGGTGAGCATATTCGATAATGTATTGTCATGTAATAGATTTTATTGGATAGTAGCTGGTTAGATTATGTTACGGATCAAAGTAGAACATTGTTTTTTGATGTGTCGAAGGACTTGCATAGTTTGGTTCTGCTGGGGAGTACGACAACCTTTGTGATTACAATGTTTTGATGCAGTGATGTGTGCATGTGGATGTAGTATATGTAAGACAATGTATTCTAAATTGTTGCAGCAAGCCCGTGCACACGTTACAAAATTCCTATACTTCTTTCCAAATAGTGTATAGTTGTCTGTAGAAATCAGGAAAACATATATCAATTAAATAACATCAGAACAGAGTGGTCGTGATTATAATTTCTTCTTTAATCTTGAACTGTTGCCCAGCCAACACGTGTTTCTTCTGGGGAAGTACCCTGCAACTTCTTCAGGGCTGAAAGGATGTACAATAGGACATGATGTATCATTCACAGCCAAACAGAATAATTTGTTACATACCATACTTTGACATTGGGTGAGAACCCTAAGTGAGAAACATGCATCAGCAAAAGAATGTGCCCACATTCTCCAATGAAAAGTAATCTGTTGTGTGTTCTTCACACACTACATCTTAGGGGTCAAAAGATAATACAAGACCCTCTTAACATATGACTTTCTTAAGTACCACTGGTTGGTGGGAGTAGAAACCGCACCATTGTAGGCCGGTAAGTAGAAAAAAGGAGAGAAAAACTGTTTACGTTCTAGTCGTTAGTCTCCATGGATTCTCTAAACGTAATGGGCCACTTCCGGTAAACCTGGGACGCTACCGCACCCAGTTTACGGTCTAGTCTTTAGGAGACCTCGCCTACTTAGTTACCTCAACATGGGTAGAGGTACACTTCTGGGTTATCCAGGAACCGCGGAATGGCTTAGCCAGCGTACTCGCTGTCTCTGGTAAGTTAGCTCATGGGGAGGGCTACTTTTTTAATTAGAGTTCCCGCATGGGGTTTTCTGACCCCATTCTCTTTTTTTCTTGTCATTTCAGTAATCCGAACTGGGCAACTGATGTTCTCATTATTCAACGTTAGCTATATTCCCAAGAGTGCTCTACCTTATTAGGTGAGATTCTTTCATTACCCCTCTCAGACTTCGATGCAAGTCATGTCACGACATGTTTGACACGGGGGCGGGATACTCTGTACTTGTAGAGCTCCCATTTGGGGGTTTCTGACCCATATTCCATATGATATTCGTTTCAGATATCAATACTCGGTATCTGGAGCTTTGTGTATATTTGGATGGAACCTTACTTTCAAGAATATTAACCTATCAGGTGAGATTCGGGCACAATCCCTTGCAACTATTAGTGCTATGCGTGCTTACGTATAGTTACCTTTCTCCCAGCCCCTATTCCTTCAATACCTTTGGCCCCTTGTTTTTCCAGTCAGGACCTAACGATCCATTTGAAGCTACGGTTATTCCTTTCAATTGACGTCCGTCACCAGGACAATAGATCAGAAGGATCTATTTACACTTCACCAGCCGGGACGGAAGTACAACCGGCGGAGAGGTGAGAGTCCTGTCTCACCTTCTCTCAACTATTCTAGACCACGATCATGTTAATGATCTTCATTCTGATACATTCTCCTGACCTTTTGTTCCTACTCAGTTATTGTCTAGCAAGTTTGCCAGAAGGTAGGACTATCTCATTATGTTCTACACCTCCTAATGCATGACTCACCCGGATATGCTCCCTAGATCTCTCTCCGACAGAAGATCATAGCCACCCAGATATTTTATTCACCACTGATTGTTCACAGAAGCGTATATTCCTGCATGTCCTCTTAAACGCACTCTTTATCTTTTATTTACCCCCAGGGATTAGTCTCCCTGTCGTTCGCAAGCATGTTTACGCGTTTGCATGCAGAGCATCACCAGGCGTGAGGACCTCTCTCCTCACCACTGCCACATTGTTCAGTGTAGACCGCCTATTTAGACCCCCACTCACATCATAGCATCGGCACTCCTTCACATGTGCTACTCTAGGAAGAGAATTTTCTCTCTCTTCCAAGTCTTTGTTTTCGCCGTTTTTCTCTCCTTTTTTAGGTCTCGCGCCTAGCGTTGCAGTGCGTAGCACTGCTCTCGCAGCGAGACCTCTTGTATGGGGTTTTGAAACTGACCTAGGAATCGCACACGCTCGTGCGTGTGCTTTTAGTTTTTCCCCCGGCTATTGGGCTTTGCGTGCGACTTTATAAGAAAGACAGCACGCAATTGGGCAGAGGCGGGCGCATGTCCCGCCTTTGCTCTGCCCATTCCCGTCCGTGTCTAGGACGCGCATTAGCGCGCGTCACAGACGACCGGCTCACTTGCAACCCCCCCCGCTCCTCTGTGGTGCGCACGCACCACTGGTTTCGATTCCCGCATTCGGCTGGGTTTCGATTCCGTGCTTGTTGTTAATTTTCGCCCCGGCCATGCCGTGCTTTCACTTTGATAAAGGTGGCAGGTGCCTCTTAAGCACCCCGCATTTTTCACCCAGCGTCATGCTGCGCTTTCACTGTGGTAAAACACTGCATTTTTGTGCTATGCTGTGCTTTCACTTTATTTGGCAGTGGGACTAATAGAGTGTATTTAGGACGCAGCAGCAAAACAAGCTTGCAAAGGAAGCCCACGTTTCCTTCGTATATCGGAAGAGCTGACATTTTGTGTTCATATTTCACGAACTGCAATCACTTTCAAACCTTCTCCTGGTATGCCAGATCTGCTACGATATAAGCCTGTCAAAAGAGCACTGAAAATTAACCACCTTGGCTATTTTGATCCCTAAGCTCCCGTATAACTGGGCCGACCGGAGCAGCCTCTCTGTCCCAGCCGATCAGTGCCCGGGTACCTGGACGGGCGCGACAGGCAGGTCCTCCCTGCGCTCCCCGGAGGGCTGGCTATGATGGCTGCCTCGGTGCCCTGTGCTAATACTGGACTCGGGCCTGCTGCTCCCCTGGAGACAGCCTAAACAACAGAAATCGGCACACCGAGGCAACGCCAGCTGCAGAAAGTGATCTTCGGGCAATGATGGGCTGGGACAGACAGGCTGTTTCTCCACCAGGCCTGGCTGCTGTCACTAAATTCTGCGAGCATGGGGAGCTTCAACCACGGTGACTGTGGGCCAGACTAATATGTGTGTATGGGGGGGCGCTAATCCTAGGTGACGGGGACCCTACCCTGTGTTGCTCCTGGGCGCAGGAGTGGGGCTTTTAATTTCGCACACATGGCTGCTATGCAGGCAGAGGTATTGCTCACCTCCAGCTGAACAATTGCTCCAGCAAATTCAGTTAAGCGTTTTGATGGCGTACATGCACTTACTATATGATTCTCCTGATCCTGTGCACTGTGGGAATAAAGATATTGCCCTAGCTTCTTGTATGCATAGCGGGAACAGTTTTGACGAGTCCGGGGGACTTATGTGTATACGGGCAGCTAGTGGCCCATGCAGTTTTTTTTCCACCTTTTAAACGGTTCTGACGGTTTATGAGTGGGCGTTTGGCAGTCTGGGACTAGTAGTTTCAGGTTTTACCATTTGAAATAGGGCCATATACGTCTCGCTAGGCAATCTCCTGTTTTTAAATTTTTTTATTTTATTATAATAAGCATGGTGATTGTGCCATTGCACAGTTACAAGTACTAAGTAACAATAGTACGTGGCAGGGCTCCACTTAGTAGTTATGAAGCTAACGTCAGTGTCGGGGTAACTGAATAATGCGAGCAAGCGGGCGGTTTTAAGCATCGTAGTTCTTACTGTCACATAACTAACTGTCAGATGACCCCTCATCGTATATGACCGCTTCAGCCTACCTTAGCTATATTTCTTTCAAACTGTAATTTTCATTCTAGACAGACCTGCCCTCTAGGTCCTGAATATAATGTAAAACCTGAAACTACACAACTACATGTCCCAGAATACTCATTGTGCGTTACTGACACACTAGGCCTAGAAGACGGTGTCACATGGATGCACTTTGGGCAGGTCCTAGTAATTCTGGCGTTAATCTGCTTCAGCGCCTGGATTGGGAAATGATACGCTGCATAAATGCACGTACGTTCCAGAGGCTTGAAAGTTAAGTATGTTGCTACCATTTTAAGACCTCTGGGATTTGAATTTATACCCCAAGTTGGTGAATAAAGCCCGATGCAAATAAGGGTATGAAAACAGAACTGAACAGGAACAGCGTGAACAAAAAACAAACAAGACTAACCAATATAAATAATAGTCCCAACGAAGTCGAACTAAAAGGAGCATTCTGACAATTAGACGTATGTGTATGTTAAATGGGTATGTATAGTGGTTCCAGACTTCTCGCACAGGAACAATATGACCCACAGTATCAATAAAGGGAACTGCCCGCTTCTTTTAAAGTAAAGGCTACCTGAATTACAACCTTGTGAAATGGGTTCTGTTGAAGGTGAGTAATTTTTGCTCGCTTGCCACCACATTGTGTGGCCAGCCTCAAGTGACAGTTTTCGGCTGTCATGGGCGCTCTTTAGTGACATTTGCAGGAGTTGCTGCAATGGGTCCAATGCATTGTAAGACATTGAGATAAAGGCAATGCACCCTATTGGGGGCAGAGAAACCAGGTATAATGCTCCATCAGATCACGTCAATCCACTGTATTGTTTTTCAAAAGTCAGCAACGTGCCCTTTCACATTCTCTGACCTCATTTTGACATTGAGCGCTTTGGTCCTGTCGAGTACATGCTGCTTCACAGCTGTGTCCATGAGGAGTTTGAACTGTTACATTCGAGATGCAAAAGACCACCCAAACGTCGGCCCATTTCACAGCCTGAGAGACTTTGGCTGACAGGTGGCACCTGCACAAGATATGCAGGAAGTTATGCTCTTCTGCAGACCATGGTACTAAAATCTTAATTGTATATGTTAAGCTGTCAAGTGCCACAAAACAACGCTTAAGTTCTAGGGCACCCAAGTTTCTTAATGTCATTCGAGAGTAGCTCATTTAGTCCACCTTTTTAGGTCGAGCCTGGACAGCACATGCGCTGCGAGGCATGCTGTATTGGAGTCTGCACTTGAAGCCCCGCCCACTCTCCGATACATATTTGTCATTGGCTTGTGTGATTGTCCTTCGTAAATGCTTGCCTCTGATTCGTTAATAGGCTAGTTAGTCCCTCCTTAGTACATTGTCTTCATTTGTAACCTCCCATGAGGGCTGGCCCTTTTACTTCAGTTGTTACACTGTACGTCTTATTTAGTCTGTAAGTACTATTTTTTTTTATGTGTTTCTCACACTGCAGGCACTACATGCTATCCTACAAAATTCCGCGCGCCATGCGTGCTTTCACATGACAAACAAATGTTTTTTTGGGTAAAAGCGCCCCATTCTGCGCTTTCACTTTAATAGCAACCGCAGACCTTTCTTTAGACACGGCTCGTCTACAGAAAGGGGCATGGCCTCTATTAACGTGAAAGTGCAGCATGGAGTGCTTGTAAACAGCAAGCATTTGCAATGCAATAGGTCGCGCATTTTAGAAACTTTAACCTATTGGAATTGTAAATGACAATGTATTTTATTATTGCAGGTTTCTTAAACACATAAATAAAAGGCATTGTCATTTACAATGCCAATAACTCAAAATTGCGAGACCTATTGCATTGTAAATGCTTGTTCTGCCTACCGGCCTACAATGGTGCGGTTTCTACTCCCACCAACCAGTGGTACTTAAGAAAGTCATATGTTCAGAGGGTCTTGTCTTATCATCTTTTGAGCCCTAAAATGTAGTGTGTGAAGAACACACAACAGATTACTCTTCATTGGAGTATGTGGGCACATTCTTTTGCTGATGCATGTCTCTCACTTAGGGTTCTCACCCAATGTCAAAGTATGGTATGTAACAAATTATCCTGTTTGGCTGTGAAGGATACATCATGTCCTATTGTACATCTTTTCAGCCCTGAAGAAGTCGTGGGTACGTCCCCAGACGAAACACGTGTTGGCTGGGCAACAGTTCAAGATTAAAGAAGAAATTATATCACAACCACTCTGTTCTGATGTTATTTAATTGATATATTGTTTTCCTGATTTCTACAGACAACTATACACTATTTGGAAAGAAGTATAGGAATTTTGTAACGTGTGCACGGGCTTGCTGCAATCATTTGGTTGACCTTTGGTCTTTCTCTCAGAGGGCTTAGGGGTTCTCCCTCACCTGTTGCACCGTCTCACTTTGTATATGACATACGATACGCACACTATTTTGGCGCCATTTCCTACCACATCTAAGTAACCCCCCGCCTTCGTGCCTATTCTGAATTGTTGATAAGTAGATTAGTGAAAGGATATGGGTGTGATGTTGTGGGGACAACACCCCGTCAACCATGTGGCCTTAGTGAGGCCTTGTGATGGTGGTGAGTTTTATGTGTTTAGGTGGTGTATGAGTATATTTTGGTATGGATTTGCTTTGGTGCTGTACTGTGCGCATTATAGAGCCAGCGGGGTTTCCCAAGTGTACTGTTTGTGGTTTGTATACATCAATGTAAACTGTATTTGGTTCTGATGTGCTGGTTTTGGGAGTTCTCATTGGCTGAAGATAGGTGGGTTGCAGGATGTACAGTACTAGTGCCACCCTCTTTTCATGCTGTTTTTATTTCTCTCACACTCAACCCCAACATTCATTATTCCCTTCCCACAAACTTGCCATATTGTTTACCTGTTTTTAGATTATCCAGTAGGAGAACTCCAAGATCTAAAAGTAGCAGGGAAGCTCGTACTGGTGCTGCTTGTGCTTGACCTAGGAAACCTGTTCTGGGGAAACTCCACAAATCATCTTCCTCATGTTTTTCTAAGAAGAATGCTTCCATCCTGGAACGTGTCATTCATGTTAAAATTTCCCTGCACCTCTTTTTCTAAAATGTCCATGAGTAGCTTGTTCACTTTTACTGAGGAAACCCCCATAACACTTCGCTGTTTACCTTCTCGTTATCTCGTTTGTGTGTAGTGGACAGGACCTAACCCACTCTTCTTTTTTTTTTCTCCATCTTCTTAGCTGCCAGAGCTATGTGTTTTTTCATTTACCCACTGTATATAGTCTAGTATCTTAATCCCTAAACTTCAGAACCTCTCCCCCGCCTCCTTCCTGTTGTCACTACCCTGGCCATTGACTTAGTACCTTTACCCTGAACCTAGCACCACTGCCCCTATTTAAATGCTAGTATGGTACGTATACCCTACCTTAACCCTAGCACCTCGATCCATGCCTATTTCCTAGTAATTCCACCTTTAACTAGTACCTCTACCCCTGTGTCTACCACAGTACCACTGCTGTTGCCTATTTTTTGCACTTCTGCATCTACCATCTCAACTACTACCTATACGCTAGTAGCACTAGCTTACTCTACCCTTGACTATATCCTATCTACCCCAACCCTTTCCCTAGTACCTCTTCATGTCTACACCGTATTATGTCCACTCACAAATCATATTCCACCATCATCTACCATAGCATATCCCACACTTCTGCCCTTGTACCTCTGACCTCTGCATTACTCCTGCCCGTTTGTTGTCTTACTTGTTATCTTGTGCCCTTTCCATATCTTATTTATTTATTTATTTGGAGTTTTATATAGCGCTGGCTAGACCCGGAGGTATCGGAGCGCTTTACATAGATAGTTGCACAGGTTACATATACGTAGATGCAAATTGCAATGAACAACAAAAACATAAGTAATGCGGCGGAGCAAGGGATAAACACTGGTACAAGTAACAGAAGAGTAGAGGGGGGTAGGGAATGGGGCAGAAACGGTTGTTAGATTAAATTAATTTCTCGCATGTTATATTATTTCTGTTTTCAGATTTTGGTTGAAATTGCTAATTTTTCGAAGAACGTGTTTTCCTCATTTTAAAAATTACCCAAAATCGTGAATGGTGTTTTTCATTTAAATTGTACCCCAAACTGAGATAAAGCTGTACTTTACTGGGTATGTTGAAAGCTGGCTCTACCTCTGTATACGTTGAAACTGTGCTGTGTGCTCTTCTTAAGCTTGCTACAATCTTTCCACTCCACAAAAGCCAATGTGAAGAGTGTTGTTAATCTCTGTTTTGAAGTTTGTTCATTAGATATGTTGCAATACAGGATATTGCATAGAAGATGTTGCAGCTTTCTTATTTCGATCTAACGCCCTGACTATTCAGAGAAGCTGAAGCAAGTTAACTTATTTCAGATTTCCTTTTTCATTATAGTGTTTAAGGGAAGGATCTAAAAGTGAGAAATAAAACATTCACTGCGTATATGGAAGAAATAACATTTCCTTTAACCAGTCATTGCATCTACTCACCCGCTCTCAGGAAGTTCTTTCAAGTCCTCGAAGGCTGCATATTTAAGAAACATGTCCCCGTGTGTTTTAAATTGCAGCAGTTTTCAGCAGTAAGGTGGGTATCCTTAGGAGAGTTGATGTGCACACTGGAGTATGGTTGGCCTCCTCTGGTAATTCTTGGACCAGGTGTCAGCCTTTCATGTGCACACCCTGTAGCACATTGAGCTACATGTTGGCTATCTTTGGTGTGAGTGATGGCAGCAGTTGAGTCAGTGACCATTTTATGTTGCCTCAGTAGTGATGGCCAGTGAAAAGATGATGAGGTTGGCCTGTTATAGCCCCAATGTGCAGTCCTGATTTTGCTTCCCCAGTCAAGGAATGGTTTATAGGTTGAGGATATATTTCACATACAAACCTTGAATAGACATTGAGGTTCCACTTGCATGCTACATAATCATTTATTCATGAACACGTTATTCAAAAACCAGTGGTTAATTTGCTAACACCAATAGGCGTGTTTGGCTTTTAGAAAATTCCACTGTTAGAATATTCATAATTGTTATAGCTGTCACATTTCTCAGGTAGTTTGCAGCGTTGCATTGCCCCGCAAGAGAATTTAAAAACCTGGCACGAGGGCTGCCAAGCAATCCTGGATGGCTGCATTCCAAGTTGCAGCTTTGACATGTCATACTGAGTCATTTGTGTTAAGTTCAAAGCTTACTTTCCAACATTAGCTTAGTCAGCTCTAAGATGTGCCCTAAAGTCCACAAATCCCTGGTGCATAATGTTTAAAACTGATGTATGCAGAGGATGTTATTATGCATTGTTCTCCAGTCACGGAGTCACAAAAGTGCTAGTTACTACACAGGCTTAAAGTAGCTTTTCCATTGATAAAAGACTGATTTATGTTAAAAAATCCAAATGTGTAAATTGGCTTAGGGATCACCTAGAAATTAATACTCCGTATTCAAATTTTGTTAATTGGCAAACTTAGGGGCCGATTACGATGGCGGGCGGACCTGAGTCCGCCCGCCATCGTAGCGGGATCGCCTGCCTGTAATGCGGCGGTCCCGCACCCCTAATTACGATGCGACCGCCACTGCGGCGGTTGCATCCAGCAATTTAACATTGCGGCGGGTGCTGCTGGCAGCAGCACCCGCCGCAATGTTAATTGGCCATGTTGTGCATTTCCCTGCACAATGTGGCAGGCACCGCGCGGTGCCTGCCACCTTGTGCATGGAAATGTAGGGGTGCACCTACACCCTCCCCCCACACAGAGGGGGCCCGCAACGGGCCCCCAAAGCCAGTCTCCGCCTGTCTTTTTGCGGCAGGATATCTGCCGCAAAAAGACAGGCGGAAAGGGATACCATAATCCCTATGGTGGTGCCTGCACGGCACCGCCACAATGTTGCCCTGGTTCCGGGTTCCGCAAAGCGGCCGGAAAAAGACCGCCTTGCAGAACCATGGCGGACGGACTTTCCGTCCGCCGCAGAACCATTGTGAATCCCACCGCCATCCTAATTTGGCGGTGGGAATTTTCTGTATGATGGCGGAAGGACCGCCACCGCCGGCCCGGTGGTGGCGGTCCTTCCGCCATCATAATGAGCCCATTAGATTTTTAGTACAAATGTGTCAACGTTTTTTTTGTGAAAGGGTTCTGTATCTCTGTCTATGATGTAGTAGCCCCTGAATCAGTCCTTCCAGACCCCCACCTTCTGCATTGGTCTTAAGTTTCTCTCAGGCCAGAGCGCATCCCAGGAAAGTGTGACTGACCATTGTTAATTCCGCCCGGAGGACAATAGTCATTCAGGTGCAGCTGTTCGTGCTATGAAATCCATATCAAGACAATGAAAGAACAGTTACAGAACACTCTTGGGAAATCTATATTTAGATAAGGATTGTGAGGTGCAAGAGGGAAGCTGAGACCAGTTGGCCCGCGTCAAGCCAGGCAGGAACATACAGAAATTGTGTTAAAACAAGGATAAAATATGAACAGGTGTTTGAAGTTTGCCTTCCGAGTGACTCAGACAAGGTGACAATGAGGAGAGGTCCAGAGTAGGTTTTACAGTATTGGGGTGATGGAGGTATCATTTTAAAGGGCAAGCTTATGGGCGGGTTTAGGGAGCTCATACAGCTGCAACAGCCTTCTGCCATTTTAGAAAACACCTTTTGGGATAACTTTCGTCATAAGTCATAAAGTGTTGGAAGATTGTAATTTTGCAAGGTTAGTCTTGGGTAACACCACTAAGCATGGCTTTCGTCCCCTTACAACCTAGAACAGTTAAAGACCGAAGACACCAGTTGGAAAGAATTCTTGATCCTCCTGGAAGAGTGACTGATTTGAGCTCTCCCCTGAATCTCTACTTCTGAGAGTTATTATGGGAGCTGGCTTCTTGCACAATGCAAGGACATATGGGGCCCCGCTGGTTATCCAGGTGAGCCATTCCTGCACCCCATGTCTTTCCAATGTAGTCAATAAGGTTTGAGGAACAGATGGTATGTTGAAACCTTGGAGAAAACACAAGGAGATGATGGACGGAGCGCTGAAACTTTTCAGACACTCACCCCCAGTCACAAATCTGGGTTTAATCCATCATCGTTCTTTAGCTCATTCTGCCACCCCAGTTCAGACCCAGCCACATGCAAATCAGTATGACCCTGTGCCTTATGGGAACAGTCCAGCCCGAACTGTCAAGCCAGGTCTTCCCTGGACCGGAAACAAGCATCCTGGGACCGGTTTCGGGGTAACACCCCATATCAGCCAGGCTAGCTTGAATCCAGTGGCAAAGTGAGCAAGGGACCCACGTCTGGGCATTCCCAAACCTTGGAGAAACACATCAGACCCAGTTGGAACTGGGCTGTTGTCTGTAATTCAAAAGAGTAGATGGAATTTCAGTCTCTCACTAGACCTTATGATGTGACATTCTGGCAGGTGCTCCTTAAAGTTTGGGAACCTTTGACACATCAAAACAGAAGATGAGAACTTTTTGTTACAAGCTCTGTAATGCTGTTTTTGGAATTAAGGCATTTTCCTAAAAATGCAACTAGTTTAAAACTATTTTCTGGGAGGGTCTAAAAAAAGGTGCTAAAAGCGAATGCACTCCTGCCCCCATAGTTGAAGTTCTGAAATGCATAGCCCCATTGGATAACATTGCTTTTTGACATCCCCACTGCTTTAACTTTTTGCTTCTTATTTAAAAAAAAAAAAGTATTTTTGTGATCATTTAATTCTTTTATTTTTCTCTTTACTATTTTTGGGGTATTCTGTTTTCTTTTTAATTAAAAAATTTTTTGGGATGCTTTTAAAATACTTCACACATTTTCCCTGAGGGAAGACGGTCACTTGAACCTTAGCTGCCAATGGTAAGCTCAGGATTCCTTACTGAAACCTGTTTTACTCTCTGCGAACTAGCTTCCTTATCTCTTTTGGAGCTCACCTGTTGCTCCCCACTCTTAACAGTCCCCTTCTTTACAGTTATTACCTTTAGTCTCTGAGTCACTGTGCTGGAGCGAACTCTGCCTCAAGCCGCTTCATGTACTCTCCAGAATAGGCAGTCAAATATGGACAACCATCACTGGATATCAATGCCAATAAATCCTGTTGTTCTCTTCTCGGTGGCATCAAAAGCGAATACCATACTTTGAATAAATGGACAATATAATAGTGAGAAATATCTGTGGAAAGAGTGGGGCTATAGGCACCTTTAAGTTGGGGCTGATTTTGGGACGGTGTAGGGCCTTATTTAGTTGCCTTAATATGATGAGTTGGTTGGCAGAAGCAGTGATAAGTACCCCCCATCGTGAAATGTATAGTAAACTAACGCAACCCAGGGATAAAACAATGCTTTGCAGTGAAATACAATAATAAAGCACCCATTTGTATGCCCCTGGTTGAACCTTAAACAAATATAATGCAAATTGGTATAAAGGAAACTGACTTCATGCTTTTTTTTTCACTTGGCTGTGAAGGAACAGAAAACCTTGACAGTGTCAGTTTTGGCTTAATTTAGTGAAAAGGTTTTTTCAAGCTTTATTTTGAGGCGCATAAAATGTACCCGAGTAGTGCAAGGTTCCTTCGTGCTCCTTCCTCCTCCACCAGTGGCACAGGAAGCGGCTAGGGATGGAGAGGGATGCCATAGTGCTGAGAGGGATAGGTGGTGGGTACAAACGTTGGTCTGTGTTTGTGCAGAAGATATTGGCTGGACAGCTTTCTGCAGTGAATTGGGCTTATGTCAGCTTACTGCACATGGGCAGCCCGAGGACTCTGGCTGCCTCAGGCATTCGATGGTTCATTAAGATGGGCAGGCAGAGGCCGTCCCCAGGTAAAGAGCCATTCTCTCTGTTCACCGACCGTATATTGGCAGAGCCATTACACAACTGACGTACGCTTGGTCGTCCAACCCTGTGCCATGTTTCCCCAACGAATCGGGTGTCCTCGCACTTTCCACCACTACTGAAGTAAGTAGGTTTTCACATGCCTGATTGGCTGTTAGCACTTGGGTACCACAGGCCTGGTCGTGCTGACCATCATTGCATGACAAAAAATATGTTAAATGAGATGACCTGGAGAGTGGTTTTAATCCTCGAATACTGGACTGACCAGGAAACTCCAAACATGGGAGTCCCCTAATATAATGGAAAATGTTTTTCAGTGACTTATGTATTTAACAAAGCTGCGGACATATTTTTGTGTGGAAAGCCGTATTTGAATTTAACATGAGGTATCAATCTATTTTCCTCCTAGCTTGTGATTCAGCATCTTCGTTGATAATACAAATGAATGTAACAAAATGCCAAATAAATAGACATTGAGGCAAACTTTGGTATAAGTATTGTTGTAACAGCAACTGCTGTTTAGCCAAAAAATGAAAACTTAATTTGTCTGACACGTTTGCTTACAAGAGTGCTTCCTGTTTTGTACGGTTAACGCGAACAATAGTCAACTGCTGCTCCCCTCTCAGATACTCGTACACAGAGAATAGGGAGATGAACCATACCATGACACCAATATGGCTCTATGAAAGGATGAACCTGTATAAAGAGAATGCCTGGAGGATGATGTGACTCATAAGTATGCTGGAAAAGAGTTGGACAAAATGCTATTGAAATCTAAACATTGCTTCTTCTTTGGCAGAAAATTAACTTCCCTAGGGAGAAAATCCCGAGTGATTCATCTGCAGATAAAAAAAATACTATTCAATGTGAACACAGGTTTGCTTTGTTATTGAAGAGTGTGTGGTGCTCGTTGGTATTCTAGATGCAGTTGGAATCGGTCTTTGTTGTTACTTTAAGAATTCAGTACTCTTGATTTTCACAAATTTGATGAAAACAGTATTTTTCCGATGTGTGTGGTACAAAAATGTATCGACCACAACCCTTGTGTGTGTGTATGTATGTGTGTATATATATATATATATATAGATATATATATATATTCTATACACACGGGCACACACACACACACACACACACACACACACACACACACACACACACACACACACACACACACACACACACACACACACACACACACACACACACACACACACACACACACACACACACACACACACACACACACACACACACACACACACACACACACACACACACACACACACTCACTATCACACACACACACACACTCACTATCACACACACACACACACTATCACACACACACCCACACTATCACACACACACGCACACACACACACACACACACACACTCACTATCACACACTCACTCTCTCTCGTTTTGTCTTCTTTCTGCTGCATTGCAACCCAGAAAAAGCAGATGATAGATGTGAGTTACATTTTACTGAGGTGAGGCCTCTGCACCCCCACTCCCTACCTCAAGGTGACGGGGGTCTTCCGTAATGAGACACTCGAGAGGAAAAGGCTATGAGCTCCTGCATGTGAAACCAATTGCCACAGAGTTAGCGAAGTCTTCTGTGGTCAGCCGGCCAGGTTGCCTCTTGATCTTGAAGTTGAGGGGTCAGTTTCAACTTTGCTTACTTCAGACGGTGCTTGTGCTTCTGAGTACACATCTGCCAGCTCCCCAACTTCCCCGCCTCACCCCAAACTTCAAGCCCATTGCTATGTTACTGGTCTGCAAAGATTTTTTAGTGGTTCTGAAGTCTTAGGACTCACCTACCTGATAGCTAGGCTGGTGGTGTGTCTGCATTCAATTGGAACCTTTTCTTTGTGATCAGACGCACTGCAGGCACCATTACTAATGTTGTTCTTATTGAAGTGCTGGAGAAAGTGTTTTCAAATTGGTGTGAGCCATCATGCAAGTTAATTATGATCGTTAGATGCGATATACCATTTCAGTACGTATACTTTCAATGATGTCTCTGCTGAGTTTGGACTCAGTTTCATTGCTGCTGCACTTGCTCTGCTAGCCCTTGTGAGGGGGAACCTACACTGTGTGAGGGATCATTTAATTGTTGCTGTGAGTTGTACCTATGTAAAGTGATGCTGAAGGAAACTACCTATGTTTTGGTCTGTTTGTATTTTATTTCTGCTCTGTCTACAAGGAAGCTTGTGTCTACTGTTTGTTCTGGAACTAAGGAGCGTGGGAGCGCAGCTGTATCCACCGTCTTTGTTTTTGTTCCCCGTGAGCCCCTATTTTTGGCTCTTGGTTGAAAGATGCTAGGTCATGCAGTCCCTGTCTCTTGGACCTGGTTTCCACGAGTCGCGAAGATTGCTTGTGGCAACACTGGGCTCCTTGGCGCATGCTGGCCAATGAGACTGTGTCAAAGCCTATGCACTCACACTTGATTGGTTGATTTACAGAGCAGGGCCTGCGACTTAGCTAATAACCATGCAACTATAATTACATGATGGATTGGCTGTGTGTGTCAATTCACATCTTTGCATGCACATCTGGTGTCCTTTGGTATCGCAATATCCCATCTTGTCAGCCACCTGACACCTACCTAATCGGATCTCCCCTTTGCGGCTTCCCGCTAGCATAATGCATAATGGAGTGCATTCGCAGGTATAATTGTAGATATGTGTGACCTATTGAAGACATCCTGTTGCTTAACTGTAATTTTTGGTATACAGTGGGCGTACTTGGCATGATAGTGCCCATCCTGGATGTAATGGCTTACTGGCTCCCATCCTTGACATAGTGTGGGTACTCTTGACATTATGTGCACATACTAATGTATAATAATGCTGGGGCCCCCCGGGCTTGTTATCAACTTGACAGTATAAGGCAGAATGTGTCTGTTTTGTAGTAGGACATGCCAGTCCTTGATGAATGGGGCAATGTGATGTTTGGATTATAAAGGTGCAATACTAAAAAAAGAAATAGGGAAAAGATAGTGTTTGCAGATAACACGATATTGTTTACGAGAAGTGAATTGACTTTATCCAAAAGTAAAATGAAAGTCCTGTAGTTGATAGCACATACGGCACATTTTCAGAAACTGACAAGTTGAAATTTGCAGACCAAGTTGATTTTACAAAGTAATTTTTTAGCGGATTTCAGTAATAATTCATGCTGGGTTTGGGAGGCGTATCACTGATGCGGTTTCCTGGGTGTGTGAGGGAACTTCCTGTTCAGTGTCATTTCATGGCTCGTGTGGAGGCATTTCATCATACATGTTGATAAAGCTTTTTATTATATTATGGATATTGCTGGCGTAACGTGAATTGTCTGAACCTGTATGGTTTCTGAACATGAGCAATAGCATTGCGGTATGAACATGTAAGATCCGGCTCTGTCTACTGCCTATGGCCTCTGATCGCAAGATCTGTATAGCTTTTAACTATCGCACCCTGATCCTTCCAAGTAGCAGAAAGATACATTTTATTGCACAATTACTTAAAATCATTGCGATTCTTACAAAAAGATGTTAAAATCAATTTTCATTCTCTATTAAAAAACGTTTGTGACGGGCGTGTCTGAAATTCTTAGTGATCTTCTGCAGGAAGAATAGATTTTATTGCAGACATGAATTTTACAAAACGGGCGGCCATCTGAGCAGAGTCACCCTTCATGCACTCCTCTTGGGCCTCTTGGCATGTCCGCACATTGAGGATGCGCCAAACTGGACGGAGCCCAAAAAATTTGCAGGGGCGCAGAATCTTATAAATGCATATGACCTAAATTAAAGTTTCTTCCCCGTTGCCGCAAAAACGGCACTGAGAGGGCGTGTCTTCCTTGTGCCTCTGGCCATACTGGCCAAGTTGCAGTTTAGTCTTTGCAGTCCTTGCAGGAGCCTTTTTTCCTCAGTTCATGAATATACAATAGAAGATGCTTGGATTGGAAATGAAAGAAAGTGTAATGTAGGAGTGAAGTACTATATACATGTGGAAAAATGGAGGCCAGAATGTAAGCACGCACTCCCTGACTTTTTCTACAGCTACTGCCTGGGCCTAATTTCAAACTAAATTAACTGCACTTAAATGCCCCAAACAGTGCTGTTGTATGGTCATTATGTAGTAAACATTTGACGGTAGCGAGTTAATCTTTGCGTTTATTTGAGCTGTTGCTGCACAGCTGTTATTGGCACTCTTAAATAGGTTGGTCTTACATAATTAGTGAAGTCGCATGTGACTTTTTCAGTGTATTGGATAGTCAGTGGAAAAAAAGCCCTAGGGCACAGTATGAACAATTTCTGACTGATCATGTTCTTTCCGAAGAATGTATTTTTGTGAATTGGATAAAAAGCATATGTGGAGTGGTTGTGCAACTAATCTGCTATCCGCAGGGCTAGATGTACAGACATGGGTCACGATTTATTTTCTTAAGGATTAATTATCTCTTTTGGAATGAATGGCTGTTGTGTAATCAGTGACTGATTTTGCAGATTATATTTTTTATCACAAACCTACTTTTTGTAAAGAGATCTGAAAAGGCCACATGGGACCTATTTTGAGGATACAGGGAGACAGACATGTCTGCATTCTGGGATTAAATTAATCTTATGTAAGTGCTTTTGTATGAGGCACAGTGGAGAACTGCAATTTTTTGGTTGCGTAGTGGCCAACTGAATCAGAACTGATTTTTGTTAAGTTCTGTGCTTGTTGAATTCAGGTTACGCAGAAATTGTGGCAAACCTACGCTAACCGTTCTGCATTAATGACAGCCCCCTGAACTGGGTGTGGCTGAAATGTAGCCACAAATGTTCTACAGGAGTGATTAGCAGAAGGGTTAGGTGGAAGGAACATTTTTGAAAGTGGTGAGTTATTTGGAACACGCTGTTTGAGGGTTCTGGAGGATGTCTGGACCGCCATGGAAGTGAAGTATACAAATAGTGCTGGTTTGTTCTTCTGCATTGGTTTAACTTTTCTTGTTAGTTAATATAGATTTGTTAAGATGCCTGCTGCATCAGATGATCCGCTAGTGAAATAGTAATCCAGTACAATTGTAAGGTGTAAAGTGGTGGAACTCCATTCCAATTAGTTCTTGTTCTATTCTAAGTCTGTATGGACAAAAACATATTTTGTAGGGGAAAGGGAACATGAAGCAGAGTAGCTGCTCCTTATAAGCTAAACTTCTGTTGACTTCCACCTTATAAAGGTGACTTCTGGAGTGAAATGCATATTGTGGATCTGTAGGAGCTAGAGTACACTTGAAATCTTGCAGTTATTTGCCAGAAACATCTATGACTGTTCCGCTGAAGAATAGGCAGTGCGTGTCAAGTCTGGGAGTAAAGTGTAGTATGCTAATGTAAATGCATAAAGTGTCTTCACTAAAGAACTGGATATTTGAACAAAATAAATTCATATTACTGAAGGAACGTTTGATTGGGGGATACCTCTGAAAGAAGGCTTCGATAAAGGGACATGTAGGTTGTATATTGGTATGGACATATTTATTGGTGTGTGTGTTTTGCTTTGTTACTCTCGTGTTTTAATGTATCTTGTGGCCGCTGAGCTGTTATGTTTTGCAAACTTGAACGCTGTGATGGTACAGCTATTGCTCCCTCAGCTTAACCCACATGAGACCAGTGGCTATAACCTTTCACCGATGGCGGCATTCATTGCAATCCTTCATCTAGTAAGTGGCTCTGATTGTTCACCAGCACTCCCAGTGCTCGCTGTGAAGACCGATAGCTGTTATCTCATTAGTGGCAAATGCACTGGATGCTTTGAGCGGTGATAAGAGGTTAGACCTCCATTAGCTTTCCTAGAGCTTGGGGTGACTGAGAGTGGAATTTCCTTCTTCGAAGAATCTTAGTTACATACATTATCTTCATACACAGGTAATTAATAGGAGACAATCATGGGGCTGGTATAGCGCGTCTCTGCACACTAAATGGTGGTGGTATAACAATTTGAATATGTTTAGTGTGTCTCTGTGAAGAAGACTCTCTCGAGTTTTATTTGCTCATCTGTACATGGTCTAGACTTTCGATGTTTATGAATTCCTTCAGTTTTGGACGTGTTGTCACCAATATTTTCCCATGAGTCATAATGACACTGCATAGCAGAGTTTCTATCACTCCCTTACCTGGCAGCCCTTACAATTTAAATAATTTGATTGCGGGTGGTGCTTCTCTTTTCTCTTGGGGCCACCGCTAACTGCTTTTGCTGTCCTGCTCAGGGTATGTTTTCCAATACCTGGGGGCAGGGTCTTTGTGAATATCTGTGATCACATTCTAGCCAAGAGTTGTGATGTATTAAACTGTGGTCTTGAGCTTTAAAGAAATGGTGATGTTCTGACCATGCTTGCTGCTCTGCTACCAACCCTCACTGTGGTCTGGAGAGGCCATCATGGGTCAAGAAGATGCTTCAGAGTACATCCGCGTTAAGATCCATGAGACAATAGTTTATTCTGATTCTGCTCTGCTATTGAGGAGGAATCTGGAGGAATTTATACTGGGCCTTGTCACTAGTACTCCAGTTTGATGTATCTGTTTAAGAGTTTTTTTTTTTCTCTTGGTCCCAAATAGCAGGTTAAGGAGGAAGGAAGTGTTGGTTTCACTGGCTCTGGTTGAATTGTTTCCTTTAAGCAATTTGAGCAGAATACAGATTGCTTTGTTTCTGAGGTGTTCATCCTATTTGGCTCTGCTTCACTCTTGTTTTTATCCTCTTTTGCCTTAAATTGAAGACCGTCTCAGTGCAGGGGGTTAGGTTGCAAGGGGACTGAGGCACTCTTGGACGTTCCTTCTTGAGAACTCACTCCCCCACCCCCCTCATTCTGGTTCGGTGAACTCCGCTCCGCTCACGGAGTTTACTGAGTTTTCTGCACTCTGCGTTACGCAGAGATCGCGGAGTTCTGCAAAACTCTGCTTCGCGTTGCGTAGCGTAGTTTTTTTCCTCGCTCGCGTTCGTCAACGTCAAGTTGGCGACCGCAAGAGAGGAAAATCAACCCCCCGGCGAGATTTTTCCTCGTTCGCGATCGTCAACATCAATTTGGCGAGCGTGGAAAATCAACATCCCAGCGAGATTTCTCAACGCGGGGGGTTCAGGTTTCTCATTGCGAGTGGTCGCGCATGCTGGAGACCACTCTCGTTGAGAAACTGCCCGTTCGCGTTGAAAAAGCTGCCGCTCGAGTAAAAATCTACTCGAACGGCAGAAAAGGAAAGCTTGCGCTGTGCATGGTGCCGTTCGCAATGATTGCACAGTGCGGACAAGCATCCGGCACTGTGCAATCACCGCGAACGGCATTTTTCTATTATACTCCGCCGCTCGCGGAGCTCTGCGTAGTGCGACGGAGTTTTTTTTGCACTTCGCGGTGTTCCGCGTAGTGCAACTCCGTGAACTCCGCTCAGGGTTAGTGCTGAGACAAGATGCTGATGCCCAGACATTTTTTCCGTAGCTGCGGAAGATGAACTAGGTTGGAAATCTTGCCTGGTTACTCGAGATTCTTCCAGTGACATTGCGATGAGTCTTTGGGTCATGGAGAACATGCAAAGTGCGCATGGCGGTTTGATCGGCCCGAGACAGCCGGCCAAAGCGTCCTGCGCACTTGGAGTGGGCAAACCACTCCTCCCCTGCTCTGTGAGCAGAGCAGCCCTGCCCCAACCCAGCTGAGCAAGGGGAAAAATAAAATGATAATAACAATGAGTTATTCTTTTCTTTTTTCCTCTTTGACCTGCTCAGTGGGGCAACACTCCTCCGCTTTAGCAGAGAGCTGCCCCTGGGGGGCCTTCTTGTTGCTGTAATACAAGTTCTACTCTCGTACAACACTATGCTTCCTGCAGGGGCATAAAGCAGGGACGGACTGGATGGGGCGCTCAGGCACCCATGCAATCCATGCCAGTACGATGTGGCAAAATACAGAACAGCAACTGCTGCTGCCTGTCGAAAGTTTGCTCTGTGAGATGTGTTTAGCAGTTTGCTGAAAGAAACACAGTGGCAGCGTTTATTGATTTATTGTTGCAGTGTGTAATATCCCTGGGAAAATTCGCCCATGTGACTGTCTCTTCATACAAGAGGGATCTAAGAACGGAGGGAAACGGAGGCAAAGAACCACCAGGGAAAGAGAAGAAAATGGGAACTGGGTAGAAATGCATGCAACAAGGATGAGACAAAATGCAGTAATGGAGATTAACCATAAGTAAGTAAATATTTAAGTCCCACTTCTGAGTTCCAGACCATACAGCACACCCACCAAGTGCTCAGATCATGGTATTGGAGGCATAATATGATACACTCGTGGCTGCAAGAAAGGTGCTATATTAACTACCCCCGCTACCCAAAAAGACAAAGACAATTATGCATTAAGAGTTACCATACAGTATAGTGCACAATATGTTTCATGACAAATGAATATCAACGGCGCAGTTTCATGATAAAATGTATATTCCAGCTTTTAAGGATATCCGCTTTGTAGATGTATGCATGGCTTCTAAACCCGGAATTCAGGGTCTTGTTAGGCTTAATTTCTTGATGACCTTTTCGAGTAATTCAGACTATATAGTATATCATGGTTATGTAGACTTTCGTAAAGCGGGCTCGGTTTCCACATGGTTCTTAGATATCTCATTGACCACAATCATTGTATTCAGATGTTGTGTATTGTCCATGAGGTGAAGATTGGACAGCTGATGTTTTGTCTAGTGATTTAAAAAAATTTTTTTTTTTATAACCTTTATCTTTTTAACAAAGTCACAGCAGGTGTACATTTTCGACCGGTGCAAACAAGTGGAATTTACGGCAAAGTTTAAAGATGCCAGCAGGACATTCCAGCTTATGGCATACCACATTATCATATATCAAAGAGCTCGTCGATATATCGTCGGGTATATCAATCCGTTGTTTATTGATAGCTTAATATGTGCAGGGCTGCTTGCACCAGAGGACCTTGCTGCTTATTCTGTGCAGCCAGATTGAACGGTTTACCTGCAGTCTACTTGGTGGTTTTCTTAGTTTTGGTTTATGTCATGAATGATGTTTCTCGTTGCGAGAACGCTTGGGCAGCTGTATGGCTCAGATGCTGTATTGCATGCAATAATGAGTATAAGATGTGATGGGACTTAAGATAATTTTTTAGCTTTGTGAATTAAGGTTGTATCTGTGCGAGGGATTTACTTTTGAGGTGAGGATGGGTGGCAACAATATGACTTTAGATTCCTGCCCTGTACATATGGTCCTGGGAGGTCTGTCTGTTCACTGTGCTTTGTTGGGTGCTGGTGTGGCCTGTGAAAATGCAATACAAATATGAGGGAATGTTGCATAGGCTTTTGAGGAGGCTTCACTTTGTCAATTACTTGGCTTGAGGTTGTCTAATCCTTCTTTAAAATCATTGAATCTTCGTCCCCTTGGCTCGCCTGCATAGTTTACACAAGTACCCTAAGTGCAAGAGCGAGTTTCTAATCGTTTTACAACAGAACATCACATTTAGAGTACATTCTTCAAAGAGACTTGTCAGATATTTCCTGTCTATGCCCTGGGGTTAGGGGTTTAAGCACACTACCTGTTTTATGAAATGATTTCACCATAACTCATCTTCCCTTCTGCATACAAATTTCACAGACGTCGCAGCTCTGTGGAACGCACGCACACTTCCTCATTTATAATGGCGACTGTTTGTCTACTGACATTTGAAAGATGGAACGTCTGGTTTCTAACTTAGTTTGAACGTGCCCTGTGGAGAACTCTAGCTGACAGCTATGAGTGCACTTTGGCCCATACAGCTAACCAGTATGTTTACATGGAGGTGAGAGACATTCTGTGACCTTCAGCCCCTTTAGGATAAGATATTACGTATGTAGTAAAGTTGTGGTTGTTTACAGTTCTCGATTTCATCCCGTAGCTGGTAAATTATAAAGAATTAGTAATGTTATATTTAGAATCGTGCATTTACTCGATAAGTGCAAAAAGCCATTAACAGGGATACTATAATATGACTCGCATAAGAACAAGGATTGTGGAGCTGGGAAGGGTGAAATTTGCAGTTCCCCTAGTAAACACCGCATCATTCTTTGTTAGACCAGTAGCATTTAGTTGTAATTCAGTTTATTCATAAAAGTCTATCGGAAACTTAATATAGAGTAAACATTTGGGAATTACGGTCTGGGGATTCAAACGTCAAGCAACCCATTTAAAAAAAATAACAGCCCCTTCTTATTCGTTGCTTCAAAACTATGTAACACCCAACAAAGTGAATCTCTGATTAAATAGTTAATCTTTATTTAACATCTTAAAGGCTGCCCAGCTTTGGTACACTGGCCAGATCCGTGCCAGAAATCCACACATGGTAAAGCTAAATCATTTTTTTTTCTTAAATGCAATTCAGAGTAGGGCTTTTTCTTCCCAGGAATTAGTTTAATAACGAGTATTGGCATAGCTGATTTGTCTCACCTATTAAAAGAAATACAGACCTATTGGCTTTGGTAATACTTTTTGCTCATGTTATTCCGCATCGGCAAAAAACAAAAAAAATCCTTCTTTGGCAATGCTGAACAGCATCAGCAAAAAAAAAAAAAGTGCATGATGTGTAATGTAGTGACAGACCAGCATGATAACATATAAGTCAATGCGCACGCATACGGTAAGGCTGTCGTTTTTTTTCTCTTTATGCACTGTCCCATAATGGCAGGCGCCTGTCTTGGAGCAGTAAAAAAAAAAAAAAAGATGCATCAAGAAAGGAGTGGCTAGGCAGCAAATTGCAGCAGCCAACCTCTTAAAGCAGGGTTCTCCAAAGTCAACCCTGGAGGACCGGATCCATGCCAGATTTTTAGCAAATCCCCATTTAGATAAATGTAGTTTCCTTAAAAATCTGGCATGGATCCGGCCCTCCAGGACCGACTTAGGAGAATCCTGTCTTAAAGTAAACAAGATGGGGAGCAGTGGGGGAGCCACAGAGGATCCATTGGGGTAAGCAGCGTGAGCACAGAAGCGCAAGGGGGTTTAAAACGATAACAAAAAACTGCACTGGGATAACACAGAGATTGGGTGGGGAATTTCTGGGGAGGAAGTGTTAGAGAGAACAAGAAAACACATGCACTACACTGGAGTGCTAGAAGATAGCAGTTTTGTAAATACAAGCAATGGAAGGACACAAGTTACCCAAACATAAAATAGTAAAGAAGTGCTCTAGAGCAAACAAACCAAGAATAGGGAGGAAAGCCATTGAATAGAAAGCAGGGTAAAGAGCTAGACGAGTAAATCATCTAGTCAAGAACAGGTTGTCCTAAAGCCAACTACGTGGATATGTTTTGATACATTACAGATAATAGGTCTCTGACAGCGGGGCGACCTAAAGACCTGAACTTGAATAATGGCACGATAGACATTTACATATAATTGATTGATATCCATACCAGATACATTTGCAGGAAACAGTCTAAATAAGAATCATTTATGTGGTTAGTGGCTGCCCTGAAAGTGTGTATGGATCACCATAACCAAAACAACCTTGGACACCTGTGTATGTAATTTACAAAATTTATCAACCTAGCATGTTTTTGTCCCATGTGTATCTTTTTTTCTGCAATTTCCACCTGGCTGTTCCTCCAGTTTCATGAAAATGTAATGGTTTCATAATTGTTAAGAAAAAAAAATCCTCACTTACTAATGTGGACAAATGGGGCCATTTTTTAAGTGTGCTCTAACTCCTTTCAATTGAGATGCAAACAGATCCTACTGCCTCTAAAAACAAGGAGTATTCCAGGGGGAAGGCACAGGAATATTTATTTTAATGCTTTTACGAGTAAGTATCAAAGAGCCAACAAGATCCATTATTGATGGAGAGACAGATGTATGAAAAAGAGTACTCCAATCGTTATCTAAAGTGTCTACAGGGAAGATTAATTGATAACACAACTGTCAATGACCAAACCTATTGTTATTTATAATGAGCACATACACCAAAGTTTCATGGTGCCGCAGAGAAAAATAACATAACACACATTGAGAGCTGACATGCATTCTAGGAGAACCATTAAAACAAATGTTTGACAATAAAGCAAATTTCTTTTTTTTTTTTTTTTCTTTTTTGCAAGAAACATACAAACATGAAAGTTCTGTTGGCAGATTGCTCCACACTTTCACGTCCTTGTCTCCAAATGAAATAGTATAGTTTTTGTCTTGGTTGAGAAAGAATTGGTTAGAAGAATGAAGAGTTACATTTTAGGACATACATATGGAATTTATTGGATGTAGAAGTACTGTAAATTGTGCGGTCTACCACAAACTAGAGACTTAAATAGTATTCTATTTTTAACCGGAATTCAGCAGAGAAATGTCAGAATAGGAGTGATTCCTGTGTTTGGTGCTTGTAATGAGCCTACAAGCGGCATTCTGCACCAACTGTAGCCGCCTTAAGAGACTGTCCCTTAGGCCAAGGCTGATAAACTACTGTATTCAAGCTATGATTGCACTAATGGGTTGACCATGGGATGTGGTGCTCTTTGTCAATATAGTCTAGAATTATTTTAAAGCTGAATTTCCAGAAACAGGCACTGGATACTGAAGCTACTGGGAACTCCAAGGAGAGGTATGGATCAATAGATACTTAGATTGGGGAATGATTTTGGAGGGGAAGAATAGAGGGCCCATAACTTCTGGCAAGATGGAGCAGTTTCTTTTAGCAAGGTTTTTCTAGTAATAAAGAGGGACATCTTTGGTGTGTTGCATTTTATAAAATTTGTGGACATCTGCCACCACCCTTTGGTTAGTGTATCTACGAATGTTTATCAAGCAGATGAGGGTTGTTCAGGTGTTCCACCATCCAGGCAACACCAACTGGGTGTCACCTGTTAGCATGTAGCATTGCACTTCCACAATGTGTAGGAGGGCAGCTAGTGGCATCATAAGGATACCAAATAGTAGAGAGAATTGCAGAGATCTCTTTGGAAAACCACAGTTGACGTGCCTGGCTTGGGACCTGAAAGGTGTAATAAAAGTGGTCTGGATGAGACTAACTTAATTCATTTGAGAGCAAAGCCTTCAAGACCAATTTCCTCCAAACTGGAAAGAAGCAGATTGTTCAAAGGCATGAAAGCTTCTGTAATGTCAAGTAGGACGAAGGTTCCAATACCGCCATTCCCTGTGAGCCTATGTAAGTCATCCTGCACTGAGGTCACCCCCAACTCCCATCTTGTTGGTCCTGTCTAAAACCTGCTTGAAAAGAGTGTGATAGATTACTGTCTTGACAAATGCTTGTAGCTAGGCAAAAAAACAAATTTTTAAAACTTTTACTGAGATAGGACAATGGGTGAAAATTATTAGCGTCATCTGTGAGCAGGGAAGGTTTGTTCAACAGAGGTGTAACCAATCAAGGTCCCATTATAGAGGGATTCCACCATAGTTCAGTCGCTCACTGAACAGAGTAACAAGATCAGGGAATGACTCAGCTGTTGCATACTTGTAGCCTGGCAGATATCCGGAGGAGTGTGTGATGGCCGGGTAGTATTGATGGTGTCTGTCACAATTTTTGGAGAGACCTTGAAGTCATCTTTCACCGCAGTCCCTCTGGGTCGAGGTACTGCATCTTATTGTATCTGAAGCCTGATTTTTGTTAATCTTTTGAGACAAAAACATAGGTACTTACAGAGGTTGTGTGATGGCTCAACAAGACCCTGTCGGAATATAGGAGATCCAAGATCTTCCATCACGCCTATGATCTTTTGTTACATTTGTAGGCTGGGCAATTCGTGATGAGCAGTAATTTCACCTGAAAATCACAAGTCTTGCCCCAAAATAAGAAAAGCTACTACGTAGGAAACTGACTTCCTTGAATCCTCTTAACAGTAAATTGTTTTCCTCATCAGTGCTTAATTTGAGCTGGTGGTTTCCTGTACTCAGCACCAGCACTTAATCACCAATACCGGTCTTTTCATGAGCACCAGTTAATTTATTTATTTATTTATTTAGGAGTTTTATATAGCGCTAGCCAGACCCGAAGGTATCGGAGCGCTTTACAACATAGGTAGCGGGGAAATCACACAAAAAATAACAGTAGTATACATATTGACTCAATGCGAGTCGAAGGTCTCAGAGCACATTACAACTTTGATAGCAGGAAATCACATAATATAGGAGTAATATACACATTGACTCGTGGGGAGACCCTTTCCGGGAGGTGGGTACAGGAGCGAGTCGGGAGGTGGGTGAGGTAGAAGTCTTAATGTTAAGGTGGCTGAGTGCTGCAATGGGCAAGAGTCTGCAGCAGCTATCCATTCTGAAAGGATCGGTTGAGGAAGAGGTCTTTAAGCTGCCTTTTGAATTTTAAAAAGGAGGGGGTAGTCCTGATATGGACTGGGATGGAGTTCCAGATTTTGGGCGCGTTACCAGAGAAGGATCGAGATGAGGTTTTTTGTTTGCGAGTTTTCGGAGGGATGAGGAGAAGAGTTTTTTTGGTGCTCCTGAGGCTCTTTGCCTGACAGGCTTTCTTGAGTTTGGCGGCCAGGTAGGTGGGTTTCCCAGTGTGTAAAGCTTTGTGCGTGAGACAGGCAGTTCTGAAGTTGGCACGCATTTCGATTGGGAGCCATTTTAGTTCTCTAAGTGCAGGCGAGATGTGTTCAAATTTCCTTACTCCCGTGACCATTCTGGCTGCTGCGTTCAGAGTTGATCTGAGGGGAGCTAAGTGGGACTCTGCTGTTCTGGTGAGGGTTGCGTTCCCGTAGTCCAGTCTGGACAACACCAGGGATTGAGTGGCTTGTTTGAGGTCGCCAGGAGGGATGAAGGGTTTTATTTTGTTGAGCAGTTTAAGGTTGAGGAAGGCGCTCTTAGCGGAGTTTTTGATGTGTTTGGCCATGTCTAATTTTGGGTCCAGAGTGATTCCCAGTGATTTTACGGAGTCGGCCAAGGTGAGATTGTAATTGAGAGCATCAATGGCTTTTAGCCATTCTGTGACTTGAGGGTTCTGCTCCTTATTGGAAATGAGAAGGATTTCCGTCTTGTCTTGGTTGAGTGATAGCCAGTGTTGGACTTCTCTTAGAGTGTCGTTTAGTCTTTGAATGTTGTCAATGGAAGAGGCTTCAAGATAAATCTGGGTGTCATCCGCATAGAGGTGGAAGGGGATGTTGGTTTTTTGGAGTATGGAGGTGAGGGGTTCCATGTAGATGTTGAAAAGTTGCGGGGAAAGAACTGATCCTTGGGGTACACCCCTGCTGACTGGGCGTAGGTCAGACAAGAAGTTATTGATTTTTATTCTTTGGGTGCGGTTCTGTAGAAAGTAGGTGAACCACTGTAAGACCACCTCATCTGCTCCTACCCTTTCTTGCAGTACCTTAATGAGTAATTCGTGGTTAACCGTGTCGAAGGCTGCCAATAAGTCCAGGAGTATGAGTAGACAGCATTGGTCCTTGTCTAGTGAATTGTGTATATCATCTATGACATTCAGCATCGCTGTCTCTGTGCTGCAACCTTTTCTGAAACCTGATTGGTGAGGGTCTAGAAGGTTGTTGCAGTCCATGTGTTGGGTAAGTTGGAGGAGAACACATTTTTCCAGGATTTTAGCTAGGAGAGGGAGATTGGAGACGGGTCTGAAGTTGTTAGGATCGTTTGTGTCAGATACCGGTTTTTAGGTCTCGGCCTGCACCAGCGCTTGCGCTGGTCTGGCCGAGAGTTTTAGTAAGCGGGTTTTGGAAGTGCAAACCCACTGGCTTTCGGCTGGCGACCAGCTTGCGTTCACGATAGCGTGCACGCGCGCAGCTGCCATCTGGATTTCCTATCTCTTCCTCATTTCCTCGTCATGGCTCATTAACTCTCTGGACTCTAATGTTTCAATCGCAGGAGCAGCTCACATTACCAACTGACGGCCCTGGACTACAGTCACATGAAAAACAACAGCGATTAGCATTGAAATGCAAGCTTTTTTTTGTCCAGTTAGAAATATTGCTTCGGTGGGTTGATTTCACCTTATATCGCTATTTGTTTTATATTGGGAGTCACAGCCTAATTACCAGTATTTTTGTCTCACTCTTTTTAAAAAAAAATATTTATTCGCACAAAGCTATATTTAAGGTTACTTTTTCCGTGTCACTTCTTCACTCTATTTAAACTCCACACCCCCACTCTTATTGTCTCTCTCCTTCTCTCTCTCTCTCTCCCTCTCTAATTCTCTCTCTACTTAATTAACTCTCCCCTCTCTATCTTTTTAGCCTTTCATTCTCTCACCCCTTTATCTGTTTCTCTTTCAAACTCCTTCATTCACTCTCTCTCCCCTTCTTTCTCTCTCTATCCCGCTCCACTCTTTATTCTATGTACACCCTTTCTCTCTCTTTCTCTCTCACCACCCTCTCTAATTGGGCATTATATCTTCACTCTATCTCTCACTCGGCAACGCCACAGCATCACTCGGCAACGCCACAGCATCACTCAGCGCCGCCACAGCATCACTCAGCGCCGCCACAGCATCACTCAGCGCCAAGACAATATCACTCAGCACCACCACAGCATCACTCAGCACCACCACAGCATCACTCAGCACCACCACAGCATTACTCAGCACCACCACAGCATCACTCAGCACCACCACAGCATCACTCAGTACCACAGCAGTATCACTCAGCAAGACCTGAGTATCATTCAGCATCACCTCAGCATCGTCTCCGCAACAGTCACCACCACCACCACTACCACCTCAGCATCACTCAGCACCACCTCAGCCTGCTCTCGGAACCTGGCATCTGTTGATTCTCCCCTAGCGTCTGGCCGCTGCTAGTGTTATAATACAGGTACTAGTTCCCAACCTTCACCCTCCGATTGTTTATGCCCCCTCAAAAAAAAAGCTTTAACAAACAACCATTGCAATAGGCAGAAACAAGTTGCCAGCATTGCAAGAACAAAAGAAAACTGAGAATTTTTTATTGTAAATATTTTTTTTATATGGTCGTTCAGTTTTACATAATGCCTTCTTGGTCATTTATAAAGTAACAAAAATGCTTCTGACACTTTTTTATTATAACTTTTCAGCATGCTGCACAGCAGCCACACTTCTCTACAGCACAGCTTGAAGACATTGGCAAAGTCAATAGCTCTGGCTAAACACTTATAAGGCCCCAAAGGCGAGACCTATTGGCTATGCCAGTGCTTGTTTTAATGGTGTGACTTGGCCGATTTTGAGACAATCAGGCATGATTCCGGTTCTCAGGGAGCAATTTATAATCTTGGTCCAGATCGGTGCTAGGGTGCGTTTGAGCTTTTTGGCCAGTTGGGCAGGAATGGGGTCCGAGACGTGAGATGATGGAGTGGAGCTGGAAATCATTTTTGAGATCTCCGCTTCGAAGATGGGGTTGAAGGATTTCCAGTTGTTTGGGTGGTGCTTGAGAGTGATAGCTTCTGTCTCAGTGAGCGAGCTACTGTAGGGGGGGCCGCGGTGCATGTCAAGGGAGAGCTCAATCCTTGTGATTTTGTCATCAAAGAAGTTAGCAAACTTATCACATAGGTCTTTGGAGGCTTGAACTGAGGCTGAGGGGGGTTTGGAAGTTTGCTGTCTGAGATTGAAGAGTTCTTTCGGCCTGTTTTTTGCGTTGTCGAGAGCACTGCAAAAGAAGGACTTTTTTTCATTCTTGATGTGTTTTTTGTATTTCCTGGGTACTGATTTGAGTCGGTTAAGGAGGGTTGTGGACGGATTGTTCCGCCAGTGTCTTTCTGCAGCTTTAAGCTGTCTTCTTTCGGAGTTTATGTCCGTGTTGAACCAGGATCTAGATGGGGTGTTCCTAACTCTTTTTAGCTTCAAGGGGGCTAATTGGTCCATGATGGAAGTCATAGTTGTATTGTAGTGGGAGGTGAGTTCTGTTGTGGAGGAGTTGTCAGTGGTGGTGGGAAGGAGTGAGCTTACCCTTTCCTCCAAGTCAGTAAGGGTAATTTGACTTAGATTTCTAGCCCAATGGGGTGGTTCTTGCGTGCGTGTCGGGCATTGAGTAGTTTGGTTGATGTGGAATAAAATGATGTGATGGTCGGACCAGTCGACCGGCAGGATGTTGTCGATAGTGACTATCTACTTGTGCAACAATGGCATCTAGGATTACTCCTCTGTTATGGGTTTGTTCTGTGAAGTGTTGGGTAAGGTTGTTGTTGTGTAGAAGTTCGTTTAGGGTTAGGATCAGCGAGTTGTTTTCCTCGTTCCAGTGTAGGTTGAGGTCACCAAGGATTATGCTGTTGGAGTCCCGGAGTGCGCAGTGAGTTATCAGGTCGGAAAGGTGTTCTCCGAATGAGGCGGTGTTGCCAGGTGGATGGTAGAGGAGATCGCATAGTAGTGTTTTGTTAACACTCGTCTTAATGGTGGCCGTTAGACATTCAAATGAGTTATATTTGAAGGAGTCAATTTCCGTTACGGAGATGTTGTTCTTGTGTATGATTGCAATACCCCCTCCTCAATGGTTCTTTCTGTCTTTATTGATGATAAAGAAGCCTGGGGGTACCAGCATGTCCATGGATGGGGAAGAGAACTCATTCAACCAAGTTTCGGTGATGAACGTGATGCATATGTCGTGGGTAAGGATGGTTTCTGCCAGTTCGGTAGCATGTTTCGTGGCCGATCTGCAGTTTATGAGCATGCATTTGGTGGTGGTCCCCTCATTATTGAGTTTCTGCGTTAGGGGGGCCCTAGGAATAGTAGAGAGGAAGGCGGGGGGTCTTAGCGTTCTGGGTGGGGGGTGGTCTCTTCCGAAACCAGTGATAACCTGGATCTTGGAGTTTCGGGTCACCATAGGGGATATGTCATATGTGGTGGCAAGTTCCATCGCCTCTCCCATGGACATTGCGGCTTTTGATCTTTTGGGTCTCTGTGTTTGGTTCGAGAGGGGAGTTGTGTTCCAGCTGTGCCATTGAGCCTTGGGAAGTCTTGAGTGTTTGGTGTTGTTACTTGTGGGTGTAGGTTGTGTGCGTTGGCGAGATTTCCGGTGTGAGATGAGGTTCAGTAGGATTTCATTGAGGCCCACTATTAGTTTCTAGCTGGTTTTCCAGTATAGCGAGTCTCTGAGTCGTCTCCCAGGAGGAGGGGGTAGGGGCGTCAGGGTTCTGGCTGTCCTGGGCCTGGTTGTCCAGGGAAAGGGAGAGCTTGAGATTGAGAGATTGGCTTTTGTTAATGGTGTTGTTTATGCTATCCCAGTGGGTAGCCATGGACATGGGGTGTGGAGAGTCAAGTCGTGATTAAGGCAGCCGCCTCTGGCGCGTAGGTGGAGTGGGGGAGTTAGGAGTAATTGACTGAGGATTCAGTTCGCTAGTTGTTTGTAGGGGATAGTAATAAGGGGAGGGAGGGGGTAGGTGTCGGTCAGTGGGTTGTAGGGTCTCATCTGAGACGTGCCTCTGATTGGTTTTGGGAGGTAGGTATGTATGGTGCGTTTCAGGGGGGGTGGTGGGGGGGAGAGGTTGTTGTCACGGGGGGAAAGGTTGTTGTTGATGGCATAGGTCTTGGGGATGGTTTGTGGGATCTCCAGGAGGGTCAGTCTGTCGGGGGATAGGGAGTTGCTCGGGTGGGAGTGGCGCGAGTGATTGAGGGTGTTTCGTAGCGAGGGGAAGAGGAAGTCGAATGCATCTAGGTTATTGTTGTTGGCTTGGATCATGACTGTACCGTTAGTGTGGATAGTCGCAGAGGTGTTACCACTACGCATGGGGTGGTTTGGGATTGAGATCGTCAGTTTGCAGCTGTATGGAGTGTTAGTTGTTTTGGATATGTGGAGATGTGTTCTGAGAATGGTGTTCCATTTTTCAGGGCTTTCGGTATGGAAGATGAGATCCATTTTCAGCTGTCCTTTGGAGGTACAGTGGTATATGTCAGCGAATAGTGTATCTGGGTGTTGTCTAATCAGCCTGTGTTTGAAATTTCTTTTCGCTTTTAGTGAGAGGTTGGGGGCGGGAAGACGATGGAGAAGGAGTTAGGGCCATGTGTTTTCATGCAATTTGGCATGGAGGGGCCGAGGAAGGTTGCGGTGGCTGGTGCCATTTAGTCTCAGTTGGGGAGGTGGATGGGTGCCCGGAGCTTTGCTCAGTCTATTGGCCCGAGAAGGCTAGGACTGGGAGGTGATGGAAGTTAGTCTCTCTTCGTGGCTAGGTGATAGTTAGAGAAGAGCTATGTCTCTTAGTGCCAATATGTGCTCGTCTTGGGGATGGGCATCTAGTTAGTTAAGGGGACACACATTCATTTACAGGGAGATTAGGTGATTTACCCAGAATCACAGGATGTTGAGCCGACTCCAGACTCCAACCTGATCCCCCAGTGCTGAAGTGTGCAGCTCTGGCCATTACACCACATCCTCTCCCCACTTTCCTGGTTAGCAGTTGGTTCTGTTTTAAGTGGCGCTAACAGGAGAAATGGGCTGCTGCAAGCTGCCTCTTGATGAGAGCCCCAGTACTTTTTTTTTTCCTCTACAAATGAACCGCTGTTTCCTCTGCTATGTTGGAGGCATGGATTATGATGGGTGTATGGAGTTAAGATGATGAAACACGCCCAGGAGGGTTGCTGTTTGTTTCTCACAATCGCCGCAGTAACCGCTCTTCACAACAGAGAAGCCCAAAGGGGTGACTCTCACAACTGCATGTATTTATTTCTTTACATATTTATTTAACATACTTATATAGCGCAATAGCTCCCAAATTAAGAGCTGCCTTGAGATTTAGGGGAATTGGGAGGCTGGATAATAAAAAAATAATAATACAAACTGCACTTTGGCTAAAACAGTGGCCAGAATCTGCGCCATCTTCGTAAACAAACCCTTTAAAATATCTGCTTGTTTCTTTGCCTTGTGGTTTGCTTCTAGGAAATTGGTTATAGTCGATTTGAAACATTGGTATAGTTTGTTGCATCAGTTTTTAATACGGTAGGTAAAACAGAATTACCCCTCATTCCATGTAAAGGGGATGCCCATTAATAAATGCAAATCTCCGTTTCCTTCATGAAGTAGTACCCAGCCCGCTTGTAAAAAAGCTAATGGGAGGCGATAAACCTCACGCTACAGACGAGGCAAAGAACCACCAAAAAGTGATGCACTTTTATGACAATAGAAAATATCGGAGTCAAAATACAGGAAAAAAAAAAACTGAAAATGGAAAGACAATACATCGAAGTAAGTTTAACACACAAACGGTTATAGTGGGGGGCAAAAACGGGCTGCTGTGGCCTGCTGTATATTTACAGCACGCTGTCCAGCGCATGCGTTTTAGAACTTGGGCAAAAAGGCTCCCCTGGGGCCCCCATCATTGTAAATAGACGTTTAAATTTAAAGCAAGGCGGCAGCTGAAATATTGTGGGAGTTGTGGAAATACTGTGCGGTTTGTAATCGGCACATGGGGTCCAGGCATCCTCGGAATGCGAATGTAAAGGACGGCGCGGGAGCAAGCGAGGACGCCTGTGGGGGGCACCGCCGGGTGTGCACCGCCGCCCGGCGCCGCAGACACCTGCTCACCTCGGAGTACGTGTGTCACAGGGGCAGAGCTGTCCTGACCCGCAGACCCAGTGTGAGGGCGTCCCGTCTGGCAGCCTCGCCGTACGCCTGTTTTTTACGTTTACTCCTACGGTGCTTTTGCTTACCCGATGCTATATTTAGCCGTGTGGCTGCTCTCTCAACCCTTTTAACAGTAAGCGGAAGTGAGCAGTGAAATCATTGTGGTAACACGTTTCCTGCTTGAGATGACTCGGCGCCTACAGATGCCGTCGTTGTTTTTTTTGCTCTCCTTAAACCTTATATGTACTTTCCTTGAACCTTTATGGAACGTGTGGGATTCGCTTGGTATGATTTTTTTACATTTATTGTTCACTGGAATAGAAAACATCCTGCCAAGCAGTGATGAGCAGTGAAATGAAAAGCGCACGGAAAAGTTTATCCTGCCTGCTTTTTTCCATTTCTTACCCCGAACCATCGTTGTATCCATAACAAAAAGTATTATATTTTTTTGTCCTGGGTATTGGATTAACGTATCTGTGCTTGTCCGCAAATACTGCCAAGGGGAATGCCCACTGGAAGATTATGGGTGGCATGCTACCAATATAGGCAAGCTCCTCAGCGCCTAACATAGGTGGTAACAAGCGCTATATAAATGCTACATACAATACATTTGTAATAATCCAGTGTGCAGATAATTTACCAGGCTCTCGGTGCCTCGGCCCTGTGGAATGGGACACGAGGACGGATTTTTATCAATGTTTCAGATTTGCTATCTAGCTGCGGTGTTTGCGCTGGTCATGAAAGGTTCCAAATTCATGAAGGGGTTGAAAAGAACACCAAGGTTTCTTGTGAAAACTGCAAAAGTCCGTGTTATCGGAGGGAAGCAGATGGAGCTAGGTGTGCAAGTAGTTGTAAAACCATGGGGAAGAATAAAATATATGTTTAATCTGAATTCAGCATGGGGGGACATAGGCCTGCCCACTGAAAAGGAGCAGTAGGAACCATAGGGTAGTATTACACAGTCTCGCTAGAAGCACGCCTGCTTAACGTTATCCTCATCATGCTGGCGGACTTTCTGCTAAGAGTCAGAGGTTTAGGATTCAAAGCTTCTCATGAAATGTCCTTAGGCTAACTTAGTTACCTTATCCATCTGTATGCACCACACAGATGGATACTCAGCTCTTCTAACTCCATCTAAACCACCCTACACGCCTTCAGGATTCCGGTTCTTCTATCTTCTCGGGTGTGGTACTGCTTTGTCTTTATGGAACCTTGTCATGGAAGGTTATGGTGTAAGGATTCTTACAACTTTGGGTCCTGAGAGTTGTCAGTTGGGAGTTGGATTGCAAAGCTGGCTGAGGCATTTTTACTTACTGAAGAAACTTTAATTAAACTTCTGTGTTGAACCTTCATGCATGTGGACCCTATTTCTTCACATCAGGCCCCACTTGCTTCTTCCACTGACCTTTGGGGCCATTCCTAAACTGAAGAAATTAAAAACGGCACTAAGAACTCACTTCGGCATCATACTAGACTCCTCCCTCACCATGACCCGACAGATCAACGTCGTCGCCTCCACCTGCTTCAACACCCTTCGCATCCTTCGCAAGACCTTCAAATGGATCCCCCCGAATCGAGAAAGACCGTCACCCACGCACTCATAACCAGCAGACTGGACTACGGAAACGCCCTCTACGCTTGGATCAGTCAATCAATCAATCAGGGGGTTTATAAAGCGCACTACTCATCCGTGAGGGTCTCAAGGCGCAAATCTCTACTCCGCAAGCTCCAGACCATACAGAACACCGCAGCCAGACTCGTCCTCGGCATCCCTCGACACAAACACATCGCCCAACACCTGCGAGACCTCCACTGGCTCCCCGTCGAGAAGAGAGTAACCTTCAAGATACTCACCCACGCCTACAAATGCCCCCACAACACCAGACCCCAATATCTCAACGAAAGAATCTCCTCCCATGTACCCAAGAGAAACCTCTGATCCGCCGACCTCGCCCTCACCGAAACCCCGCGCATCCGCAGAGCCAGAACGGGTGGAAGAGCCTTCTCCTACATCGCAGCAAAGACCTGGAACGAGCTCCAGATCAACATCAGACGCGCTCCCACTCTTCACATCTGCAGGAGGACCCTCAAGACCTGGCTCTTCGACTGATCGGAGCTGCGCTCCCCTCCCCCCCCAACGTCTTGAGACCCTTACGGGTGAGTAGCGCGCTTCAGAATTCCCTGATTGATTTGATTGATTGACATCTTTAAGCGTTGAAGGAAATGGGGATAGTCTAGTCCATGCAGGGATTTAATATTGTAAATATGTCTGTTTTTTTATTAGTGCCACCATGTACGTCTCGATCTGCCCATTATGCCTGTCGTATAAGCTTTGTACTATTTTGAAATGTTTGTCCACTCTTACTGTTCTTGCCCTCGCACAGTGCACCTAGTACATAGCATTTGCAACCTAAGTGTTTCTTCCGGAAACAAGCATCCTGGGACTGGTTTCGGGTTTTTTGCTTTTTCGCCCTAAGTGCGCCGGGTATGCCCAGACGTGGGTCCCGGGCTCACTGTGCCACTGGATTCCAGCTAGCCTGGCTGACGAGGGGTGAAATCCCGAAATCGGTCCTAGGATGCTTTTTTCCGGTCCAGGGAGGACCGGGCTTGGCAGTTCGGGCTGGACCTTTCCCATGAGGTACAGGGTCAAGACTGATTTGCATATGGCTGGGTCCAAACTGGGGTGGCATGGTGAGTAAAAGAACAATGGATTTAACCCAGATCTCTTGACTGGGGATGAATGTTTTGATTTGTTCTGCATTCCTTCCATCATTTGTGTCTTGTTTTCTCGCCCATTGATTGAAGCAGATTATAAAGCCAAATACCAAAGTGCTGCCAAATCAGCAGCTCCTTTAGACACCTTAGAACACTAAAGCAAACCGAGCACACCCTCAGGCTCACAAGAGTGAATCATACTGTATCTGGACTGTGATTTTTATATAGACAGCAGCATGCACTGACCAGCAATCCAACACTATTAATACAAATAAGGCACTAAAAGTTCTTATGCATACTATTTCTAATACAAACATTGACCAACTCCCTGCAAATGCATGCAACAAAACACCAACACACAACATTAACACTTAGAGTGGATCCCCAGGATGCATAGAAAATGGTGCTAAGATTTAAGAAAGCAAGCAAGAGGGTAGGCAAATATATATTTGAAAGAGGGCCAATATACAAATATTTTAATGTAGGATACCCCCTGCCTGTAATTATCTGTGTACAAGCAGTGGCATAACAAAACGCGAGGGGGGCCCCCCTTGCAAGATATGCTGAAGGGGCCCCTCACACTTGCATCAGTAGGGTCTGAGGGGGCTCCCTCCATTATGGGTAAACCTGCCACCCCGTGCACCACAGGGGCCTTTGTTGCAAAGGGGAAGGTAGCTATCCCTACATCTCATGTATGTTTTTTTAATGAATTTGAAGCAATTACAGTCTCACACTAGGACTCTTATTTCAGCTTGGTAGTTAGTTTTAATTGTACACTTTTTTATTCTTAAAAAATACTTTTGTGCATTTATGTAACACTTAAGTGAGCCCCCTCATCAAGAAGACTCAAGTGGTCTCTCAAATATTAAACATGAGTGCAGAAGCCCTTTGTGAGCAGATTTAAAAAGTGCCGTGTAATGACTGCTAGCGCCACTCAGACACTAACATCTAACTTTACCTTGTTCTAAAATAGCAACAAATTCAGAAAGTCTCTGTATGATAAATTATTAAATAGTAGAATTGCCAAACTCTTATCTGATTTCATTGAAAGATGTACACAGGTAATTCCTTATGGTCAAAAGAAGCACTGTATGCATTTTTAACATAGGATTGTCTGTAGCTCTACCGTATGCGTTTTTAACATCGGATTCTCTGTAGGTCTAGTGCCGCTCTAACTTGTTTTCTTTGGTTTGTTTTTTTAGGATGGCCTCAACTCATTGGTTCTCGACCTGGATTTCCCTGCATTGCGGAAAAATAAGAACATTGATAATTTCCTCAACAGATGTAAGTACATGGAAACTCTTGACTAATCTTCTTTGACTGAGACTGTATTACCCGTCTGTCAGGGCTTATTATTGCTGTGTCTTGTTCTTATGCACAAAGTTCATGCCAGGATAGAGCAGGGTATTGCATGCCACATGGCTTTTTTGAGTCACCCTGATTTAACGATGCTTTGTGTGAATACTGTTTGCATCCCTCCTGCTAATCTCTGCAGAACCTGTTGGGCTATAGCTATTCCATCTCACCCATTGCTTTGTGGACATAAAACCTTTTGGTCTCCATCCAGACCTGTAACCCGAAGCGGTTTTGCACTTCCATGGGCCATGTAGTCTTTGTGTTTCTATCTTTAGAATGACACTTTGTGACCAACTTTCCAGTAACAATTTGTGGACTTGGCTTGCCTCACTGGGAGCAAACTGTTGCTTTAGTGTGGGTTAGGCATTCAAGACGTTCTTAATGTATGTTATAAATGCTTTGTTGTGTCCTGAGAGCACGTGCATGGGGCGCGTTTGTGTGTTTCTCTGGGATCACTGTTCCTCCGGCAGCGAATGGCAGGCAGGCTCTCCTGCTCTCTCTGGACTGAGGCTATAGAGGGCTTGTCAGCTGCACAACCTTTGCATGGATAGCCCCAAGCAGGAGACCTCAGAATCAGGCACTACCCCAGACCCATACGCAGCCCACATGCTGTTGGCTGTCTTTTTCTGTGCCTGCTTGTAACCTCCTCCCATTTAGCTCCCCACCTTTTCTCCCTTATCGCACAACATGCTGTCATTTATTCAGTTCCGGCGACCATGGGTTTTTTGCTCACTACCTGGCACAAATGTCACTCTGGGATTGTGATGGGGACAGGCATTCATACTCTCACAGATCAAGGTACCAGACCTTACTGCAAAGTATACCTCACTGTGCACATGGCAGCTTTATGCAGTCCCCTTTTCTCGTCCTATTTTCTTTACCCTTGTTGCCATTACTGGTTGAATGTGATTATTTTGCTCCAACAGATTTGTTTTTGAGTTTTGTTTTTCATTCCTAGGTTGAGTCCCCCTTTGATTGATGACACGGCCTGTAGGGTGCTTGTCTTAGGTGCTACAACTCGAGGAGCTATGATTGCTGTTTTAACCTAAATGCTTCCCTTTTAGTTGACATTTGTCAAGTGTTTTCATTCTTTTTTCTTTCAAGGCTTGAGCAAGTGTGAGTTCAGTAACAGTTATTAAGTGCCATATTATTTAAGCGATTGGAATACTTTTGATTAGGAAGTCAATTTGACCAGAATCTTTTCTGAGCTTGTAGATTATTGTGGTCTTCCATTATTGATATTCAGGTGAATGAGATTTATTATTTAAAAAAATGAAAGTAACATGTTCTTCAGTGCCTAATGTGTGTAACATGTAGTTGCATATGTCCATGTACAGTTTATTTATTCATGCTATCCCATTGTAGTTTTGTAATGTGATTTGTCATCTTTTTTCGGTACACTGCTCCAGTACCTGTTACCCCTATTAACCACTGAAGTATTTGTATTGACAAACTACATCTAGACTGCAATTCCTTAGACTTATTGTGACACATTTTTCTTGAGTAACCCGTGTTTGATATTACCGCCTTTTCAACTTGACTAAGTAGTTTGTGGCATATTTTTCATTTATCTTGAACAATGAATAAGTCCCCAGGCAGGGCCTTTTGTTGACTCTTCCAACGCAAATGCTTGCCAATCCCGGATCTAAAACACTGTACTATGGCCTCCCTAATGCATTTGGTTCACAACTAGTTGTATGTCTCCTGGAGCAAAAGAGTCCTCAAGAACCTTTTAGTTGACTTTGGAAATGTTAAAACAAAATTATAAAATGCATATATTTGTGTTCTGTGACCTGCCAGTTTGAGAGCTTGGTTTAATCTTACTTCAGGTTTGGATTTGTATGCTTCTGTAAGTCCACGTATCTTCTTTATTCTCTTTTAGTTAGGTTGTTCATTTTGGTGACACTCATGAGTCTGCCCTTTCCTACTGGTCTGCACATGAAATATCAAAGGGCGGCCAATGAAGATTTCCTCGAAAATTTGATAGAAATTTGTAAAATTTTTGTTGCCTCAGGATTTGGTAGCTTTCTTTGTTTGCTATAAATTCTTTATTAGATTAGAGTAGATCGATTAAGAATTTTGTGCTCTATCATATGCAGATGAGTCAGACCAGCATTTGAGGTTCAATCTTCACATTGTGGCTTGTTGCTGGTCCTGTGATTGTCCTTGATCCTGCTTGATATATTACTCCGAGGAAAGCCTCAATTTTATAACCTGTAACATGCTTATTTCCAGGCTCGTTTTGGCCTTCTTCGCTCCCTCACCCGGTGCCCACTATTCTTTGACTAAGCCAAGTTGATTCTGTGCCCAGGGCCAGCCCTTTGATGCTCATTGCCCAAGTTCCTATAGTGCAGAGGTCTTAAAATGTGGGGCGCACCCCCATGGTGCTCTGCCCCTCTATTCCCAGAGGGGCGCAAATGGCGCAGTAAGCACTTGGATTTGAAGGTGGCCTGGAAATGCGACTTTGCTTATTTATTGCTTTTCCAGACTGGCTTCATTTACAAACGCAGTTGAAGTTCTTACTAAAAAGTATGAGAGCTGTGACACTGAACGTCATGGTGGTAGGGTCAAAGACCTGACTAAAAAGAACAAAATATTCTGAAACCATTTTGTTCTTTTTCCCACCTTCAGGTAACTGCAGATAAAATGAGGCGCACACCTTAAATTAAAAATAAATGCAAGGTAAACTAATCAGTGGGAAATGCACTATTTTACATTATGAAACCTCAGTTGTTTAATGCAATTACTGCAGATGTCTGTGTGTGCGAGGCCAGAGAGTCTCAGAATTAAATCCCAGTTGGTACAGTGGGGAACAGGGGCTTGTGTATTTATAATGATATGAGGTCTCCGCTTGCAACGGAAAGCACAGTGAATATGCAAGTCCTATTTTAAACCTTGTATTACACACAGTATAAGATAGGCTGCTGCAGAATAAGTTAGTGTTTAATATAGAACAAGTGCTTTCAAAGTATATATTTAGTAATGGGTAATCAGACTGTACCTAGTACAAGCACTTTATAAGGGTCCACTAAATGGACAATTTCTAGAACTCAACAACCTTGTTGTCATCTTTCCCCAAAAAATTGTTGTCCTCATGAAACTTCAAATGACTCCATCAATTTAATCCTATAGTGGGTCCCAAGCAGCCTTTACATTTGGTGATTATCGAGTTGCTCACATTAACATTTCTTTCAGGTAGCAGGTACCTTGTTGAGAAGGCCTATTTTGCTCTCTTTCCTGCCCTCTTCCATTTTAACCGTTCAGGGACGTTTTTTTTTAAACATAAAGTATGGGAACTGTTTTTGCAAAGTTAAGAAAGAATGGGCAACTTGGTCCCCATAGATCCTGCCTACTTCAGTGTGCAGATGTTCTTTCAGGTGAGTTGAGGGTGGCAGGGAGGCCAACAGGTTGGCATTCAGACTCTGAGCCCTGATCTGGACCTCTGGGGCCTCAGAGTAAGGGCCCAGGAGAAAGTGGCGATTTCCATGGACAGCGTCAAAGACGTGGCTTGGAGGTGGGCGTGCTATCTGGGGGATAATTTTTCCATCTACAAACGATCGGAGACCGTTTTCTCAGAGAGATGCCCCAAGGATGATGACAAGGTATGGGGGCTCTTTTTTTTAACAAAGGGTCAGCGCTGCCATTAGTGCATCAGGTGCAGTGCACTGGGACCAAGGGTGTGAGGGTGGCACTGCACCCCAATTATGACCTTACTATCAAAAAGTGGAGTGGGGGCCCCATTTCCTTACTAATATTAGGGCCCTGGTCACCATTGTTGCACAGGGAACAGGGCCCAAGCAACAGGAGAGGGAGAGAGTCGTGGGACTTTTATTTTTTTAAATACACAAAGGGGCAGACCGTCTACTTGGGCATCAGGCCTGGGAGGGATAGACCTGTGTGGAGTCGGCAGAGGATGTATCCTGTTTCGTAGGACTGTAAGTGTCACTGGTGCTGCAGGTGCATTGGCACCGAGGCCCAGGGGTGTGAGGGGCCAACTAAACCCCTATTATCCAGTATTAGGGTATCTTTCATAGATTCACATGCCTGAATCATTCCCCGTCGTCGAGACGGGAGTCCCCGGTATATAATAAAAGTAATGTCCTATTAGACATACCAAACCATAGGCCTAAGGCCTCTCATTAGTAACATATCCAGGTCCTTTTGTGAAAAGGACCAAACTCTCTGGAGCAGCCAATCAGCTGCCACCACCCTCTGGAACCTTCCTGTCAGGAGCTCTGGTCCCTCAGATTTTCTACCGCACGTTGTGCTAAGGGAGTCTCCAACTGAGCTCTGCTCAGGTTTTCTATTATTACAGCGTTTATACTGCTAGAAAGGTATTTCATTATCCTTATTTCTGTCTGACTGAAGTCATAGTCGTCTTCATGTCAGACACCTCGAAGAAAGGCCTTTTCAGGCCATGTACAACCTGCAGGAAGAAGAGGTTGCATGTGGACGATCCTCACAAGGACTGCCTGTACTGTCTTTACCCAGACCATTCAGCTAAAGACTGCAAGGTATGTCGTACTTTCTCTGCAAAAACCCTAAAAGACCGGGAAGGACGTCTTTTGATTTGGCTGCAGAGGTTAAAGGACAAACAAGATCCCTTGTCCTCTGAGGAGAGTGAAACTTCATCAAGATCCTCCTCAAAAACTCCACAGAAAAGGTCGAGAAATGCTTCTCCAAGCCCTTCATCACAGCAACCTGCAAAGAAGACGCAGAAAAAGTCTTCAGAGGTTCCCACGGGCAAAAAATTGCCATCTCCAGACCCTGCGACTCCTTCAGTCAGAGTCCAGCATTCTTTTAAAAAACCCTCCTCAGGCTCGTCGACGACTGCATCGTCGACGATTTCAACGACGACTGCTCCTGTCACTGCCAGGGTTACCACGTCGACGACGACAGTCTCCACTATGTCTGCTTCGTCGGCGCCGCGATCATAGTCGACGACTACAACATCTTCGTCGACGGCACAAGTGATCATGTCGTCGACGATAAAAATAAGGAAGTCGTCGTCGAAGATTCCGACGACGATTCAGTCGTCGACGACGCCGACGACGACCTTCCCGTCGACGACAACCACATCGACGGTGCTCCCGTCGACGATACCGCCGACGACGTCTCTATCGACGGTAGGCTTACCGTCAACGACGCCATTTCCATCGACGACGCCGTCGACGAAGATTTCAACAAAGCTTTCAACGAAGCTCAAAGCTTTACCAATCGACGCGCCACCGTCGACGACGAGTGTTCCGTCGACGATCTTGATGTCTACTCCAAAAATGAAGGCTAAACGACTCAGCAGATTGTCACCGTCTGTAACGTCACCCAGTAGAGTCCAATGCTTAGTACCCTCTCATCTATTGGATGTGGATGACGATTTGGAGGACGAGGGTCCTTTTAGGGCCGCAACAAGTCCGTCGGAACTTAATGTCAAATACCAGGAGTTCTCAGATGAGGATGGATCACAGCATGAGGAATGGGACGACTACGTCATACCACTTCCAGCGTCTCCTTCCCCTCCTCCAGTAGACTCGCCTCCGGAGGACATAGGAGGTTTTCATAATCTTCTAGAAAGAGCGGCAAAGCGCTTTCAGTTGCCAATGCCTTCCCAGCAACAAGAGTGTTTCTTATATGACTTTAAGGAACCCTTTAAAAAGTCGGTGAGATCCATGCCAATAATAGACTATATCTGGGAACAAGGGGTCAAGATCATGAAGAATCCTTCTTCAATGCCTCCAATCCTAACACGACTGGATAAAAAGTATAGGGCACCGGATGACGCCCCAGCCTGTCTAACTGGCCATCCCAAGCCAGATTCGGTGGTGACACAAGCAGCCACCGGATAAAGAGGGTAGGCGTTTGGACAACATTGGAAAGCGTTTCTCTTCCATGTCGGCACTAACAGTGAGGGCTGCTAACTCACTAGCCTTATTGGGAAGATACAACAGGCAAATCTGGTCAGACATTGCACCTTTCTTGGATAGTTTACCAGAGGACACCAAACAGGAAGCGAAGAAGCTACTGCAAGAAGGCGAAAGGTCAGCTTCGGAGATTATAGATTGTGCGATGGACATCGCATCTACTGGTTTCCGTCAGTTGGCAGGAGCGGCAGTCTTAAGGCGCCAAGGCTGGCTTAAAGCAACCACATTCCGACCGGAGGTCCAGACAAAGATCCTAGATATGCCCTATGATGGGCAGTGCCTGTTTGGATCTCATATCGATGAGGCCCTACAAGGGATTAAGAAAGACACAGAGACAGCAAGATCTTTGGGAACCCTCCAATATAAAACGTCTTCCTTTCGTGGCTCACGAGGTAGAGGTCAATCGTCCTATAGAGGAGGATATCAACAAAATAGATATTCTAATTACTCCTCGTCCGGCCAGCAATACAGGCCGCAATTTCAGCAAAGGCAGCAACCTCAACAAACTGCCTATAACAAATCCTCTTTTCGAGGAAGAGCTGGTCGCCAGAGGGATGCTGCCCGGCGTCAATGACTTTTCCTTGCCACCAACTCCAACCTCGCCCTCGCCACTCAAAATAGGAGGGAAGATATCGAATTTTTTCCACAACTGGGAACAAATTACTACGGATCAGTGGGTCCTTCAAATAGTACAATTCGGTCATTCCTTGGAATTTCTTCAAACCCCTCCACCAACTCCACCTCAACCTATGGTTCACAAGCATTTGAACCTCTTGCAGAACGAAATATCATCCATGATTCGCAAAGGGGCCATAGAGCGAGTTCCTGTTCATCAACGAGGAAAAGGTTTTTATTCCCGATTCTTTTTGGTGCGCAAGAGAGACAACAAGTGGAGGCCGGTTCTAGACCTAAGAAATTTGAACAAATTCCTAAGGAAGCAATCATTTCGCATGATTACCATACAGGAAGTCCTACAACTTCTCAACCCGAACGACTACATGGTATCATTGGATCTACAGGATGCCTATTTCCATGTGCCAATCCACAGAAAACACAAACAATTTCTGAGATTTGCAGTCGCTGGCAAGCATTACCAATTTCGAGTGCTGCCGTTTGGGCTCAAATCGGCTCCTCGTATATTCACGAAATGCCTGGCTCCGGTCGCTGCGTACCTCAGACAGCAGCATCATCAAGTATTTCCATATCTCGACGACTGGCTCATAAAGGCACCATCTTTTCAAGGCGCAACGCAATCTTCCAGCGCTTGTCTAGAACTTTTCAAGCAGTTAGGTCTCACCCTCAATGTAGAAAAGTCAATGCTTCAACCTTCTCAAAGGATCACATTCTTAGGAGCCGTGTTGGATACGGTCCACACGCATGCTTGCCCAACGCAAGAACGACAACGCAGGCTCACACAGCTGGCAAACAGAATAAAGCTAAGAAAGTCTCTTTCGGTTCGGCTCTTCAAATCCCTCCTAGGAATGATGTCTTCTTGCATACTACTCATTCCGCATTGTCGTCTCCATATGCGTCCTCTCCAGGAGGCTCTTGCCGCTCAGTGGATTCAGGTGGAAGGATCTTTCGACGACATCATTCAGATCACTCCTCAAGTAATTACAGCATTACATTGGTGGACTCGTCCACAGAATCTGGCACGAGGCCTGTCTTTTCTGCCTCCAGTGTCTCCTCAAGTAATAACTACAGACGCATCCCTGGAAGGTTGGGGAGCTTTTCTCCAGGAGCTTCAAATCAGCGGAAAATGGTCAATAACAGAAAGGACCTTGCACATCAACCTCCTAGAACTCAGAGCTGTGTATCTAGCCCTGCGGGCTTTTCTTCCCAGAATAGCAGCTTCGCTAGTGCTGGTCAAGACGGACAACACCACAACAATGCACTATGTGAACAAACAGGGGGTACTCGTTCTCTCTTGTTATCTCAAGAATCGCAGAAAATTTGGAACTGGGCACTTCAGCACAAAATATCTCTGAAGGCCGAATATGTGCCGGGAAGGGAAAATATATTGGCAGATTCACTGAGCAGACTACAAACATCCTGCCACGAGTGGGAATTACACCAGGGTATTCTCAACCGCATTTTCAACCAATGGGGCGAACCAAATCTAGACCTGTTCGCGTCACAGATCAACGCCAAATGCCAACGCTTCGCAAGTTGGCATCCCCAGCAGGGATCTCTGGGGAATGCATTTTCAATAGCCTGGTGCGGCGTCTTTGCGTACGCTTTTCCGCCGATTCCGCTGCTCCCCAGGGTACTCAAGAAGATGAAGGCAGAGCCCTGCACACTGATTTTAATAGCACCAGCATGGCCTCGCCAACATTGGTTTACGGAACTACATCTCCTATCCCAGGCACCTCCAATTCCATTGAAGCCGTTCCCATCTCTCCTCACAATGGATCAGGGACAGATACAACATCCGGACCCGGTCTCACTCAAATTATCGGCCTGGCTCCTGAATACAATGAATTCCAGGCTATGAATATCCCTCCGGACTGTAGAGCGGTTCTGTCTCGAGCAGTGGCGGACAGTACAAGCAAGACATATTCTCTCAAATGGAAAAGGTTCTGTATATGGTGTGCATCTGCCAAAGTACATCCCTTTAAGTCCTCTCCTGAGGAGATTTTGCCATACCTTCTTCATCTCGCAAATGCAGGCCTCGCTCACGCTTCCATCAGAGTTCACCTAGCAGCGATATCCCGCTACAGAAGATCTTCCACAGGTCCTTCACTTTGGTCCAATAGACTCATAAAACAATTCCTCAAAGGTCTTTTCCGGACTTTCCCTCCACTAAAGCTTCCTCCTCCAACATGGCAGCTTAATACAGTTCTAGCTCAGCTTATGAGGCATCCTTTTGAACCAATACACAAGGTGGACCTTAAATTCCTCTCCTGGAAAACTGCACTTCTACTCGCCCTGGCTTCAGCAAGACGAGTCAGCGAACTTCATGCTTTTACAATACAGCATCCATTTCTGCAATTCAGGGATGATAGGGTAATTCTTCGAACTAACCCGAAGTTTATCCCTAAAGTGCCATCGTACTTCCATCTTAACGAACCCATTGTGTTAAAGACATTCTTCCCGAATCCTCAAACACCAGCGGAAAAAGCTCTTCATTCCTTGGACCTGAAGCGATGCATTAAATTCTACCTTCATAGGACAAGACCATTCCGAAAGTCCAACCAACTTTTCGTGGCCTACAGTGTGCCTAGGAAGGGTTTCCCCTTACCAAGCAGAGTATCGCTAGGTGGATCTCTAGCGCTATCACTCTATGTCACCAGCAGGCTGGTCAGCCTTTGCAAACTACAATTCGTGCCCATTCTACCAGGGCGGTCTCTACGTCCATGGCTCTGTTTGCCGGCGTACCGCTGATGGACATTTGCAGAGCGGCAACATGGAAAACGCCGCACACATTTACCAAGCATTACTGCTTGGATTCAGAACTGGCGAAGGACGCTGCAGTCGGACAGGCAGTACTACGTCATCTGTTTCAATAGAGGTGAGCCTTTCCTCCTTCCCACCAACCTTTGTTTTACCACACATTTCTATGATTATTATTGTTATTATGATGATGCACTATATCGATGATATAATGGAATGTATCAATATGGGTTTTTGTTTTTAACCAATGAGTGTATATCCCTTATGGGGAACAAAGGAAATGTGCTCACTATTGCTTGCTACTCTGATTCAGGCATGTGAATCTATGAAAGATACCCTAATACTGGATAAGAAATGCGTTACTTACCTGTAACAGCAGTTATCCAGTATTGGTATCTTTCATAGATTCACATGCAACCCACCCACCTCCCTTGGAAAGGCTCTCTTGGTTCTCTCAGAGATACTATTACTTAGCACTACGCTTACGAAAATCTGAGGGACCAGAGCTCCTGACAGGAAGGTTCCAGAGGGTGGTGGCAGCTGATTGGCTGCTCCAGAGAGTTTGGTCCTTTTCACAAAAGGACCTGGATATGTTACTAATGAGAGGCCTTAGGCCTATGGTTTGGTATGTCTAATAGGACATTACTTTTATTATATACCGGGGACTCCCGTCTCGACGACGGGGAATGATTCAGGCATGTGAATCTATGAAAGATACCAATACTGGATAACTGCTGTTACAGGTAAGTAACGCATTTCTTATGTCCCTTTGACCCCTTTGGGGATGGAGCAAGATTGGGGCCCGTATTTTTAACAGAGCAGAAGAGACTACCCCCTTCGCAAGGCAGTAGCCTTTATTAGTGAGGAGGCAAAGAGGGGACAGCGTGTGCAAGCTCATTTTTTCTGAAAGGGACAGTCTGCTTCAGGATTGGAGTGATGGCCAAGCATGGTGGGAAAGGGGTGAAAGAGGCAGAGAAGACAGCCTGCTATTCAGGGCTGCAGCTATCATTAGTGCAGTTGCATTGGGACCAGGAGTGTGAGGGGCGCATAACACCCCAATTATGTGGGATAGTGCTCTTTTAGTCCATTTATGTTTTTGTTTGACATATTTCCTGTTTTATAATTCTTACATTTAGCACAGATTTTGAGCTACAAAAACGTGCCCCTGAAATTATCTCATAAGACCTACCCATTGCCCTCAGTCCTGCTACTCCCACTCCCGCAAGTCTTTCTCTAAAGTTTTGGAGGGGGTCCTTGTGAAAGGCAGCGAGTCTTCTAAGACCCTCAATGCTGCCCGGTGCAGGGTTCCACCTCTAATTCACTTTGGGTTCGCTATCAAAATAATGAGGCAAGCGCTGGAAACTGGAAGACAAGAAAAAGGTTTATTTCTCATGAGGAGATCACGTCAACTGCAGACACCGGGATGTCTGAGGGAGGTGTTCTGCTGATAACTCCTTTGGCTCTTCCTTTTATACAGGTTTGACACAATGCATTGGTTTCATCAACATGGTTACACAAGCTTGGGGTCCCCGCCCGGGCAGGTTGTCACACAAGCCCAACACTAATTCTCTTCCCACCCAGGTCAAACAGACAATCTTATCTTGCAGCTGGACCTTGCTTCAGGGTCTAAAACATGTGAGACCGGTCAGATCTAAGAGTACGTTCTGTTGATAAAAACAGGTCCCATTGTTGGTAACAACAAGTCTTGCTGTTTGCAGTGCAATAAATCATGTTGCAAGAGTCTTTTTGGTGTTTGGAACCTGTTTGTGTAACTAGGTGCAGTGAGGGGTAGAGTGTCCAAAGGTTTGCCTGAAAACAGAGATGAGAGGAAAAACGAGTTTGTGGCAGCAAGTGGCGCTGAGGTTTGTTGCGGCAAATAGAGTTTATAGCCCCCAGCACACGAACCAGGTCGGTCAGAGGGTCAGAGGGATGCTAGTAAGGGCAGGGTGAAACAAAGGTGACCAACAGAGTACAAAATGGCTGTGATAGATTAAAATGACTGCAACTTATGTGCACATAGAATTCCACCAGACAAGATGGCGCAGGTAATGTTCACGATTGTCGTTTTGCTTTGAACAGTGGCCCCTTTGAACATAACTAGCCAGCTTGTCAGTCTATTTCGATCTCCATAATGTCCTGTATCTCTTGATCATACATTACTCTCATTTTTGTTAGCTGAGTGTCCATAGTCTTAGTGTGCAAGGTAGTTATGCAAAGAGAACACAAAGACACAAAGGTGGTATACAGTGTATACCCAAACAACAACCACATATTGTCAATACTGGGACCAAGAGAATCATTGATATTTTCCAACCCCACTCCTTCAAGATGCCCCAAAGCCAACTTCCAATTGTCCAAGTCTCTGATCTTTGATGAATTTCTGAAGATAGTCTATGGAGATGTTCGATTGCTTCATAGACCGAAGGTGAATTATCAGGAATGTATACACAGCAGCTGGCACCGATGATGCTCTGCAGGGGCTGTGTAGGTTGGTGGCAAAACAAAGGCGATGTAGCACGTGCCCCCCCAGTTTCTTGGGAGCCAGGTGTAGGCTTTGGTTCCACAAACAAAGTACATATTGGGTGATGCAACAAGCGCTGGGGGGTTGGCAGTGTTCAAAGTCCTTACAATGCTACAGGTGCTGTGACCCACATTCTTAGTCCCACGGCCTTCAATGCAAACAAGGCCAGAGACGTTCACCACAGATAGGGCCACAGTCAGTGTTGCAGCAGTTCTTTTCTTCAGGTAGGAAAATGTGGCTCTGTTAGGATTATTGAACACTTGCATTTCCACTCGTTCTTTGGAGGGGACATTAATCTGGAATGTCGCATTGAAGGTGTGAGGGCAGAAGGGGGCGGCTGTCCTTCCTGTTTTGTTTCGCCAGAACTCGTTGTAGAACTGGGCGATTGTTCCGTCGGAAGTGGCATTGTCTTTGTAACTTTCTTGTAGGAGCATCATCCAGGCAAGGCAAGATCCGTGAATAGAAAAGGGCGAAGGGATGAAAGGGATGGAATGTTCAGTGGCATGTGGTAACAGCCCACAGACCCAACAGTTGGTAGCATTGGTGGCAAGATTGTGCTGGTGCAACATCTGCACAAAAGATTTATTCCAGAATTCTTTGCGTCGTTCTCGGAGATGTGGCGGTAGTGATACCAGGTAGTGTTCTTTCTTGGTGGTTGGTTGCATGGTGGGTGACAATGTTCTGTATGCAGGTGCATTCTCTTCAATGATCCAGAGTGCGACCATTAGCAGGAGACAGGTGAGAAATGCGGCTACAAGTGCAATTGTCTTTGTGCTGTGCAGGTTAGCAGTCTTGGTGTCTTTGCGGTGGTTTTGCAGGTGTTCATTTTATCAGGACTTGCCAGGGGCCCGTCCACCAAGGCTCCAGATTCTTCGTTCTTTGGAAGTTGCGAATCAATACATGGTCGCCTGGCTTTATTTCATGTCCCGGGCCCCTGGATACGTCAGGCAAGGTTGCTGCACCTGTTGGTGGATAATTGTTAGCTCGTTTGTCAATATATGCAAGTAATCCGACATTAATATTTTCGGGACATCGTTAATGGAGGTGGGTCTTGGTGCCGCCCAAATGCTCAAAGGAGTGGTCAGGGACTCCAAACCCTCCCCGTGGTACTACTGTCCCCTTCCCTGGGTTGTGTTGTAGGCAGACTATACATTGTTGTACTAGGCGTTTTGCAGATTCTGCTATCTTGACGTTATGCCATACTCTGGTGATTAGTTCAATCATGGGGGTGGAGCCTATGTGTGCTGGTAAATGTGCCATGGTCAATATGGGGATGAGGTAGGCATTGGGTAACAGCCATTTATTTCCGTCTTTAGTACTCCAGCAATCTTCCTCGTCTTTTAGTCCCACCTTTTCCCACTCGGTCAATTCGTCTTGTGTGCCTGTAGTCTGTATGTCCCTTACAGTGGTCCTAGCGTCAGTCCATCGTTCAGCTTGTGACCTGGTCACATACATTCGTGTTGTAGTTCTGTCTCCTGCCGTGGCTCGGGCAGTAACGTCTGCTAGTGCATTTCCCTGTCCAATGAGATCAGTCACTTTCCTATGTGCTTGGCATTTTATCACTGCTAACTTCTTGGGGAGGAGGACTGCTTGCGTCAAGGCGGAGACTAAATCTCCATGCAGGATGGGTGCACCGTGTGAAGTCAGGAACCCTCTTTCTTTCCATAAGATCCCAAAATGGTGAACCACCCCGAAGGCATATTGGCTGTCGGTGTATATGTTAACTTTCGTGTCAGTCGCTAAGATACATGCTCGTGTGAGGGCAATGAGTTCTGCAGCCTGGGCTGAACGTTGGGGAATACGGGCTGTTTCCAGAACGGTTCGGACTGTGGTGACAGCGTATGCAGCTGAGGTGGTGCCTTCGGGGAGTTTGATGCACGAACCATCCACCCATAGTTCTCCATCTGGTTCTAGAAAGGCGGTGTCTCTGAGATCTATTCTACTCTTTGTTTGTTCATCGGTTAGTGTCACACAGTCGTGTAGTGGTGTCACGTTAGGATCATTTTCGGGTAGGGGTAACAGTGTGCTGGATTGAAGGTGGTGCATCGCTTTAGGGTAATGTGCGGTGCTAGCAGGGTCAACTCATATCCTGTCAGTCGGGCGCTAGTCAAGTGTTGGGTTTTGGTCTGGTTTAGTAGTGTGTCGACTGCATGGGGTACTAAAACAGTGACTGGATTGGAGAGTACTATTCCTTCGCTCTGGCGTATCGATACTGCTGCAGCTGCCACAGCGCGCAGGCACGCTGGCAGCGCTCTGGCTACTGGATCGAGGGTGGCAGAGAAATATGCACAAGGGCGTTGTTTGTGACCAATTGGTTGTGTTAGGACAGACAGTGCACATCCTTCCCTCTCGTGCGTGTAGAGGAAGAATGGTTTGGAGTAATCCGGGGTTCCTAGGACAGGCGCTGAACAAAGGGCATTGCATAGTTCTTTAAAGGCTGACTGGCATTCGGGGGTCCAGGGGAGAGGTGAGGGGATGTCTTTAGCTAGGAGGGAGAGAAGGGGTTTGACAATGAGGCTAAAGTTCGGTAACCACTGTCGGCAAAATGAAGTGAGACCTATCAAAGAGCGGACTTGTTTCTGATCTTTGGGGACAGGGGTGTCTAGAATTGTCTGGATCCTGTCAGGCGTGAGTTTCCTCCCTTCTTTGGATAAAAGGTGACCCAAATAGGTCACTTGTGATTTACAGAACTGCAATTTCTTTCGGGAGACCTTGTGACCATTCTCAGCAAGAAAATGGAGTAGTTTGATGGTGGCTGTGACGGCTATTGGTATGGTGTCCGCTGCTAGAAGGATGTCGTCTACTACCATTACCCTTTCCTTCAAGTCCTTCTTTTTCCTTTCTGTAGCCCTGTCATTTTCGTTTCTCTGATTCTCATAGTACTGGGCCATTTGGAGAATGGCCGCCGGTTTAGATGCTGCCCAACTACTTTCGCTGGCTTGTAATTTCTGGGATACATCTGGCAGTAGTCCTTTGACATAGTTCTGCACAAATAAGTGGTGTCCGGTTGCGGTGGACATGTCTTGTCCACTGTAATCGGAGAACACCGTTTCAAATCTGGAGAAATACTCTGAGACATCCTCTTGTGGTTTCTGGCGGCACACGGTTACTATGGACCAGTCTATCTTTTTCTCTGGGATCAGCGTTTTCACTTTCTGCACTATTTTGTCAGGGAGGTCCAATATTGCTTTAACCGGTTTTTGACCAGGGTTCCGCTGTTTATCTAGTGTGTTGAGTTGTTCCCAGGTATGACCAAGCAGTTCGGTATGGTCTATTTTCCTAATCTGTTTCCACACATCTGCTGGCAAACATAACCCGAAGAACAAGTCTATGTCGGCAAGTGTCATTATTGTTGATCCCAGAGCGGTACCTAGCTCGGTGTAAAAGGCGGTGGGGTTCTTTCGTAAATCCGGTAAAGATTTAAGGAACGTCAAAATGTCCTGTCTGTCCCATGGTTGATACACCCAATTGTAGACCACCCTTCCTCTAGCGTCTTGATGGTTCATATCGTCATGAGTCCCTTGTCCTCTAGGAGGTACCCAATAAGGGGCAGCTTCTTTTATCGGCATCATGCTATCTGGTTTTTCCACCGGGGGTCCTGCTATCTTAGATGTCCTGTCCTTATCTATCCGTCCTTGTTCCACGAAGTGACGGAATACCTCCAGTGTGGATGTAAAGAGTTCTGTAACATCGTTGTCGCCTTCATCTCCGGTGTCTACCTTCCTATAGAGAGCCACTAGCTGCTCGGGCCCTACATCTTGGTACTTCTCTTCATATGCAGTAAGAGTGTGGTAACAGAGACGTACAATAAAGTATCGTTTGCGGTTTTCAACATAGGAGTTGCATATGTCAGTTACATACTCTTCTGTCTCCTTCCTATCTATGAGGGATTTAACTATTTTATCAATGCCTGCTCGCTCATTTTTACTTAATCGCGGGACCCTGGGCGCTCCTTTTTCTTTTGATCCTACCTCTACTACTGTATCCTTTGATGAGGCATTTGGTGTGGGTGACTCGGTGGGAGCAGAGGCGGTGGAGACTGAGGCGATCGTGCCATCTCCGGCTATACTTTGGTGGTCCTGTCGTTGTACTACGGGATGAGTAGGGGCGTAAGGGGGTGGCATGTATATGATTGGGGGACCTAACAATAAATCATCATCTACCCTTTGTTTTGCTGGTAACTTGGGGTAAAGAGTCGAGGGCGTTCTAACAGGGCATTGACCTGATATTTTTGATTCCTGTTCCTTTTATCGATTTCCTTTTCTTTTAGTTTTTCTTCTAATCTTTTACAGGTTTGGTAAGCTGATTTTCGCGTTTCTTTATCTTGTCTAGCTTCGTCCATTTTCTTTCTCTGAGCTGCCTCTTTTTGCCATAAACCAAAACTGTCAAACATGGCTGGTCTAGTTTTCTTTTTGTGGAGAGCTAATTCTAACGTTTCTATTTTAGCGGGATCGAAAGATCCCGTCAGTGGCCACTGATTTACCCGGTCCTTCCTAGTGTATTTATGCCATAGTTTGCTATAAGCTACGGTGGCTAATCCATACTTTACGTACATGTCCTTGTTAGGGGTGCCTTCCGGCGGTGCCGGCTGACTGACCTCTAACGAACGGTCTGGTCCAAAACAATTACAATCAAACAATCTAGAGAAAACAGGCATGACGTATTTATCGGTCAAAAATGAATATCTCAATCAATCAATTTAGACAAAAAGTCTGCACTACCTGTCCTTTGCTGCCTGCAAAGAGAGAGACTATTCCTATTCTTCGTTGTTTGCAAGCAGGGAAATGTCGCAAATAACTCAATATCAAAAAAGGAATACTAGTATTTCAATCAAACTATTCAATCAATCAATCAATTTAAGTCGTTTTTCACGACCTTACCCGGACCGTATGGACGGTTCTTCGTCTTCCCCTTCCAGCGCCTGGTTGTCCTCTCACTCCAACAATCAATGCGGCGTTCCTCTAAGGTCCCAGTCAGGACCGCAGGTCACTCGAGAGAGGTCCGTTCGGAACCGGTGAAGTTCAGTCGATCGGCAGCCAGACAAGGGTCTTCTCAGGCAGGTATACCCCAATCGTTTAGTCGTTCACTCCGTCGTTAGGACCTCTCTACCGGACCCACGCGTCGCTGATGGGCCCCTACGTTTGGGCGCCAATTTGTGAAAGGCAGCGAGTCTTCTAAGACCCTCAATGCTGCCCGGTGCAGGGTTCCACCTCTAATTCACTTTGGGTTCGCTATCAAAATAATGAGGCAAGCGCTGGAAACTGGAAGACAAGAAAAAGGTTTATTTCTCATGAGGCGATCACGTCAACTGCAGACACCGGGATGCCTGAGGGAGGTGTTCTGCTGATAACTCCTTTGGCTCTTCCTTTTATACAGGTTTGACACAATGCATTGGTTTCATCAACATGGTTACACAAGCTTGGGGTCCCCGCCCCGGGCATGTTGTCACACAAGCCCAACAGTAATTCTCTTCCCACCCAGGTCAAACAGACAATCTTGTCTTGCAGCTGGACCTTGCTTCAGGGTCTAAAACATGTGAGACCGGCCAGATCTAAGAGTCCGTTCTGTTGATAAAAACAGGTCCCATTGTTGGTAACAACAAGTCTTGCTGTTTGCAGTGCAATAAATCATGTTGCAAGAGTCTTTTTGGTGTTTGGAACCTGTTTGTGTAACTAGGTGCAGTGAGGGGTAGAGTGTCCAAAGGTTTGCCTGAAAACAGAGATGAGAGGAAAAACGAGTTTGTGGCAGCAAGTGGCGCTGAGGTTTGTTGCGACAAATAGAGTTTATAGCCCCCAGCACACGTACCAGGTCGGTCAGAGGGTCAGAGGGATGCTAGTAAGGGCAGGGTGAAACAAAGGTGACCAACAGAGTACAAAATGGCTGTGATAGATTAAAATGACTGCAACTTATGTGCACATAGAATTCCACCAGACAAGATGGCGCAGGTAATGTTCACGATTGTCGTTTTGCTTTAAACATCCTGACTTCAAAATATTTTGCATAAGTGGAGCTCAGAGCAAAAATGTTTGAAGACCTGGTATAGTGGCTTCACTGATGTCATCAATGGTTGATGTGAATGATGATGTGATATGATCTCACCATCAATGTTAGAGAGATAATTTATGATGCCCTACATAATAACATATATGGTCATGACCACTGAACTGGAGGGACGTTATGTTGGCAAAGCTCAACATAGCTTGCACATAGAAGTGGTTTGTATGTTTTGGATCATAACCTTACATTCTTTTAACTGAAGTTTTTTAGAGGAATTTTAATGGTTTTATGCTTGGCCTTATATTTTGATCTGGATAAAGAAGCAGAAACTCCCTGTGCTACATGTGGAAGACTGCCATTGTCAGTAAGTACTGGGTCGAAGGCATGGCTTTTGGTCCCTCCATGTGCACCGTCCCACTCTTTCGCAGACATAGTCTGGGCGCTGAGCATTACATTCAGTCATGTTAAAAGCAAAACAATAATCATGAACATTACCTGCGCCATCTTGTCTGGTGGAATTCTATGTGCACATAAGTTGCAGTCATTTTAATCTATCACAGCCATTTTGTACTCTGTTGGTCACCTTTGTTTCACCCTGCCCTTACTAGCATCCCTCTGACCGACCTGGTATGTGTGCTGGGGGCTATAAACTCTATTGCCACAACAAACCTCAGCGCCACTTGCTGCCACAAACTCGTTTTCCTCTCATCCCTGTTTTCAGACAAGCCTTTGGACGCTCTACCCTTCACTACACCTAGTTACACAAACAGGTTCCAAACACCAAAAAGACTCTTGCAAAATGATTTATTGCACTGCAAACAGCAAGACTTGTTGTTACCAACAATGGGACCTGTTTTTATCAACAGAACGGACTCTTAGATCTGACCGGTCTCACATGTTTTAGACCCTGAAGCAAGGTCCAGCTGCAAGATAAGATTGTCTGTTTGACCTGGGTGGGAAGAGAATTACTGTTGGGCTTGTGTGACAACCTGCCCGGGGCGGGGACCCCAAGCTTTTGTAACCATGTTGATCAAACAAATGCATTGTGTCAAACCTGTATAAAAGGAAGAGCCAAGGGAGTTGTCAGCAGAACACTTCCCTCAGACATCCCGGTGTCTCAGTTGACGTGATCTCCTCATGAGAAATAAACCATTTTCTTCTCTTCCAGTTTCCAGCGCTTGCCTCATTATTTTGATAGCGAACCCAAAGTGAATTAGAGGTGGAACCCTGCACCGGGCAGCATTGAGGGTCTTAGAAGACTCACTGCCTTTCACAAATTAGCGCCCAAGCGTAGGGGCCCATCAGCGACGCGTGGGTCCGGTAGAGAGGTCCTAATGACGGAGTGAACAACTAAACGATTGGGGTATACCTGCCTGAGAAGACCCTTGTCTGGCTGCCGATCGACTGAACTTCACCGGTTCCGAACGGACCTCTCTCGAGTGACCTGCGGTCCTGACTGGGACCTTAGAGGAACGCCGCATTGATTGTTGGAGTAAGAGGACAACCAAGCGCTGGAAGGGGAAGACGAAGAACTGTCCATACGGTCCGGGTAAGGTCGTGAAAAAACGACTTAAATTGATTGATTGATTGAATAGTTTGATTGAAATACTAGTATTCCTTTTTTGATATTGAGTTATTTGCGACATTTCCCTGCTTGCAAACAACAAAGAATAGGAATATTCTCTCTCTTTGCAGGCAGCGAAGGACAGGTAGTGCAGACTTTTTGTCTAAATTGATTGATTGAGATATTCATTTTGACCGATTAAATACGTCATGCCTGTTTTCTCTAGATTGTTTGATTGTAATTGTTTTGGACCAGACCGTTCGTTAGAGGTCAGTCAGCCGGCACCGCCGGAAGGCACCCCTAACAAGGACATGTACGTAAAGTATGGATTAGCCAGCGTAGCTTATAGCAAACTATGTCATAAATACACTAGGAAGGACCGGGTAAATCAGTGGCCACTGACGGGATCTTTCGATCCCGCTAAAATAGAAACGTTAGAATTAGCTCTCCACAAAAAGAAAACTAGACCAGCCATGTTTGACAGTTTTGGCTTATGGCGAAAAGAGGCAGCTCAAAGAAAGAAAAGGGACGAAGCTAGACAAGATAAAGAAACACGAAAATCAGCTTACCAAGCCTGTAAAAGATTAGAAGAAAACTAAAAGAAAAGGAAATCGATAAAAAGGAACAGGAATCAAAAATATCAGATCAATGCCCTGTTAGAACGCCTCGACTCTTTACCTCAAGTTACCAGCAAAACAAAGGATAGATGATGATTTATTGTTAGGTCCCCCAATCATATACATGCCACCCCCTTACGCCCCTACTCATCCCGTAGTACAACGACAGGACCACCAAAGTATAGCCGGAGATGGCACGATCGCCTCAGTCTCCACCGCCTCTGCTCCCACTGAGTCACCCACACCAAATGCCTCATCAAAAGATACAGTAGTAGAGGTAGGATCAAAAGAAACAGGAGCGCCCAGGGTCCCGCGATTAAGTAAAAATGAGCGAGCAGGCATTGATAAAGTAGTTAAATCCCTCATAGATAGGAAGGAGACAGAAGAGCATGTAACTGACATATGCAACTCCTATGTTGAAAACCGCAAACGATACTTTATTGTACGTCTCTGTTACCACACTCTTACTGCATATGAAGAGAAGTACCAAGATGTAGGGCCCGAGCGACTAGTGGCTCTCTATAGGAAGGTAGACACCGGAGATGAAGGCGACAACGATGTTACAGAACTCTTTTCATCCACACTGGAGGTATTCCGTCACCTTGTGGAACAAGGACGGATAGATAAGGACAGGACATCTAAGATAGCAGGACCCCCGGTGGAAAAACCAGATAGCATGATGCCGATAAAAGAAGCTGCCCCTTATTGGGTACCTCCTAGAGGACAAGGGACTCATGACGATATGAACCATCAAGACGCTAGAGGAAGGGTGGTCTACAATTGGGTGTATCAACCATGGGACAGACAGGACATTTTGACGTTCCGTAAATCTTTACCGGATTTGCGAAAGAACCCCACCGCCTTTTACACCGAGCTAGGTACCGCTCTGGGATCAACAATAATGACACTTGCCAAAGAAGGGAGGAAACTCACGCCTGACAGGATCCAGACAATTCTAGACACCCCTGTCCCCAAAGATCAGAAACAAGTCCGCTCTTTGATAGGTCTCACCTCATTTTGCCGACAGTGGTTACCAAACTTTAGCCTCATTGTCAAACCCCTTCTCTCCCTCCTAGCTAAAGACATCCCCTCACCTCTCCCCTGGACCCCCGAATGCCAGTCAGCCTTTAAAGAACTACGCAATGCCCTTTGTTCAGCACCTGTCCTAGGAACCCCGGATTACTCCAAACCATTCTTCCTCTACACGCACGAGAGGGAAGGATGTGCATTGTCTGTCCTAACACAATCAATTGGTCAAAAACAACGCCCTTGTGCATATTTCTCTGCCACCCTCGATCCAGTAGCCAGAGCACTGCCAGCGTGCCTGCGCGCTGTGGCAGCTGCAGCAGTATCGATACGCCAGAGCGAAGGAATAGTACTCTCCAATCCAGTCACTGTTTTAGTACCCCATGCAGTCGACACACTACTAAACCAGACCAAAACCCAACACTTGACTAGCGCCCGACTGACAGGATATGAGTTGACCTCTGCTAGCGCCGCACATTACCCTAAAGCGATGCACCACCCTCAATCCAGCCACACTGTTACCCCTACCCGAAAATGATCCTAGCGTGACTCCACTACACGACTGTGTGACACTAACCGATGAACAAACAAAGAGTAGAATAGATCTCAGAGACACCGCCTTTCTAGAACCAGATGGAGAACTATGGGTGGATGGTTCGTGCATCAAACTCCCCGACGGCACCACCTCAGCTGCATACGCTGTCACCACAGCCCGAACCGTTCTGGAAACAGCCCGTATTCCTCAACGTTCAGCCCAGGCTGCAGAACTCATTGCCCTCACACGAGCATGTATCTTAGCGACTGACACGACAGTTAACATATACACCGACAGCCAATATGCCTTCGGGGTGGTTCACCATTTTGGGATCTTATGGAAAGAAAGAGGGTTCCTGACTTCACACGGTACACCCATCCTGCATGGAGATTTAGTCTCCGCCTTGACGCAAGCAGTCCTCCTCCCCAAGAAGTTAGCAGTGATAAAATGCCAAGCACATAAGAAAGTGACTGATCTCATTGGACAGGGAAATGCACTAGCAGACGTTACTGCCCGAGCCACGGCAGGAGACAGAACTACGACACGAATGTATGTGACCAGGTCACAAGCTGAACGATGGACTGACGCTAGGACCACTGTAAGGGACATACAGACTACAGGCACACAAGACGAATTGACCGAGTGGGAAAAGGTGGGACTAAAAGACGAGGAAGATTGCTGGAGAACTAAAGACGGAAATAAATGGCTGTTACCCAATGCCTACCTCAGCCCCATATTGACCATGGCACATTTACCAGCACACATAGGCTCCACCCCCATGATTGAACTAATCACCAGAGTATGGCATAACGTCAAGATAGCAGAATCTGCAAAACGCCTAGTACAACAATGTATAGTCTGCCTACAACACAACCCAGGGAAGGGTACAGTAGTACCACGGGGAGGGTTTGGAGTCCCTGACCACCCCTTTGAAATTCTTCAAATGGATTACATTCAACTAGAGAGATGCCTTGGTCTAAAATATGTCCTGGTGGTTGTGTGCGCTTTTAGCAAATGGGTGGAGGCCTATCCCACCCGCGACAATACCGCCTTAGCCACTGCAAAAGTATTGCTGAAAGAATTCTTCCCCCAATACGGCCTTTGCAGAATTTTATGGAGCGACAACGGCCCCCACTTCGTAGCCGAGGTGATACAGAACATACTGAGAGGTTTGGGGGTAAAACAAAAGTTCCATGCCGTCTTCCACCCCCAATCAGCGGGCCTGGTAGAGAGACACAATGCAACGTTGAAACTAAAACTAGCCAAAATAGTTGCCACGACCGGTTGAAATGGCCCGATGCCCTCCCATTGGCATTGTTATCGATGCGCTCCACCCCAACCAAACACCGACTGACCCCGTATGAGGTGGTCTTCGGCAGGCCTATGAGCATTTGGGCGGCACCAAGACCCACCTCCATTAACGATGTCCCGAACATATTAATGTCGGATTACTTGCATAAATTGACAAACGAGCTAACAATTATCCACCAACAGGTGCAGCAAGCCTTGCCTGACGTATCCAGGGGCCCGGGACATGAAATCAAGCCAGGCGACCATATATTAATTCGCAACTTCCAAAGAACGAAGAATCTGGAGCCTAGGTGGACGGGCCCCTGGCAAGTCCTGATCACCACCCGAACTGCCCTCCGAGTGCAAGGAAAACGAAACTGGCTGCATGCCCATCACTGCAAACGAGTCCCTCCAACCCTGGCAACCTGTGAAGGGGTGGAGGTGCAAGAGGAAGTACGCGCGAGAGACCGACCAGCTCTGAGTTGCTACCCACAAGAAGACACCCTCGAACTATCAGAATTTCCCGACCCCACGGTGCCATCCAGGAAAGGGTACAACCTAAGATCGACGAAAGGAGGGAGCTCCAACGACCAGGCCACCAACTAAGTCAAGGTCTCAGATCGGTAGCACAGTCAAACAACGCTACCAGGAAAGCGCCAGACAAAAGTCTGTGGTCCTAACAGTTGTTGAGCTCCTCGAAGATGATGGAAGAAACTGAACACCTGCAAAACCACCGCAAAGACACCAAGACTGCTAACCTGCACAGCACAAAGACAATTGCACTTGTTGCCGCATTTCTCACCTGTCTCCTGCTAATGGTCGCACTCTGGATCATTGAAGAGAATGCACCTGCATACAGAACATTGTCACCCACCATGCAACCAACCACCAAGAAAGAACACTACCTGGTATCACTACGCCACATCTCCGAGAACGACGCAAAGAATTCTGGAATAATTCTTTCGTGCAGATGTTGCACCAACACAATCTTGCCACCAATGCTACCAACTGTTGGGTCTGTGGGCTGTTACCACATGCCACTGAACATTCCATCCCTTTCATCCCTTCGCCCTTTTCTATTCACGGATCTTGCCTTGCCTGGATGATGCTCCTACAAGAAAGTTACAAAGACAATGCCACTTCCGACGGAACAATCGCCCAGTTCTACAACGAGTTCTGGCGAAACAAAACAGGAACGACAGCCGCCCCCTTCTGCCCTCACACCTTCAATGGGACATTCCAGATTGATGTCCCCGCCAAAGAACGAGTGGAAATGCAAGTGTTCAATAATCCTAACAGAGCCACATTTTCCTACCTGAAGAAAAGAACTGCTGCAACACTGACTGTGGCCCTATCTGTGGTGAACGTCTCTGGCCTTGTATGCATTGAAGGTCGTGGGACTAAGAATGTGGGTCACAGCACCTGTAGCATTGTAAGGACTTTGAACACTGCCAACCCCCAGCGCTTGTTGCATCACCCAATATGTACTTTGTTTGTGGAACAAAAGCCTACACCTGGCTCCCAAGAAACTGGGGGGCACATGCTACATCGCCTTTGTTTTGCCACCAACCTACACAGCCCCTGCAGAGCATCATCGAGAAAAGCGTTCTAAAGACATTGATCAAGCAGACTCTGTCTCATCACAGTTCCTCGACGCAGCAAAAGGGCTCGTCCCGCTATGGGGTCCGATGGCAAACAGCCGAGCCATCAGACATCTGTCCCAAGCGGTAGAGACCGCCCTGAACGTCACTGCTGGCATCCTCACCAACAACACTGCTGAGCTCCAAGCGGTCCGTCTGGTTACCCTGCAAAATTGCATGGTCCTGGACGTGGTACTAGCGGACCGTGGAGGAGCATGCCGCATCATCGGTGCCAGCTGCTGTGTATACATTCCTGATAATTCACCTTCTGTCTATGAAGCAATCGAACATCTCCATAGACTATCTTCAGAAATTCATCAAGGATCAGAGACTTGGACAGTTGGAAGTTGGCTTTGGGGCATCTTGAAGGAGTGGGGTTGGAAAATATCAATGATTCTCTTGGTCCCAGTATTGACAATATGTGGTTGTTGTATGGGTATACACTGTATACCACCTTTGTGTTCTCTTTGCATAACTACCTTGCACCCTAAGACTATGGACACTCAGCTAACAAAAATGAGAGTAATGTATGATCAAGAGATACGGGACATTATGGAGATCGAAATAGACTGACAAGCTGGCTAGTTATGTTCAAAGGGGCCACTGTTAAAAGCAAAACAATAATCATGAACATTACCTGCGCCATCTTGTCTGGTGGAATTCTATGTGCACATAAGTTGCAGTCATTTTGATCTATCACAGCCATTTTGTACTCTGTTGGTCACCTTTGTTTCACCCTGCCCTTACTAGCATCCCTCTGACCCTCTGACCGACCTGGTATGTGTGCTGGGGGCTATAAACTCTATTGCCACAACAAACCTCAGCGCCACTTGCTGCCACAAACTCGTTTTTCCTCTCATCCCTGTTTTCAGACAAGCCTTTGGACGCTCTACCCTTCACTACACCTAGTTACACAAACAGGTTCCAAACACCAAAAAGACTCTTGCAAAATGATTTATTGCACTGCAAACAGCAAGACTTGTTGTTACCAACAATGGGACCTGTTTTTATCAACAGAACGGACTCTTAGATCTGACCGGTCTCACATGTTTTAGACCCTGAAGCAAGGTCCAGCTGCAAGATAAGATTGTCTGTTTGACCTGGGTGGGAAGAGAATTACTGTTGGGCTTGTGTGACAACCTGCCCGGGCGGGGACCCCAAGCTTTTGTAACCATGTTGATCAAACAAATGCATTGTGTCAAACCTGTATAAAAGGAAGAGCCAAGGGAGTTGTCAGCAGAACACTTCCCTCAGACATCCCGGTGTCTCAGTTGACGTGATCTCCTCATGAGAAATAAACCATTTTCTTCTCTTCCAGTTTCCAGCGCTTGCCTCATTATTTTGATAGCGAACCCAAAGTGAATTAGAGGTGGAACCCTGCACCGGTCAGCATTGAGGGTCTTAGAAGACTCGCTGCCTTTCACAGTCATGTGTTCTGTCCAGTCACCATTTCCCTGGAACCAGCTACCGAGGGTCTATGGCTGTTAACAGCTAGCACTTGGCATGGGCTTTGATCAGGTCCTGTCCTAGTCACTGTGCTTCAATATCACATCTTCCAGCTGTGCATAGAAGGTATTGGATGTAGGGTGAGGGAAGGCCACACCCTGCACACATGCTCTGTGCCTTTGAAATAACTACACATGGCCTTTGTGAGCATTAATTTGTTATCTCATTTTGTGAGTTTGTCAACTATAGTGGCAACATTGTGGCAAATTTATCATATTAAAGGCCCTGGGCTATCACTTGACACCGCCTGCTGCTCTGTACAAAGATTCTGTATAAGAAGGCATTCTTTAGTGATTGTTCACCCTTCGTACGTTTCATGTTATTGACATGTTTCTGAATCCCACAGTTTTGCCATTGATTACGTATTATTTTCTTTACTTTACTTTGACACCCTTCCAGATAAGTGTGCGCTTGTCATGCTGCCAAATCCCACTCATCGACCATTGTCGGTGTGAAAATAACGAGTTTGGCCAACGTGCAATACTTCCGACAATGCCTACTTGTTGCTTACCACCAGATTATCTTTAGGCGTGCTATAGGCCGGAGCATGTAATGGCTTTCTCTATTGAGGCAGAGCAAACCTTAAATATAAAGTTAAAGAAAAAATAACTTGTGGCATATGAGATCCAGGAGTTGTCCATAAAATAAGCAAAGCATAAACCTCGCAACGACCATGTCCACTTGGGGTAAACATGTTTTGCTGCCGTTTTAAAGGTGGTGCATGTTGTAACCAGTTTTTGTGTTGCATGGTTTTGCAGATGCCCTTTCACACAATCCTATGTCTCCAAGTCTAGGAAGATGCTTATATGTTCTTCTAGATTTGAGTCACAATTGTACTCTGACCTGCATCCACTTTATTTATTTCCACTGTCCGTTTGTCCAGGAGATCTAGAATTACCTACAGAGTTGAAGCAATATTGACTAGAATTTACTTTAACCCATAATATTTTCCGATGGTACCAAGCCTATTTCCTTAATTGTAAATAAAGTCTTAGTTATTTTGCTAAAAGAATAACACTGCTGCGACATTATAATTATTTTGAGTGAAACGTCTGCTGGCTGAACTAAGTGCTCTTCCCCTCACCACCTTCCCAGAGTAAGCCTCAGTTGATCGATGTCCATACTCCATTGAACGTCAAAGCCCACAGATGAGGTACTTTGTATTTCAGTGAGATTGCAGTAGTCCTTGGGGTTCCCAGGACAATGGCAATACTTGTGACCAGATTTCATACTTGCCCTCGAGTCCAACAGACCCCTGAGATCTGGCATTACAGAATACATACCTTTTGTGATCCTGGACCACCACTGCTGGTCCAGAAGCAGTGATGTGCTACAGTGGAACTAACCCCCTGGAAACGGCCCTCAATCGGCCCTGGATAAGTTGACTTCCATGAGCAAATCATGAATGACTGTCCAGAGAGCAAGTTTGAACATCCAAAAAAAGGTATTAGCGTTCATCATTTACACTTTACCATCTGCGAGACTGAGCCTTATAGCTGATTGGACAGTTTACAGTGCTGTTACTCTACCAGTCCCAATAGAAAATCTGTGTCCCAAGGAGATCCAGTTATGGCATGAAGTGCCGGTATTTGACAAATGTCACTCTCCAAGTTCCAGTAAAGGACCATTCTGGGCAATAGAGAAGGCTCAGCAGTGTCTTACAGGCATCAGAACACAGCCTGTGGTGAGTGGCATGAGCCACTTGCAAGTCATTGGGGAGTGGAGACACAGGATTCAGTCAGTCTGCTGTTATCAAGGCACACAATTTGCCACTTTTTAGGTCGAGCATTCGAGACCTCTTGTATATACTTTGGTATATACTTATGTGTATGTACTTTGTGGGCTCTGAAGATCAGCCTTAGGACTTGTCTGCTTCCGCTTAGGGACTTTTTTTTTCTGTTCAACTGCCTCTATTTAACTGTCTTGATAGAAAACGACCAGTAGAGGTCAGTAAAAGACCAGAATTGCTTTCTGCTGAGGGACTTTCTTTTTTAATTTTTTCTGGCAACTGCCTCTATTTAACTTTCTTGATAGAAAACGACCAGCAGAGGTCAGTAAAATACCAGAATCACTTTAGCATTCTCTAGATTCCAGTCCATAGAAATTGTCTTCCACGAGCACCCGTAGACAATAATATTTTTTTCAAATCTTGTATTTTCAGTGATATGACCACCGAAGGCCCTGATTTTATATTAAAAACAGTGCTTTGGACTATACCATTTCCCGCTAAAAGGCAATATTTCTCTCCATGTGTTCCCATACCTGGCGTGTCATGCAGTTTGGTGCTTACTTTCCCTCCATGTTAAAGAACAGTAGATGTTTCAGCACCCAGGCTAATGTGCTGCATAGCTAAATACATATAAGGTCCCAAAGGCGAGACCGATTGCATTGCAAATGCTTGTTTGTATGTTGTCTCTGCATTTACAGCCAACAGGATTGTTTGTTTGATCCTTTTCTGCTTGGAGCTACCTTTGCTCAGTTAACCATGCAGGTAATTGCCATATTCATTTACCTCTGTTAAGCAGTGACCTTTCTTAACTACAATTATGCCATCAGATCCTGCATCTTCTTGCCAAATCCCCTGTAAATACCTGCGCAAGGCAACGTTTTCCCAAATTCACAAACTATTGCATCACTTGCAAGGCTCCTCTGGACTGCAGGCAGGGCACACTGGGCATGCAGTTCTCCGATCTGACAACCGCTTAGGAACTCTACTGCAGATATATTTATGTGGCATAGTGTTTGTCTTATTTCTACCAGTCTCTTGTTCTCGTTTGCGAACATAGTGTTAAAAAACCCTTTATAGGGCAACCGAGTGCTAAAGATAATATTGTGAAAACGACAAATGAGAATAGAATTAGGTTTACCAATTGCCAGAACATTCTTTTTTATCTGCATGTTGACATGCAATTTATTCTCCAGATTTGTGAGATAGTTAAACGAGCATTGACAAAGTCAGTAGTTTTGCCTTTTTTTTTTTTTTCATGCTTATTTAACGCACCACAAGGCAAAATTTGTGCAACACTAACAACAAAGGTTCAAGCTTTCTTTGCGGCCACAGCACAGGTTCAGCATAGGCAGAAACAAGACAAGCTTGATTCAGGCACTCACAGCGGGTTCAGTAGTAGTGCAAGCTTTTGTCGCATGCAATAGGAAGAGATTACCAGTAGAGTCCAAGCTTCCCTCTCAAACACAACTGCCCACTAGTGGTGCAAGCTTCCTTACTCACAGTACTTGGCGGAGCACCGCCGATTTCTGTCAATCACTGAACAGTTCCAGCACGTGCAGTAGTAAGTCATGCTGGATTATGTTCTCAGTCCCATCACACGCGCGCAGACACCTCCAGCGAACACACCTCCCACACCCACCCACACACACCTCCCGTGCAGAAGTGCAAACATTTCACACTCCCATACACACATCGGTAGGCATCTATCGACTAACGATTAGAAACCGGTGCATTGGATTGGGTCTGTTTCGTTCTGTTTACATTTCACCATTTATCGACTTTATTGCAGGACTGTACTCTAGGTGTGTTATTTTGGCATCAAAAATGCTTTAGTGATAGAGTTAACGATAGGGGTCTTCAGATCCCACAAATCTCGGGTATTGCTGTATTTTATTACTATAGGATTTGTGCGTATCCCATGGAGGGCATGACCCCCGCCCCTCACACTATGATTCAACAAGGTTAGATTAATGTACTGGTATACTAAAGCATCAAGTTATATATTCAATGATTGCCTAAGTAGCATTTGTTAGTATGTAAAACACAACCGGTATAATAATTTTTTTTTTTAATCCAATATACACGATTATAATCAGACATCCATTTGAATAAGGCAAAGTAACGAAGGTCCAACATAAGATAAGGTTGGCTTATTCTGTGTTTCTGGTTGGTACAGTCCCGGGCACACGTAACGAGGATATAATATCAGGAGAAATGTCTCATACTGCAGAAATGTAGAGGGTCTACACCAGAATGATAATCATAGGTGTTTAATATAGTAACAGAGCATAAGCAACCAGCCAAAACAAAAGCAACCAGCCGACACGTGTTTCGTCACAAAGGGTAGTAACCCGTGACTCTTCAGGGCTGAAAGGCGGTGCCAACAAGGTGGATTCAAGTGACCGTTCAAGAATCCAAAACGGCAATGAGGAGCAGTGCGAACCACGGTAGGTGGACTACTGCCAAATGTAAGGAAAGGAAGACGGATATCGCCGGGCGGCGGATAAGCCAAAGAGGACTATTGACCTTCAGAAAAGTCGATGCAGTCTGTGGCGACGAGATTAACCAAGTGCTAAGTAGCACAGGGGGGAATATAGAAATAGGCGTGCCAGGTCAGTAGTCCAGGAACCATTTTCCTTCCTGAACAACACTTCTCCCAGTTTCCTGTACTCCGGCGCATCCGCCGTTGTCGTCCTGGACTACTGACCTGGCACGCCTATTTCTATATTCCCCCTGTGCTACTTAGCACTTGGTTAATCTCGTCGCCACAGACTGCATCGACTTTTCTGAAGGTCAATAGTCCTCTTTGGCTTATCCGCCGCCCGGCGATATCCGTCTTCCTTTCCTTACATTTGGCAGTAGTCCACCTACCGTGGTTCGCACTGCTCCTCATTGCCGTTTTGGATTCTTGAACGGTCACTTGAATCCACCTTGTTGGCACCGCCTTTCAGCCCTGAAGAGTCACGGGTTACTACCCTTTGTGACGAAACACGTGTCGGCTGGTTGCTTTTGTTTTGGCTGGTTGCTTATGCTCTGTTACTATATTAAACACCTATGATTATCATTCTGGTGTAGACCCTCTACATTTCTGCAGTATGAGACATTTCTCCTGATATTATATCCTCGTTACGTGTGCCCGGGACTGTACCTACTTCATTTGTGTGGATTTCTATCCATACCATCACGGGGGTTTTAGGGCATATCCCCTGACCTGGTTTGCACCGTTCACACTCCTAGTATAACATAAACTCAGCGCGAATTAGCTTGAGCGCCATTATTCCTGTCAATACTAAAAACCCCACACTGATACATATTCTGTGTTTCTCAACATTTAGCGACAGGAGCCAACACGTGTTTCGCCACGTAGCGGCGCATAGGCCTCTGGCCTTTTCAAGGCTCAAAATCTTGCAAAAAGGTGTGTAACCATTCTCATCCTTTGTCATCAAAAGAGAGAAAGTCCACAGAATCTGTAAGGTGTAGTCCAGATATTTAAGCCGGGCGACATAGTAGATGCTGTAATAGTCAAGAATTTTTTTTCCGTGTCCTAAAGGGTGTCCACATGTTATTTGGGTCTGTGCGTGTTAAACAGTCATTTGTGGTCCTGGAATCAGAAAGGAAAGGTTTTCCATAACAGCATCTTTTGTCGCCCAACCTAAACATCTGGACTGAACCCTACAGATTCTATGGACTTTCGGTCTTTTGATGACAAAGGATAAGAATGTTTAGACACATTTTCACACGACTTAGAGCCTTGAAAAGGCCCAAGGCCTGCTCACTGCTTAGGGTCAGAACGCGTGTTGGCTGTCATCTCTAAATGTTGAAGAACCCAGAATAAACCACACTTAGCCTACGTTGGGCCTTTGTTACTTTGCCTTATTCAAATGGATGTCTGATTATAAATGTGTATATTGGATAAAAAAATATTTTTTTATTATAAAGGTTGTGTTTTCCATACTAACAAATGCAGCTGCTACTTAAGCAGTCATTGAGTATATAACCTGTTGCATTAGTATCCAAGTATCTTTATTCACTGAAAAAGAATCCGTAATGGATGTGATTTAGATGCAGAAAAAAATGGGCGTAGCAGCTTTCTTGAATATGCCCAGGAGGTCTGCTATAAGGAGATGGGATATGATGGGACGAAGAAGACAACGGACCCTGGATGGAGAGGTCTGTGGAGCCCACCTTTGGAAAGTGCAACTTTGTTATTAGCAGGAACGTTGAAGAGGATGGTTGAAAACAGCCTGGTGCCAGGGACTGGGAAACAAAAATAATCCTGGCAAATAGTCATCCCTCACTGCAGGACACTGTGACTAGAATGAGGTATAGAGGCTTTCGTGGTTGGATCATGGAAACCCATCCTGCTTTGAAAGCAGCTTCCTTGCCTGCGGCTAATCAGGAAAATGACAGAGTGGGAGAATGAACAGTCAGGTTGTGTACTTGTGTACAAGGTACTTGGAGAAGAGCAAACCCCAGGACACCTGTCACATCTGCTAATTGTTGGGTCTTTTTTTCAGTAGCACACATGATGATGCTTGTCCTAATTTGTAGTCCTGTTCTCCAGATATTTGCTTGCCCCAACATAATGTACAGGCACAAAGAGGATCAGTGGTGAAATGTATACACGGTCTCCATTATAGTTATTTCAGTCCTCTTGTAATGTTTAAAAAATTCCTTATTTGATTGCTGGCGGAAAGATGCTAAGGCAGTGTTGCGCCATATGAGACAGTGCACATACTGATAGCCCATCTCAAGACTTAAGAACATTTAAGGTTACAGAGGCTGCTTTCTGAATTCTGCTTTATGAGGAAATGCATTTAGACGTTTGCATCAAAAATCCTTCCTTAATTATCTACAGGACTAGCAATTACTAAATTCCCAAAGCAGATTTTATGAAGTTTTTTTTGTGCTAACAGTTTTCTTGTTTGCGGCATTGAAGCCATTTTTCCAACTTGCCACTGTCCTATAAAATGTCTAAAATCCATTAAGATCACAACGTATACTCTGGCTTCACGAGCATACAGTGATCGAAGCTGGTATGGCTGATATGCTATGCTTATTTGTCTGGCACGAATATCACCATGGAGGGTATTCTGGCACCTCAAAAAGGATGAGTAGCCTCAGCTGGGGTCTATTGAAAAGCCAGGTTTTCAGTTTCTTGCAAAATTCGAGGACTGAGCTGTGGCTCTGATGTGCTGGTGGAGGTTGTTCCAGGATTTAGTAGCCAGGTACGAGAGAGCGCACCGTCCAACGAGGCTTACTGTTATAATCACGCACAGAACTGACCAAATATGGACATTTCATCCATAGCATGTGCCCAATGCTAGTCTCAGGAGCCCCTGATTTTACCACATTCAGCAAATGGACGCTTGTCCCTTTTCCAGTTCTGGACTTCAAGTTTGCGATTCTGCTTCATTGCAGTTGTGATCAGGCACGACCGCGTTGTAACAACGCATACCATTACCACGCAAGTCCGATGCGGAGGGGGGTGCTGGATGTTGGAATAGTATAATTTACTATTCCAACTCCAGTCTGTGCGGACAGTAGGGAAGGTGTTGGATTTTAAATCCAACACCTTCTCCCCCCTCCGCAAGTCGTGGTTACGACTTGCATGGTAATGGTATGCGTTGTTACAACGCGGTCGTCGTAACGACCGCGTTGTAACAACATGCGGGGTGACGGTTTCGTGGTCAGGGTTGTTTACCGTAGAGAGCCTCATACCTGTACTGTAAATATGGATTTCCTGGAACATAATTACCTGGCTCGGCTTCTCATAAAACAAGGGTATAATTTGCATAACATAGGATAGTTACCCTGTCCCCTTCCCTACCATTTCTCCACTTTCTTGCCAGACTTTCCAGATCTTATATCATTTCTTTGGGCAGCTAAACCCAGTGTAAATAGACTTTTCAATTGTCATACATCATCCCATCCCCCTGTCCCAAGTCCAGGTTAACTTCACTACTCCAATTCTTAGCTATGTCCCTACGAGCAGTCATCAAACCCATGTTGTACAACATAAGTTTGTATCTTCTAAGTAAATCTCCCGTCATTTTCAATAGTGCCATCTTGGGACAGAAGTAAAAAAAGTACACCCACAGTCCATACCAATTCAGTATATATTTTTAACCAAAGTTTACTTAACCTTGGGAATTCCCATATTGAGTTTAAAAATGTGGCTGGTTACCTTTGACATCTCAGACATATTGGGTCTGTCACCAGGACCATATGGTGTAACCACGTTCCTCAACTTCGGCTGTTTTAATCTCCAGAATGAGCTGGAGAGTAAGGACTTCAGTCAGAACAGAGCATTACTGAGACTGAGACAAAGATCTCCAGCCATGCTGTTATAGCTCTGGGCTCCTGAGCGTGGTGTATCCCTGGAAAAATAAGCCAGAATTGTTCCAGGTTGTCTGCTTAATCCAATCTCAGATTCCTCCATTGTAAAATAGCAAATCCAGATATAGAGCAGGGTGAAGGGTATCCGATCGTACATTATACATTCCGAAGCTGATCATCTGATCTAGTTTTAAGCCTTAAAGGTTTTCTGCAACTAATTCATGCAGTTGAGTAATCAGCCAGATCACCATCCACTTGGAGAAAAAAGTGAAACTCATACTCCCTATCCTCTAAACGTAGTTTGTGACTGTCTTATTTCAGTAAGAAGTGGTTCTGCATTTTTCCTTTTTGGATTAGGATAGATTAATTGGGGCAGGCTTTGTTAGGACTGGGGTGGGTAAGATGGACACAGGTAATACGTATTGTGCGTGGATAGCTGGGTCCAGCATTTCTATCTGTGTTTTTAATGCTGAAGGTGCTGCTCGAAATAACGTGTTAAGCACTCTGGTTTAAGCAGGCTGTTTGAGCGTAACTGGGACAAATTTATTTATTTTAAAATAATTTTCGCCTTCAAGTTGAAATTACAAATTGAAGAATTAGTATACTTAATTGCACTCTCCCATCCTGGATCTTTCCCATACTCCAAAGGCTATTGGTGGGGCTGGAGAGTTGGTCTATAGCTGTTAAGTTAGAGCCTTTGTGCATGAGTATCGCACACTCATGTATGCCTCTTCTATGGCCCAGCCTGGCATCCTCAAACTTTCCTTTATTTCCTGCTCACTGTGGATCAAAAACTGCTTTTCTCATGCTCATCCATTCCTAATACGGGCCTTAGCTCTGGTGTTTTTGGATATTTGTAGACCTTTTTGCATTTTTTCCCTTCTAATCTATCCTCCAGCACAGGTGCCACTTTGTTCCATTAGCTGCTATCACACATAACCTCTACATTACTGGATCAGAGAACAGTCATACGGAGCATTTCTGTTCTGCCTTTGCTACTGTTAGGCGGTCCTTCCTGTGCTACCTGGCTTATATGTAGAGTATTGATCCCTAAGGAGAGGTTTGATTTCATTATTAGTAAGCAGAGCCTGAAGGTAAGTTTCTTTCTCTTCTTCCACCCCCGCATCCCCGCTGGACCATCGTCCTCTAATGTAGAGTTCTTCCTAACTGGCCCTATGCTGTAAATGCGACTAAATCAGTGGTCTGATAACTTTTCCCAGCTTAACCTTGTTATCATGCTTTAGAGAAGAGAAGGGCATGTAGTACCTGGGAGTTCAAAGCCCCTCGGGGACTACACACTTTTTCTCTTCATACTCCGTTGCATTGTGAAGCCCAGTACCTACCAGGACACAGAGGTCCCAAGCCTCTTCTGCACTTTGTGGGCATGATGCACCAGACCTGTCACATGAAGGGGTCATGCTAATCTCTCTCCTATGACAATAGTCCTAGGATTCATCTCCATCTGCTTTGTTCAGTCTGGAGATTAGCTCCGGGGAGTTAGGTTGAGCCCAGCAGTAGCATGGTGCTGGTGACAGCTGAGGAGGAGGCCAAACCCAGTCAATGAATGGAGACTCTTGGTCCCAAAAAAATGAGAAGGTATGCCACATCATCAGTCATCCATGACAGGCTAGGCTCTTCATGTACTGAGTCACAAAAGTCCTGGGTCACGCCAGTATAGGAAATGTACTGCATCAATAAGTCATGCCTTCACCATCCCTACTGGTTGAGTTCGTGTAGGAGCAGGACTTTGTTCCGTGTCACTGGTGCAGCAACAGAGCTGTCAGGAGTCCACCCTGGTGCCAATGGTCTGTTTGCTCAGGTTTCATTTTCTATTGCAGTCTCTCCAGGTTTACCATTCCTCAATGGTAGCGAGCGCCACAGCAGTTGGGTTGCACTCATCCAACTGATCAGACCACGAGTAGCTAGACAATGAGTTGCTGAACTTCTCCCACTTTCCCTTGGATCTGGCCTCCAGGTTCGATGCCCTGTTCTCATTGATCCTCACCTTAGACTACCTTCCTCCTAGCTGTTTGGCCTCATTCCAATGAAACTCCCAATATCTTTCTTGAAGCTGTTGCAGACTCTTCAGCTTTTGAGGCCAGAGGACCTCCAATGGCATTGTTTCCCTGTCCCAGCTTGTACTGCTGGTACTGATCCAGATGCTGGTCCTGAGCCTATATCCAGCTGCTCTAGCTTGGTCATCAGAGGTTGACGATTCTACTGTACAGCCCTATCTCATGGACTTTCTTCCCCAAAAGAGCCTGGCTGGTAGAACCAGTCATTAATCCAGAGACCAGTGCAAGTGACCAGGAGCACCCGTCTCCAAACATACACTACCACACAGTTGTTCAATGTCTTTGGAAGTGCTTTCCCCTCTGACTCCGGTACCCCTGCTCGAAAAGGAGAGCTTCTACATTCTTGGGAATAAAACACCCACTTCTAGACAGTCATGGCCATTGATCCACATGCTCCCAAGTATAGCCAAATCCTTTTGTTCAGGGACACTAGATCAAACTGCATTGAGGATGGCTGCTTCCCTGAAGGGCTAAGCAACTTTCACCTGGGAAGGGAGGCTAGATATCTAGAGACGTGAAATGGGAATGTACTGATTGGCTTTTCTAAATCTCTCTTTGAGATAGGTGACCCCTAACACCACCATGGTCTGTTAGAGGCTCTCTCTATGACGCAAGCTTGAATGGTACACCTCCTTGTTTCCAGACTAGGCAATCATTCTTGCTCAACCTGGGCAAAGAGGCAGCAGAACAAAAGGAAGGATGTGGCAGGACTTCATTGATCCTGCCGCCAGTGCATAAACTTCCATCTGGCCTTGCACCAGCAGTTCTGGTTCAAGTATTGCATTTGAAGCCTTCGGGCCAGAAAGCGGTCTTCAATCTCCCCTTCATGTGGAAGAAGCTATTCCTTCCCTCAACGGGTGTGATCCTTCTACAGCAGAAGAAAAGCACATCACGGGAAAGTTTCTAATCTCCATCCAATAGGTACCACTGAGACGACCCACTCCCTCCCATCCAACACAGGCATTTCAGTTCTTTTAAAGCTAACTAGCCCTTCTATTTCAAGAACCTAAACCTCCAAGCTGGTGCCTCCACCTCACCCTTCTCCCCAAGAAACAGGCATTTGAGGAGGCGGTTGAGGAAGAACCAGTCTACTCTTAAGGTCAAAGGCAACATCTAAGGAGGCCCATTCTACTCTGTTGGTAGAGGAAGACCTTCTCCCCTCCCCCAATGTAACCAAATAACCACAGATTCATGTGTTGTCTTATTGGTGCAGAATTGCTGTGCTCTACTACTTCCATAGCCTCTGCCATGTAGGATGGCTCTGCCCAAATTGGCATCCCAAGAACGTTTGCAGAGGTAGAGCAATCAAGCTTAACCTGCCGGCAGAAGGGGGAAGGCTACTGCTCCCATTATTTCTTTGGAGAGAAAAGGGAGATGGTTTCAACCATATCCTGGTCCTCTCAATTTAAACCAGGTTTTGAGAAGTTGAAGATGCTCACTCCTCAGGTGCTAGTAGTTATCTAAAATTACTATTGGCTGCGCTCAGTGGACTGTAAGGATGCCTGCCTCTTTGTGCCATCCTTTAAACATAGGAAGTTTGTGTTGGAAAACCAGTAGCATCTCTACAAGGCACAGCTGTCTGCTCTCCCTGCTTCTCCTTGGGCCTTTAGCAGGATGTGGCCCCAGTTTGTGCTTTTCTTTGGCTGCAGGGAATCTGTACTTAAGCAATTCTCATTTTAGAGGCATAAGTGGAGGAAGGAGTACTCCACCTAAACCTGGTTCTCAGGACTCTGTACGAACATGGATTCGGAGCAATGGATGCGGAGCAGTGTACTCCAAGTCACGCTTGTGCCATCCAAAAGGATTCCATTTAGAGGAGAAGCCTTGGCTACCGCCTGGCAAAGGTTTCCAACTGCCACTCTAGGTAACAGCCAGGAAGTGGATTCTTTCATGGCCAACGAGACCCTTACTGTTTCATGAGGTTAAGTGAAGCTACTATAGGAATTATTGGCATCAGTAGGCTTAGATCCAGATTTCTCTTAAGACACATTTATTAAAAATAGCAACATACTCTTTGTTACAATTTAGAGCACCACTAAAACTACCTATTATGACATTACTGTTTTGTGAGTCACAAAATCATTATATTTTTTCTCTAGTGTAGCTTGCGTAAAAATATACATTTAAGAACGTAAAAAAGATAGCAGTTGCAGTTTGAACAGTATTTCTAGGTATTGTATTTCTGTATCCCTTGGGCATATCTATCTGATTTGCATATTGGTAAAATGATGCATAAAAACTAGATTAAGTTGGTCTAGTGTTCACTTTGCAAGCTTACGCCTTGAACTCTCACAAAAACGCACATATTTACCAATCCTTTCGATAATCCATGTCCTTTCTTTTACCCTTGACAGCTTTATAGGGTGAAGTTTAAGGTATGTGCTAATGGTTGCTAGGTGATTGAGGACACAAGGATATATTTAAAAAAAACAACTTTTTATTGTTTTCCTTGACCAGCCAAACAATTCTTTTTTGTAAAAATAGCAAATTGATGGTGGTTCCTTGAAGTCCGTACAATAAGTTCATGTATGTTAATCCTCTCCCAGCCCGCAAGTGGCATGTTGCAGTGCATTAGGTTTTCTGGAGATCTTGTTGTCAACTGCATTATTCCGAGGGATCCTATGTAGGTTTCTGTGGTCACCTGGTCATATAGGACACTTAGATGGGAGTAGGGTTGCCACGGGTTTAATGGTCAAAAGGAAAGGTTACAAGGGGGTTTGAAAGTCCTGAGTAGGGTAGAAGTCTGAATCAGCAAAGAAAACTGTGGGGTCTCTTTAATGCCAGTTCAGTCACTGTACTTCTGTATAGTCCTCTTCTCTGTTATGGGTCTTTGGACAGGTGCTGGCGTCGCCTTTGGTTCTTCCTGTCGTCCCACCAGGGCAGAGGAGGGGGAGAGGTATGGGTTCGAGCCTCGGAATAAAACAAGAAATCAGGTTTGTAGGTCCCTTATGTAGAAAGGTCTAGACCGTCACCATCACCCTGGGCTGGGGCTGTGCAGTTTAAGTGTGACAGCGTGTGGCCCCAACAGCACCATGCAGGTTCAAGCTACTTGTGCCCCAACCGCCCCCACCCCGTGGTAATATAACCAAGAAAGGGTACTTGCCGGAAGCCACGGCCTTCCTGGGTCGTGGCGGGGGGGGGGTCTCACCGCCCTTTTCCTCTCCGGGTCAGTTAGACCGTTTGGCGTTGCCTCTAGGCGGTATCTCTTGGGGGTCTCGTCGTTTCCACCTCTCCGACGTCTTCTTGTTGCCCCTCAGGCGACCGTCCTGTCTCCTCGAACGCCGACACCTCGTCTCCAGATACCAGGATTCTCAGCTGAGCTCTGATGTCTGTTTCCTCTTCGCACAAGTCCGCCTTTTCCTCTCGCTTCTCTTCGTGTTCCTCGTCCTCGCCCTTCTTGACGTGCCTTTGGTACGCCTCGTGTCGGCGCTAGAGCGCTAATCTCCACTTCCTCTCATGCAGTCCTGGGCGCCATATTCGAAATCCCACCCAAAAGAGGTGCGGGATTACAGTTTTCCTGTCGTCTCATCTGTGCCATAATAGGTCCTCCAAGATCATTGGTGATAAAAATAATTTTTAAGCCTGCCAACCTATTTCATCCCACCAAGTTTCCTTGAAAAATAGTTAATTCTTTAAATTCAGATGGGCAAGAGTTGCAAATAATGAAACATTTCCTAGCTATTGTAACGGAAAGTTTCAATTCTATTAAGGACTCGGAGGCAAGGATTATGCTTTCTCTCTTTGCTTTATTCCAATAGTTCGGTCTGGACTGTTCCCATGAGGCACAGGGTCAAGACTGATTTGCATATAGCTGTGTCTGAACTGGGGTGGCGAAGTGAGCTAAAGAATGATGATGGATTCAACCCAGATCTGTGACTGGGGGTGAGTGTGAGTGTCTGAAAAGTTTCAGCGCTCCGTCCATCATCTCCTTGTGTTTGCTTTATTCCAATAGCAGCCATTTTAAAACTTCAAACTCAAAACCACATTTCCCAAACACCCTCGAGAAAGTGGTTAACAAAAAAAGAAAGAAGGGACAACATATCCCTCAGTCCAAGCAACCAATCCAAACGCTGGGTCCTCGGTATAGTCCTTCCTCAACCTCTTGCTCATCCTCTTTCTTTGCGTGAGTTACGCCATTAGATTGTCTCTAGCCTTCCTGTTTCCCGGCATCCGATCCTGGAACAAAAGGACAAAATCAGAACTAGAACCTATAGATCAAGGCAAAACCTGTAAGCAAGGGTATTGAAGTTAACAGATTGAGAAACAGAGCATGCTGTACAAAAGTGAACTAAGCACCATACGCTTTCGCAGGATCATAGAACAATGCAATAAGCAGCAAGCACAAACAATAGATGTCAACCAGAAAGGTACGTACTTACTCCCAACGGGCGGGACATCTCGTAGAGATCCATGGGTGGGATAATCCTCGCCTCCGAGTCCTTAATAGAATTGAAACTTTCCGTTACGATAGCTAGGAAATTTTTCATTCTATGTCAGGACCAGAGGCTTCGGATTATGCTAGTTCAAAGCTTACTTACCACCAAATGTACCATATCAATAATAGGTTTGAAATAAAACCTTTTAAAGGTGGAGTCCGCAGACCAATCCGCTGCATTCATGATGTCTTCCAGCCGTGCCCCCGAGTGTGAACGCCTTAAAGGCCATTGCTCCCTGTGCCGAATGAGCACCAAACTGGCGGCGGCTAATGCCTGCTTCCTGCATAACCCAGCGCAGCCAACGCGCGATCGTCTGGGATGAAAGCGCCTTGTGTGGTTTCCGAAGAGCAATCAAAAGTTCTCTCCCCTGGAGGTCTGAGCTCCAAAGATATGTCCTCATAAGCTTTCAAGCAGCGCACCACACAAAGCTTAGGAGAGTCTGGAAATGCTGGGTACTCGATGATTCGAGTATGACTCTTAGTCCTACGTCTGATGGTAAAAGACACTCCCGAAGGAGAAAAAACCCTGCCTGTAATGTCTAGGTCTCGCACGTCAGAAACCCTTCTGCATGATATCAGACAAAGGAGCATTGCCAGTTTTGCTGACAGTTCCTTTCTTGACAAGTACTCATTAGCCTGCCAGGACAAAAACAGATTAAGCACTCTATTCACATCCCACAGCTCCGAGTACCGAGGTTCTGGGGGAAGCGATAAGCGGAGACCTCTCAGGAGCCGGCAAACAAAGAGATGTTCTCCCACCGGTTTGCCCTGAATCGGTGCATGCCCCGCCGAAATCGCAGACCGAAAAGTGTTCACAGAGCGGTAGGCTAGACCTTGCTGGGCCAAACTTGCCAAGAAATTCAGAACGTGTACAATGTCTGTGCCCATGGGATCACAACCCTGTCGCATACACCAACTACACCATCGTCGCCAGGCAGATCGATACCGCTTAATGGTACTATCCGACCAGGCCTTGGACAAGAGTCTCTCAGCGAATTCTGAAAGGCCCGGGAGCGACCATCTGCCCCTGTAATCCTCCACGCCATGAGGCACAGGGATCCGTTGAGCACCGTCTGATGAGGGAGGTGGTCCGGACTGAGAAGAAGCTGTGGAAAGTGGGGGAGTTGGATTGGAAAATCCCAAGAAAGTTCCAGAAGAACTGGAAACCAAACTTGTGACCTCCAAATGGGAGTGATGAGAACCACATTCGCTTGCTGCTGCCTGACGTGAGCTGACACTCGGATGATCATCGCGAAGGGCGGGAACGCATAGGGATGTTCCTGCGTCCAATCTTGCAGGAAAGAATCCGTGGCCACTGCCAAGGGATCTGGCCTCCAGCTGAAAAAACGAGGAAGCTGATAATCCAGTCTGGAGGCAAAAAGATCCACAGAGAAAGGACCCCAAAGGTGCTGCACCAGAGAAAAAACGTCCGGATGTAATTTCCACAGACTGGAATCTCTGAAGTGGCGCGATTGCCAATCCGCCACCAGATTCTCCCGACCGGGAAGGTACTCTGCCGTCAGTGAAATTTGGTGTTCGAGGCAAAACTGCCAAAGATTGGTCGCCAGATCCGAAAGCACCTTAGAGCGAGTGCCCCCTAGGCGATTGATGTACCTGACCGCCAATATATTGTCCATTTTTAGAAGGACACAAGACTGGATCCGTTCTTTGGTCCAGCAACGCACGGCGAAGGGGCCTGCCAGGAGCTCTAGACAATTGATGTGCAGCGCTTGTTACTGCGACGACCACGAACCCCCTGTGGAAAAATCTCCACACCTGGCGCCCCAACCTGACCTGCTGGCGTCTGACCCGATAACCAGGTCTGGGGCGGAGCCGAAAATTGCCCTCCCATTCCAGGCTTCCATGTGAGAGAGCCACCAACTAACTTCTTGTTGTGCCTCCTCTGACAAGGCAACTGGATGGGAATAAGGGAGCCCTCTGCGCAGATGTTTCGCCTTGAGGCGCTGCAAAGCCCGAAAATGTAACGGACCTGGGAATATCGCCTGGATGGAGGCTGAGAGCAACCCCACTATTCGGGCGATTTGTCGAAGGGGAACCGTTCCTTTGGTCAAGGTGCGCCGCAGCTCGTGACGGATCTTTGCCAGCTTCCGCGCCGGTAGGCTGAGAGTTGCCTCTGTCGAATCGAACACAAACCCTAAAAAGGTGACTTTCTGAGCCGGAACTAACAGTGATTTCTTGGTGTTTATTACAAACCCCAAGCTCTCCAAGAGATTGACCGCTTGCTGCAACTGATCGCGAAGCAACCGTGGATCCTGAGCCAACAAGAGCATGTCGTCTAAGTACACAATTAGCCGGGTCCCTTGCGCCCGCAGGAACTCCACGACCGGTTTGAGCACCTTCGTGAAACACCAAGGGGCGGAGGAGAGCCCTAAAGGGAGTGTGGTGAAGTGATACACCCGACGGCGCCACAGAAACTGCAGAAACCTCCTGTGAGGTGGAAAAATAGGAATGGCCAAGTAGGCATCCTTTAAATCCAACCGGACCATCCAATCCGCTGGTCGCAGTACGTCCCTTAAGAGGTGAATACCCTCCATCTTGAAATGGCGGTATACCAGCCATTCGTTGAAATCGCGGAGGTTTAAGACCGGACGCTGCCCCCCATCCGTCTTGTCCACGAAGAACATGTTGCTGAGAAAACCCTGCGGATGCAAGACGGTGTGACAGATAGCCCCTTTGTTTAAGAGTGCGGAAATCTCTGCGTCTATTAACTCCTCTTCCTGCTGTGAACACCGAATGGGGCTGGGCGGAAACGTCTGCTTTGGTTCGCCGCAAAACTCGATCTGAAAGCCTTGGACCGTTTGCAACACCAAAGCATCTGACGTGATTGTCTTCCACACATTCAGAAACTCGGCCAGCCGGCCGCCGACTTGCACCAGAGAATCGGTTGAAACACTTACCGGTGTTAGAGGAGTTGTCCTCTCCTCGGAAACCACGACCTCTGGATCGCCTCTTTCGTGAAGGGTAGAAGTTGTTGTAGCGTGACTGGGTGTGGTATTGCCCTTGCCCGGAGCCTTGCCCCTGGAGTTCTGGGGGGCCTGGCCGGTCGAGCGGCCCCTTCCTCGACCGGCCCCATGGAAAACCCGGGAGGAAAAAACCTTTTTTATCGAGGTCTGGGCTTTATCAAGAGACGTGAACGTGTTCACGAACTTGCCCAGTTCTTTGATAAATGGTTCCCCGAATAAACCTCCCTGGGCCACCGGCCCCGCCTCGGAGTCGGCCAAATCCCCCAATTTCAGGTCCACTTTGATCAAGAAAGACCGTCTGCGTTCGGTGGAGAGCGCACAGTTAGTGTTCCCTAGGAACACCACCGCCTGTTGTGCCCAACCGGAGAGCGCTTCTGGAGAAATCAGTGCCTCCGAACTCTTGGCATCCTCCGCCATGTCTAGAATCATGGTGAGGGGACCCAGGGCATCCAGCAGTTTATCCTGGCATGCCCTCCAGGAACGATCTATGCCCTTCTTTGGGTCCTTAATAAACTTTGCGAGAAAAGTTGCCATCCTGGGATCTAGCTCCGGGGTCTGTGCAACTTTCCCGTCAAGGGAGGGGCGTGGGCATTCGGAGCGAAGACGGCTACGGGCCTCTTTGCCCATGGGGGTACGGATCCTACCTGCCACGTAGCCGGTGACCTTCGCCGAAGGGGTCCTTTCAGAGGATCGGGGGTGCAGTAACAATTCAGGGTCCAGCATATCGGACCCGTTACTCGGCCCTTGAGGCTCCGTGGTGCCTGTTGATGCTGCCGGTCGCCATGGTCGTGATGGACCGGGCTCCTCATCAGTGTCTGCCTGAGTGTCATCCCCAAACCCCTGGGATGGACTGGGTGGACTAGCAGGAATAGGTGAAGGGGACGGGGCCACAGGGGCTGGCGGTGGGTTCTGGGCCAAAAAGGCTGCTCGTAAACGGGCGAACGCGTCCTGATCTACCCCGTCCACTTTGGGACGTTTCGCTGGCACTGGGTCACTTTCATGCGCACCTTGAGGCGTGTCGGGGACATTAGGCGCTGGTGGGGCCCACTTAGCGCAGAACTGTTCCAGCTTTTGCGACAAACGCTCCTCCATGGGAGCCATGACCTCTTCTACTGCTCTGTAGATGGACGCATCAACAGCGTTGTAAAACTCATCATCCCATGGTAGCTGGGCTAGGGGATCCTCCTCCCACTGCATGTCAGCCTGTTCAGACATGATAGCGAGTATGAAGACTCTTATGCACTGGACCAGCAAGCTATTCCACCAGTGACACCCCCACAGCCGTAAAGACTGCTTATTACAGCGCTGGGGACCAGCAATTCAAACCGGGCACAGCCCCACTTAGAAGGAGAGGCACCAAGCTGAGGCCTCTGGGACACCACCCTGCTCAGGTCTAGAAGAAAACAGGCTTTAAGTATAACCCTGGGACAGTGTCCCTGCAGGCCCTTATTCAGCTTGCTATGAAAAAATTGCCAAACAAAACGCTGTTAAATACACCCAGCGGGCGTCAATAAGGAACACACACACACCTACTCAGAAACGCGTTCTGATGGTCAAACGTTGGCCGGGAGCAGTGCTCTACAGACCCTCTTTTGAGGGCGTAAGTCTCCAGGTATGGCGAGGCTTCAGGCAACGGCGGGCGGAATGCGAACGATCTCCCACGGGGTTCGAATTCCGCTCGCCGTTGCTCACAGAGACGTCGACGCACTGGAAATGCGCGACAGCGCCCCTGGCGGCCGGAGGTGAAGACCGCACCTCACCGCAGGGATGCAGACGGACCCGCGTAGGCCCGCAAGCGGACCCGCGGGCCGCGGCGATGAAGGCTTGCGCAACCAAAACAAGTGAGAAAAACACAACGCGCTCACCCCGGGCCGCAAGCAGCACCGGAACGCGATCGCCGAAAAACAGTGCGATGTCGCAGAAAACCCCGCAACCGGTCACTGCCCAGCCTGAGGGTAAACGGCAACAGCGCGCACAATAAAACTATTACCACAATAGCACTGAAATTAGCCACAATAACACCTATGTGAAAGTAGCAGTGGCGGGAGGCAGAAACGCGGTCCCGCGACTGCTAAAGCAATTAATTAACACAACCGTGACTGAAAAACCATAAGGGAAAAATGAAACACTCATCTCATGGCTGCGTAGCAGCAAAGAAAGAGGATGAGCAAGAGGTTGAGGAATGACTATACCGAGGACCCAGCGTTTGGATTGGTTGCTTGGACTGAGGGATATGTTATCCCTTCTTACTTTTTTTGTTAACCACTTTCCCGAGGGTGTTTGGGAAATGTGGTTTTGAGTTTGAAGTTTTAAAATGGCTGCTATTGGAATAAAGAGAGAAAGCATAATCCGAAGCCTCCGGTCCTGACATAGAATTGTGTTTAGCCCAAGTATGTATTGTTCTGACTTTGAATATTTTTTATTGATGAAGGTTTAAAGGGTGGTCCTCTGTGGTCCTGGAGGTTGGCAGGATTAAAATGTATGCAGCTGGTTGAGACTGGGCTAGGGGATCTAATGTCTAAATACAGCGAAAAGAAAGCTATGTCTGATGTCCTACTTTTGATTTTGTTTATTAACAATTAACACACACAACCAACTATTTGCTGCTGTGGTAAGGCAGGTAATTAGGGTTTGTCCATAACTGATTTAACTACATTGAAAAAGTAGTAATGGGTATAATGCAGAATTGTGAATAATATTTTAGGATCAATTTTGTTTATTTGTTTTAAAGGGATACAGGACATCCACCTACAACTGACTGGGTTGTATTATATAACCAATCATTTATATTTCATGTATATGATGTTCAGTCACTCATCTTTTACACACACTAATTAACAAGTTGAACTAACAAACAAAAATAGATACCTCTCCATATTACTACCACCTCCCTCCCACTCCCCCAAATTAGTCTGCTTTTAGATCACTTCTGCCTCTTAGAAAATAGTCCCCCACCCATAAGCCCCACTGCCCATCTGTCGGCTGTTACATTTATCTGAATGAGGCCCCGGATCCCAGCCCACCCTCAGGCCAGTTCTGAAATGCGCACCACACTAAGAAACTTGGGACAAGTGACCACCAAGAACTCTGACGCAATCGTGTTAAGCGTGGTTTCCAGTGTTTCAAATTGTTCCTTGATGTTCATCGATACTCTTCAGTTCTCAGACACAATAAAGTCTTGCTCTAACTGGGTATACCGTCCTTACTTCACAGTCCCAGGAGGATCGCTTGCAAGGCAATCAAAGGACCCCTCTGAGATCGCTGGGGGGTATGACAGCCGATCAGCTACACCTAGAATAACATGTGCCGGGAATCTAATCGGGGAGATGTTAAACGTCGTATCCGTATCATCCAAAACCTCCCCTTAGTATCTTTTAACTCTAAGGCCATGCCACTGCAAATGTATAAGGGAGCCAGGGATCCCACACTCCCTTCAGCAGTCCACTGGGAGTATACCAGTAGGTGGCCACTTTAGCTAGTGTTTCTTTTATGGCTGAGGTGGATGTGCTCGTTCTTGTGTAGAGTAAATCTTCCCACCATTTCTTACCCGTCCACGTTCTCCCCAGCTCAGGAATCTATAGATTTTAGCAACTAAGTGCTTCCCCTTAGCTTTTGATAGGAACCATTCATTCCTATGTGGGTAATATTTAACATTTTTAGATGTATTTATGTTAAAGCGCACATATTGAAGTATCCTATGTTTAGATGACATTTGACATTAACAAAAATGTTTAAATTGTTTTTCTTAGATGAGAAAGTTGTGGGGAAAGTCCGGGAATTGCAGATGAAAGCAGAAGACTACGACATCGTCAAAGTTATTGGAAGAGGTGCTTTTGGAGAGGTGCAGCTGGTAAGAGTGCTGTGAACCTAGTTACCTCATCACAGAAGATTTATAACAATAGAGAACAGACCAAGTATAGCGCCTTGGTAACCGCCGGATTAGGTAGATAGATGAACAGGGTAGCCTGAAGAGTGTGAAATGAACAATGTGGTAACAAGGATCAATGAAAGGCCTCTTGATTTCAACACATTTTTCTGCAAAATTGAAAATGAGTTAAACAGAAACATAAATGGATCTTTGCGGATGCTTCTAACATGTACCGGCATTGAGCTGTGTTGAAAGCATCAGATAGTTGAATCTAGGCCTGACCATCGAGATATAGTCCCTGTAATGTGTACATTTGCATCCATTGCGACAGTGTGGTCTAGTGGCTGCGTTGCTGACCTCAACACGGTATCTGGGATCTAATCCGGACTTTGGCAGTTGAATGTAAATTTATGTGATTCTGGGAAATCGAGGCCTATTGAGTTTTTTCAGATTATATAAATATGTCTAATGTGGAGTAATAGTGTGAAGTGAGACTGTACAGTCTGATGCCTAGTATTTCCCGGAACTATGTGTTCTAACCCCCCTCACTTTTCAGTTTATGTAATCTGGTGTCCATCACTCCCCCACCACGCTCATTACTGTTACACTTGCAGTACCTTTTATTTGAGGTGCTCCTGTTACAATAAACACAATGTTTTCTCTAGAGCACCTTGCATGTCCTTGGCGTTACATATGTTATTTTCAGTACCTCACATCATAAAAAAACAAATGGCATAATCGGAGACAGCTTGGCATTCTTGGGATGGTGTACAGTTTTAATTTGATTTGCAGTATTGCTGGAATATTTCAGCACATATTGTGCGGATTAAATTTGCTCAGTGAGGACTGGCTGTGACTTTTCTGAAACTTTTTTGTGAGTTCTCCTGAGAAGTGAGACACTTGCTCTGCTTTAACCCCAGCAAAATCAGCGGAAGCCCATATATAGCTTTCTTAAATTTTCATGATGATCAGAATGCCATTAGCAGCTTTACTTTACCATTACAATAAAGGTAAACACTATTGTATAGCTGTCGGAAATGCTGATATTGTATATGTCTGAACATTCAAGCAAGTAAGGAAACATAATTTAGCTATATAACGGGAAACCTAATAATCCATTCCCAACTTTAACAGTTATAAAAAAAATACTATTTTCCAGATAACCTCCCAGCTGGGTTATTTAAAATCAACCCAGAGGTCATTCACCAGCAGGCAGTCGATGCTGAGCTCTGTATTGACACCTTTCATACCTGTCTCAATTCTGTTTCCAGCTGGCAGTTATGCCTGAGCATTGACATAATGAAAATCCTACCCATTTATGGTCTATTTGATCCTGTGGTCTCCTGAACACCTGAGGTATCTCTTGGAGTCCTCAAACACGTGGTCAGCTAAGGCAATGCTTGCTCAGATACCCCAGAGAGCAGCGATTTCTTTTTTTTTTTTCTTTTTGCCATCTGTATACAGATTGTTGTTGGCACCTTCGAGTGGACATTCGGATCTGCCTCACACACATTCAGTGAAAAGGTCCCTGCCACCTTAAGGACACTGGTGTGCATCTCGTCTGTCTGGCAAAGCAGGCATGGCAATCTGTGGAGTTGGGGGTTCCGCCTCCAGGGCAACCTTGCTTTATTTGCCCCTTTTCCTCACACTCAAAGCAACCAACCTTGTACTTACTCTATGCATTCTTGCCTCTTTCATTTTGTGGTCTTAGTGGAAGGCCACCTTCATCTTGGGCTTCTGTACCTAGTGGAATCCATGGAATTTCCTGCGCCATTCTGCAAAAGCTTTTGGACATGCTGCTGGGAGGTGTCTCCCATTTGGTTTGTCTTGCTGTTTATTCTTCTCTTTCTGTCCTTTTTGAGAATCCCTGACTCTCACTTCCATTCTTAAAATTCTTGTGGTTTTAGGCAGTTCTATATCCAGACCTCCTGATGAAGTCTTCTTTCTTGCAATCCTACTCTACTTGGTAACTCTTCCTCAGCTCAATAAAGACTGAGTAAATTCACTTCTCCACGCAGTTTAGAAGAATCAGTAAATTCACTTCTCCACACAGTTTCTGCATTTCACACACTAGGACATTTCCCTATCAGATGCTTGGGCCCATTAGGGTGAGAGTGGATGGAGGTGCTGTCGGGTAGCCTTCACTGCCTCCAGTATAAACACCTTCTTTTTCAAGGCTTACAGGAAGGCATTCTCTACAAAGCTTGTCTGCCCTGTTCTTACTCAGTCTGCCCACCCCTTCATTCTGTCGCTGCAAAGAAGCATCATTCATTGAAACTCACTGGCGTTATCATCTTGTCTTACCTTGTGTATATACATTTCCTGCCCGAGACACTTAATCCTAAGAAACTCTGCAATGGTTACAAGGACAAGTACTGGGTCTCTAGTTGGTTAGGTTATGTAGACCCCTGACTACCGCCCACCCCATCAATATGGCCTTTCGGACCAATCTACCAAGAAGAATTCTGCTTGTGAGATGGTCTGTGCAAAGTTCAGCGTACTTATTGCTTTGTCCTTCGCGTTCATTCTGCAGCTCACCCACTCTTTTATCTCAGCACCCCTTTTTTTGCGACATGTTGTGCATAAGCCATCTCGTAACTGGCCTGCCACAAGTGTGTTAGATTTCGTTTGTTATTACATGTCTTCTAAAGTCTGGAACCAATAATCAACTCTGTTTGCCAGCCAACATAAGGTCCTCACTTGTTAATGAGCAGTATTAATGGGAGGGTACTGTTGTTTTCCACTGATGTCTCGAGCACTATTTCACGTGAATTAAATCATGATGTCACTTTCTTTGTACAGTTAACTCTCATGATTGGGTAGACAGTCTTGTTGTAGGACAGGGTAGTAGTTTAGAACGCAGAGACATGAATTACACACAAACTAAATGTTTAGTCACATCTATATATTTTAGAAATACCAGATTTGTTCACATTCAGGAAATTTAGGACTGTTAAAATAATGGACACTAAATCAGTAGGCCATTGCCAAATTGTGGCTTACATACGACACCAAAGAGTTTAGTAGCACATGAGCAGTGAGGCGCTACACTCTTAACATCATGATCTTTCCTGGACAATGTTATCACATGCGGGAGAAACTGATTTCTCAGCTCTCTTTGAATACAGTCTGTCCTGGTTCCTTCTCTGTGGCTTGAACTGTCACCATCCAATGAGAAAAAAGTACCTGGTGTGCTACAATGCCTCTTCTCAATGACTCAAGTGCAAAGTTCAACACGTCAGTGGGTTTGAAGGCAGGTAGTTTATATAAAAATGTTGCCAAGCACAAAAACGCGTACACAGCCTTAGACCCACAACGCAGAAGTGAACTCGTATTCCCATCCACAGAAAATTCATGGACTTGATGTTACCTGAATGGATTGTTTCAAAGTTTGTGCCTAGTTGGCAGCACCCCATTAGTTGGTGACCCAGTTCAATGAGACACCAGTTACTGCTTCCGCTGGTCTCCAGTGTTGAAGTTCACACCAGGGGATTATTGGTGTGGTAGTGGGCTAGCATCAACAGTAGACCTTCTGGGTGCACCTTTTCCTTTAAAAGGCTTTCACGGTTGAGAAGTCCAGATGTCTAGCACAACAATGGAACTGGGGGAGCACCTACTAGACCCACAGGTTCTTCTTCCCAACTCCAGCTTGGATGAGTGGTTACGTCTTAATCACATCAATGAACCACAATTTCTCTGGACCAGAGAGATTGGTTCAAACGGTTCAGAAGTAAGTGCGACCATTCACCTGCAAGGGGACACAGTTTAAGGCCTAGGGTTATAGGTAAAATCTCTCACTCCTCCCCGAGGCTAGAAAATGGGTGATACAGGCTCTCACAAATTGACTGATGGATGGCAATAGGCGGGTTGAGGTAGATTGAAGCATATGCTTACTACACTTTTCTGCAATGTTGCCTGAAGGTCCTCTACCCTCTCACTCTAGTGCAAAGTGATGATCTTGGCCGAGTTAAGCAGATGGAAGAAGAGTCCAGCTAACTTCAAACCTTTATGTATATGATTTAATCCTAATCCTCCTCCTAAGTATTTCAAACCTACTGAGCTTTAATTCTGAGATATCCACTGTTGCGCAATAGTAAAGACTAGGTAACTCGAGTACCTCCCATATTTGCAATATCAGTTTGGATCTGTGAAGCAGCAGGATAGTTGACCACCACTCGTGTGCACAAAAAGCAGTACATTGCAAAAAGGTTAATCACAACATATTTGCAGTAGAGACATCTCAATATAGTGTGAATATAGAATCCCGCAGCGACCATCATTGGCAAAGCCGCTAGGCCTGGTTGTGGCAAGCAGGTGCAGCGAAGAAAAACAGGAAATAAAATACACCATCGCGTTTTGGTCGAATGCTTGCAATAGAAAAATGCAACAAAAAAAAAGATAACCATCTAATATAATTTTAATAAAACAGTACAGGTGCTT